>OX243918.1:18677296-19289993 GCA_945859665.1 Anorthoa munda
CCAAAATTAACTGTAGCTCACCGCCGATCTCGCCTGGAGTTTGCTCGAGAACACATTAAATGGACGGATGGAAGACTGGAGGTCAGTTTTGTTTTCTGATGAGTCGAGAATCTGTCTGCTAAGCAATGACGGGAGAAACCGAGAGTATAGACGACCTGGTGAAAGATTTGTCCAATGTTACATTCGGGAAACTGTAAGTTTTGGCAGTGGTTCTTGTATGGTGTGGGGAGGAATTTCTCTACACGGACAAACGGAAGTTGTCTTCGTCGACCCCGTCAACGATGGAAGTGGTAGACTTGGATTAACAGCTGACCGATACATAACTGACATTCTCGAAGACCACGTAATACCGTATGCTGGTTTTATCGGAGAAAATGTCATGTTTATGCATGATAATGCAAGACCTCATACCGCGCGGATGGTTACGGAGTACTTATCTGCGATCGGGATTTAACAAATGGTGTGGTTGGCACAAAGCCCAGATGTGAACCTGATCGAACACCTATGGGACGAGCTATAACGCAGAGTCCGAGCCAGGGTTCCCGCTGTTTCATCCATTTCCGAGCATAACGTCGCTGTGCTTGAAGAGTGGGCGAAGATACCACAATATGTCATCGTAACGCTTATCAGATCGATGACTAAAAGACTACAAGAATGTATCAGGGTACGGAGGGGTAATACCAGTAATTAAAAAACATTTTTTTTGCAATAATTTTGTTTTTTATGATTTTTCTTGGCCGTTTTAACCCTACTAAATTTTCTATCAAACCATTCTCTTCTTACCATTTCTCTTTCAAAGCCAATAAATTATCATTCAATAAGGTTATTGTTTAATCATTTACCTTCATTGTAAAGGTTATTTAATAAACTTGTAGGCAATATACGGTTCAAATTGATACGTTCCATATTACCAAAAATATTAACCATTACACGTGAAAAAGGAAATGGCTCGATTTATTTGCTCCCAAGTGTATCATCATTATGATTGAGGTAAGTTGTTACGAGTTGGGCCGTTTGTTCACGACGCGACACCCTCCTTGCATCGTGTTCCTCATTATTGAGGGTCGTGATTCCCCGGTCTTCGTGGAAACAACTTCTCCTTCACCAACTTGCGCCATCTGCTTCTGTCTTTGGCGTCGTGGAGAGCATCGTGCAGCCTGGTACTTAGCGATGTGCGGACTTGGTCTGACCATCTGATTGGACTTCGACCTCTCGGACGTTTCCCTTCGATCTTGCCAGTAACCATCAGCTGTTCCCGTCCTTCCTGGCAATGTGACCAAAAAACTCCAGAATCCTACGAAGGCAGACCGTGGACAGTCTGATATTTATGTTTAGTTCCCGGAGGATAGATTCATTGGTGCGATAGGCAGTCCAGGGGATTTGCAACATCTTCCTCCAGCACCACATCTCAAAAGCATCGATTCGGTCACGGTCGGCCTTCTTCAGAGTCCACGTCTCGGACCCGTAACTGAAGATGGAGAACACCAGGGAGTTGACCAGTTTCACCTTCGTCTTCCTTGAAATGTTACGGTCTCTCCATATTCTTTGCAGCTGGGTCATTGCATTTTTGGCCATTCCTATACGCCTCCTGATATCTTTCTCACATGATCCTGCGTTGCTGATACTTGCACCCAGATAGACAAAATCGCTTACGGTTTCCAGTGATAGGGCACCCGTATGTTGGAGATGGTTTGCACGATCCACTATCATGACTTTGGTTTTAGCATGATTAATTTTGAGCCCCAGTTCCATACTAATTCTTTCCATTCTTTCAAGGAGTTTCACCATTTCGCTTTCGTTTGCAGCTAGTAGTATAGTATCGTCTGCGTAGCGGAGGTTAGTAAGTTTGGTGCCACCTATTGTGACCCCACCGTCCCACGACGCGACACACGATACTGCAAAATGTGGTCACGATTCAGAGCTCCATATATTTGTATGGACCCTTTGTTCATTGCACGACACCGCACCACACGCGACACGATTTTCATACGGTTTTTGGGCTATGTCGTCGATTCCGCTTTGTTGTCGCGGTTTTTATACGATGACGATTTAGCGGCTGAACAAAACCGGTATGAGGTTGTTTACGACACGAAACACCGCACCTCACGGCTCACGCGTGGTTCGTCACTCACGCGCTTATAAAACAATACAAGTGCACTGCAGTGTCGTTGCGGAATCGTGTCTAGTGAACAAACGAACGGACAACAGACCGTATGCAGTGTGTCGTGTGTTAAAAATCATGACCGAAAATCGCGTCGTGCGGTGCCTCTTGAACAAACGACCTTACAGGTTGTAGGTCGTAGGTTCAAACCCGAGCAGGCGCATTACTTTGTGTAAATTATTTCATCACCACTGCTCTCAAAACGGTGAAGGCAAACATCGTGAGGAAACCGGCATAAAGTCCTAGAACCAAATATTCGAAGACGTGACATCCACCAACCCGGGCCCAGTGCCCGCATGGTGGATTACGGCCTATTCTCTCTCACAGAGAGGAGGCCTGTGTCCCAACAGTGGGAACATTAATAGGATGATGATGATGTGACATCTACCAATCCGCACTGTGCCCACGTGGTGGATTTATAGCCCATTCTCTATGAGAGGAGGTCTGAGTCCCAGCAGTTTTCTCAGCCTTTTTCAATGTTCCCTGATGTTCAATGATGATGAATATGTTTGTAGGAGATACGAAAAGTGATTGTCCCATTAGGAAAATTATATCATTGCAGCACAGCCCAAAGAAGGTAAAAGTATTTATTAAAAAAAAGTGAGTATATGGCGTACTAACCGACGCTGCTTTGACTATATAAGTGACCAGCTAGAACATAGAGCTTCTTGATCTTCAAGGGCGATGCCTTCTTGGATGCTTCGACATTGGCTAACTAGAAACAAAAAAAAATGGTCACACTGAGGAGGGTACAGGTAGATTGTCCAATGTCGCCCCTAAAAACAAGACACAAACTTTAAAAGTCATCTGAGGTTTTAGGGTTAGTGCACAACCGGCCTAATGCAGCGCAGGTATCAATGCCAGACTACATAAACATAGCACTCTTAAAATTTAGTCGAAAATATAAACATCCTACTCTAACGGAGTAACTTCGTTGACGGATATAGGGAGTACCCCTTATATCCCGAAGTTACCCCGTCCGAAAGTACTCCGAAACTTTGGCGTGAAAAAACAATTGTTAAGTTACATTTTTCGGACGTTTAAAAACACACCTGCAGCCGTCGCATGTGATTGGTCGATTAGGTCGGTTGGATAGAGTTTAACTTCTTTGCGCACTTACGCAATACGGCTGCGGGAGTAGGTACAACCGTCAAATTGTGTTGTCATTCATTCTTAGCTCGGGCCCCGAACGAATCATACGTCCGTACAAATGCGGAGTAGGAAACGCTCGTAACGAAGGCCGAAACTACGGAGTTCGTATGTTTAGGGAGTAGAATCCCAGAATCGTGCGCGCCTGTTCGCTTAGATGCGCCCGCGGGTTAGTGGAAGACATACTTGTAGCTACAGACGCGTGATACAAACCACACTTTACAGAGCTTAAAGCGGGGGGCAATCAAATAAAATCAAATGTTTTTTATTTCATTTAGGCCTACATGGGCACTTATAAAACGTCGACAAAAGGTGCACGGTTCGGGTTGGTCGTTTCCTATGGAAAAGAACCGGCAAGATAATCCACGGTGCCTCTTTAAAAAAAATTGATTTGTTTTTACAATATTTCCATGTTACAGCATTAGTGCTTAGATATGGGGGGACAACGTAGGCCCGACAATATGTAGTAAGAAACAAAAAGTCTTCAACGTAGTCCTTGATTTTATAATATGCTTTTTTAATAAGGACACGTTTGATGTAGTTTTTTGCTTACTGCGTGTATTTAAATTATGGAAGTCGCTTCTAGTTTTGAAAAGCCCTCGATTTTTGCGGACATACAAAATACATTCCAAATTATAAACTGAAGGTACAGTCAGTATATCGACCTCTTTAAATTTTTCTCTGAGGGACTCGTGTGGACCCATTTTATAGATTGCGCGGATTGTCCTCTTTTGTAAGATGAAAATTGAGTCAACGTCTGCTGCTGATCCCCACAGCAGAATACCATAAGACATAATACTGTGGCAATAAGCATAGTATACTAACCTAGCTGTGGCTACATCGGTTAACTGCCTTATTTTCCTTACTGCATATGCAGCTGAACTTAACCTACCCGAAAGAGTTCTAATGTGCGCGCCCCACTGCAATTTTGAATCGATAGTAATCCCTAAGAATACAGTTTCCTTTATAACTTCAAGATATTTTCCGTATAGATTTAAATTTAGGTCACGTTGTGGTTTATTGGTAAAGAGAACTTTAGGCTCTTTGTTTTTTTCGCATTCAGTAAAGGATTGTTAGCTGCGAACCATTTTGAGAGAACAATTAGACTTTCGTTAACATGTAAGACATCCGTACTTTTCCTATCTATTTTAAAAATTAGCGAAGTATCATCAGCGAATAGAATTATATCCGATAATTTGGCATCATAAAAGGGAGATCATTAATGTAAACAAGAAAAAGGAAAGGGCCGAGAATTGAACCTTGGGGCACGCCCATCTTGACTAGAGATCCGGAGGACGTCGCCCCATTAACATTTACTTTTTGCTGTCTGTTTGATAAATATTAAAGCACAAGATCAGCAGATTTGCCTCGAATTCCATAGTGGTGTAATTTACAGATCAGTGTGTTGTGGTCGACGCAGACGAACGCTTTTGAGAGATCACAGAAAATGCCAATGGCATCCTGGGACTTCTCCCAAGATTCCAAGATGTGGCTGATGAGTTTTACTCCCGCGTCCGTTGTCGACCTACCTTTCGTGAAACCAAACTGTTGACTATGCAGGATCCCATTTGAATTGAAGTGAGACAACATCTGTTCCAGCATGATTTTTTCATAGATTTTAATCAATGCTGGAAGCACGGATATAGGTCTATAATTAGAGGGATCACTCTTACAGCCTGATTTGAAAATTGGTACTACTTTACTGTGTTTCATTAAGTCAGGAAATAGCCCCAAACAAGTCTTCAGTATTTTTTACATTGAGACTTTTGAACGCGTTTTTAATTGTATCAATACATATTGATTTAAATTTAAAGGTTGGAATCACTGAACTTATCCGTCTAGTAATAAGTTTTTCTAAAAACTTGCCTGAAACGCCATTTCAGCTGCTTGCGTCATCCTGCCGCTTTCCTTTAATTGCATAACACCTTGTATAGATGGAGCTTGGCTAATATAATCGTTTAGGTCATCTAATAAATTTTGCTTTGTTACGCTAACCTCCTGAGGACAGTAAAATAAATAAGGTGATTCTGCTTCATTCTCCGTTTTAATATGATAAGGTAGTATAGTTGTCGGCACGTAACTTGGCAAGGTTTTGGCGTAGTGGGGGTAAGTTCGCGTATAGTGCGCGAACTGACCAACCACCATATAGAGCAAACGGAACGTAGACGCGACGCGATTGGTCAGTAGATCCTTGTGTCAACTGACCAACCAATCGCGCTCTCGGAACGGTTCTAAACGTTCCAAGCGTGCCGCTTGGTAACCAAAGAGACCTAAAAAACGTGCACAACTAGCCGAAAACTATATCTACCGTAATATTAACTTTCTACAAATATACCTTGAGTCTTGGAGAGCCTGTAAACAATTTTGATAAGGATTCGTTATCTTCGAGCGCCATATAACATTTCTTCAAGCCTTCTGTGTTATTTGACATAGTGTAGTACTCGAGCGCACTTGCCCTGTACAAAACACAGTCTGATTATTCATTATTGTCATTTCTTTGCAAGACATGTTTTTTTTTTTCCTATACGGAACTTTAACAAATTACTTTATGTCTACATAGTCAAGAATGTTACCATTTTTGCCTATCAATGTAATAGTCGCCAATGTTACTATATGCTTGTTTGACCTGCGCATCGGTTGTGCTTGCAGACATCTTCAACAGCTCAACTACGCGGAACCAATGTCCCAAACGCTTTCGGAGTGCTATAGCCAAGTCGCTGTAATGAATTAAAAACAAACTTAAGTTAAAAAATCAAAATCTTTTTATGTCAATCAAAAAAAAATGAAGCTAGTTGCACATTCGCAAGAGTCAGTAGGAGAGGGCTTTATGGAGAAGAACGTGCAAGAAACTCCACGGACACTCTTTTCCATCAGTTTTAATTACAAGTATGTATTTGGTTACATCATTCTTGTTGGAAAATTAAATATAGGTATGTGAGAGCGATGTAAAAAGATGTGCACGTAAAAGCATCTAGAGTAAAACAAACAACCCCAAAATACAATAATTAATTAAAAACAGACCGAGGCAGCCAAGTTATGACCCATCCCAACTGATGGCGCCCGTTTACGAACTTGACGCATGGATTGGCACCACTTAGCTCAACAATCATAAAGGGAACCGAATGATCCAACACATGTGCTACCATCAGAGAGACATTTGAGAGAGCATGACACACTCTTAAGTCAACGATACGGTTATAGAGTAGGTATATATAATTTAAATCTATCACCAATAACGCAACTATCGACTTTAAAGTTGTGTATTTTGTGACCATTTGGGTTCAAAAGGCCATGTTGCAATGGAATTTGAACTTTGTCTTTTATGACATAGAGTTTGTAATTCCGAAATTTGATAATTAACTTGGCATCAAAATTCAAAAACTTAATATTTATAATTCTGGTTTTTAAGGTCCTAAACATAAATAAATGCTAGCGTATTACGAACCGCCTGTCTTCATTGTGATATATCTTCTCAGCTGCATCAAAGTCTTTAAAGTAAGCTAATATCTCAGCCTTTTTAAGAGCATTCGAATGCAACGCGTTCAAACGAGAAACAAATTTTATGCCAGCGTAGTCGTTACGTCTCACAAACGCAGCTTCAGCAGTGTCTAGTGCTGATTCAGACTCGAAATTTCTTAAAGCAGCTTCGGCTAGCAACAACCTGAAAGTGATAACTTATTTTGAGACAAACGTTGGAAAGTATAATAAAAAGCTTTTGAACACTAAGGCCGGTATTCCATGCTCAACTCAAACTGGCAATGCCTAGTTGTGATTGGATGCCTTGTTTTTTTTTTGACTTTAGTGTGCTCAAGTCCAAGATCCTAGATGCTAAACGTTACCGAACTCTTTGAACACAAAATTAGTGGAATTCTGTAGTGTTACCATGTAGGTACTTGGAACACACTCGTATTTGCTAACTTGGACTTTTATTATCATTCAATATCTTCCACTCCTTTTGTGTAGAAAGAATTCAGTAACGTCCGGGGCGTCTGGGATCTTGCTCTATTGAGTACACATATTATGTCAAGCTGAAGATACATATGCCAAACTTGAGTGTTGTGATTGGTTGGCAGGTGTGGCCAATTTTGAGTTTGACTCGGGTATGAGCATCAGGAACATGGGCCTAATTTGAGTATCGCAAATCATGATCCTGATTATTGTGTTGTTTTTATCAGAAATCATGTATACATACAGTATGTCTCTGTTAGCAATAAACGTGGCCCATAACAACAGTAAAGATTTTTTTTTAAATATATATATTATAGGTTCGCGCTTGACCACTATCTCAAGTTTTCGATGAACCCCCAAAAAAAGAAAAAGAAACAGAATAAACGTTCGTCTTATAGACCAGTTTTTAGACCCGTTTGATACCCAATATGGTGCAATCTAGAACATGACTCATACTTGCACTTTTTGGACCTTATATTTTCCACTAACGTTTATGTGTAAATTCTATTAAAAATATGGTGTCAAAAGATTTAGCAGTTCAAGTTCATAATCATTATGCATAGAAGAGAAAACATACCATAGCTGCGGATGTGGGTTGTCTTTAATAAAGTTTTCCGCTTCCTTCAAGCCTACTTTTTCAATGAGCTGTCGCGTGTCTCTCAGAGACTTCACTTCTACTCTCACAATGTGTTGAGGTGTACATTTATCGTCCACATTGTCCAGAAGGGCCGAAGTGATTTCCAATTCCTGAAAACATTCATATTTTACAATAATCATCTTAACAAGGCAGCTCGAAACCTCAAAAATAAATAATCTTCCTGTAGATTGGCCACGGTGACCGATCGGCATCCAAAATGGTGCACAAATGCAGACACAGGTGCACTCTTTCTCCTTCCTTTCTCCCAGATGGTTATAATCCTATCATTTTATGAAGATTAGCGACCCATCCACTAACGTTAATTTTTTCTAACTTGTCCTGTTTAGTGCTGTGCGGAATCGATTATCAATAATCGATTATAGTTTACAATCGATTATCATTTAGATAATCGATTATTGGGAGAAAGTTATTTAAATTAACCGGTAACCCTACTTCTTTCTAGTAAAAAGTCAAGAAAAACTAGTGATGAGTCGGGATTGCTCCTAAAGGATCTTTCAACAAGGACATGCAGCAGTCATTAAAAATTGGAACTCTCGGATTCGTGCCACCATACGAAGCCGCGGCGGACATTTGAACGATGTCATATTCCATCCATAATGGCATAAATGGGCCTTTTAAATACAAAATAAATTTCGTTAATATCTCACACACATCTTGTTTTATTCAATTTTAACATCGACCCGTCCTTGTTGAAAGACCCTTTATAATAGAGCAGTTTAATACTAAAGTATTAAAGTATTTTATTATAAGGGAAATTCCGAATTATGTTTTTAGCATTTTTTAGGTTCATGCTTGTTCATCGCGCGCTCATTCACGTAGGACTAATAAACGGGCACTAACTTGATCCGTCATCGCATAGCGTCCTTCGCGACGGGAGGATAGGCGGGCTTTTAATACCGACATTCCTTCTCGCTCTTGCAAATCCACTGGCGTTCATTCCTTAAGAATTATAGATTCTGGCGGGAATTAACGTTAGCGGATGGTTCCCTAATGGGACGGCATTCCGACACGACCGGAAAGAGATCAGACAATACATGTATAGTACGTACCTTAAATTTACACAAGTACCCCTGCATGGTCAAAGGCTCTTCAGGCTCAGTATCTCGCATCACATAAAGCCTAGCTTTTTCCGCCACGGCCAACATTTGCGGGTTGTCGGACGCCCACAGAGCGCTCCACACATCTTTACGTAACGCTTGTCCGATACTTATGTTGTTGGCCATGTCGGTCTCCAACAAATACAAGGAGCCTGGCTGGTCAATCACATAGAACTTGCTACGAATAAATCATATATAATATTTAAGTGTATTTACTTAATAACTGCATTCAAAATGTTCGATATTGGCCTACACAAATAGCCACGAACTAAATATTTTCTTTGGTGTTATGTCAGTTAAATTGAATGGTGCTCCTCTGGAAAGAGTTGAGCAGTTCAAATATCTTGGGCATGTATTGACTGGCGACCTCAAGGACGATGCAGATATTGAACGGGAGCGAAGGGCGTTATCTGTGAGAGCCAATATGGTTGCTCGCAGATTCGCCCGTTGCTCGAACGATGTAAAGTTTACGCTATTTAGAGCCTTTTGCACATCACTGTACTCGTGTAGTCTTTGGGCTCACTACACCAAAAGAAGCTTGAATGCCATACGGGTGTAATACAATAATGCGTTTAGGGCGGTGATGGGGCTGCCCCGATATTGTAGCGCCTCGGGTATGTTCGCAGAGGCACACACCGATGGCTTTCACGCGGTTATGCGCAAGCGCGCTGCTTCTATGGTTTGCAGGGTACGGGCCAGTTCCAACACCGTCCTGGCGATGATCGCGGAAAGGTTGGATTGCCCTTTCATCCGGCATTGTTCTGACAGACATGTCACTGTGCCAATGCCGGAAAGAAGGTACTAATACTAATGCTTTTTAAATTATTTTATATTTATTTTATTTTTGTATAGAATGTAATTTTGATTTGACATTACTTTACTTTATTTTGCTTTGACTTTACTTGTGACTTGATTTGACATTACTTTTTGTTTTGACCGTTAATTTATCTGATATTATTTTTATTACCCGACTGCCGAAGGAGGGTAATGTGTTTATCAGTCTATGTATGTATGTATGTATGTATGTATGTTTGTTCCTATGTGGCGTTCCAGAGACCAAACGCGTTGACCGATTTTGATGATTCATACGTCAATCGATTCGTCTTAACCTTGCGAGTGTCATAGGCTACATTAAAATTGGGAAATAGAAAAATGGCGGCTTTTGGGCGCCATATTGTGGGGGGGCAATTTTATTTTTTCTTCCAAACCCATCGTGTGGGGTATCAAAATAAAGGGTTTCAAGAGGTGATTTCAAAAATATATAACACTTATATATTTAACAGTACCTAATTCGAAAAAAATGTTAACTAAAAAGTTATAAATAAAAAAGTTAATTAAAAAAATCAAAATACCCGACTGCTTAAAAACCGAACTAAAAAGACATAAACAAGAAGAAAATCATGCTGTGCAGTCGGAGGATACATCTGGTTTTGGTCAGCCAGCTCGCGAATATGTATCCTCCGACTGCACAGCATGATTTTCTTCTTGTTTATGTCTTTTTAGTTCGGTTTTTAAGCAGTCGGGTATTTTGATTTTTTTAATTAACTTTTTTTTTTTATTATTCTGATGTAAAATGTAAAATGGGTTTTGAAAAGTTACCTGAATAAAGAAAAATTTATTTATTTATTTATTTTTATTTATGTAGCCTAAGTTGATTTTTGACTGACCATAATTTTGTTTTCAGATGAATTTGAATTTACTTGATGAATTTATTTAGTTTATCATTAAGTTTATTCTTCCAAATCTTGATAATTATATCAGACTGCACCTTAATATTGGTAATTCTAATTTAAGTAAGAGTGAATTGTGAAATCCGCAAGTCAGCTGGCAAAATATGGGTTATTGTGTATTTTTAATTAAATAAGAAAACATTCATACCTGGAATTAGAGTTGAGCCCCAACCTATAGGGCCGCGAAGTCATGTTTATTGAAGTGATTTTCTTAAAATTCACAAGAGAAAATAGGAGAATGGAGCCAGAATCTCTTCCAATTAACAAATGGGTGTCAGAACTTGCGACGCAGCATATCGTGTCGTCATGGAACCCTGCGTCTGAAGCCGAGATGGGTGACCCGTCGGCTTGGTACAGCTGTTCAGTAGCACCTGAAATATCACATAGCTCGTTACTAACTTGCACTGAATAAAAATCGACGTCGAACGGAATACAATAGCTGTGAATATAATGTGAAGCATCCTTGAACTGAAAATAAACGACATAAATACTTACGAGGTCTGGTCGGCGTAGAGAACTTCCATATTATGAACGATTCCTTAGACGCCGCCACTACAATCGCTTTGCTGTTGATAGTCACATATACCACCGGGATACTTACTGCTTTGGCTAAAATTTGAAATAATCTATCAATACATGTAATAAAGCTGTAGAAAAGTCGTTTTTGTACATCGAAAATATTTCCAAAAAAAATAGCGAGTGTGTTAAAGGATAACCCACAGAACCCATTCCCACCATTTTTTTGGAATTTTTGTATGTTTATTTGTGCACGTATCACGTTAAATGTACGAAACCAATGTAGATAACTTTTATACATAAAAATTGTGTGTAACTTTTTTTTAAATTATCATAGCACACGCAATTCAGATTGGTACTCGGACAGTTGAACTCCATATTCGATAGATGAAAAAAATAATTGGTACAGTCCTACCAACTTATCTGTGAACTAAAAGAGGACGGCACCCTCGATTATCTTGATTACCGTCGATTATTATTATGCCGGCGACGATTTCCCGCGAGAGAGCGATAATAATAATCGACGGTAATCAAGATATCGACGGTGCCGTCCTCTTTCAGTTCACAGATAAGTTGGACTGTCATATAGGTAGGGTAAGTAGGGTAGGCAGGAAGTTAAGTAACTTAGGGTAGGCAGGCAGTTAAGTAGGGTAGGGTAGGCAGGCAGTTAAATAGGGTAGGGTAGGCAGGCAGTTAAGTAGGGTAGAGTAGGCAGTCAGTTGACGGGAGCGAAGCTACGGGCACAGCTAGTATTAAATATAACTGATGGAACTATATCATTTGCTACTGAATTATTACCTTTTGCACAAACTCGAACATTTGTCATATAAAAACGTATTTTTTACGTTTACGTTTATTAAGTAAAATCATAATTGTTCTCACCATCACACTGTATTCCTTGCTGATTTGATATTATTACTTGACCCAAAGTGGCAATGACGCAATATTCGTCAACTGCGCACATATCAATAACATCAGGTATATGATTTATCCAGGACTAAATTCATAAATAAAAAAAAAACAAACATTATTGTTTGTATATATGAAGTAATGTTGTTGTTAAAGTAACCAGGGGCGCACCCAGGATTTGCAAATGGGGGGTCATTGGTTAAACGCCGGGACCGGGGTTCTTTTTTTAAATTTGTGTGCATAATATTGCGTTTTTAGGCGTATTTTGATACTTAAAACATATGTATAACACAATCTTTTAATATGGGAAATGATTAGTTGCGTGGATAAACATATTATATTTCGTATAGGAGGATAGATTTATATTAATTCATTATTTCTAAATTAGTTATAGAATAATAACATTTTTGCTCAAGCAAGCCTGTGATAAAATGTTTTATTTTTTTCGACTTTGGGCTTTGGCGTCAGCCCCCTCCCCGTGGGCGCGCCACTGGTGAAAACATAAGTCCATTAACCTGATGTGTAACAGTATCCCAAAAGGTGACGGTTTCTGTGCCCGATACGTATGCCAGCGTGTTGCCATAAAATGCATACTTATGGTCCATTTTGACGTTAGCAAAGTATATAAAGGAGTCAATAGCGATAGCCAGGCGTAAGGACTTCTTTTCCCACGACAATGCTCTCATGTTACCGCCGGGCACTCGCAACGTACGTATATGCTGGAATAGAACAGAATATAACACATTTTCTCAAACATGCTTGGAAAATTGAGCATTATTTTGACAACCTTCTTCGAGATAAATTGAAATTGCAGTACTGGCCAAATACATGCGAGCAGCGGCCGGCAAAAGTTGTATGAAAATCCATATCTGTCGTGTTTAGCGGCCAAATAAATTACATAGCAAACTCATATCTGTCGTGTAATTTAAAAATGGAACGACCTTTTATTTCTAAACATGGGAACCAAGGAAGTAACTTATCAAAGGTTTTATTAAAATTTCGAACTGGCTTGCAAATAGAAAGCTGTTTATTGAAAAAATAAAACAAATGAACACTTTATCGCGGGAAAAATTATTGTTGTTCGTCATTGAATATAAAAAGTAATTGTGTTTGGCAAAATGAGTTCTAGGTACTGATTAGTTTTAATTTCCGCGCATTATTTAAGAAAAGTACTATACAAGCCTTGGCCACAACTAGGCATTGATGGACTTACGTTTGTGTGCCTCGGCACACATTTACACGTTCGTCCATCAATGCCTCTTTTGCTGGCCGCTGCAGTAATGTACAATATTCGACATAGACACAACAACAACAATCACAAAGTAACAGAGAAGAATAGTAAAAAAAGTACAAACAAGGATTAAGAACTGCTGGAATTAAAGAGTGAATCTATATTAGAAAGTTCTTGCTTAGCCAAGGTAAAGTCACCGTCATATAACAAAAAAATAAAAGTCGTTGACACCTGTCTACCAATGTATTCCAATATTACAAAACGATATGAAAAATGTAAAGGCAGTGTCGCTGACACGATCAAACAAACGTATCGCGGTGAAGGGGCAAGGGGCGTTCTTGACACTTTCACATTAAATAATGAGTTAATTATTTATTCGTAAGCGATTTACATGATTTTAACGGATAAAATGGTTCTACGCCTAATACCTTTACATTTAAGACCAAAATTATCAAAATATCTCCAAAAACAAAAAACAGTCAAAAAGCCCCACTTAAATATTTATTTTATTCTGTTTTTAGTATTTGTTGTTATAGCGGCAATAGAAATACATCATCTGTGAAAATTTCAACCGTCTAACTATCACGGTTCATAAGATACAGCCTGGTGACAGACAGACAGACGGACCGCGCATTCTTAGTAATAGGGCCCCGATTTTACCCTTTAGGTACGGAACCCTAAAAGCATATTTTCAAGTTATGTAATTATACTTATTGGTGCAGGTCGGATCAATGACTTTTATTTTTTTGTTATCTGGTGGAGACTTTAGTCAGTTTCATATACACATACTTCCCCATATGCGCCGAAAAATTGCACTACGTTAGTCTTATCCGCCGTAGAGCCCGCAGCAGCCAGAATGGTGCCATTGTGATTCCAGCGACAATCAATAATCAACATGTTTGATTCTACAACGACACTATCTGAAATCAATCATCATCATCATTTCCCCCAAGTGTCGGCACATCGACCGGACCAGATCGTCTCGCACACACCGGATTGCCGCAACCCTAACCAGGTCATCGGTCCACCTAGTGCAGTCGTTCCTAACCTTTTTTTGACCAGGGACCACTTTGATTTTTTTGCAGTAAGGGTAACAGCCTAATTGCGTAAGTGAATTCGGCAAGGCCAAGGGTTGAACCGCCATCAATCGACCAATCACATAGACGTAATTCCACATCGCGTCTTTCATCTCGCATGTGATTGGTCGATTGATGGCGTCAAAACCGCAATTACGCAATTAGGCTGCAGAAGTCCAGAATAAATTTTACCTGCCTATTCATACCTATTCTTTAAGATCATCTTCAAAAGTACCGAGCATTGTCATAGAAACCACAACACTTCTAATAGAAACTTAAAATCAGATCACATTAATGTTATTTTTGAGTTGAAAGGTTTGAAATGGTCCACAACAGGTTTAACCTTTTGCGGACCATATTTTTGCTCTTGGGCCTATCAGTGGTCCGCGGACCACAGGTTGGGAACCACTGACCTAGTGCGAGGTCTTCTACCGCAGCGTCGCCATAAAATCATTGTTTTCGTAGCACTTAGCTAAATATATTGATGAGCAACAGACTTCTTTCAGAAACAAGTTGAATGGTTCATCGCCTTCAATAGTTATTCAACATTCCGAATATTTTTCATTTAATTGTTGACTATACTCCATTTAAAATAACATTAGACATGTTTCCAAATCTTTTTACAGTCCGTTTATCCAATTTTGAGTTCTATACCGTAAACATAAGGAGTGCATAAAAAGCATAAATCTGTTACCAAAACCCAACTGTTTACTACAGCTACCATATGTCGTATCACCAACGCAATAGAAGTCAAAATCGTTTAAACGGGCTTTAAAATGGGCTAATTTAAACGTCTAATGTTATCGCAAATGGAGTTTAGTTGTCCAGCTTCTTGAATAATGTTCAACATGCTGATTAGTTTTTTAAATTGTTGAATAGGTTTTCGACTTGAATGGATTTTCAACTTGTTTCTAAAGTCGGTTTATTTAGGTCAGTAAAATTTACCTTCCTCATTGCAACTTTTCATTAACAGTATAACACCACTTCTGTAAGATATTGCTAGTACGGGTCTGTTGGCTGGTGCGCTTCCTGAGTACCAGTCCATTGTTACTATATCCATTGACCCAGACACACCATGAATAGTAACTGGCATCTGAAACGGGAAAAATTATCGTATTAGTACTCGTAATTGTTCAAATCGCCGAAGGAGGAGGTTCTCAATTCGGATCAGGTCTATATGTTTGTATGTTCGGGCAGAATTCCGTCATATTATTATATTAACGCATTTGCAAAGTTCTTTTTTTGTTCGAAAGAAGTGTATTCCGAAATGGTCCCATATAAATTTGGTAAATATTTTTTGACGAATTTCGGAGACAACAGAACTCTTTAATGAAGGCAAATCTCTCGGGATTGCTGCAATCGCAAGTCTGTTTATTGTTTACGCCATTTCTTAACATACCATCACGCCAGTACGCTTTAAAGGGGTACGCAGATGTGTACAGTTCACCCTGGTACACTCTCATTCCACCAATGTTTTATTTACATGTTATTCGGGTAATCTATTATGGCATCACTGTGGTCATTATCTTACTATAGAACTTGTCCATTATGTACCACTAAAAAGTGAAAAATAAAAAACGTTTTTACAAAAAAATACAACAGACTTCCTATTAATAAAAACACTAAAAAGTGAAAAATTACTTCAATTTCAGAAATCGGTGTCAAAAAACGATGAAACGAAAACAGGAACAGCGACTTCCGAAATTGCAGTTATTTTTCATTTTGTAGTGTTTTTATTAATAGGAAGTTGGTTGTATTAATTTTGTAAAAAAGTTTTTTTGCTTCTTTGTGTAGCTTCGTCTACGTTACTCATATCAGGGTGTCTCTAAATTTCTAAAGCTTAGTGTGTTCTTTTTACCGATGCCCGGATACTGTACCATTTTTAACACAATATACTTACTGCAAAATTCCCTTGATCGTCATATATGTGCAGCTCTCCATTAGTCAGCGCAAATAGAAGCTGCGAGTTATCTGGCGACCATTGGACTGCAGCAAGCCCTGGGCCTTTTATGTCTTTGCCCCACACTCGCGACCCATCCACACCACCAACAATTACAGCTCCTAAATACAACATAAAATCATGACTTTATTCCATTATGGATAGCACTTAGGTATATCTTTATATCAGTGAAAATAAGAGAAGACTGCCCCTTCCTGCCTTCATTATTTGCCATGGGACTGTTTTCTATGAGGTGTAACTGTAGCACCCTGCCTGAATAGGATGGGTTTTCGTTTGCCTATTTGTACAGAAAACTATTTGTCGACTTATGCAAAAAGGTAAAAAAATTAATAAGGAGAAATCAAGAGCAAGCAAAGTGTTTACTTTGCTTGCTCTTGATCAACCCATTTTTTTTCAACAATTTTAGCACATCACACTGGTTTTTTTTGGGTTCCTTATCCGAAGGGTCCAAACGGAACCCTAGTGCTGTCACTCACGTTTCCGTCTGTCTGTCCATCTGTCCGTCGTCTGTCACACATTTTGTTCTGAAGAATTTTTGACTTCCCATTCACCTAGTGAACTTGAAATTTAGTGATAATATTTATTACTAGCTTCTGCCAGCGGCTTCGCCCGCGTGAATGTCGAAAATTATCCCAAAAGAACATATTCCAGGGATAAATATATATATATATATATCCTATGTGCTATTCCAGACTATAATCTATCTCTGTGCCAAATTTCATCCAGATCCGTTCAGCCGTTTATGCGTGAAGAAGTAACAAACATACACACTCACAAACTTTCGCCTTTATAATATTAGTGTGATTACGTATATTTTACTTACAAATACTAATAAATGGATAAATTGGTACGGAACCCTAAATGTGCGAAGTCCGACACGCACTTGGCCGGTTTAATTTTTTATTTTTTCATATCTAGGGCGCAATGCGCAAGCGCGCCCCCTTGCAGCCCTCTCCCCGCGCCCATGTTTATTTATTTTATTATGTTCTTACATTATAATTTGTATGCCCATCCTCAGGCGTTATTGCCTTAGAAAATACTCTGATAATAACAATACGATAGTGGTCTCACCATCTTCATAAGCAATGCAGATTTTCTGGCCATCAGAACCCCAAGCCATGCTTCTCACAGTTGATTTATTTCTATTATTTATCATTTCTTCATACCAAGATCCCTGAAATTAATAAAGTAAGATTAAAAGCAACACCTCACTAAACACTGAAAGTGACCGACAATCTACTTTACAAAATAATAAATAACTTACCTTATAAAGCATCCAAACGATGATGACACCATGCTCATCACTAGTGGTCAGCTTCTGAAAGACTTCATTCCAAATAGCCACACATAGCTGACCAGTATGGCCTTCCAGGCTTAGATTCATTGAGAGATTCCCTCCACCTCCTGAAGAGTGCAAAATAAGTTATTACATAGTACAGAGGTGATAATTAAAATAAAATAAAAAAATCCGTGGTAAGTTATGAATGCAGACACAAATGCAGAAGAGTATTAGAGAACATAGCAGAGAAGACTAATGGACATTCACTCAGTCAGAAAAATGGGTTTATATTAAGATTTGCCAGGTATAATAAAAAAGTCAATTAAAAAATAATCAAAAAACCCGACTGCTTAAGAAGCGAACTAAAAAGAAGTAAACAAGAAGAAAATCATGCTGTACAGTCGGAGGATACATCTGGTTTAGGTCAGCCAGCTCGCGAATATGTATGTGTAAGCAGTCAAGATTTTTTATTTTTTGAATTTACTTTTTTTATTTATAACTTTTTTGTTAGCATTTTTTTTTTCGGAATAGATACATTTAAACATACAAGTGTTACATATTTTTGAAATCACCTCTTAAAACCCTTTATTTTGATTGCCCACACGATGGGCTGGAGCTTTGTCTTGACCATTGCTTCATTGCCTTTTTTTTTTTTTGCGTGGAGAAATGCTCATGCATTCTGCACTACCACGGGGAGATAGTGCAGTTATGTGGGACTCTAACCCACTAAAACTCCACGGTGTCCTCCTATGCCGCTTATGGCGGGAGCACGGGTACGCGTTAGCACCCACCGCGAACCCGCCGCGGCTGTCCGTCACCGGACCCTCCTCGGGGGAGTCCCCCCATCACCGGCGCACCAGAACACACTGCACGCCGTGACCACCCTTGGGACCAATCAGCACATGGGCGCCAGACGACCCCGTGTATGGCACCCTTGGTCCCCCTGTGACGGGTCAAGGTCAATGGCCCCGCCACCTACCATTGTTCGGCCGCAGGGGATAGGGAGAGCGGCTAACGCAATACCGACACTCCTCCTCCCCTGCGGCCCGCCATCAGACGGTGGCGACCCCGTCCGGGCCGCGGAAGGTAGGGAGAGCGGCGCACCGCAATACCGGCACTCCTCTCCCACCGCGGCCTCCAACCCTCAGCCGCGACATCGTATGGGACCTGGGAATCTCCATAAGACATCGCGGCCCGCCTCAGTTGCGATGTCGCCCGTTACCAAGCGGCACCGCAACCTACTAGTTCGCAACCCACCGGGGGGGGGGGTGCTTCATCGCCTATGAGCCTCTTGGCCCGCTTTTCGATCGACTCTAGTGCATCAAGCTAGTATTTGGCAGATACGTCCCAGAGATGAGAACAGTACTCCGCAAGCATGATCGAACTTGCGCTTGATACAATTTGAGCAGCTGCTGTTCCGGCGTGAAGTACTTCTCACCTTTGCAAGGATCCGCAACTTTTTGGCAGCCAGCTGAGCCTTTGCCTCAATGTATGGGCCAAAATTGAGAGTCAATGTCAACGTAACGACAAGAAGCTCAAGATGGTCCGTTATTGGCACGGTCACATCTCGGAAAGTTGGAGCCGGGTGAAATTGGCTCTTTTTAGCGGAAAAAAGACACGCCTGGGTTTTAGTAGCCCCCACCCCATTCGGAGCCCGCCTGCAAGGACAGGTTCAAACGCTCCACCATGGCCTCACGGAGAGACTGGATCTGCTGCCCGGTAGCCCGTGCGTTAAACAAGTATCTCTCAGCAACAGTACTGTCGTCTGCATACCCAAACTTGCCGGGGTTTAGCAGATCGTTAATATGCAGCAAGAATAATGTTGCTGAGAGTACCGATCCCTGAGGGACCCCGGCATTGATATCCAATTGGTCCGACGAGCAGCCATCGATAACTACTCGAATGGATCAGTCTCTCTGGAAGTCTGCTATCCAATCACACAGACCACCGGTCAGACCGAATGAAGGAAGCTTACCAATAAGGCTTTCGTTCCAGACCCTATCAAAAGCCTTCGAGATGTCGAGGGAGACGGCATGCGCTTACTCGTGCCTCTCGATGGCCTCACTCCATATGTGAATGGCATACGCTAGAAGATCCCCAGCAGACAGATTTCGGCGGAAGTCGTATTGACGGTCACTAAGGATATCGTTAGTTTCTAGGTATGCCAGGAGCTTTGTGTTAAGTGCTCCATACTCTTACAGAATATGGACGTTACTGAGATGGGTCTGTAGTTGGCCGGGTCAGCTCAGTCGAGCTGAGGGAGGGTAGTCAACCACATCATCGCTTACCATCAGGTGAGATAGTGGTCAAGCGCGAGCCAATCTAAAAAAAAAAACATTTTAGGCGCTTAGATTCTAAGAACTATTGCTGGTATTCCGTCAGGGCCGCTAGCCTTGTTCACGTCGAGGTAGCGCTGCACCCTACTGACGTCTTTTTGATGGATGCGAATGTCCGACATTCTCGTCTTGCATCCATCAGGAAAAGGAGGGGGCCGCGCGTCACCAGGATTCAGACGCGAAGATTCTGCAAAAAGAGAGGCAAATAAAATTTACCTTCTCCTAAGTGGAGTGGGTCAGCGACCCGTCGGGTTTCAGCAGTGGTGGTAGTGAGGGACGGCAGAAGTTCGACTCTACCGACTTAACCAGGGACCAAAACGCTTTACTACCTGCTGGTTAAGAAGCAAGTTTAATCCCTATTCAGCCAATGTGGTCAAAACGAGCCCTTCGCAAAACCATCTTGCAGGACTTGGCGGCCCTGTTGAAGGCCTTTTTCTTCTGATCCACGCTTTGCGCGATCGAGCGTCGACCCATGCCAGGTATGCCTCATGCTTAAGCGCGTTGGCACAATGACATTCGGCGCCAAACCATGGCCGGTCAACGCTGGACATTGTTACGTCAGAGAACGGAATGTAGTACTCCATTCCCTGACGCAACACATCCGTCACGGCGTCCGCGCACAATGAAGCATCAGCTGAAGAAAAGCAAGTAGGCTGCCAAAGATAGCATGCGAAGAAAGATCGCATGCCATCCCAATCTGCTGACCTGTACCACCAAACCCGCCGGGTGCCTCTCGGGCTGGGAGTAGACGGACACAGACTTCACCAGATAGTGGTCGGAACTACTCAAAGGTGAAGCTATCGACATAGAGTATTGGTCTGGATCTGTTGTCAGCAGAAGGTCCAAGCAATTGGCCGTCGCAGTCAACATCCTGTACCCTCGTTGCTCCCTGGACCAGCTGGATAAGGTTTAGCGCAAGTTAAAGCTTACGCATCTCCCGTCCAGCATGGTCAGTGCACTGGTATGGGAAGACCCACTCCTGGTGGTGGGCATTAAAGTCCCTCAGTAACACTAATTGGGCAGAAGGGTACCGCTGCTGTGCCGCGTCAGCAACTTCACTGAGGTACTCTGAGAGCCTGGTTGTCTCCTGATCTCCGCTCTGCGAACGGTAGACACAGGCGTAGATAATTTTATCCAGACCTGTGTCCAGCAAAAATCCTCAATGTTACGGAGACGCCGATAGCAAGTATCGTCACGGGCGACACGTCTGACGGACTCGCTATCTGCGTCTCCGTAAGGAAAAAACAGCGATGGTTTCTCAGCCATTCCAGGTGGTAGTGGACTGCGGAGAGATTTGAGTGCAGACCTCAAATGTTGGTGAGGTGCACTTTGTGGGGGAGGGAGTGCAGCCGCTGTTTTAATCCAATATTATTTTTCCTTGACATCATTATAGTAGAGTGAATGGAGGTGAGGAGAAGGAAGTGAGACGAGGTTCTACGCTGCTGACAGTAGTGAGGTACAGACACGCACTGAAAAGACGATATCATTGGGGCACTAGTCCGGAGACTGCGTGGACGCCTGAGCCTCCTCTGGAATGTCAATCGGGCCCTCCCCATCTGGTTGCCAACCAGCACAATGGTGCATTCAGGGATTTTTCGACAGTTGGCGGGGCAGCCTTTCATGTGTGGCTGGCACTCTATTTGGGCCCTAAACTACCTGCGGTCGGCCAGCGGCGCACCGTGGTCGGATCCCGCTATCCTCCGCGACTAATCTCCCGAAACGTCCATAACAGCGCGCGTCGGGCTGGTCTGCCAGCAGTGGAACACCTGTCTTGACCCAACGCCTCTAGTTGACTTCACTGAGCATCGTATCCGGAACACGGCTAGGCCGCTTGGCGGTACGTCTTCGCCCGGTGGGTGGAAGCCTTCGGCCGAAACCTACCACCAGTTATTGTCACCTGATTGACCATCCGGGACTATGTGTAGGGAATCAAAGGGTACACTCCTACGGACGTGGGTGACTCGGCCCCCATAACAACTAAAGAGTTAACTGTTTATGCTGTTATCTGAGGTCCTATAAAAATGTTTTGTTTATTACATTACCTGATTCCAATTTTAAAACTTTTAACATGCCATCTTCTCCACCAACAGCAATGTACCCTGATGAATGGTTCCATGATATGCAAGCTACGTTTGATTGTTTTGGAATGGCAATCTGAAAAAATTACATTTTTTTTTATTAAACAATTGTCTTATAAAGGGCTAGTCCTTTAAGAGGTTGTAATTTCCATCATTACTGACTGATTTGGTTATGAAACACCTTACCCCAAACTTAACTGTTTTCAAGATATTGTAACTTAAAGTTTTTTTTAAATGCCAGTTTTTTGTCTATTGGCTATTTTTTGGGTTTTTGCGTCTAATATATTTGTGTTTGCGATTTTTGTGTAGTAGATAAGTTGCTTTATTATTCTCAACATGAAAATTACAGATAACTAAACCAACTGGGTAGCAGTAGAGGGTATGTTTTTTGGCTACGCCACTACTTCTTAAGTCATACCTAGAAATGAGTTAAAGTATTTCCTCAATCTGAACATCTAAGGAAGTCTGAAAGTGCCACCAGTGACTGAGAAGTTGTGTGGAAATTGGTTGTCATGGTAGCCCATACAATCAGGCAGGCACAAAAGAATCAGGAACCTGTTGTGAGCAAAGTTTTGAGTTTGAATATGGACAGTTATAAGAATGTAAGAAGACCAAAGAACCGGTGGATGGATTTGAGGCACAGATAACGAAGCAACAGCTGCGCAATTGACTGCTGCACTGTGTGAAGTGGGTTTGATTCCCATACATAAAAAATATTTGTATGGCCTACAGATAGTTGTTCCTGGTCTGACTGTCTGTGTGTTTATTAGTTTAAATGTTTGTCATTGCACCCAGGATACAGTAGATATTCCTAGTGTAGAGTATTTTTTTCTTTTTTCAATGTTATATTGAAAAAAGAAAAAAATGTGTGATTGATGATATGGATAGATAGGTGACAGTTGAGATACACATTATACATACATTATAGAGATATTAGTAAGAAGTAGGCATTGCCATCCAACGTGGCAATGCTGCCAGCGTTCTGGGCACGTTGCCCATTGACATTGACGAATTTTTTTATGTTCAATGAGCCCTTTTCCCCTCTCCCCTTTGTATTTGTATATAGGTTTGTTTTTAGAATATTCAATTGTATATATGTTAGTATATTTGTTAGTTTCAAGTTTAAATTATGGAAATAAAACATATTATAATATCAATCTGAATCCTATATTAAATTAATCTTCAAGTAAATAAATAGACTTAAAAAAAAACTTTAGAGCATAGAACTAGAAGTAAAATTTGAAATCAAACACTGAACAATTGCAAACTTTGACAAACTTGGTCAACTACGAAAAACATTAATGCAATAGTGTCAAAGTAATCGGGTTCATTTAGTATGGAGCCGCAAAGCTGCGCAAGACTAATTATTTAAATGTTAAGACAAAATCACTATGGAAACACCGCATATCAACAAATTAAATTACCTTCTTGCTCATATAAATGAACATTTCAATGTGTATTTCCAAACTGTTTATTGTAGAATAATATGCCTTTTAAAGCGAGTTTTCAACAGTTATTTTTATTTATGTACAACCAATATAGTAATCTTTGTTTACAACACAAACTGAAAACAGTCAAACAACAACAGTTAGTTACTTTGTGACACTGACAGTGACAACTCAGTACTCACAACTGCGTGCTGTCAAAAAAAAATATTTTAATGTTGGTATATCGATCATTGAACTAAAGTTAATTCTGCAACTTTTGGTTTTGGAGTAAAATCGGTTTTAGGCAATAGTTGTTAGACTTCTTTGTGTAGCCTTTTTTGTGTAAAGGGGTGAAGACTGTATGAGTCCACTCAGATGGCCTGGTTCCTGTCTGCCATACTCTGTTACAAATGGCAATGGAATATATAGACGCCATGTTCTCCTATAGCCTTTATGGTTTCTATGGTAATTCGGTCTCTTCTCGTGGCTTTTTTAGTTTTAAGATGTTTTAACCCTTACTTCAGAGAGAAGAATATCCGGTTCCAGTTCCTACCTGTTTACCTCTGTACTTGGGAAAAGTCGCGACTGAGGGTCCTGGAACAGTGATTGACAGTAGTTCTTCCACGTTTCTGAGATTTGGTCTAGTTCTATTGCAAATTCACCTTTATCTTACTCGATAGCCCAGGTTTTAGGAGGTAGAGTTCTTGTGATAAGACGAATTTTACGGTAAAGATCCCTAGATTTATGTTTCACTGCGTGTGCTTCAACTTCTTCATTGCGAAGATATGAGTTATGATCTCGTTTGCAGTTAGCTTGAATTTGAGCAGATAGCTTGTTCAGCTCTCTAACGTTCGCTCCTCTCGGCTTTTTCTGCCTTCGATCCTCAATTAAAGCAAGAGTGTCAAAATCAAAATCAAGGTATTTATTTCAATTAAACTTTAGAAGTACTTTTGAATTGTCAAACAAAAAATTAATAAAAAGATGACTCTAGTTGCAAATTCGCAAGCGTCTGTAGGTCTCAATGGAGAAGAATTTGCAAGAAACTCCCCGGACACTCTTTTCCATCAGTTTTAATTACAAGTTTTTGGTTACATCATTCTTGTTGAAAAAATACATATATGTGAGAACGATGTAAAAAGACGTGTACGTAAAAGCGTCTAGAGTAACAAATAATTAAAAAAAAGCACTTTAACAGGCCGAGACAGCTAAGTTATGACCAATCCCAACTGATGGCGCCCGTTCACGAACATGACGCATGGATCGGCACCACTCAGCTCAACCATCATGAAGGGAACCGAATGATCCAACACATGTGCCACCATCAGAGAGAAATTAGAGAGAGCATGACACACTCAACTGCCAGGGCACACAGAAGTCAACGAACGACATATAGGTACAGTGAATGGTAGATTTATCTACAGTCGGAACATAGTACTCACACATGTGCTGTGCAATTATATAATACTAAAAGAAATTGAGTTTATACAATACAAAAATTTGCATACAGTCTTCAGCATGTCCAACAATACTTCGATACTTTTCTGCCCATCACTAATTGTTCTTGCGCCCTAGTGGCTGCGGAGCAGGACCAGCATTGAGCCAAGCATTTTTATCAGCGATGTAATCCCCCAACTTATAATATGCTTGCCTACATAGTGTGCGTTTTATACAAGTCTTAAATTTCGTCTCATTTAGTTGTAGAATGTGGGGAGGAATTTTATTGTAACATTTTATACAGTACCCCATAAAAGATGATGCTACTTTAGCCAGCCTGAAACCTGGTTGAATTAGTTGATCCCTATTTCTAGTAACATAATTATGTCTGTCACCGTTTTTACTAAAAAGATGTAAATTCTTTCTAACATACATGATGTTTTCATAAATATATTGACAAGGTACCGTCATGATGTTAATGTTCTTAAACAGTTCCCTTAGAGAATCGCGCCGGCGAAGATTGTATATCGCTCTGATGGCTCGTTTTTGCAGAATAAAAATTGACTCAATGTCTGCAGCCCTTCCCCATAGTAAGATACCGTAAGACATTATACTATGAAAATAACTAAAATAGACTAATCTTGCGGTATCGACATCAGTAAACTGACGTATTTTTCTAACAGCATAAGCTGCCGAGCTTAGCCGCCCCGCAAGTGATATTAAATGAGGCCCCCATTGCAACCTCGAGTCTAGCGTGATCCCCAGAAAAACCGTTTTATCGACGAATTCTAGCTTCTCCTTGTTTAATAAAATGTCACAATCATTACTTTTGACATTCGGCAAGACAAATTTTATGCACTTAGTCTTTTTAGCATTTAAAACTAGATTATTAGCTGTGAACCAATTTTGAACCTGTCGCAAGACGGTATTCACATCGTCAACGTTACTCGTACGTCTATTTATCTTAAAAATCAACGAAGTGTCATCAGCAAATAACACCATGTTTAGATTGTTTTTCAATAGATGAGGTAAATCGTTAATGTAGACTAGAAACAAGAAAGGACCCAAAATTGAACCCTGGGGTACCCCCATTTTCACGGTTAACCCGGACGAATTGACACCGTTTATTTGAACTAATTGCTGTCTATCATTTAAATAAGATTTAACTAAACTCAACGCTGATTGGCCTAGCCCGTAATGCTCAAGTTTCAAAAGTAATGTTTCATGATCAACGCAATCAAATGCTTTCGACAGGTCGCAGAAAACCCCTATGGCATCTTGTGCCTCTTCCCACGCTTCAAAGATATGTTTTAATAAGGTGACACAAGCGTCAGTCGTACAACGTCCTTTGGTAAAACCATACTGTTTATCGTGTAGGATGTTATTCGTATTAAAATGAATGAGCATCTGATTTAGCATTATCTTTTCAAATATCTTGCTGAAAACCGGCAGCACCGATACTGGTCTATAATTATTTGTGTCTTTACTGTTCCCGGATTTAAAAAGTGGTATAACCTTACTATGTTTCATTAGATCCGGAAAGACTCCTTGATCTACACACAAATTAAAAATTAAAGCTAAGTACGGCGCTATAGTCTGAATAATGGAGGTACAAACTTTGATGGACATTCCCCATAGATCTTCGGTCAATTTGATCTTGATTTGCTTAAAAGCTTTTATTACTGTTATTGGGTTTACATGTGAAAAGTTAAATTCTGTCGGGCAGGCTGAAACGTTTGCGTTTAATAAACCAGAAGCAAGTGAGGGCGAAGAATTTATGGTTTCAGTAGTTTTAATTGGGATGCTGGTAAAGAAATCCACAAATTCTTGAGCAACTTTTTTGTTATCTCTAATAAGTCCATGTGTAGTTTCAAGCGTGTAATCAGTATTATTTCTTTTGTTTCTGTTCGTTTCATTGTTTATAATTTTCCAAACAGTCTTGATTTTATTTTCTGCGGTTTTAACTTTATTACCAATGTATAAAGCCTTAGCTACTTTACACGTATTTCTAAAAATTTTTGAATAAGTAGCAACATACTTGTTAAAAGTTTCAGTGTTAATATAAGGCTTAAGGCCATAGAGCTCGTAAAGTCTTTCCCTACTTTTCCTGAGTCCTTCAGTCGCCCAGTCACTGAATAAAAACTTAGGGCATACAGTTTTAGTTTTTTTCCTAAAAGAATTATTGAACTCCTTTTGGATTACTGAGAAAACTTTTTTATATAGAATATTACCATCATTCACTGTAAGGTCTTGATCACTTAGCTTACTAATTAAACTGCTGTTAAACTGATTTAATTTACCGGATGTTATTGGTCTGGATTGAATCTGCACTTGTTGAATTGGTATGTTGGACTCAAAGGTTACCAATAGCCCACTATGATCCGAAGGCAGACAATTTATAATGGCTTTGTCTAAGTAGTCGCAGCAACAAAATACATTATCAATACATGTAGCAGAAGTTACAGTTTTTCGTGTTGGTTCCATAAACACATGTGACAAATTAAATGATTTGAAGAGATTTAATAATCTACTGCTATCTGAATTACTCTCTAAAATATTTATATTAAAATCACCACAGATTATGATTAGTTTATTTCCAATTGCAAGTTTTGCCAAAACATCTTCCATCACTGACTCAAATATAGAGTAGTTACCATAATTGGGGGGTCTGTAAACGCACACTATGACATGCTTATCCAGCTCAACGCATGACAGTTCAACACTATGTTCAACTGATAGATCTACAATATCTTTACGAGGTTTTGATTTAATACCATTTTTAATTAATATAAGTGAACCTCCACGTAACATAATATTTCTATTAAAACAACTACCCACGGTATAATTTTCATAATTAATTAGCATTGTATGATCTTTCAGCCAATGCTCAGTAAAACAAACAATTTCAAACATTGTTTTTTCCAAAAACAGTTCTATTTCCAATTGCTTCGCAGAAAAACCTTGAATATTTTGATGGAATAATTTCAAGGAATTCTGCTTAGCCCCTTTTTTTAAATTAACTAAGTGAGAGCAAGAAGGTACCTTCTTGATGGTGGATGTACTAGTAACTATTTCGTTGTTGGTACCCTCCCTTGTCCTACAAACTAGTTTAAACTATAAATATTAATAGCAGAAGTGCTAACGTTATTAAACTTATTGACTACCTGTATATTAGTATTACTACTAATATCAACTACAGTACATGCCTTCGACATACTATTTATGTCTGAGTTTATAGTAAAAGATAATAGCCTCGCTATTTGACGTCTTACCCTAATAGGCAGATACACTGTATTGCCTGTCGTTTTTAATTTATCAACAAAAATGTTGATGTCCAAAAAAACTAATTTGTCGCTGTAATGGCTGACAAGGAAATGAACATGCTTATTCAGCATGTGTATATAATTATTTTGTCTACTAGACAATTTTTCCAAATATGGAAAAGCACACAATACGATTTTATTACAATTTAACTTTAATAACTCCGTTACACACTCAGTGATGTCATCTTTTTTTACATCCAAACTGTTACCTATAAAGACAGTTACATTGGTATCTGGTTTGTATACATTATTTGTTACAGATTCCATGATATGCTTGTAAGATGACCCAGGCATACAATAATTCAAAGTTGAATAACTCTGATTGCTATTTAATAATTTACCTAAACCTCTTCCAATACCATCTGCAAACATAACCGAATTAAAACCATGATGACAATTATTTGTTGGAAAGGATGCAGTCTCAGGCCGGTCAACTTGAGACACTTCCTGTGAAATATCAGGAATGTCTAGGTCAAAGACACTGTCCTGAGACACCCTCTCAGCACGAGGCTGGACCTCCATTGTCTTTGGCTGAACAGCCTTCAGGTTTGAGTCTATCTGACAATTACATTGACACATCAGCAATTCGTTTGCGGCCAGAATGTGTTCCTTAATTTGTAACTGGGAGCTAACATATTTACTGTAAAGGGAGCCCAGTTTATCCTCAAGTACCTGAATATCATTTTGTAAGCGCTGTGTGTCAATTTCATAGATTTTTATGCTGTCTTCTAATTTGATCTGGTAATTATTTAATTTTTTAAGCAGGTCAACACGTTCTTTTCTGAGTGGAATATTTTTTAAGAAAACTTTGTGTTGTTTCCTGTACTGGGTATAATTTTTAATTATTTTATTAAATTTTGCATACTTTTTCAATTTTTTATGACTAACTTTATACCTATTTGTCTCATTTAATAAGGAATCTTCAGTCAGGTCAATAGTGGTTATGGAATGAGGTTTACAATTTGATTTTATTAATTCACTATATAAATGGCATGTTTCCTGTACCTGAGTACATGATTGTTCTTTTTGCAGATTTTGGATTAGAGAATTAGCATGAGCCAATTCATCTTCTAGGTCCCTAACTTTACCTAAAGCCTCCTCATACAAATCACTGCAATTATGGAAACCATCCGTGACTACCCGCAGTTGGTCACGTTCATCAACAACATTCTGATATTGTTGACTCAGCACCACTAGCTCCCGCTTAAGGCTTGTGTTTTTAGAGATGACATTTTGCACTTCTACTTCACATTCATCTCTCTCCTGCAACATTGCCTGACATTGATGTTGCGATTCTTTGAGCTCTTGGAGTGCAGTTCTTAGTTTAAATTCCAAGTCCTGAGCAGTAGCTTTACGTGTCATCATAGGCATGGTTTCGGGATAGTTACTGAAAGTAGAATTAGAGAAACGGTGAGAACCAAAAGAATAGACAAAAGACAGAAAAGCTGAAAATGGAGAAAAGTAACAAAAAATAAAAAGAAAAGTACAAGTAGGTAATAATACAATGAAGAAAGGGAGTTTAATTCTTAGGTAGGCTGCTGAATTGGCTTTTTTTACTTTTGATTGCCTTTCAGTTTACTTTTATTTAATGTGGGTAGGGTACCCAAAATATATATGTGTGATTAAATGCAGTTTAATAGTTTAACTATGCAAAAATCATAAGCGTTTGGTATAAGTGAAGGATAAGAATCAATTAATAGAACTAATTAAATGGGCCTAATGTTGATTTTGTTTCGTTTTTACGCTGTCAACGAAACGATTTATAAACACTAGAGTGCGAAATTAGCAAAATTGTTACGTTAAAACTAAAGGAGAGTGTATTACAAAGTTAAGTAATATTGTATGCTATAATTATAAAACGTAAGTAAACAATACTCCCCGTATAATGCCGTCGTCAGCTGTTCGATAGGTTACCGGTCGACAACCGGGGCAAAAACTCTTATTTAACTTGTTACTTCGCCAGGAAAACAATAATCCTAAGTATTTATGCCGTTTTATTGTGTTTTCACTTGTAATTACACACTAATTTTACGTATATAATAATTAAATCTAATTTTAAAATACGGAGCACAAATTTGACGTGTCACTTGGGCAGTGTTTATACGTTTATGTGTTTTAGTTGGATTTCATTCTGCAAGTGCTTTCTGAATAAGATGTTTTGCTTGGTTCCATAACATTATATATATATTAACATCTTTTCAACTAACTTGCTGAAAACCGGCAGCACCGATACTGGTCTATAATTATTTGTGTCTTTACTGTCCCTGGATTTAAAAAGTGGTCTTATATAAAGTACCTATAGATTAAGCCTTAAAATGAGCTTGATTGATAGAGCGAGATGGCTAATTGGCAGCTCCATGTAAATAATAAGGACAAAAGATATTTTTTTGTCTTTGTCACCATGGCCGGTTTCTGTTGTTTGTCAAACTCTAATATAATGGCAGGTTTGACAAACAAACTCGGTTTTGTTTGATTTTCTGTGATTTCGTGGTATTATGTGTTAATTGAGACAAGGAATTTGGGTTATTTATAGATAATAAGTGTCAGTGCGATGGTGGGTTGTAGTGTTCTTGTTCTTGTTGTAACACCAGAACTAACTATTGTTGTCTCATGTCCCACGCCAGGGCTTCATCTATAGGTACTTTATCTAAGGGGCTATGCTCGGAATTTCCTTGCGTGATCGAATCAGAAATGTAGAGATCCGCAAGAGAACCAAGGTTACCGACATAGCCCGAAGAATTGCCAAACTTAAGTGGCAGTGGGCAGGGCACATTGCTCGCAGAACGGATGGCCGATGGGGCAGAAAGGTTCTGGAGTGGCGACCGCGAACCGGAAGACGTTGCGTTGGAAGGCCTCCTACCAGGTGGACCGATGACCTGGTGAAGGTTGCGGGAATCCGCTGGTTGCGAGACGCACGGGACCGGTCAATGTGGCGACGCTTGGGGGAGGCCTATGTCCAGCAGTGGACGTCTTTCGGCTGATATGATGATGATGATGATGACTTTATCTAAGAAAGTGGTATAACCTTACTATATTTCATTAGATCCGGAAAGACTCCTTGATCAATAAACAAATTAAAAATTAAAGCAAAGTACGGCGCTATAGTCTGAATAATGGACTGCCGGAATTGAAGTTATTTTCACTTTTGTTGTATTTGGATGTCCAATAAAAACACAGTTTGTATTTTTTTGTAATAATGTTTATTTCTGGTTGGTGTCCTGACCAAGGCAAGGGCACCTTGGTCGAAACAACCGACCAAGAAAGGGTTTAACTGCTGAACTATTGTGTTGCTGTCTACTTTTAAAATGCTGTTCTATCATTTTAAATCATAGAAGTAACGGTTTCTAGTAGTTGTTAAGCCGGAACCACACGTATGGGTCGTGGCTTGATGTTACGCGGGATTCATCAATCATACGACTCTGTTTCAGCCTACATTATTACATAACGAGTTTTGTATCCAATCAACTGCGTCAGAAGGCGCCACGCCATGCCTCGACACGTAAGTGTGGTTCCGCCTTTACACAGAGCAAGTTAAAACCAAAATCCCAAGGTTCCAATTTAAAAAAAAAAACTTTTTCAATCAATACCATTTTCTCAACTGGCAATATTGGGTGGGAAAATCAATAATATTTACAGAACTGAAAACATGTCAAGAAGATTTTCGCGAAAACTTGAATTAATTCAATTTTCTATCATTTCTATTATTGTTGGTAATTTCGATTTAAACAGTTAATTAAGCAGTATATTCTTTCCATTTCGTAGCTTTTATATATTACAAAGTTCGGCTTACACAGCCGACATTTTCAACGCAAGATTTCAAATAAAATAATTATTAAGTTCATGAAAATGTTGGGTCGAAAACAAAGCCTAAAAGGGGAGCCGGTACTAGCAGACTATGGTCCAGAAGAATCTCTAAACGAAAGTGCCGATATTGAATGGGTGAACAAGGTAATATTACTACAATGTAATTTATTTTTAACACGATAGATTGTGATTTCCCTTCGGTTAAAAGTTGTTTATTTAAAGCAGAATTATGTTAAGCTAAATTCTTACCAGAACTCTTTAATAGTTAACGGCAATTACATTATGAATGGCAGATGGCAATGGAGAGGGCTATGCTCGGCGTTTCCTTGCGTGATCGAATCAGAAATGTAGAGATCCGTAAGAGAACCAGGGTTACCGATATAGCGCGAAGAATTGCCAAACTTAAGTGGCAGTGGGCAGGGCACATTGCTCGCAGAATAGATGGCCATGGCTGATGGGGCAGACAGGTTCTGGAGTGGTGACTGCGAACCGGAAGACATTGCGTTGAAAGGCCTCCCACAAGGTGGACCGATGACCTGGTGAAGGTTGTGGGGATCCGTTGGTTGTGAGATGCACGGGACCGGTCAATGTGGTGACGCTTGGGGGAGGCCTATGTCCAGCAGAGGACGTCTTTTGTCTCATATAATGATGATGACATTATGAATTGTCTGAAAAAAAAAGTTTACTAAACAATATGTTTTTATTCCAGTTATGGGTTAGAAGAATTCTAAGATTATGTGCTTTATTGAGTTTAATGTCCGTATCACTGAATACTCCAAAATCATTTGAAAAGTACCCATCTCTACAAACAATAACATTTGCAGTGGACTGCAGTGTTACACTCTTATTTACTGCAGAAATGATAGCTAAAATGCATATTAGAGGAATACTAAAGGTATGTACTAAACAAAAATTCTGCACATGTGTACAACTGATGTTCTATACATGTTGATTAATATTAAGAACTGAAATACCTGGTTAATGTTTATTTTAATTAATGTTTTCAGGGGGATGTAGCTTACTTAAAAGACCACTGGTGCCAGTTTGATGCATCAATGGTATTTTTTCTTTGGGTATCTGTTCTATTACAAATGTTTGAGCTGACTGGTATAGTACCTAGATACAGTTACCTAAGTATATTACGAGCACCCAGGCCATTGATAATGATAAGATTTTTGAGAGTATTTCTGAAATTCTCCATGCCAAAATCAAGAATCAATCAGATATTCAAGTAAGTGGATTTAATAAATAGATCACTGCTTTACTTAAGGTGATATATACGCCCCAATGTAAACGCAGTATGGGCTGTGCACCCACTCAATGCCAAAATATCAATATTGAACCTCCTTTTGAACAGTTTTGTAAAGATATTTTTAAACATCCAAGTGGTTTTGCCTCCAAAACCACTTGGATGTTTAAAAATATTTTTAGTATCCAAAAGTTGCTAAAAAATATTGTGTTGTTAATGATTTTTTTAAGGCATAAGCATAACTATTAGTTACACGAAAAAACCTTGTTTATAAAATAATGTACTTGAAAGTTACCGTTTTACGGCGCTAAAGCGGATGTTGGCCCTTAAGTTATTTAGAATTAGAAAGTGTATATGCTTGATAATAATAAAATTCCAACTAATTACTTCTACATATTCTGTATCTTCAACACATAACACTCACACTTTGTATTTTATGTTTTACAGGAGATCAAGTCAACAGATCTATAATGTGACCCTCTTCTTCTTATTCTTCATGTCACTGTACAGCTTGTTAGGAGTACAGTTCTTTGGAGAATTAACACATCACTGCGTCAGGAATGATACAAATCCCTAGTCAGTATTTTGTATTGATTAATAATATTATTTGAAGTTTTTGAAAAATTATCTCAATGGCAACTCAATTAGAGCATCATTATCATCTTTCTGCCCTTGTCCCATGTTACTTGGTGTCGGCGCAAAACGTTTACCGACTCGCACTTGGCCAGTTTTTTTATATTTATAAAAAGCTTGAGATGGATTTCTAAGATCAATGCCTACCTTTCATGATTGACGCAGCTGTAGGAATATAAAATACTTGACTGTAAATACATTATACACTTTCGTTTTTCAGTGAAATCACTATAAACTCCTTGGCTATCCCTGACACATTTTGCTCCCCTGACCCTGGCTCAGGATATCAATGTCCTCCTGGGATGAAGTGTATGAAACTTAATTTGTCCAAATATATTATGGGATTCAACGGGTTTGAAGAATTCAGTAAGTAGAAATATATCAATAAAAAATTAAAAACAGCCAAATCATGTAAAGTATATTGTTAAAAAATCTTTTATTTCTGTTTAGCAACAAGCTTGTTTACTGTCTATCAAGCATCCTCTCAGGAAGGTTGGGTCTTCATAATGTATCGGGCAATTGACTCTCTACCAACTTGGAGATCAGCATTATACTTCAGGTAAATTATCATAATTATATCTAACTGTATTCTAGTAAAAATTTAATAAATATTACAATTTATTCCAACTTTTTACAGTACAATGATATTCTTTTTGGCCTGGCTGGTCAAGAATGTTTTCATAGCTGTGATCACTGAAACATTCAATGAAATAAGGGTACAGTTCCAGCAAATGTGGGGCGTCAGGAACCCTATAACTAAAGGCAGCACCACCCAGTTTTTTACTGGTGATGATAATGGATGGAAATTGGTAACCATTGATGAGAATAAACATTCAGGTAACTGTATATATTTACCATAAAATTATTTCTGGACTTTAATTAAATAAAAAGAGTGTTTAAAAGAGCATTATTTATCCTCTCAAGTCTGATCTTTATATCTATATATATATATATATATATATTAAGTATCTATATATTTAAGTATCGACCATTACACTATTTGTGTAGGTATTATGTATCTATCTATACTAATATTATAAAGAGGTAAAGTTTGTATCTCTGGATCTGCTGGTAGAAATTTCTTAAGAAATAAGCAGTGCCTTTGTACTCTATTGTCTTTATGTATTATACTGCGTATACATTATTTATTAAATTAATAAATAAATAAAAAAAATTATACTTAGTTACTTCATTTTTATTTTTTTTTTATTTCAGGCAGTGCACCAGAAATATTTCATAGATTACTAAGATCTGCATATTTCCGACTACTGGTCATGGGTGTTGTTTTGGCCAACGGAATAATAACAGCAACAATGAACTTCAAACATGATGACAATCCTAGAGAATTCTTTTACGAGAAATATTATTACATAGAGGTAAAAGAGATAGTTCATTCCTTAGCCATGTACTTTAATTAAGTAATTTTTTAAATTTATATATTCTAAAATTATTCCTCCTTTTCAGATCGCTTTTACCATTTTCTTGGATTTGGAGGCGTTAATCAAAATATGGTGTTTGGGGCTTAAAGGCTATTTCAAGCACTCAGTTCACAAGTTTGAATTACTTTTAGCGATTGGCACTACCATTCATATAATACCCCAGCTATACATGTCAGGGTTTACATATTTTCAGGTAAATATAAATGGTAAGAGAAATAGAAAAGAGTATGATAAGATGGTTTGGTCATGTTGAGAGAATGAATGAAAGGCGACTAACGAAAGGTATTTACATGGCAGATGTGAATGGAAACGCCGGGAGGGGAGAAAGACATACATAGACCATATAGGTGATTCTTCAGAAAGGCCAGGTGCGCAGTACTCATAACCGACGTGTGTGTATGACTAGATGTATGAATGTGAGTGAAGCAAAAGAAGTATGTAAGGATCGTAGCAGGTGGCGTTCTGTAGTTTCTGCCTACCCCCATGGGAAAAAGGCGTGAGTTTATGTATGTATGTATAATTCGTAGCCCACACAAACCTATTAAAGTTTGCACCAGTGTGTCGGGCTGTTACGATTCTTAATAGCGTCTCTCAGCGTTAGGACATTTTTTCCTGCTCTTTGGCGGAATTATAGAGGGTGACAATTACTGTGTTGTCCTCTATTTAACTTATGCCAACACCCGGAGCCGTTACTTGGGACTGGTCAATTATGGACTCGAATAGGTGTGTGATCAGTTTTCGGGGGGCGTCTCTGAGTATCGCATAGTATAACTACTTTTGCTACCTTGGGTTCTACCTGTAAAGATAATTGTTTGTGTAAATAAATTATTATTATTTTTATCAAGTGCAAACTAGCTTACTACAATGATATAAAAAAAAAATATACCAATTTTTTTTTTTATTTAAATATCTTTTTTTTTTTTGCTGTTACTTATTCATTTGGTTTTGTTTAAGGTTCTGCGAATAGTCAGATTAATAAAAGCATCTCCATTATTGGAAGGATTCGTCTACAAAATCTTTGGACCAGGAAAGAAACTTGGCAGCCTGATAATATTCACAATGTGTTTACTCATCATCAGTTCTTCTATTTCAATGCAACTGTTTTGTTTTCTCTGCGAATTCACTAAGTTTGAAACATTTGATGAGGTAAGTTATTTCTCGAAATTACCGCCCAGAAAACATACGATAAGTTTACAGGCGAATACGGTAGTTTACTGAAAATTAGTTTTTAGTCCATCAGGTAGATCAATAAAAAATATTAGACACGTATTTTTTCTTTTGACACTTAAACTTAAAGTGACAACGATATAATGCGTTGAAATATCGTGAAACGTCACGCCGCTAGTGCACTTTATACTAACTTAGTGACGTCACAAGCCTCTACTCCTGAATTTGATGCGTTTTAACTTTGTAATTGTTTATTTATTTGGAAAAGCAAAAAATACGTGTCCAATATTATTTGATAATCTCACTGAAAGACTAAATAGATTAAAAAATTTATACCTAGGAAACATCCCTATTGTAGCTATATACTACTGCTTAAAAATTCTGGTATTAATAATAATATTTCTGACAATAATATTATGTTTTAGGCATTCATGTCTATGTTCCAAATTCTAACTCAAGAAGCCTGGGTAGAGGTAATGGACGAAACTATGGTGAGAACAAGCCAAACATTGACGCCTCTGGTCGCCATTTACTTCATTCTGTACCATCTTTTTGTCACTCTGGTAAGGAAGTTAAAAAATAAATAAACACATCTATGATAAAATATTATAAATTACATATCTTATAATCATGTACTGTGTTCCAGATTGTACTGTCACTTTTCGTAGCAGTAATCTTAGATAATTTGGAACTTGATGAAGATATAAAAAAACTGAAACAACTCAGGTACCGGCAACAAAGCGCGGAAATCAAAGAGAGCCTACCGTTCAGGTTGAGAATATTCGAAAAGTTTCCTGATAGCCCGCAGATGACAAAGCTGCACAAGGTGCCAGGCGATTTCAACTTACCCAAGGTTTGTGCGTTATGTATTATTACAGATTATACTCAGTACCAAAAAGAGAAGAGAGCCGTGGTGGAGCAGTGGTATCGGTCGTGGGTTCGAATCCAGGCGCGCTTTACTTTGTGCAAATTATTTCATCACCATTGCTCTAACGGTAAAGTAAAACATCGTGAGGAAACCGGCATGTCTTAAAACCAAAATATCGAAGACATATGACAGCTCGTGGCTAAATAATTACAGCCGCACGGGTCGATCATCAAGGTTAAGCAAAGCTTGCCGAGGTCGTTTCGTGGATGGGTGACCATCTTTACATAGCGCGTTTCTTCTGTGCCTCGGAAAGCACGTTAAGCCCGGTTGTCATTTGAAGATCTTTGACAGTCGTTACGAAAGCCTGATATCTGACACCAGTCTTGCTAAGAGATATAGTGTTACCCAGTTACTGGGTTGTGGAGGTCAGATAGGCAGTCGATCCATGTAAAACACTGGTACTCAGCAGAATCCATTTAGACTGGAAGCCGACTCCAACATAGTTAGAAAAAAGACTAGGAAGATGATGATGACACTCAGTTCCAAAAACTACAATAATCGACATCGGCGCACGGTTGTTTACAGCTTAGCATGTTTTGTATATCTTCTCGTTATTGAGGCGCGAGGGCACTATAATTTACACCAGTGTGGCAATAGTTGTCATTTCCTTCTAAGACTCGATTAGCTATTGAAATGCTCAGGTACTATGAAAACCGGCCAAGTGCGAGTCGGACTCGCGCACGAAGGGTTCCGTACCATCATCATCATCATCTTCCTGCCCTTATCCCATGTTACTTGGGGTCGGCGCAACACGTTTGCTTCTTCCATACCGTCCTGTCCCCCGTCATGTTATTACTGACTCCCTTTTCTTTCATATCACTCCTCACACAGTCCATCCATCTTTTCTTTGGCCTTGCTCTCCCTCTCCATCCATCCACATTTATATTCATAACTCTTTTAGTAATAGGCGTTTCATCCCTCCTCATCACATGACCATACCAGGACAAACGGTTTCCTTTCAACTTTTCTGCAAATGGCGCCACTTTCAAACTGGCTCATTTCTCACTTTATTCAATCTCGTCACGCCGCACATCCATTTTAACATTCTCATCTCTGCTACATGCAATCTCCTTTCATCCATCTTTTTCACAGCCCAACATTCCGATCCATACAGTATGACAGGTCTAATCACGGACTTGTAGGTTTTCCCCTTTAACTTGAGGGGCATCCGTGGGTAGCAAGTTGTTCCAGTGACCTGTCGCCATTTCATCCATCCTGAGTTGATCCGGTGCGTTACGTCTCGGTCTACCTCGCCATTCCCTTGGACAAGCGACCCTAGGTACCGGAAGGGTTCCGTACCATTATCGCAAAAAACGGCAAAAATACAAATTTGTTGTATGGGAGCTCCACTTAAAATTTATTTTATTCTGTATTTGTTGTTATAGCGGCAATAGAAATACATGTTCTGTGAAAATTTCAACTGTCTAGCTATCACGGTTCATGAGATACAGCCTGGTGACAAACAGACAGACAGACGGACCGCGGAGTCGTAATAGGGTCCCGTTTTTACCCTTCGGGTACGGAACCCTAAAAAGCTTAACAGCATGATTGTATTGCACGCAGGTCCGCGAGTCATTCATGCGTCAGTTCGTATGCGAGGTAGAAGGAGAAGAAGAGGCGGGCGCGGCGAGCGGCGGGGACGTGTCCCGCCGCGCGTTCGAGTACATCGGAGTGGCCAAGATCGCCTTCCCCTACCGCAAGCGCTGCCTCGTGAAGACGCTGGTGGTGGCGCCACCGTCGCAGCGCCCCAGCTCCGCGCTGCGCCGACACGTCGTCAGCTCCATCATTGAGTTAGTGGAACACACCCTGCCGAACTATCGGTGGGCCTGCATGCAATTTCATCGCGGTAATAGCGTTAAGCCGATAAACAGCGCTGGGTGTTTTAACACTCAGATGCTGAGTTGGTGACAGTGGCGTAACTAATAAGGTGCAAAGTGGTACGGGGCACCAGAGCCTCTAGGGTTAGGGGCCCTGGCCTCACAGCTTTAGCAATTAACGATATCTGCAAGCGTATAGACGTACGTGTATTGATAAAAAATCTGGACACAGTCTTAGGCCTGCGAAAGTGAATACGGCAACGCAAAGGATTTGACCGCTATCAATCGACCAATCACACAGACTGAAATCCACATCGCGTCATTCATCTCGCATAGGATTGGTCGATTTGATAGCGGTCAAACCCTTCGCCTTGCCGAATCCACTTACGCAATTCGGCTGCGAGTTTCTCAACGCTAAATTATCGCAAAATTAATGTGACAAATTGTCAAGCACGCGTTATCTGCTGTGATTGGTTGAAGGAATTTTCAACAGCCAATCACAGCAGATATCCGGCGATTATTCGTCGATTAAGTTAACAGCCCAATAATCGAGTGTTGAGAAACCGGGGGTTAGACTATTCAATAATAAAAAGTTAAGAGGGTCCATACTTCCTTGCACCAGAGTCCCCGATAACGAAGTTGGTATAACTCGGCTGTGAATAGTATGATATTTTACGGTAAAATGCAAAAAAATCAGAGATTTACATGATACAGTTTCAAACAAATACAGTGATGAATGAAACTTCCAAGTGATCTTAAAATTACACAGTGAAATATTATACTGATCAACGCCGCGCCTTTTCAACATGAGCTTTTGGTATGAGCATGTACATTGTTCTTTAATGTTATTTTTCCTATTTACTTCTTTCATTGTCGTGATAAGTACCATAATGGAATGAATGTTTTCTTATTTCTCAATTCTACCTGCAATGGGTTCTCAGAACGGATATTAAAAATCCAGAGATGCCTCCATCGGGTTATACGTTTTTTTTCATTGGTTAATTTTTTTTTACTTTACAGATTTCGATTATGTTGCTGTTAGCAGTTTTGTGATTAAGGTCTATTTTCTTTTTTGTTCTGCATTTTACGAATGATTATTAAGTTTGCAATTGAACTACCTATAAAATTATGATTATCATTTTTTGGTGCCATTTCAGGGACTCTAATAATCATAGGCCCTTGCTGGGAGATTCAGCAATGTTAGCGACCGGGGGCAAGTCCGGTCTGAAGCCGCAAGGGACAATATCGAGCGCAAAGCAATTGCGTGTCGATCAAAAGAAGTATGTATTTAATTTGGTTGCATTATTTCACTTGAATTCAGAATCTTAGATAACTATAAGGTTTTGGGGTTTTGGAACTACAAACTCGACATACATTCAAATTCAAATTCATTTATTAATTTTGTGAACATAGGGTAAATTTACAGATGGTTAAATAAATAAAAAATGTTGTTCCATACTATGTCCCGCCAGAAGGCATACAAAATGTTTGGGTAATGGGTAAGGTAACAAAGGAATGTCACAATAACAAAATAAAATCAAAAATATAAAGTCACAGTAGATGTCACAATTTCATGTCATAAACTACATGACAAAGTTCAAATTCGATTAACTAAAAATGTCTAGATAATCAACTAAACTTCATAGCATTAAGATAGTAAGATGAGTAAGTTATGAAGTAATATTTCCACTGCTGGGTCACAGGAATTCCCTCTGCATTGCCATAATTCAGCATGTAGGTCAATTTCGTGTTGCTAGGTTTCACATGTCTTCGAATTATGGCAATCTTCGATTAACCCCATGAGTACCCGAAACGTGGATCCACTCGAGACACAATGGCTTTTTAATAGGGATGTTTCCTGGTTAGAAAAATGATTATTATATTTAGTCCGTCAGTGAGATTATCAAATAATATTGGACACGTATTATTTGCTTTAGGAAATCAATTAAAATTTACAAATATAAAGTGCATCAAAGTTCAGGAGTGGGGGCTTGTGACGTCACTTATCAGTATAAAGTTAGTGTACTAGCGGCGTGACGTCACACGATATTTCAACGCATTGTATCGTCGTCACTTTATGTTTACGTGTCCAATATTTTTTATTAATCTACCTGACGGAGAAAAAACAAATTTTCAGTCAACTATTGTGTCGGTAATTACGGCATGTACCCGGTAAAGTTACAATAGGATGTGGAATGTGGAGTAGAATCATAGAAGTACCTAATACACTATTTGCCAAGCTGTTTGTCGATACTGAGCTCTCTATCTGATATTCTGAATTCAAGTATAGTAAGCCGCTGATGATGATGAAGAGATATGGCCTGATTAACGAGTGAGCAATAATATGGCTCTCAGGTTCGGCTCGCGCTCGATCCGGCGCTCGGTGCGCAGCGGCTCCATCAAGCTCAAGCAGACGTACGAGCACCTGCTGGAGAACGGCGACCTGGGCGCCGCCTCGCGCGTCGTGCCCTCCTCGCGCGCGCGGCCGCCCTATCTAGACATCCGGCTGCTGCAGGCCAAGCGGCAGCAGGCCGAGATGAGGAGGTAGCACATTCATTTTTAAAGGAAAAAGAGGGGTGTTATAAGTTTGACGTGTGTTGTTGTGTATCTGTCTGTGGCATCATAGCGCCTAAACGGATGAACCGATTTTTGTTTGAAAGGTGACTTTGTCGAGAGTGTTCTTAGCTATGTTTGGTGAAAATCGGTTTAGCCGTTCAAAAGTTATGGGCCGTTTTTTGTTTGAAACGGATTATTTTCGCAAGATATCGTGTCATAATTACGTGTCCGATAGATTGTTGATCGAAGCGTGTCTACTACTAGATAAATTATGTTTAATTTTTACTTGTAATTCTTCTTCTTCATTTTAAAAAACGTTGGCCCACACTAAGAATATCTCCCTGTATCGTGGGTGCGTTTACAAACATTTAAACTCACGTACATAAGACACCCAGATCCGGAATTATCTGTAGGTCATAGATATATTTGTTGCGTGCGGGAATCGAACCCGCGACACGCAGCGCAGCAGTCGGTCGCTCAACCACTACGCCTACCGTGTCGATTAAAAAATTAATTGCAAAGACCTAATTTTATTTTTATTAAATTTTAATTGTATGTTATTTTAATCTTATTTTGAATATGTTTCTTAAATATTTTTATTTATTTTTCACTTCTAATGTAAACAAGTGTCAACAAGGGGAGAAGACACTGACTTCTGTAACGCAGTTTTTTACCTAGCTCAGAAGCCAGGGTTTCAATTATTTTGGTGTTAATATTTATTTGTCAATAAAAATATTAGATTTGATTTTATTATACCTACGAGTTTCGCTGATATTGTGGTTTACAAAGATGTAAAAATAATTACATACTAAAGAAAAAGCCAGCTTCTTCTCCTATTACACTTTATACTTTGTTGTTTATAATTTGTATAAACTGGCTATATATTGAAAAAATATAGCGTATGCTACCTACGACACACTCCTTCTTCTATTAGCTCAAGGTGATAAATACGCTCGTGTTTTTAGTACCTGTTCTTAATAACATTTTTTACTAGGAATCAACGCGAAGAGGATTTGCGAGAGAATCACCCACTGTTCGACACTCCTTTACTCATAGTTCCAAGAGAGTCGCGCTTCAGGAAGATATGTCGCGCCATCGTAGACGCGCGCTACGACGCACGGCTCCGAGACCCCGTCACTGGCAACGAACGAAAAGTACACTATAAAAGCTTTCAGTAAGTATTTCATACTAGCTTCGCCCCACGGTTTCACCCGCATGTAAATTCTCACGAACAGATGCGCATCACTCCAGGATGCATTATGAAGTTTTTGTCACTAATACCGTCCCACAAGCTTTTCAAAAAATTACGGCGAAATGTTGCCGCGAACACACACACAAACTTGAGAACGTTGGACTAGCTTTCCTGATCCAAGGCCTTGCTTTAGTTTATGTGTTGGTTTCTTGGTGGTGTGGAGGTTGTGTCTGAATTTTTGAGCCTCGTAATTTTCAACCGATCATTTTATTACTATTTCGCACAGTTATTAAAATATCTATGTTTTGTTTTTTATTTTCAGTAATTTCCTCGGACTAGTGACTTACATGGATTGGGTTATGATCATGGTCACTACTCTCTCCTGCTTATCAATGATGTTCGAAACTCCCACCTATAGAGTTATGGAAAACTTCGTTTTGCAGGTAAATATTATCTATATACTAGCTGACCCGGCAAACGTTGTTATGCCATAAAAACACCAAACATTAATTTTTTGACCCTACACCCTACTACCATAACTTTTTTTTTTTCTCTACTTACCCTACCTACGCTGCCTATCCTGCCTACCCCCTCTACCCTACCCTACCTACCGATTCTCAGACCTACCAAATATGCATAAAAAATTTCATAAGAATCGGTCAAGCCTTTTCGGAGGAGTTTGCAGACAAACACTGTGACACGAGAATTTTATATCTTCCATATATCAGCTTTTCTCTTTCGTTAAGCCCGAGTGTGTTTAATTATGGCTGGTTACGTGTAAAATTTGGTAGAAAATAACCATGTTTGTATTGTTTAGATTGCTGAATATGGATTTGTGGTGTTCATGAGCTTGGAACTGGCGCTGAAAATTCTAGCAGACGGATTGTTCTTTACGCCCAAAGCTTATTTGAAAGATGCCGCCGCAGTTCTAGACGTTTTTATCTACATCGTAAGTATTTTCAACGCATTATAAATCGAAACTTTCACCATTTTTCCGACCATCGAACAAGCGACTCCCAATTCACTATTTTCTTGCTCGTAAAAGGGAACTTGAAATTACTGGGCTTTTGCTTCAAGGGATGCTACAATGTACACTTATAAAGTTCTGTTAACGCTACATTTATTTTTGTGATTTCTACTATAGTAGATACATTCTAGTCATCCTGAAATCAACTTAATTTACACTTGCATATTAATTACAATAAATTTTAATTTTAGGCGTACATTTGTCCCAATGTTAACGAGGTACTGGCCGTGTGCCCGGTCGGAGCCAGAATATCAATATTGAACCTCGTTTCGGATGTTTGCAAAATTTTCTGTGATTTAAATATGCTATGAAGTTATGAAGAAATTCTAGCCATAAATTTTCTGTATAAAATATTTTTAAACGTCCCAAGTCGTTTTGGAGGAGTATCCAAAAGTAACGAAAAACTATCGCGTAGTTAATTTTTTTAAAGAAAACTAAAAGTTACACGAAAAACCCATGTTTCACAAATAACGTACATGAATCAATATTTTTTTCAACCCTTTTAATCTAGCTGTTACTAAGGAATATGCTTTAGAAAGTAACCGTTTTACGGCACTAAAGCGTTGGAAGGCCCTTAAAACGGAATAATTAATTGGTAACAAGAATCTAATAGACTTTATATATCTATATAAAAGAGAAAGTATGTATGTATGTTCCTTATGGACTCCGAAACGGCTAGACCGATTTCAAAAATACTTTTTATTCCTGTATTCCTACGGGAACGGGACTTACGCGGGTGAAACCGCGTGGCGTCCGCTAGTATACAATAATTATTATCCATACAGGTATCGCTAACGTTCCTGTGCTGGATGCCGGTGCGGGTGCCGCCCGGCTCGGCGGCACAAATGCTCATGATCCTGCGCTGCGTGCGACCGCTGCGGATCTTCACGCTGGTACCGCATATGCGTAAGGTGGTCTATGAACTGTGCCGCGGCTTCAAGGAGATATTGCTCGTGAGTTGTAACTTGTTCCATTGTTTGTAATGTTAATAATATACATACTTTATTTTACGTAGGAGTCGGGTGTTTGCTGGGTTGTGTTGTAAATAATATTGCCAAAATCGTCCTTCATCACTTTCTTACATTTTGTATGAACCACGCGGACTTTGATAATGATAATTTATCAGGCGGGCCGCGTCGCCCTTTTTTTTGAAAAAGCGAGTCGTTGGGGTATAGCAGAATATATTTACTTAGTGGAGTTTCTTGTCCGTACTTCTCCATAACAAGCTACTTTTCCGAATGGACGGTAGAATCAATTATTATAAATTTAGAATTTTGTCATTCAAAAGTGTCGCTTAGTAACCTAATTGAAATAAAGAACTTTGACTTTGTACTAACATATTACCTGCATAGTAAGCAATATTTTTGCGCCATTGAGAATAAATTCATTAGTAAAATAAAAGTGGCCAGATGGAGTATCATAGATCCATCCCAAAAAAAGTGGATTCCCTTCTTTGGACTTACCTTCACGCAACTTCCAGAATCTCAACATGGCAAATGACAGAGCTGACCAAGTAGCATAAAAACTGTAAAGCCGATCAAGTTTTGATACTGATGACAAACTTTTACCTTTTAACAGGTATCGACACTTTTGATCCTATTGATGTTCGTGTTTGCGAGCTATGGGGTACAGTTGTACGGCGGCAGGTGAGTTTCGGCACTTTATTATTATTTAATGAAACTGCTGCACCCACTTTCCACTTTTCTCTTTATTTCTGCAATTTTACACAAAGGCATTAACATTCTTGCACTATATTAAAACAAACTGAACTCTGCTGGATTCGAGTTTAAACAAATCGAATCACAAATCAATTAGTTCAAATAGTAGATTTTTTATCTAGGGAGCAAACAACTATTTCAAAGGCGAGAGTGTTTTTTATTATCCAGAGCGGAGCGAAGGATTCAAAGTACGTCACTCGAGCGTGTATATATATGTGTGTTGCTCACTACTTTTTATCACCCTCTATGAGAAAATTAGTAAGTGCAACTTATGAACAAGAACGTTACGTTTATTTATTTATTAGGAACTATAAGAAATAACATAGAAATAATTATATAATGTTTATATTTGAACAATTATGGAAGGGTTTCGTAACAATTGTATTAGTAGGTACTATCCTTTTAAAGTCAGTCACTTGTTCAATACAATGTTCCCGTGCGGTCCGAAATAGAATTACAATCGCTCATTAGCCATTCGCCTTATACTTTCGTTGTAATTGATTTTAGCGATGTAATCCTATTTTGGGTATTTTTTTATGATTCATCTCTTTGCTAATTGGAACATTTACTAACAATATCCACATTCCAAATTCTAATCAATTTTAGTCCCTAGGGATTAATGAGCTATTTTAGTCCCTGTTTACGATTAATAAACAAGCTCTTTTTGAATAGATGTGATAAAAACAAATTTTAAACACAATTCTGTCTCTGTCAGAATTGACAGAAATATAATGATGTTTTAAAGACGATTTATTTAGTGATTAATCTCATTTCAGGCTGGCCCGTTGCAACGACCCTACAATAACGAAGCGCGAGGACTGTGTGGGCGTGTTCATGCGGCGAGTATTCGTCACTAAGATGAAGATCCGACCGGGACCCAACGAAACATTCCCTTCCATGCTTGTGCCAAGAGTCTGGTATGTTTTCCACATTTTTAGACCAAAGAATGATCAAATTAGCAGCACCGCACTGGGCCCTTTTGCTCACAAATACCTCTATTATAAGTATTTCAAATGATGATTATGACAAAAAGAAGGAGGAGCTCGTAGCTAAATAATAACAGCCGCACGGGTCGATCTTCAAGGTTAAGCAACGCTTGACGAGGTCGGTCCGTGGATGGGTGACCATTTCAACATACCGAGATTCCTCCGTGCCCCGGCAAGCACGTTAAAGGTCTATCCACACATATCAGGGGCGTGCCCGGGACGTGACAGGGCCGGGGCCCGTCAGGGCCTCAAAAAAATATCGGTGGGAACATTTTTATATGAACTCGTTCACACACGTCCGTGCACGGGACGTGCCCGGGCCCGTGCACTGACGTGTGTGAACGATGTGTGAGTATGTGTGGATAGACCTTAAGCCGTTGGTCCCGGCTGTCATTTGAAGATCTTTGACTGTCGTTACGGGTAGTCAGAAGCTTGAGATCTGACACCAGTCTTGCCAAGGGGTATCAGGTTACCCAGTTACTGGGTTGTGGAGGTCAGATAGGCAGTCGTTCCATGTAAAACACTGGTACTCAGCTGAATCTGGTAAGACTGGAAGCCGACCCCAACATGATTGGGAAAAAAGGCTGGAGGATGGAGGAGGATGATGATGACAAAAAGAAAGACAAAATATGCGGCAGATAGAGATCTGGATGTTGTAATCGTTTTTTTTTTTCAGTGGGTTATTTAAATATGTTTATTATTTCAGGGCGAACCCCAAACGATTCAACTTTGACAACATCGGCGATGCACTCTTAACATTATTTGAAGTGCTATCATTCAAGGGCTGGTTGGATGTTAGGGATGTATTGATCAAAGCATTGGGACCGGTTAGTACTTTTATGTTCTTGTCCGTTCTTTTCCATAACAAGCTACTTTTCCGAATGGACGATAGAATCAATTATTATTACTTTTAAATTTAAATGTGTGATGTTCAAAAGTGCCGCTTAAGCCGGGTTTCTCAACGCTAAATTATCGCAAAATGAATGTTACAAATTGTCAAGTACGCGTTATCTGCTGTGATTGGTTGAATGAATTTTCAACAGCCAATTACAGCAGATAACCGGCGATAATCGAGTTTTGAAAAACCGGTGGTTAATGGTCTAATTGAAATAAAGAATTTTGTCTCTAACTTTTAACAAAAAAAAACTGTTTTTGGTAGATCTTCTTTTTTTTATACATGCTATTATGTGTATTGTCAGGTACACGCAATCTACATACACGTTTACATATTTCTGGGCTGTATGATTGGACTAACTCTGTTCGTCGGTGTGGTGATTGCTAACTACTCGGAGAACAAGGGAACTGCTCTGTTGACTGTCGACCAGCGACGTTGGTAAGATACTTAAAACCTCGTACAATTGCCGGCATGTAAGCTGGCAAGAGTCGTTAGATGCGCACAAGTCGTTTTTAGGTCTCTTTGGTTACCAAGCGGCATGCAGGGAACACTTAGCACCGTTCCGAGCACGCGATTGGTTGGTCAGTTGACACAAGGATTGACTGACCAATCGCGTCGCGTCTATGTTCCGTTCGCTCTATATGGCGGTTGCGCGCACTATGTGCGGACTTACCCCCACTACGCCAAAACCTTGCCAAGTTACATGCCGGGGACTAATATGTTACTTTATTGTTTGATATGATTTTCTGCTTGGCCCAGTTGGTTTGTATTGCAATAAGGATTATATCCCTATGCCAGCCAAAAATGTGGCCGGTTGAAATCAACAAGCTTGGTCGCTGTAACATGGGATTGAATTTTCCAACCATTCGCAACGACAGACATGATGTTACGCCAACTAAAACATATCTTGGTGAAAGATCGTTATCCGTTACATGTTTGATATGGCCTTGTAAAATCAATTTATTTTAGTATTATATACTGCACAGCACATGTGTGAGTACTATGTACCAACTATAAATCTAACATTTATTGTACCGCTCGTTGCGACACATATCGCTCGTTGACTTGTGTGTGCCCTGGCAGTTGACATTGTGTTATGCTCTCTCAAATGTCTCTCTGATGGTGGCACATGTGTTGGATCATTCGGTTCCCTTCATGATGGTTGATCTGAGTGGTACCAATTCATGCGTCATGTTCGTGAACGGGCGCCATCGGTTGAGATTGTTCATAACGTAACTGCTTCGGCCTGCTTTTAATTAAATACTTATATTATTTTTGTATTGTTTGTTTTACTCTAGACGCTTTTACATGCACGTCTTTTTACATCGTTCTCACATATGTATTTATTCAAACTGATGGAAAATAGTGTCCGTGGAGTTTCTTGCACGTTTTTTTTTTCATAAAGACCTACTGACGCTTGTGAATGTGCAACTAGCTTCATATTTTGTTTGACAATTCAAAAGTAACTATATATGGTTTAGTTAAATTAAAAAAAATTTTTTTTTTTTAAATCTGTTTGTTTTTGTTTTGGTGGAGAATGTTATGTTAAAATTGTGTGCGTTATTTTTCCAGGTGTGACTTAAAGAAGCGACTGAAAATAGCTCAGCCGCTGCACCTACCGCCGCGCCCCAACAAGCGCAAGGTGCGCGCATTCGCCTATGACGTCACACAGAACTTGAGCTTCAAACGGGTCATCGCCATCGTTGTGCTTATCAACAGTGGATTGTTGGCTGTCACGGTTAGCCACCCTCCATTGAAATACTTTTTAGTACATTTTTAGTCGCTTTAAATATACGTTCTTACTTTTTGAATGATGTAAACAAGCTGCGTCTGGAAATCTAGAGTAGGAAAAAAGTCCTGAGCTCCGCAATATTCGGGGATAAATTTGTCTGTCTGGGAGTAGTTAGACCCTAATGCCCTTGATCTAGCGGTTGATCGGGCATTCGTGGCATTTCTCTAGCAGCTCTACGTTAGAGATGGTGTCGGGCCAGTAAATTCAGAGAATACGTCATAGACAGCGGTTGACGAAGACACAGATAATATAATACATACAGATGTCTCATCCCATAAAATGAAACCGTGCCGACGTGACTAGCGTTTTTCGTCTGATTAAACTTATTATTTTTCTAAGAACATCTATCACGTTCGGTTCCGTTCCACGGATATAGATGGTGTTAGTAGCGACTTGCAAGTAAAAGAGTTTACTCGGTTCGTGAATACTTTTTTTTTTAAATACAGCGACGATTTGTTTTATAGTATTTTTTGCACGTTTTTACAGTTTCATTGTACCAAAATGTATTTCATAACAAATTTAAAAAATCGAATGGTTGCCTCAGAAATATAAAAACGCGCCATCTATTGGAATCAATTTTAAATGATCCATTCAAATAATATGTGAATTAAGAGCCCAATATTACTTAATTTTGTGCTTAGGAGAGTTAATTAAACAAGAACATATTTTTTTATGATCGTCTCTAGAAAATCTTAATATTTTTCAAAATAAGTCGAAGCTTATCTCGCCATCTAGTGCGATTTATTTGAACCAAATTTTCTTTCTTCGCGTTGGGTGCCCGTGATTTGGATTTGGTGTGAGATATCTTTGGAGACCTTTCACGTTTCGCATATATCACGATCAAATTCTCAGATATAACAATAATTATTTGTTTAAACAAAAATAATAATTATGGAACATAGAGATTTAAAAATACTACCACCACCTCTTACCTACCCTGTTTGGTTGGGAGCATCCTACTACTATTATAAGAAAGAATTCACAGCTTTTTAGTTAAAAACCAGCCAAGTGCGAGTCGGTCTCGCGCACGAAGGGTTCCGTACCATTATCGCAAACACGGAAAAAATCACGTTTGTATGGGATCCCCACTTAAATATTTATTTTATTCTGTTTTTAGTATTTGTTGTTATAGCGGCAACAGAAATACATCATCTGTAAAAAAAATAACTGCCTAGCTATCACGGTTCATGAGATACAGCCTGGTGACAGACACGGACGGACCGCGGAGTCTTAGTAATAGGGTCCCGTTTTTACCCTTAGGGTACGGAACCCTAAAAACGGCTACAGACATAATTATGTTACTAGAAATAGCGACCAATTAATTCAACCAGGTTGCAGGCTGGCTAAAGTAGCATCATCTTTTATGGGGTACTGCATAAAATGTTACAATAAAATACCTCCCCACATTCTAGAACCGAATGAGACGAAAGGCAGGCAAGCATATTATAAATTGGGGGATTACATCGCTGATTTAACTTAATTAGATTATAGTGTGGAATAGCACATAGGCTTTTTATCCCGGGAATATGTTCGCTTGGCACTGGCTGCCAGAAGCTAGTTGGTATATAAATGCTTCATATTTCCAGTGGTCTCGCTACTCCCCGTACACCGAGCAGCTGGCGCTCACGTCGGCTCTGCTGACTCTGGTGTTCGTGGTGGAAGTGCTGCTGAAGACCATCGCGTTCACTCCGCGCGGCTACTGGCAGAGTCGCCGCAACCGGTACGATCTGCTCGTCACCGTCGCCGGCTGCATCTGGATCTTTATGCATTTTACTTTGAAGGTAGGTCTTTGTGTGATATTTGTCTCTGTCCTGTTCTTACATATTTTATGTAACACTAGCTGTGCTCGCAGCTTCGCTCCCGTCAACCGGCTACCTACCTACCTAACCTAGGGTAGATTATGTAGGCCTACCTACCCTAGGTAACCTACCCCACCTATCTACCATACCTACCTACCCTACCCTACCCACCATATTTTTTTTAGTTTTTTAGCCTTCCTTGTATTCTGCCACGTATCAGAGATGGCACTGTGAAAGTAGGAGAAAATGAATTTCCTATAATATATTTTTTGTTAATTTTGCCGGTGTTTTAAAAGTTATTCTGTTATTCGGGACGGATATAAATCTAAAAAACGAAAAATTATGTAAATCGGTCCAGCCGTTCTCGAGTTATAAATGGTGTAACTAACCCAACTTTGTTTAATATATAAAGATTTGAGGTGAACTAACGCCACTTTGATCAGAGCTTATAACTTTGTTTAATATATAAAGATTTGAGGTGAACTAACGCCACTTTGATCAGAGCTTATAACTTTGTTTAATAAATAAAGATTTGAGGTGAACTAACGCCACTTTGATCAGAGCTTATAACATAAGAATTCTCACATTATAGTGTCCATAAATTGTAATTGGTGAAACTTCTTAGATGTTATGACGTCCATATTTTTTTCTTGTTATATTGTTGAATACGGCGCCAAAGGCCGCAGACGGTGTCAATTAATAAGTTTTGAAAAACTTTTGCTTCATTAAAAAGGGTTCCTTTGAACCATTACATTTGATTTGACAGCCAAAACACCACAAACTTGATTATAACAAGTGATCTTAAGTATACTGTATCTCAGATGTAGGTACATTACAATATAATCAGGCCGCCAGTATCAGTGACACTAGCACAAGGATCCCTGTGCTTGTGGATACTGTATTACAGTTATGATAATATTGGTGTGATTATATAGTTATGTTATCTTTCCAGAACGACCTATCGTACTTTGTGGGCTTCATGGTGGTGATTCTCCGTTTCTTCACGATCACGGGAAAGCACACGACGCTGAAGATGCTGATGCTGACGGTGGGTGTGAGCGTGTGCAAGAGCTTCTTCATCATCTTCGGCATGTTCCTGCTTGTCTTCTTCTACGCGCTCGCTGGCACCATCGTCTTTGGAAATGTTAAATATGGCGAGGGTATTGGCAGGTAAATATAATTTTTGGTGTTCATCTAAATCTATCTATCTTTTACCTATCTATATTCTTTATATATATATATACATATATATATATAAAAGCGAAGGGTCACTCACTTACTCATCACGAAATATCGAAAACCGCTTGACGAATAAAGATTATATTTTTCAGAAAGTTTTCTAAAGTATATTAAGTGAGTACTAAGAAAGGATTTTTGGAAATTACACCTCTAAGGTGATAAAAAAAGAGATAAAAGTTTAAATGAAAAATTTAATTTAATAAAACTTGGCACAAATAATAATTTAAGTAAATGATAAAGGTAGAAGGTTAATAGTTTCTCGAATCTACCCCCAAAAGACGATTTTGGGGTGTTGAAGTTTGTATGGAAGAATCTTATTTCTTGGGTTAATAAACTTGAAACTTGTCACAAATACTAAACTTAATAAACAATAAAGATTGTTATTATTTGTTTTTCGAAACTACCCCCAAAAGACGATTAAAGGGGTGTTGAAGTTTGTATGGAAGAATCTTATTTCTTGGGTTAATAAACTTGAAACTTGTCACAAATACTAAACTTAATAAACAATAAAGATTGTTATTATTTGTTTTTCGAAACTACCCCCAAAAGACGATTAAAGGGGTGTAAAGATTTTTTGAAGAATCTTATTTCTTGCGTTAATAAACTTGACATAAATACCAACCTAACTAATGTCGTACGTCCCCTGGATGGGGCAAAGGGCGTCCACAGTAGTCCTCCACCGCTCACGGTCTTGCTCACCTCGCTCCACGTCATACCGATCGTCGTAGCTTCCGCCAACCCGGTGTGACGCCAGGGCAGACGGGGACGGTCACGCTTTCTTTTGCCTTGGGGATTCCAATCCAGCGCTTGCTTCGATATATGCTCAGAATCCCTTCGCAGCGTGTTGCCAATCCAACTCCACTTGCGACGCTTGATCTCGTGGCATTGTTCCAACAGTTCTACGTTGGTGATGGTCTCGGGCCAGTAAATGCCGAGTATGCGACGCAGACGGCGGTTGACGACGAATTGGATCTGGCGTGAGATGTCTTTTGTGACCTTCCACGTTTCGCACCCTTAAAGCAGCACGGACTTGACATTTGACCTGAAGATTTTGAGTTTAATCCTTCGCATCAGTTGCCGCGATTGCCAAACGGGTCTCAGATGCGCGAAGTTAGCTCATGCTTTGGCTATTCTTGAAGCGATGTCCTCTTCACTACCTCCAGTTTCTGACACGATGCTCCCGAGGTAAGTGAACTTGTGGACGCGTTCCACTGCCTCCGTGCCAATCAGCAACGGTAAAGTATTATTCTTCACACCAGATCTCATCTCTTGTGTCTTCCGGGTGTTTATTTTTAGTCCCGTTTCTGCCGCTTCCTGACTTAAATCTTTCAATTTAGCTTGCATGTCAGCGTGGGTATTACTCAGCAGGCATAGGTCATCGGCGTAATCCAAGTCCTCTAAGAACTTGGATAATCCCCACTCTATCTCGTGGCGCTTGTTGTCGGAAATGCGAAGCAAAATCCCGTCAAGAACGACTTAAAAGAGGAGCGGTGAAAGGAGACAGCCTTGGCGGACACCTGCGTGTATTGCTATATCATCCGAGATGAGACCGTCGTGAGTTACTCTACAGGAATAATTCTTGTATGTACTCTCTAAGAGACCGACAATTTTTGGTAGCACTCCGATGTCCAATAGGCGGGACCAGATGCTGGACCACTTCAGCGTATCAAATGCCTTTACGAAATCGACAAAGGTGAGATATAGAAGAGCAGTGGTGGCCCAGTGGTATCGGCCACGACTTAAAAGTTGTAGGTCGTGGGTTCGAGCCCAGGCAGGCGCTTTACTTTGTGTAAATTATTTCATCACCACTGCTCTCAAAACGGTGAAGGAAAACATCGTGAGGAAACCGGCATGTTCTAGAACCAAAAATTCGAAGACATGTGACATTCACCAACCTGCACTGGGCCCGCGTGGTGGATTACGGCCCATTCCTTCTCGGAGAGAGGAGGCCTGTGTCCCAGCAGTGGGAACATTAATAGGCTGATAATGTGATGTGTGATGTGAAAGGTGAGATAGATCTCCCTCTGCCATTCTGGTGCCTGTTCTAAAATGACACGGAGAGCGGTTCGCGCGGAAACCAGCCTGCTCTTTGTGTAGGAGAGGATCTACGGCCTTCGATAATCTATCCAGGATAATCTTGCAGAAAACCTTCGAGGGAATTGAGAGCAACGTAATACCTCTCCAGTTATCGCATTGACTAAGATCTTCCTTCTTGGGTACAGTTATCAAAAGACCCTTGTTCCATTCATCCGGAAGCTCTTCGGTAGCCCATATCCTCTCACTGAGAGGCGTCAGAACGTTGACGGCAGAGGATAAGTCAGCTTGTAGCATTTCCGCAGTTATCAGGTTGAGTCCTGGTTCTTTGCCTGTTGATGTTGCTGACAAACGGAACACCTCCTCAAAGTGATTACGTCCGCTTAACAGCTGCCCTTCCGACGTCACTATGAGCTGACCGTCCTTACACTTGAGCGGCTTCTTCTTATATTTGCTGTTACCTGCCAAGGTTTTGGTAGCTTTATACAATTCCTTCAGTTTACCGGTGTTTGCAGCTTGTTGAACACGATCAGCAATATCATCAGCCACTGCCTCCTATCTTTGCGGGTGCTGCGGTAGATTTCTCTGCGTTTCTGAAGGTATTGCATGTTAATTCGGCTCGCATGGCGTCATTTACGGGTCTCAAGCAATCTCAGATGAAGGTTTCTTCTGTCTTCGATCAGGCTCCAAGTGTGCTGTGACATCCAGTCTTCGCGAGAATGAGTCGGTTTGTGTATACTAGAACGACGGAGCTGGTTTCTGTATAGGCCACTTTGATGCGTTTCCACTCCTCGTCCAATGAGCCCGAACCGGTATCAAGTCCTGAAAAACGATTACGTAGCTCGAGTTGGAAAGTTTTACGGATGCCCGGGTCACGCAGTTTGCTCACGTCGAACCTTCTTCCGATCATACCGGGTCCTCCAGCCGCACGGGCCACTGCAACCTTAAGCTGGATTTCAGCATCTACAATCGCCGTGGTCGCTATTAATACCGGCGCCCCTGCGGTTTCGGACATCGAGCAATGAGGAACGTTATTTGGCGCTAATGGCAAGGTGGTCAATCTGGTTCTTGGTGACTCCATCGGGTGAGTTCCACGTGTAATTTTGGTGGTCGCCATGTATAAATAATGTTCCTCCAATGGTCAAGTCGTGGTTTTGGCAAAACTTGACAAATCGGTCTCCGTTCTCATTACAAACTCCAAGTCCCTTTCATGTGCCACTCGCGGTTTGTGTTAACGCGACCAACCTTTGCATTCAGATCCCCCATGACTAAGACGATATCTTGTTTCTTGATGCTCCTAATGGTGGCGTTGAGGGCGTTATAGAAATCGTCTTTGGTATCCTCTGGTGATGCATTAGTTGGGTCGTAGCATTGTACGATGGAGATCTTCCGGGCTCTCGAGTAATACCAACCTAAGTAAACAATAAAGAATTATTAGTTTTTCGAAACTAACAGAAGACGATTTAACGGGTGTTATTTTTTTTTCTAGAATCTTCTTCTTGGGTTAACAAACATGAAACTTGACATAAATACCAACCCAGGTAAATGATATAGTTGTAATTATTAGTTAACGATATAGTTGTAATTATAAGGTTCGAAACTACCCCCAAAAGACGATTTAGGGGGTGTTAAAGTTTGCTAAGAATCTTACTGCACAGAGTTTCGTTTTTGGTTTAAGGGTCTAGGGGAGCATTATGAAGGCAATTTCGGCAATTCCAAAAACCTTTAAGCGGTGAATAGGAAGAAATTTATGCAAAAACTAATTCCTTGGGATAAATTAAATAAGCAATATTACTTAATACAATTTTTTAAACTAGCCCCCAGTTAAGGTTAAGGGGTGTTAAAGTTATTTGAGGAATTTTACTGCGCAATCTGACTAACATAAACAAATATAATGGAGAAGAAAAGAGTGAATAACAAACTTGGGTTGTTAAAAACTCGAGCCTCATCAGGGCAAAAAGGGGTTATTAAGTTTTTAGGGTAGTAACCTAAAAATTAAATGTATTATACTTTAAGTCAAATACGTTATTCGCAGGCGCGCAAACTTCAACTCGCCGATCCACAGCGTGGCGATGTTGTTCCGCATCGTGACGGGCGAGGACTGGAACAAGATCATGCACGACTGCATGGTGGCGCCGCCCTACTGCACGCCCGCCGACAACTACTGGGAGACCGACTGCGGCAACTTCACCGCCTCGCTCGCCTACTTCTGCACCTTCTACGTCATCATTACGTACATCGTGCTCAACTTGCTTGTGGGTGAGTGCACTGTGCCATAGTTCCGCATCGTGACGGGCGAGGACTGGAACAAGATCATGCACGACTGCATGGTGGCGCCGCCCTACTGCACGCCCGCCGACAACTACTGGGAGACCGACTGCGGCAACTTCACCGCCTCGCTCGCCTACTTCTGCACCTTCTACGTCATCATTACGTACATCGTGCTCAACTTGCTTGTGGGTGAGTGCACTGTGCCATAGTTCCGCATCGTGACGGGCGAGGACTGGAACAAGATCATGCACGACTGCATGGTGGCGCCGCCCTACTGCACGCCCGCCGACAACTACTGGGAGACCGACTGCGGCAACTTCACCGCCTCGCTCGCCTACTTCTGCACCTTCTACGTCATCATTACGTACATCGTGCTCAACTTGCTTGTGGGTGAGTGCACTGTGCCATAGTTCCGCATCGTGACGGGCGAGGACTGGAACAAGATCATGCACGACTGCATGGTGGCGCCGCCCTACTGCACGCCCGCCGACAACTACTGGGAGACCGACTGCGGCAACTTCACCGCCTCGCTCGCCTACTTCTGCACCTTCTACGTCATCATTACGTACATCGTGCTCAACTTGCTTGTGGGTGAGTGCACTGTGCCATAGTTCCGCATCGTGACGGGCGAGGACTGGAACAAGATCATGCACGACTGCATGGTGGCGCCGCCCTACTGCACGCCCGCCGACAACTACTGGGAGACCGACTGCGGCAACTTCACCGCCTCGCTCGCCTACTTCTGCACCTTCTACGTCATCATTACGTACATCGTGCTCAACTTGCTTGTGGGTGAGTGCACTGTGCCATAGTTCCGCATCGTGACGGGCGAGGACTGGAACAAGATCATGCACGACTGCATGGTGGCGCCGCCCTACTGCACGCCCGCCGACAACTACTGGGAGACCGACTGCGGCAACTTCACCGCCTCGCTCGCCTACTTCTGCACCTTCTACGTCATCATTACGTACATCGTGCTCAACTTGCTTGTGGGTGAGTGCACTGTGCCATAGTTCCGCATCGTGACGGGCGAGGACTGGAACAAGATCATGCACGACTGCATGGTGGCGCCGCCCTACTGCACGCCCGCCGACAACTACTGGGAGACCGACTGCGGCAACTTCACCGCCTCGCTCGCCTACTTCTGCACCTTCTACGTCATCATTACGTACATCGTGCTCAACTTGCTTGTGGGTGAGTGCACTGTGCCATAGTTCCGCATCGTGACGGGCGAGGACTGGAACAAGATCATGCACGACTGCATGGTGGCGCCGCCCTACTGCACGCCCGCCGACAACTACTGGGAGACCGACTGCGGCAACTTCACCGCCTCGCTCGCCTACTTCTGCACCTTCTACGTCATCATTACGTACATCGTGCTCAACTTGCTTGTGGGTGAGTGCACTGTGCCATAGTTCCGCATCGTGACGGGCGAGGACTGGAACAAGATCATGCACGACTGCATGGTGGCGCCGCCCTACTGCACGCCCGCCGACAACTACTGGGAGACCGACTGCGGCAACTTCACCGCCTCGCTCGCCTACTTCTGCACCTTCTACGTCATCATTACGTACATCGTGCTCAACTTGCTTGTGGGTGAGTGCACTGTGCCATAGTTCCGCATCGTGACGGGCGAGGACTGGAACAAGATCATGCACGACTGCATGGTGGCGCCGCCCTACTGCACGCCCGCCGACAACTACTGGGAGACCGACTGCGGCAACTTCACCGCCTCGCTCGCCTACTTCTGCACCTTCTACGTCATCATTACGTACATCGTGCTCAACTTGCTTGTGGGTGAGTGCACTGTGCCACGATCTTTATTCATCATCATCACCACTTCAGCTGAAAGACGTCCACTGCTGAACATAGGCTGGGCCCATGCGTCGTCATATCCACCAGTCCCGTGCGTCTCGCATCCAGCGGACGCCCGCCTCCCTCACCAGCAGCCTAATTGCGTAAGTGAATTCGACAAGGCAAAGGGCTTGACCGCCATCAATCGACCAATCACATGCGAGATGAAAGACGCGATGTGGATTTCCGTCTATGTGATTGGTCGATTGATGACGGCCAAGCCCTTTGCCTTGTCGAATTCACTTACGCAATTAGGCTGCAGGTCATCTGTCCAATTCGCTAGTTGAGGCCTTCCTACGCATCGTCTTCCGGTTCACGGTCGCAACTCCAGAACTGTGCGGCCCCATCAGCCATCCGTACTGCGAGCAATGTGCCCTGCCCACTGCCACTTAAGCTTCGTAATTCGTCGGGCTACGAGCGACTTTTATTATTCGTGTGGTATTTGTATAAAATTAGGTCAGCACAACAAAATTGGCTGTAGCCACATTGAGCTCATGCTCTGGGGATGGTTTTGATTAAAAAATTGGTTGCAGGTGGGGTATTTTAAACGAAGGGGTCCATTGTCAGCTTCATAGAAAATTTTGGAATAACTTAAATGAAATAATTTCAATACTCAAACATCATGTTTGTAATTTGCAGCTATAATCATGGAGAACTTTTCATTATTCTACTCAAACGAGGAAGACGCTCTGTTGTCTTACGCTGATATAAGAAACTTTCAAAACACATGGAATGTTGTTGATGTGCATCAAAAAGGTGTTATACCGGTTAGAAAGGTAAGTTGTACGCACGTCTAATCTCAAAAATAGGAACTTACGGCCAACGTATAATTTGAACTACGAAAAAGGCCCTTATTGCTAAGTGAAGGCTTTGTCCATGTCAAATCTTTACCATGAAATTATGGTTGTGAGTACCAGCATAAATAAAATTATCTGGGCGACCGTCTCTGCTCGGGCGAAAATAGAGAAAACGACGTTTTCTAAAAATGAAACCTAGCTAGATCTATTTATCGCCTCCGAAACCCTCTGCATACTAAATTTGAAAATCATTGGAGCCGAGATTCAGATTATAATATATACATATACAAGAATGATGTATGGTTATATTGGCATTTCAGGTAAAATTCATATTGCGCCTTCTGAAAGGTCGTCTAGAATGCGACACTCACAAGGAGAGGCTGTTGTTCAAATATATGTGCTATGAACTCGAGCGGCTGCATAACGGCGAAGATGTTACCTTCCATGACGTCATCAAGTAAGTAGACTTCTTGAACGTTACGAGGGATTAAACACTATTCTCTTAGACAAACTTAAAAGTGGAAGATGCGTAATCACTAAACCTGGGCTCGGCGCACTTACGAGCGAAAAGTAATTTCATATAATACAATAACTTTTTTTTTCCACTACCTAGTCTATTATGTAACACATTACCTAAGAAATTCGTTTCGAAATATGAACATTTAGACACAATATTATAAAAAAAAACAAATTTACATAATAACAGTTACGAAATTACTTTTGTATGGAGTTTTGGCCCAATCTCTCTCACAGAGAGGAGGCCTGTGTCCCAGCAGTGGGAACATTAATAGGCTGATGATGTGCAATGTGATGGAGTTTTGATATCTTTATGTAACTGGCAGAATGATACTGAATCTGTTACCTCTCGAAAAAGCGCGCGTTGATTGTGTGTATATAGTCTGTGGTTTTTAGTCTGAACGTTTCTAATAAATTGTTGTTGGAACTTATTTGCATTTAATTAAGTAAGCTCATCTGGTAGTAGAAAAAGAATCGTTCGTGTCTCGCATACAATTACTTTATTTTAACACTCGCATGTACCTTTCGGCGAACGAAATTGGCTGCATCGCTCGTGTTAAATTCTCGACTTTAAATGTTCGACACGAAATGTACTACTATTATTTATATATTCAGTAGTACACACATACGTTTTATATATAATTAAGTTGATGCCAACATAAACTCATTAGAGTTTTACCGTGCACCATAATTATCGACGACATAATATAGACAAAATTGATTTAATGATAACAGTATGCTGTCATACCGCACGGTGGACATCCGCAAGTCACTGCAAATGGAAGAGTTGTTGGCGCGGGAAGAGTTCGAATTTCTGATTGAGGAGGAAGTGGCCAAGCAAACCATACGGACATGGCTGGAAGGCTGTCTCAAGAAGATACGCGCCAATAGTAGCGTTAGTATTATTACTTGTAAATCTAATAAACCAGAAGATTCTGTAAATAATCGGCATCGTAACTAATAACTATTACACTTTTGTAAATGTTGCAAACCGATTCACATAATTAGTTTCGCTAAAAAAGGGTTCAATATCAAATGTAACTAATAACCTTATGGATGTTTTTTTTTTACAGAAACAGCAAACTAGTTTAATCGCTGGTTTGAGGAAAACCAATGAACAAGCTGTTGACATGAGCAGTGAAAAAGTCGACAAAGAAAAACTGGAAACTGAAGCGCAGGTAACTACATTATCTTATATCAATAGCTTTCTACTCATGTAAGAAAACATTCAATAACTTCATGGCGCGTTTACATTACGTTCGGCCATACGGCGACCATTTTCGGTTGAACCGGATCGGTTAACCGAATTGGGCTTACTTAATTGCTTTAAGTCGGTCACCGAATACGGCGACCGTATTCGTTTAAGTTGGCGGTTTACCGGATTCGGCAACCGCATTCAGCCATTCACAATGAGTGGCGCGTTTCAACAAGTCAGCCGTGTTCGGTAACCGAATACGGGCTGTGGTCGAATACGGCTAACCTAAAACCCGTTTACTCTTGTCGGTGACCGAATACGGGCTGTGGTTGAATACAGCTAACCGCAAACCTGTTTACACTAGTCGGTGACCGAATACGGGCGGTGTTCGAATACGGCTAACCGAAAACCCGTTCACACTAGTCGGTGACCGAATACGGGCGGTGGTCGAATACGGCTAACCGAAAACCCGTTCACACTAGTCGGTGACCGAATACGGGCTGCAACCGAATCGGTCAAATCAAAATGATGTAAATAATCCGTCATATTCATTTGCAGCAGGTGATCGCTAACGCAGGCCGCACGGAAATAACAGAGTCTACATCACAGCCCGTTATATCTAGTGAGTAAAATTGACAATTAATTGCTTTCTTTTTCTTTTTTCCATTATATTACTAAACTTATCTTTTTCCAGATATCTCGTCATCGTTTGATTCACAACCGAAAAGATCGTCAACAAAAAGTCAATTCAAAAGGCCCGGATTACCATCGGTCACAATTCCAAGGTAAAATTAGTAACTTATAAAAAAATATCTTAGTGCTGCCCACATACTCATTATATTGTATTGAATTAACTTACAGACCTGAGAGCCCAATTAAGAAGTACCTTCAGCCAACTCTCAGTGATCCACATCCTGCCCTTATAAAGAAGACTTCTTGTAAGTGTGAGTGTTCTTCTTTGTTTAACTATATTAAAGTCACTGCCAAATAACAGAAACATAAAACTCGTTAAAACCTGTTTACCAATGTATTCCAATATTTCAAAACGATACGAAAAAAATGTAAAGGCAGTGTCGCTAACACGATCAAAACAAAGGTATCGCGGTAAGGGGCGTCCGTGACCCTTTCACTTGACATTCAGTAATGAGTTAATATCTCATAAACGCGTGGACCGATTTACATGATTTAATCGGATAAAATGGTTTTACGCCTATGCAGTGCAGGTAGTTGGGGGCCCAAGTAATGTGCCAGCCACACACGAAATGCTGCCCCGCCAAATGTCGAAAAATCCTGGGATGCGCCATCGTGCTGGTTGGCGACTTGACGAGGGTGTTGCTGGACATTCCCGGGGGGACTCGGACGTTTCCGCAGTCACCAGACAGGTCCCCCAAAGATGGCGTCCTGTCGGCGCGTGCCGGATGGTTGCCAGCGTGGAACCTCATCTCACTACCTTTTCCTCACCTTCCTTTCACTCACAGCAACAATGAACAAAAAAAAGTTAATGCAGAAAGTCCGACCGCTTAAGAAGCGAACAAAAAAGACGTAAACAAGAATAAAACCATTCTGTTCAGTCGGAGGATACATATTCGCGAGCTGGCTGACCAAAACCATCACCACTTTGAGACTGAGAAACTTGCACTTTTGTTCCCTTCGAAAATTCGGATCGGATGTCCGTCGGTCGTGGCGTACCTTGCTTACCCAGGTTTTTCCCTGGAGCACAAGTTCAAGCCACGTACGGGTGTATGCATGTACGCCCGTGACAACATCTGCTATCGGCGTCTCTTTGATCTTGAAGACTCAAACTACTCAGTGCTATGGGCCCTGGTTGACACAGGTCTGGATAAGATAATTTATGCCCGTGTCTACCGATCGCATAACGGTGACCTGGAGACAACTAGGCTCCCACAGTGCCTGGGTGAGGCGGCTGATGTGGCCCAGCAACGGTACCCTTCTGCCCAATTAGTTTTACTGGGGGACTGTAATGCCTTTAATTTCATGAGAAGAGCCACTCCTGGTATGGAACAGTGCATTGACCATGCTGGACGAGAGAAGCGAAATCTTTCATTATAGCTAAATCTCACTCAGCTGGTCAAAGAGGCTACGAGGGTGCAGGATGTTTATTCACATACATCCAATTGCTTGGACATTCTGCTGACAACAGATCCAGACCGATACTCAGTGTCGATTTCATCACGTTTGGGTAGTTTCGACCATTGTCTGGTGAAGTCTGTATCCGTCTACTCCCCGCCCAATCCCAGCCCGAGAGGCACCCGGCGGGTTTGGCGGTACAAGTCAGCAGATTGGGATAGGATGCGATCTTCCTTCGCAAGCTATCCTTGGCGGCCAAGTTACATTCTCTGACGTAGCGCTGTCCAGCGTTGACCGACCATGATTTGGTGCCGAGTGTAACCGAGCAAATTTGGTTAAACAAACGCCTGGCATGGGCCAATGCTCGAGTGCGCAAGGCAAATGACGTGACTCAGAAGAAAAAAAAGTTAATTAAAAATATCAAAAAACCCGACTGCTTAAAAAGCAAACTAAAAAGACGTAAACAAGAAGAAAATCATGCTGTGCAGTCGGAGGATACATATTCGCGAGCTGGCGGACCAAAACCAGATGTATCCTCCGACTGCACAGCATGATTTTCTTCTTGTTTACGTCTTTTTAGTTTGCTTTTTAAGCAGTCGGGTTTTTTGATATTTTTAATTAACTTTTTTTATTTACAACTTTTTAGTTATTTTTTTTTAGGTACATTTAAACATATTAGTGTTATATATTTTTGAAATTGCCTCTTAAAATCCTTTATTTTGATACCCCACACGATGGGTTAGGACGAAAAAAAAAAAAAAGTTCCCCACAAAATGGCGCCCAAAAGCCGCCATTTTTGTTTTTTCCAATTTTAATGTAGCCAGTGACACTCGCAGGATTAAGACGAATCGATTGACGTACGTACGTCGGGCGACGCGTTTGGTCTCTAGAACGCCACATAGGAACAAACATACATACATACATACATACATACATACATACATACATACATACATACGTACATACATACATACATACATAGACTGATAAACACATTACCCTCCTTCGGCAGTCGGGTAAAAAGAGCCTTCAACAGGGCTGCCAAGCCCTGCAAAAAGGCGATGCGGGTCCGCGGTTACGGGTCTTATTGATAAGCTTCCTTCCTTCGGTCTGCCTAGTGGTTTGTGTGACTAGATTGCCGAGTTTCTGAGGGATCGGTCCATCCAAGTGGTTATCGATGTCCAGTCAGTTAAGTATTAACGCCGGAGTCCCTCAGGGGGTCGGTGCTCTCGGCTACACTGTTTTTGCTGCACATTAATGACCTGCTAAAACCCGAAACCTTTGGGTACGCAGATGACAGCACGGTCTGAGAGATACGTGTCCTCCTCTGATCTGGTCTCTCCGGGAAGCCATGGTTGAGCGCTTAAACCTGTCTTTGGAGGCAGTCTCTGAATGGGGGATGCCAATCCAGTCAGTTTCAATGCTGCTAAAACCCAGGTGTATCTTTTGCCTGCAAAAATGCGCCCATTCATTCCACCTGGCTCCATCTTCCCTTGATGTAAGTGCCGAAAATGGACCATCTTGACCTTCTTGGTGTTACGTTAACATCGACCCTCAATTTTGGTCCTATCATTGAGGCAAAGGCTCAGTTGGCTGCATTACAGTTGGGGATCCTTGCAAAGATGAGACGGTACTTCACGCCTGAAAAGCTTCTCAACTCCATGTATGTCCGAACTTGCGCTTTATACAAGATCAAGCGCAAGTTCGGACATACATGGAGTACTGCTCTCATCTCTGGGACGGATCTGCCAAATACCACCTTGATTCGATTGACAAACGGGCCAAGAAGCTTATGGGTAACGATGCACTGGTCGCCTCAAAGCTCCAGAGCCTCGAACATCGACGCCGAATTGCCAGCCTGTCGGTTTTTTATCGGTTTCATTTTTTTTTGTTCTATAGGCTCGCGCTTAACCACTATCTCACATTTCGGGGAGTATGCGATGGAACTGCACCATTTTATTCCGCCTAGCCTAGCCCTTTCCATCATCGGACAAAAAGACGTACGGCAATACGCTACCGGTACATGGTGGACATCCCACCGTACAAACTGTTTTGCGAATACTTTAATTGTGCGCACAGCTAAGGAGTGGCATTCCCTGCCGGAGTCTATTTCCTGATAGCTACAACCTTGGGGTCTTTAAGTCAAGAGTGAGTAGGTTACTTCTAGACAAGCGTGCTTCACCGTCAACCACATCATCGCTTACCATCAGGCGATAGTGGTCAAACGCGAGCCTACTGATAAATAAAAAGTGTACGTTACCCCAACAGAAAAGTGGTTCCTGGAGTGATATGAGTGGAAAGTGTATGTGCGTAATCTGCTGTGAATGTGCGCCTCATAAAAAATTAGAGCGTGTCGTCGTTTTTTAATAAAACGGATAATACGATTCCTGCTAGAGTTACAATCTTCCAGCAGGAAAATTCTAAACGAATGATCGGAGTGAGAAATATTGTGCATGGGCAGAGAGCTTATAGTTGTGTAAGAATGTGCGCCGAAAATATAACTACATGTTCCACTCATATCACTCTAGAAGACAATTTCTTGTAGGGGTAACGTACACAATTAAAAATATAAAAATAACCTTTCATTTGAGACTAAAATTATCTAAATATCTCAATAAACAATAAATCATGTTTTCAAATTACATAAGGTACAAGTCGGATCATTCGTCGGACTGTTACTTTTTTGTACTTCACCGTTGCCTCAAATTCAAGTAGCGGTAGGTTACATTTTTTTACTATTTTCTTCCTCATCAGTCATATAATTCATGGTGAGTCCTAGGTACGTCACCTGAGATGACCACTCGATGACGGCTCCCTGTAGTCGAAGGGGTGGTGGGAGATTTTCACCAGTGCCCTCATAATGTTAAAGGAAAACATCTTGAGAAAACTGCCATGTCCTATTTTTTTTTTTTAATTTTAAGAAAAAAAAAAATTTTTTTTTTTAAGAAAAGAACTTTGCCCCACACTACGAATTTATTCCTGTATCGTGGGTGCGTTTACAAACATCTATGGCTTAAAATAATCTGTGTTCCAACAGTCAGAACATTATAGGCTGGTAATGCACGGTCACATGAATGTGTAATTGCGCAACAATTAATTCGTTTTCGTATGTATATGCAGCGACAGTGAAGAGTGGCGTGCGCGTGTCGCACAACAGCGGCGGCGGCGCGCGCGACCAGCCCGTGCTGCACGACGTGCACTCCTGGTGGGGCGCGCAGGTGGCTCGCCTCGCCATGCTGGACCCGGAGTAGCTCAGTAGCCCTGTAGCCCTGTAGCACTGTAGCACGACGTGTGGCCTCGCTGGGACTGTGTGCGGCGGAGTGTGATACGACACCCGACCTGCGCGTGTTGTACCTCAGGCACCACCTCGGTCGAACGGTGGGCTCTCCACTACTTTTTACTACTCAGTGTCGCAAAACAAAATGTGATTACTAAGTTTGTTATACTATATTTGTAGGCAGAATTAGATCTTTTGAGTCAAATTAAAATTAATGTAATGAAAAATGTTTATATTTTAAAATGTTTACCAAAATAATTAATTTTAACTGTGTTAGTGCCAAAATAGTTGGAAACGAAAATAAAAAGTACAAAAAAAATATTTTTTGTATTTTATTCAGTATCCCAATAATATTATTCTGACGCCTTTGATCCCAATTCTGATTTATTATAAATGTATTATAAAATTTAAATAACTTTTAGTGTCAGATGATAAAATTGCAATTATTTACATTTACACAACAACTACCTATTTACAACTCGTAAACTTGCTAGTTGGTGATTAAATTTCTATTACAAATAACAATATTAAATTAATATTTAAAGTATCGATAGATTATTGTAATAAGTGGCACATGCCTAGAGAGAAGAGAACTATAATGGTGAAAGTGAGTACGAGACACAGATATCGTCCGGCGATGGGGTAGTGGAACAGCTTGGCGTGCAGGCGCAGTGTGGACGCGTACATCAGTACGGCGGTGATGTCCTCTTGTGGCGTGTCTTGGTGCAGGAAGGGACGCACGCTTAGCTCGTGCCCCACTGACTGCGTCCGTCGGCATTCTTTTGAGAGTCGGGCGGCCTGAAATTATAAAAGATACGCTCAATATGGATTACTGCAAACAAGAAGAGTTGAAAAAGTTAGGACTAATGTATAATGTAATTGTGTGTGCTCTTCAAGTTTCCATCCATTCAATGTTCTTGTTAGGGTCAGTGCAGACAGCAATAATTATACTCGAGCAAATTCTTTACTGTCAAGTTTTGAGTGGGAAATCATCTCTTGCACGCTATTTTGAACTCTATTTTTTTTAGTTAGTTATTAGTTTTCATTATCAATTTATCAATACGAGAGCGTTTTACTAGTATTTCTGTGCTGACACTTCTTCTGTTCATAAAAGCGTAATATTGTAGTACTCGTATTCTCTTAATTACCTGGACAAATGGTACTACAACCGCTGATATCCACAATAGCTCATTAAGAATGCTGATGCCAACCAAGGGTTCTGTTTCAATATCCACCTTGTCTAAATTCAGTAGCCACATTAGACCAGAGGTAGCCCATGAGATGTTCACTATGGTGAACAAACAAACTGCGGGTGCTAAGTCGTCATTCAAATATTTTAACAGCTTACGAAATTCTGCTATTTCCTGTAAAAAAGAAAATAAATATAGAAGTATCTTTTTTATATTGTATATTATGACACAATGTGACCTAGTGATTAATTTGGGCACTATGAATCTAGTCAAGCCAAATCGGGCAATGTAATGAATACTGATTTAAACTTCTATATTTATCACATTGTCTGGTCATTATGAATATTGCTACATAACGTTTGGGCAATTCGACATATTTTTTTAAACGTAATGTAGCCCATGTCCTCCCCAGCGTTTCAAATTTCATCTAAATGGACTCAGCGGTTTAAGCGTGAAAAGGTAACATACAGACAGTTACTTCCGCATTTATAATATTAGTATGGATAAATAAAAATAAACTTACTCTCATCCAGTTAAGCGGAGATATGGTTCGGTTAAGAAGACGCTCTTTCAGGAACATGAGATGAGCCTGCAGCAGCTGCGCTTGTAGGCAGTAACTCGTGATGATAGTTGCTTGCACCATGTCGTGGATCAATGTGCATATTATTAGTAAGATCTTCAACAACATTCTTACTTCGTAGGAACTGGAATAGAATGATAACAAGATAAGTAGGTACTTAAATTATTTTCTTGAAGTCAATAGACATCGACAGAGCCATAATAGTTTTCGTATGTGCATAAAAAAGTAAGGTTTTATCTTTACCTGTTTTCCATCCATCTGAAGATGATGTTGCCTCTAGCCAGCATTAAGTTGACTGAACACAATGACAGGCACATCCACAGTACGCTGAGTATTATAAAGAACCACAACATTCGTAAGAGGCGCTTCGGTTTCGTCGTGGGCATCCCTTGAGGCGAATACGAAGACAATAAAAACACCTAGACAAGAACAGATTATAGATTTATTTTTTGGGCCATTCATACGTTAATATTGTAGTATTAGAATGAATTAGTTGAGGAGCTCGTGGCTAAATAATAAGAGCCGCACCGGTGGATCTTCAATGTTAAGCAAAGCTTGACGAGGTCGGTCCGTGGATGGGTGACCATTTCAACATACCGAGTTTCCTCTGTGCCTCGGAAAGCACGTTAAGCCGTTGGTCCCGGCTGTCACTTGGCAGATCTTTGACAGTCGTTACAAGTAGTCAGAAGCCTGAGATCTGACACCAGTCTTGCCAAGGGGTATCGTGTTGCCCAGTTACTCGGTTGTGGAAGTCAGATAGGTAGTCGCTCCATGTAAAAAACTGGTACTCAGCTGAATCCGGTAAGACTGGAAGCCGACCCCAACAATAATTGGGAAAAAGGCTAGGCAGATGATGATGATGAGAATGAATTAGTTGGAATACTCACTCGTTCCATTAGATTTTGCAGCTGTTCACTATCTGAGATTCGAAATAAATATAATGCGTATAAAAATCCCACAAAATGCAATAGGCTGGGTCCAATATAGGTGAAGATTACGTTTCCATAACACACTTCTTTATAATTGTCATATTCCAAAGTGGATGTTAACGCCAGCGGTACTAACTTGTAACAAAATCCTCGGTCCCGTCTGAAACATAAAAAACATAAAGGCGCCTGGACTTTTGGGGAAAAGACCAGGGAGTGTGGGATTTTTATCTCACTAAAACCACCCCGGTGATCACCATCAGCATGTAGAAGGGGCCCCCAGCCGGAGCCCTCTCTGTGCAATGACTATTAGGGCACATCCCTGGGAGACTGGAAAAGCACCTCCCCGAGCCTCGCTGTGCATGGCAGCACGTGTTCACTGGCACCGTCTTTCTGGTGGGCGGACAGAGTTCCCCAGAATGAACGTCCGCGACCTGGCGTCCCGCCTGCCTATGATGCATGTGGGGTTTCGGCGTTTTAAGCATCGAGGCGGTTGCCTCGTTAGCTGGCTAGTCAGTACCTTTTAAGGCGATGATAGCTCAGTGGTAGTGACGTCGGATACCGAGACGAAGGTCGCGGGTTCGAATCCTACAATGAGCTTGAGCTTTCGGTGAAGGAAAACATCGTGAGGAAACCATAGCACGGTGGTAGGGTACTTTGTAGTACCCGCCTGGCTGGCAACCACCCTCAAGTTGAAAATCTGTCGCCAAGCACCTTCCGGTGTGTTCCGACAGCAGCACTTGAGAGCCAGTTCCCTTCTAGGCTTTGTGTGCTTACCACCATCGGCCACATCATCACTGACAACGGTGAGATTGTGGTCAAACACAGGCCTATAAATAGTAAAAAAAAAAAAAAAAAAAACCTACTTTATCTATTTTTCAGTGATCCCTTATAAAAAGTGATTTAAATTCATCACTAGCGACCTTTTAATATTAGGCCGTGACAAATTATATACAAAAACCTTCCTCGTTCCTCACTCTTTCTATTGGTGAAAACCGCATGCAAATCTGTTTAGTAGTTTTTGAGTTAATCGCGTACAGACGCGGCGGGGGACTTTGTTTTATAATATGTAATGATGAGTGTGATGACTAATCATGAGCAGGTACTTTCACTCCCTGAGAGATTGCCAACGAATTAAAGTTACTTGTATATTGTTATGTTACCTGAAACAAGCCATATATTGAAGTACATATCCTAAAAACATGAGTATCGCAACTTGTATTGAATGTAAATGTGAGCAACAAATAGCGCATCTAGAAGAGTTCGATACATCCAGTACCGGCCGCAGTCCCATGATAGTTAACAATTTTAAGTATGGGAGTAATATCTGAAATAAACATAGTAAAATTAATAACAGATATATAAGTACATAAACAAACAAACTCGGAAGTTTTGTCAAAAATATTATTTACCTTAGATTTACAATAATGTAATATAGCAGAAGTACTCATGTATTCGGTATCTGGAGACTCCGTTATTTCGACAATCTGGAAAAAGTTGTACCAAGGTGTATAGAATATGAAAGGTGAAAATAGTGGACGTCGATATTGATGGCCTCAAAATAACGATCGATGAAGCTGACCAACCATTTACCGACAGTCGATAGGTCAGGCGTTTAACTATAGCTATATCCCAGCACGGCAACTCTTAAGTTTGTAATCCAGCTGCCAAGGATCGTACTGAACCGTTGACCAGTCGATATGGATCACCTCAAAAGAAAATCAATCCGTCTGCCAAGCAATACCCAGTGTGTTGCTTAGCAGCTTGATTTTAATCGATATCATCGGTTAACTTTGATCGAATGCATTATTTAAAATAAGTCTATGGGTAACAGAATTACGCGACTTGGTAGTGTCAGAAACATTAAAACGTACTGAACGACTCACATAAACAACTCACGAAATACTCGGGTTCAATTGAGCACAGTGTTCCCATTGTTGTAAAAAATACAAATGTTAAAAGTTAACTCACGTCCACACTATTGGCGTCGAGACTGGACCTGGTAGATCTCTCCATCGCTGGTTCAGCAAGCTTGTCGTTTCCCAGTACATGGCTGTCCAGTAAATCACTAGCTACATAAGCATTTAAAAAATTCACATTATCCAGTTTATTACCCATATCTGCACATTAATTACCGATACGCACATTATACGAAATGATAATATATTAATAATTGAACATTATTTTATGTAGCAAACAACTAAGATTTCAATAATGACGGTAGGTAATAATAATAAAAGCTTATTGTGCTTACCACTACCGTACGATGCGTTGTCATTTTGCATTTTTTTTCTACGTAACGCCAGGCCTCCGTCACTCCATGTACTTGCGCGCTATAAGTGCCTACCGCCCAGCCGAGCGGTCTCGGTCCGCCGGCGGATCAAATTCAGTGCGGTTTTTGCAAGCGAAGCGCGCGCACGCCGTTCAATTTTAATAGTGCTGTTCGTTCGTACGCGTATTACGATGACCATACGATGACCGTAAGAAATAATTTCTTCTTTGATGTCGGTGCTTTTTCGATTCGTAATTACCAGCTGTTAGCACTAACATAAAAAAAAAACAAATTATTTCTTACGGCTTAGTGCTTTATTTGAAGTCGGTTCTCTTATTTTAAGGCTTTTTTTTTTCATTTCTAGTGACAATCTCCGAAGATCATCATCAAACTAAGAAGTATTATACTTATAATATAATATTTCGGTTTATCCAAACGCGAGATTATCGCGCACAAACATACTTACCTACAAACCATACAAGTCAAACTTCTCAGTTTGGCCTGTATGTCTGATCACCTCCTTTTTTTTAAGTTGGTTAAATATTTTATAAATGATAAAATTTTTAACTGCCACATAAAAGTCAGAACATATTCACAGTTCTCAATACCATAGATAAAAAGTTATGTTAATTTAATTTTATCGAAGAGGCAGCCCTGCGATTACTGTGGAATCGCGCGGTGCGAAGCAATCACTGCTGTACGCTTGAGCATTTAGGCGCATTTTAGCATACAGTGGTTGTTGACGCGAGGGAGTAGGCAATTATCGTAATAGGTATTGGAAATTTTCTACTAAGTGAAGTATCTGTTACGTAGTAACTATTCAGTAATCTGTGGTAACGCAGCTACATTTAGTTTACCAAATATAAATTTTACTTTCGAGGAGAGTTAAAAAGGATACATTGACAACAACAGATAATGAATCACTGAAATGTTTTTTATATATAATAATAACATCATTGAATGTGAACTTGTAGGTAAGTATTGCACTGAGTCAGTGCGTTAACTCTGATAATACAGCCAATGCGATGTTAATGTCATTGTGTTTACATCGCGTCCCTACAAATTCCTTTAAACTGTTAAGCATTTCACCAAGCTTTTTTATTAGAATATCAAGATTATGATCATTGCTTGATTATTACTTACTTAACTGACAATTTTAATGAAAAATAAACTTGCATTAGAGGACATAAATAGAAGTGAACTACCCGCTTCGGACAATGAACTTTGATAAGCCAGACGGAAAGATAAATATGGTGAAGTTTACTTACTTTTAAATAATTTAAATTTTTAAGTAGTGTAGTGATGAACTAATTATTATATTATTATTACAAATCAGTAAATCTATCTACCAAGGCGCAGCACCATGCAGTTTACGAGTTAGAATTTTTGACTCGTTAGTTAGGTTTTTACTAGTAAATCTAGCAGAAGGCTGGGCTCAAAGACGATAGGATAATCTGAGAGGATAAAATTATGTACCTACATATGTGGCCGCACTAAACGTTTCGAGCTCTGCCTACGGAAATAAAACGTTCAAAAAATACTATAAATATAAAACAAATCGTCGCTGTATTAAAAAAAAAAGTTTTCACAAACCAAGTAAACCCTTTTACTTGCAAGTCGCTGCTAACACCCTCTATATCCGTGGAACGGAACTGTACGCGATCGATGTCTTAGAAAAAATATCAGTTTAATCAGACGAAAAACGCTAGTTACGTCGGCACGGTTTCTTTGTATGGGATGAGATGAGGCATCTGTATTATATAATCTGTGCTACGGACCATGTGGTGCCAGTGGCACAAAAACTGGTAAAAATAAAAGATATAATTATAAATATGCACAGCACTTTATTTCTATTGCAATGAATATTATGAAAATTGTTTAGAGTTTTTTTAAAAATCCAGTTTGTCTTACGAACTGTTTCCTCTCATGCTTATGTTTTTTCATCTGTCGAATATTTTCTGATTCCGACTTCTTGCCTCTCATACTAAATTTCATTTCTCGGTTTCCACCACGATTGGTTACTATTGTCGAAAAGCTTTCTTTACTTAATCGATCACCTAAACTAGCTTTGCTTACGCGAGATATACTTTTAATAATATTTTTTCTTGGGGTTCTATTTGCTTCATAATTTTGCTCCTGATTTGGCTGTGATTCATCTTCTCTTCGTGATTTATTCCTAATGATTTTGTGTTGCTTTTTAACTTCTTTAACCCACGATCGGTCTTCATCAGAACTATCGCCGTCATCACTGGTTTCATACAGTTCCATATCAGAATCTTTATCATCAGTTTCTTCCACCTGAGCAAAAAAATTTAATACACACATTGATGTGCTTCCTTTTATTTTACAGATTATAGAAAAAAAACAATAAGTACATTCTTACAATCGTTTCAATAATTTTTTTGTAAGGTGATTGTATCCTACAAGATTTTTAAAGCCACAGCCACCTCAAGTATGTAAACTTTAAGCACCCTTTATAGTCCTCGCCAAACTTCTGGGCCGCCCTGAAGTTGGTTTACCAAGGTGGATGCACGAGGCACGAAACGGTGCTGATTTTGTATGAGATTTACTACTGCGCAGCCATTGTAGCCAACTTCAGGGCGGCCAAGAAGTTTGGTGAGAACTATACTTTTCGTTCCGAGTTTAATAGTGTCCTTATGTGCGACACTGTTGTTACAGACAAGTTACATATAGTGTCGCACTTATGAGACTACTGTTGTATAATATAATAATAATGTTGTATTTATATTGTATTTATTTGTTTGTATTTATCTATGTGTGATTTTGTATTTATTATTGAATAATTTAAAGATGTTTTCTAATATGGGTTCCTTAAATATTTTTTTTTTTTAAATCTAAATATACTAAAAACTTGAATAATATGTAGGTGATTAGGGGGGTATTCTTTGTTACCTGTATTGGTTCAGCTTCCACTTTATTGTCCTTGTTTTTATCTAGCCTCGACAAAACGGGATTGAGACAACGATATTCTTCTGTTGCTCTATCCACCTCAAAGTCAGGGTCTTCAAACATGGCCTATAATAAGAAAGTTATTTTAAACATCAATTATAGTGATTAGATAATGTCATTATAATAATACATATAAAAACTTAAACATACCTTAAAACGGTCTTCTTTGAGTAGATTAGTTGATTGCTTCTTCGATTTACCTCCGTTATCCATTTGTTTGGATGCCAAATCTCTGTTAACTTTTGGTAAGTTGTCTTCAACTTTTATTCTAGATGGTCTCTCTTGTTCAATCTTCTCTCTTATCTTACGTTTCTTATATTGATCGAACGCAAACGGATCCGCGATTGATTTTGCTCTCTTGTACAAACGCACATCAACAAAGTATCTGTAATTTTAATTTACATATTAGATTAGTGAATGCGCGTTTCATAAAATTATAGTCACCAAAATCAGAAAGCAAGTCTTACCCATGCATGTATGCTCTCAATAGATTTGTGCCCAGCAAGTGGTCTAAACCCAATGATTCCAGTTCTTGTTTAGTGATGAATTTATAATCATCATAAACTGTTTGTGATGCTGAGCTCTCCAATTCCTCTGTCAAATTATCCAAGAAAGCACACCATCTAGGTGCAGGACCTGGTAAAAAGTACAAATTGTTGTAAAGTATTTCAGAAGGCAGGAAGGGTTGGGCACGGGTGTATCGAGGGTACTATTTGAATGTCCCAGATGGAAAAACAGAATAACACATTCCAATGCACACCTCACCTAGGAACCGATCCCTTACGAAACAGTCCACAGTTTGTCAAAAGAATAACTTTAAATAATGAAAAATTTACTATAATATTATATATACAATAGCGCCTTGTTAATTCAGACCCCCGCTTATTCAGTGATCACTGTATTCCAAATGGGTGCTGGTAGTGCAGCTTTTGAAAAAAATAATACACATACCTAATGATGGAATATAATATATCTGCATTTTTTGATCTTCAACTGCCATCATACTTAATCCTGTGTTTGGAAAAACACATAAATCATTGAAATCTGCTGATGATTCTATGCTTGTGTATTGCTTGCCCTAAAATAACAACATTAATATTAATAAAATGTCTATATACCTATTTTATACATGCATATGATACAAGAATAAATATGTGCATGCAGGGTAAACAAATTCAAACAGCAACAAGATGAATAATTTTGGTGAACATACTGTATTTTTATCCCATATCTTCACAACAGCAGCGTCCATGGAGTAAACATAATTTAACGATTTGTGGAATTCTATTGATTTTATAGGTATTTCATTCATGTGGTCTTTTACAAGTAATGGCTTACTAGATCGTATGTCATACAATATAACATGACCTGTAGATGTGCCTACACCCATTCTAAGTGGGCCGTCAAATTTTGCTGCAGTTATAGCAGGTAATTTGTCATTTCTGTAAACAAATAAATACAGAACATTAGCATAATATTCAAATGAAATATACAGAGCATTAGAATAATATTCAAATGAACCCGAAATTAAAAAAAGAGATGAGTTTTAACATACTTGTAATCCGAATCAGTACAATGCATTGCACAATCAAGTATGCCTTGTCTTGATTTGGTGCGTGGATCCCATGCTTCCACATGGCCAGATTCTGTGCCAAGCATTAACAATCCATGTTCTTCATTCACAGCACAGCAATTAATTTCATGAGCTTTTGTTACATATGGTGCTAAAAACTGACCCAGTTCTAAGTTCAATCTATAAACTTCCTGGAAACAAAAGTAAATTTGAATACTTAATAAAACTTGTATATATAGAGTTATTTATTTAGAATCAGCTTTCATAAATAAGGTCTCCACATACCGATGAGGCACCAACAACAAATAGATCACATGATGGTTGATGGTAAGCTATGTCTCTTCCAAATCGAGGCACTCGCAGGCGATAATGACGACCGTGTCCCGCATGGAATTCAACATATCGATCACATTGCAAAAATACAATCTGAAAAGAAGTTAAATAATATATTAAAATGACTTCTTTCTGAGGGACAAAAGATTACCGAAGATTGTATGTGAGCATTCTATATTAGCATTCTCTAAACAATTACCATGTTAGTTACTTACTTTTGAATAATCTTCACTCAATATTTCAAATGTTACTACTTCAGAGTCAAGACACCGTTCAAACTTCAAGGACAAATTATTAACATCATAACATTTTATCCTTGGTTTATAGATGCCTGTAGCCATTATATATTGTCCATTTTTAGAAACCCGCAAGCTGGTGCTCACTCCTGGCATGTCAAACTCTTGAATCAATTCAATTCTTCGCCGCAGGTCTACATTTTTTTTCAAGAGCGCTCTTTTTTTTCTTTCTGTCAGCCACTATCAATTAGAAAAATAACATAAAATTCATACATCGTAAAATTATAGTCAACACAGTTAGGTTATTTACTATACAACACTTATGAACACTTACATCAGGAAGCGACTTTCCAACGCTAAGATTATAAATCTTAACGTTATCTATTTCGGAAAGCTGCATGATTATTACGAGAACCCGATCAAATGTTATGCTCTTAATTAAACCACAAATTAATGAATAACTTCACTAATTCACTTCACATTTCAAAACACAGCCATGCTTTATTTTGTTTTGATTGAATTTGACAGAATTTGACCATAACCATAACCTTAGATAAAGTAGGTATAGATTAAGCACTGGCGTGGCCTCACATGAGACAGCAATAGTTAGTTCTGGTGTTACAACAAGAACAAGAACACTACAGCCCACCATCGCACTGACACTTATTATCTATAAATAACCCAAATTCCTTGTCTCAATTAACACATAATACCACGAAATCATAGAAAATCAAACAAAACCAAGTTTGTTTGTCAAACCTGCCATTGTATTAGAGTTTGACAAACGACAGAAACCGGCCACGGTGACAAAGACAAAAAATAATCTTTTGTCCTTATCATTTACATGGAGCTGCCAATTAGCCATCTCGCTCTATCAATCAAGGTCATTTTAAGGCTTAATCTATACCTACTTTATCTAAGACCATAACCAACCACATCCACAGACTACTTATAGATCATTATAGATTTTTTCTACCAAATATTTCTATTGCCGCCACATACGTATTTGACAGCCAATGATCCAATACTACTAGGGCAAAAAATACCGATATTTTTTTTTATAAAATTTGTGAGTTCTGACATTTTCAGGTTTCTCAATTATGTTGACCGAGCTATACGTATTATTGATAATATTTATGATCGCGGTATATTTTAATATTTTTTTAACCCCCGACGGAAAAAGAGGGGTGTTATAATTAACCCCCGACGGAAAAAGAGGGGTGTTATAAGTTTGAGGTGTGTTGCTGTGTATCTGTGTATATGTGTGTCTGTCTGTGGCATCGTAGCGTCCAAACGGGTGAACCGATTTTGATTAAGTTTTTCTTGTTTGAAAAGTGATTTTGTCGAGAGTGTTCTTAGCTATGTTTGAATAAAATCGGTTCAGCCGTTCAAAAGTTATGGGCGTTTCACTGTTTAAATCGGACTGTTTTCACAAGATATCGTGTCATAATTACATGTTCAATAGATTGCCGATCGAAGCGTATCTACTATATACTAGATAAATTATGTAGCATGAAATAAAAATGTGCTGGGGTATTTTAATTTTTTTTTTTTTTTTAGTTGTTTCGGACGTTTGTTCTGGCTGTATAAAAGGTTATATTAGCTTATCTGGCAAGAGAGGTGGCGCCATAGAAATTGCGAATGCCTTGTCAGATGACAGCCATGGGCATGGGCAAAGAGTAAAATAATATGGCCATGGGGGCTACCGACCGGGCTATATAACTGCACCAAAGAATTTTTTTAGAAGGTTTTTTACCCGACTGTTGTAGGAGGGTAACGTGTTTAGCATTCTATGTATGTATGTTTGTTCCTATGAGGCGTTCTAGAGACCAAACACGTTGGCCGATTTGGATGATTCTTACGTCAATCGATTAATCTTAAACTTGCGAGTGGCGGCTTTTGGGCTATTATGTGATTTTTCATGGCTGTAATTACCTAATAGTGTTAGTACGCAAAATATTTTTGTTTTCACATGATTAATAAATATTACAAAACGCCTTTTATTTTATTTATGAATTCCTTCATATCTTCTAAATTCGGTGTCTTTGGTAAGTAGTAACTATTGGTTTTCGACAACAATGTTATTTTTCGCTTTGTAGTGTTTTTGCTTAAGAAGTCAGTTTATTTTTTGGTGATTAGGTTTTATTTTACTCTTTTTAGTGTTGGTACATGGTTGGTATTGGTACCTCATATATTGTCGTGTTATTGGTACATACTGTCATGGTGGCCCAGTGGCTATGGCAGGGTGCAAACGTGGACACTTTTGTGTCTTGTGTCAGATACAAGCTACCGATGAATATTTGATTTCTATAGAACCAGTTTTTTGTGTCCAGTTGCTTCCACTTAACACATACTCATGATGATCAAAAAGTGTTCGGTGTCGGTAACTGGAAACTAAGTGTCTACGTTTGCGCCTTAGACGCTCGCCTCTCTTGCTTGAGGTTGTGGATTCTAATCCGAGCAAGTACCAATGTTACTTTTTCAAATTCATATGTACTTTCTAAGTTTATCTTAGATGGACATCACAGGCAACGGTGAAGGAAAACATTTTGAGGAAACCAAGACTTATATAGCTAATGTAAGGCTGAAAAAGCAAAATCAGCGGCCTGTGGGGTGCCCAGAGGCAGCTTAATTAACTCTGACACCAGAGGTTGCCACATCCTCACACGAAAAGGAGAAGACCTCATATTACCATGAAAATCATATATAGAGTACATCTCATTTCAATTCCAATAAGCCCAAACACCAAGGGCGGATCCAGGATTTTTTTCTGGGAGGGGCACAAGGAGCGGACAGGCAAAAAAATCAACAATAACTGTCAGAAATAAACTTGAAGTATCATACTTCATGTTTATTTCTACAAGTTCAAGTATGTACAGGAAGGGTTATGAAAGACAAGAGTTTCACTCATGTTCTTTCTGTTCATCATCATCATAAGAGCCGAAAGATTTCTACTGCTGGACATAGGCCTCCCCCAAGCGTCGCCACATTGATCGTCCCGTATCCAGCGGATGACCGCAACCTTTACCAGGTTTTGGTCCAACTGGTGGGAGGCCTTCCAACGCAACTGCCAGTTCGCGGTCGCCACTCCAAAACTTTTCTGCCCCATCGGCCATCTGTTCTTGCGAGCTATGTGCCCTGCCCACTGCCACTTAAGCGTGGCAATTCTTCGGGCTATGTCGGTAACCCTGGTTTTCTTGCAGATCTCTACATTTCTGATTCAATCACGCAAGGACGGTTACCTATCATAAGTTCGAACAACATTTGACCGAATTTCATTTTACCTAAAACTTTTCAACTATTATCGTTTCGTTTTTTTTTAAGTCTCGTCTGCCACTGTCTCAGTTGACCTATTATCAATTCGATTTTTTTCGTTACTCCAACGTTTTAATGGGTCGAAAAACTTTTTACCGAAGTTACACTTAGCCAAAATAACATTTGTCTGAAATATTTATATATAAACGCATATCAAAATAATAAGTGAGAGAGAAACAGTGGGCGAATACAAATGTTTAAAACAGCGACCTGAAAAAAAATGTCCTCCGGGGCTCCTATTTCTGTCTGCAGGGTCTAAAGTAACCTAACACGAAGGAGATGACGGGAGCTAAGTTCGCTCGCTTTGCTCGCTCACTTCATCTCTCGTCATCCCCTTCGAATCTAACCTATCCGTGTCGGGGTGCCCTAAATTCCCGAGCTCGCTTCGCTCGCTCTTGGACAAATTCTTTGAAATAATTAATTAATAAAAATGTCTAATGCATGAAAGCTATTAATAAATCATTTGCATGAAAATACGTAAACACAGACAAGACTGCGTGTAATCAATTTTGCAGCGATTCGTTTTTGTCACTAAATTTTGTAGCACAACATACTGACTTTTATGACACTATTTCAATTTAAAATTGAAAATGCTACCAAGTAACCGGCTATATATTTGAGACCAAATAATATTCCCTAACATGTTGTTTCGGTTTGGTGAAAATATGGAAAATGAAAAAAGTTCAAAAGAGTCTTCGGCCAAAAGCAAAAAGTTATTTTGTAAATCGGCGAAATGTAGTTCGGTAAAATAATACATATGCCACATGATACTGCGATGATCTGAAAATATGTCAAATAATGCATATAGCAAAAAAGACTTCGGTCAAGCAAGGTCGGTGAGCGACAGCGATTTAGCAAGTGCCCCCGCGCAGCAAAAACATTTTTTTGGTTCTTTATTACCTACTGAGAATAGCCCCAAATATCAACCTGTTTAGTTTGATCCTCGATTTTGGCCCACTCTGTATATGACGGAGTTATGCCCGAACATACATAAAAAGAAAACCTCCGCATTGAAAACCTTTTGGCTTATCTAGTCTGTGATATAGTTATCTGTGGCCCTCTCTCTCTCTTTCTCTTTGACTGTCTGTCACCAAAGATCTGTCACTGACAGCACACAACAGCAGAGTCAGGTTATAATTTTGTATTGATTCAATTTCGTGTGGTGATTTGGTGAACGTGCTAGTATTTAAATTAACCACGAGACTCTTTAACAAGTGGGGAAAATTGATCGCTTCACACAAACTTCATCACTTTACATTGAACAGTAACCAGCAGTTGCAAAGATATCTATTTATTTTGAAGTTGCAGCGCAATTATTTCTGGCTATTTTATTTCTCTGATCTATTCTTCAGTCAGTATTAATAATAAATAGTGTTATTTATTAGTTATAACTATGGCTGGCTTAACAAAAAAAATACAATTACCTAAATCTGTACTGGATATGAAGTTTATGAAGAAAACGAGAGAGAGAATAGAAAAAGAATTAGAAAACACTCAAGACCATAGTAATTTATATTCTAATATAATTACAAATGAAATGCGAAGCGCGTCGGGTAACTTCATATCAGAGTCAAGCTTTATTTTTTGTGAAACAATGCTTGAAGGCAGATTATCATTCAAAGGAATGAACCCAGAAATTGAAAGGCTTATGGAGGTAGAAAATGCAGTCAAAAATGAAAAATCCAGTGGTGAAATGGTTAAAGATGTTTCAGATGATATTTTAGCTAAGAAAATGGAAAAGTTCAATAAGATGAAAAGGCCAAACCCAAATTCAGTCAGTGAACTGACAAATTCTAAAAAGAAGAAATAATTTTGTGTGAGGTGTGGTGTGAGTGATGTTGATCTGTAAATAATATAAGATGGTCAAGTGATATAAACATTGTTATTATGTTAATACTAACTTTACTGTTGTAATACATGTACTCTTTCCAAAGAATTTTGTTTGTATTAGTCCCTACCACGCATGTGACATATCTTTAAAGAGCCCCATGAATTTAAATCTAATTGAAATAAGGCAGTGTGCACCTTATTTCAATAAAAAATAGCAATGTATTTATGGAGGACAGTTGCAAAGAACAGAAAGTGATGGAAAACATTCGAGAAGAGCTTTTTTCTGAACATGAAGACCCACACTGAACTCTGAAATTATTTAAGCACAACAATAATAAAGTTTCAGGTTAAAAGGGCTATTGATTGAATTTATTAAATAAATTAATTTCTGCTGTGCTGGTCATAAACAAAATATTGCCTGCTTTACACTACACTCTACTATAATAACATGTTAACATGATGTCTCTTAGTAATCCCATTTCTGAGGAACAGGCTTTTAAATCTATCTTCCATATTAGTGTTTTCCAGTGTGTTGAATGAATGAATGAATGAAGAGGGACTCCCTTTTCCGCACTTAGACTCCCATTTGGTCCGTTGTGCGTGGGGTTTCTGGCTAAAGTAGCCAGCCTAGCTCCGTCCAAAAGCACAGAAGCTTCCTGGGGGCTTCACAGGCTTCGCGGATGGACCTCACTGTTCCGAGGATTTCTTTTCGTTGGGAAGCCACGGCCTCGCAGTCCAGGATGACGTGGGCGACTGAATCTTTGGCGTTGAAACAGCCCCTGCAAAGTGGGCTGTCTGTGGCGCCTATGTTAAAAAGATGTTTGTTAAGAGGGGTGTGGCCCGTAATTGTACCTATGATTATTCTTAGGTTATTTCTAGTTAGGCTAAGGAGTTTTTTGGTTAATCGCGGGTTTACATAAGGTAAAGCCAATTTCGACTGCCTACAGTCTGTTGCCCGTGACCATCTGTTGTTGTGCTGTTCGGTTGATCTTTTGCGGATCCACGCACGAATTTGCGAGAAAGGGAGGGGGAGAAGTTTCCAGTGTGTTGTTTACCAGTGCTTTCATTAATATAGGAGGTGCTTTTGACAAAACAAACTTCACCAGCATCGGGCAGGCACTTGCCACGCACGGTGTTGCGCCAACACATATAGAATAGATTAATAACATGTTAAAAACACCATGCTATTCAATTTACTTTGAACACCACCACACATTGTATTGTGAATAAAAGCTGCCCACAGGGTGGGGTGCTATACTATCACTAAATTAGATGTTAAAGTAATTCTAATCTCAGGGTTTGAAGGCAGCTTATGGGACCTCATGAGAAGGGCTTTCAAAATAATAGAGAGTTGTTGCACAAAGCATGAACTATCAGTTAACCTCTCGATAACAGAACTAATAATGTTAATAGGCTTCCAAAACTCTTCAACTCAGAACTCTTTAAAGAAGAGGTCAAGTACTTAGGGTGATCCTTGATAGCAAACTGCTCTGGGACAAGCATCTTGACTTCAAAATTAAATGCCATTACCAAAATTTTTCCACGCAGCTAGTTTAGCCAGGGGCGGCTTTACCTATAGTGCAGGGTGTGCACAGCACACGGTCGCAGCGCCCTAGGGGGCGCCGAGCGCAACTCGCGCGCCCTCCGGCCGCGGCACTTTCAATGACCGACGTAAAAAGAGCTCCGGTTTGTTTACACTTTGTATGGCATCTAGAGCTCTTCTTATATTTGTCGAATTACAGCAAAGTTTAGTAGTGAGTGTCGCATCGCTACCAAAGGCGCGTGCCTGCCTGTTCCTGTTTTGATTCGTTTGAAAACACACCGACAATTATATTGCTAATCCTGAATTCGGCTGTTTAGAATAAAAAATAAAAATCAAATTGCCATGACGACCATCAAGCGCGTGCCGCACTTTGTGTTCTACCGCTACACGTAATTTTGCGAAGTAAGTCTTGACGCAATGGATTAATTATTATATTATATTAATTTGATTAGTAGTATATTATATCAAATTTGAGTAAACATGTTAATAAGAAGTAAATCGGCTTTTCTTTTTATTAAAATATACTTAATAAGTATGATTTGTTATAAGCTGCCACAACTGTAGCGTCTTTCACCGCGGTCAGAGCTTTTAAATAACCACAATGTTGTATTTTGTTATTCTTGTCACTCCTTCCTACATTAAAATAGTTTTTACCCGTGTACAGTGGGCCTCGCATTAAATTTCCCAAATCTGTCAAATGTTCCCTATTTATATTGAATTCTGTACGTATGACATGAAGTCGTAAATAGAGTTCTATCAGACAGAGAGCGGTCACACGGTCAAGCGTTCAAGAGGTCAGTTTTGAGTTTGAGCGTGCAGTTGCTCACGAACCCCGAGCTGTTGGACGGTCTACGCGGTACCACCCGTACCACCTATTGTCACCATGTTTTTTGACGATACTTCTTCATCGGAAGACGAATTAATGATTTTGTAGTCATTATCAGCAACAAGACCGAAAAGAAAATGCTGGGTGTGGCCCAGTAAATAAGGATAGAAAACAAGATGGAGATTTTCATAGACTTTTTTCTAAATGGGTTGAAGATGAAGAAATGTTTTTAATTATTTTCGGATGACAATTGATTCCTTCGATAAACTATATGAAAAAGATAAACATGACTTAGTTAAACACTAACTGGAGGAAAGCCATTTCAGAAAAATAAAAGATTGGTGCTACTTTTCCTCGGTTTTTATAATCGTTATCTTTCGCATCGTATAAAAAACGCCTTTAACCGCCATAATTAGCTTTTCAGTCACAACACATCGAACGCTCTTGTCTTGAACGGTTAACAGCGTGACCGCTCTCTGTATGATAGAACCCTTAGAATGAAGAAAGGACATGGACAGATTTTGTATGGGCGTCGGCACTGTTATCGAATTTAATTTACAACAATGGTTCTTGCTGTTTTATATTCGTGAATATGAGCTTATTCAATTAGTATAAATAAAACACCCCAAGAACTTGACACAACGACAGACTAAACGAAAACAGTTTCATTAAACCTATTATTCAGATCGTTGCAATAAGTGTACAGATAATGATCTTGCTATTAAAAAAACGCCAGGCGCTTTAAATTAGCAAACAGTGTTGAGAATACAGTTATCTGATATGGTTTTAGCATTATTTATTTATTACATTCTTTATTGTACACTACAAAAAATTATTTATAGCACTAAAAATCATAAAAGCAAGTGTATTGTACACTTGCTTTTATGATTGTCTTTTGGGCGGTCTTATCGCACAGGGCAATCTCATTACTAGTAATTTAAACAAAGTAATGGACTCCTAAGCTGTATAGGCCCTACCAGACTCAGTTCATTAACATGCTAATCGCATGTTATTGAACCGAGTCTGGAAGGGCCTCAAAAAATGTGGCATTAATAACAAAGAATAGCTTAACTATTTTATTTCTTTTATGTATATTTCTAAAGGTGCAATATGTATATTTTTTAAGTTACCAATTATCAAAGGAAAGAATAAAACAAATGAGTAAAAATCATTATTTATTGGATAAAACAATATTTTTATTTCACACACCTGGATGTGTATAATTAATTGTATAATAAGTTGTAGTAGGTCTTGTAATAATAATCTATTAAGGAATTTCAGGACCAAATGTAGATTCTGCAAGCGTTGTTCGACAGCCGTTTCTCCTTTGGACTGTTCACCGACAGGACGTTTCGTTTTTGAGAGATTCGTCGATTGAACGTTTCACCTATGGATGTTTCGCCGACAGAATGGTTCGCATTTGTTTGTTTCGACGACAGGACGTTTCCAGGACAAGAATATTCGCCGTCAGATTGTTTTGTCTACGATTGCTTCGACGTGGCTTTTTCACTATTTAACTACAAAGCCACCAAAAAGCTACTAGCTTGCTACAAAGACTTACTACATCTATAGTACACACAAAAGTTTCTAGAAATAACTTGCATTTTGTAACATTGCTATCAATATAGTAATAGGCGCTTAATACTTAGCTTAGTATAATAAAAATTATGTGACAAAAATGTGGGTAGTCATGATTATCTATTATACTTTTCTTTTCATTGGTTATAGTATGCTCTGCATCCTCATTGACGATTGTGTTTGTTCTTAATTAACGGTTTTAAAATGAATGAATGTGAAATTGTGAAGTCGAAACGTGGCAAAGATGTGTTAATTTATGAAGGATATTCGTATCATTTAAATAAGAGGCGTGATAATAACTACTACTGGAGATGTACGAAAAAAGGTAGTACTCGGTGTAATGTATCTATTACTTCTTTGCTTACAACCAACAATCAACACATTGTGTTATCCCAAAATCGTGATCATATGCACTTACCCAACCCTGAAAAACGTATTGAAATGAAGTTAAAGGCTAATTTGAAAGATAAAGCTAATCAATCGATGGATTCACCTGCACAAATTGTACAGCGGTGCATCCAAATGGTACCGAGTACCAGTGCTCCCCATATGCCCAATAAAGATGCTATGAGGAAAATTATTCAAAGAGAAAGAAATAAAAATCTTCCACCGATTCCAAAGGATATTCACAGTGTCGTGATTCCCGAAGAATTTATGAGCAATGACTGTGGTGAACCATTTCTGATCGGGCACTATATTGATGATAATGAGAGCGTAATAGTATTTTCCACTAAGGAAAATTTGAAATTGCTGAACGAAGCGAAGTTTTGGATGATGGACGGGACCTTCGCTTGTTGCCCGCGTCCATTCCGTCAAATCTATACAATACATGCAATGGTTGGCGCACCACACTCCACGCATAAGATAGTTCCCTTAGTGTACGGTTTGCTTTCTCACAAGTCAGTAAAAAGTTATACAATTTTTTTAGAAATTGTTAAATGCGTGGGATTTAATAAATTGAACGTCCATTTAGATCCGGACATTATCCTCACCGATTTTGAAGTTTCGGCTATGAAAGCCATCAAAAAAACATTGCCCAATTGTTTAAATAAACTCTGTTTTTTCCACTTAAATCAGAGTATATATCGTCATATTCAGCAAGCTGGTCTAGCTACGAAATACAATAATGATTCAGATTTCGCTCATAAGATGCGGCATATCGGTGCACTGGCATTTCTAGAGCCAAGTGAAATTATTGAAGCCTTTGGTATAATAAGAGACGAAATTATACCGGACGAAGCAATTGATGTGATAACGTGGTTCGAAAAATATTATATCAACGGATCAATGAGAATTACAAAATCAGTTAGCTCTATAATGACAATGAAACGACTTCCACCGCGATTTCCACCTACTTTGTGGTCAGTACATGATAGTATATTATCATATATTCCTTTATCACAGAACGCACTCGAATCGTGGCATAATAGATGGAACACACTTCTAAATCGACAGAAGTGGAACATATTTAAAACTATCTCAGAGTTTAAAAAGGAGCAAAAGAATACAGAGAACATTATTGAAAGAATAAAATCAGCAGAACCTATGTCTAAGCGAAAGCGTGTAGTTACAGATTATTACAAGAAAAGGATTGAGACACATTCATCTGAAAAGAATCAAATGGACTTAAAATCATATTTAAATGGATGGGCACATATTTGTCACCTGATGAAATAATTTTATATTGTTTAAACCTAGTAGTATACTTAACTACTTACCAACTTATAATAAAACTGTAAATTGAAGGTTTTTTTTTTAATCACTTTGTAATTGCCACTTTATAATATTAATAAATAAATACGTTTCTTTAATCTTTTATTTTTATATTGCCCCAATGTATGCAATAACAAAATAGACGAATATGGATAGGTAATAGATAAATACTATTCATTAAAAGTAAAGGCGGTCTTACATTAAAACATTTTCTTTCTTCATGTCTTTGTAGCAAGCTAGTAGCTTTTTGGTGGCTTTGTAGTTAAATAGTGAAAAAGCCACGTCGAAGCAATCGTAGACAAAACAATCTGACGGCGAATATTCCTGTCCTGGAAAAGTCCTGTCGTCGAAACAAACAAATGCGAACCATTCTGTCGGCGAAACATCCATAGGTGAAACGTTCAATCGACGAATCTCTCAAAAACGAAACGTCCTGTCGGTGAACAGTCCAAAGGAGAAACGGCTGTCGGACAACGCTTGCAGAATCCCAAATGTATGATTCGGTTTCTGCATTGTTGCAATATAAAATGACTAGATGAGATCGAAGCTCGCTTATAATTAGGTAGTGATATAGTGTTACGTTCCCTTCGAGGTGGGCTTTGAACAGGCAGTAATGGTGCCGGTGCTAGCACATGTGGCCTTTGAACAGGTGGTAATGTTGCCGGTGGTGGCACAGGTGGGTTATCCACATGAACATTAGTGGCTGCTGCATTGTTGTCCAACACCAATCCCTGCCTGTGTCGTGATGAGTCATGCGCTGCATGTCTATTTGCTCGCATCCAACACAAATAGCATACATAGTTGTTTCTTGTGGGCTGAAAACAAACAACAGTGCTTACTGCAGTGCTTATAAACATAGATATAAGCTTATGTTTATATATTTTTTAGCAACAAGGGTATCTTTTGTTTACACCTGTATGTTTTCAAGTATTATATTATTTTATCATGAGCAGTAAGTTCTAAGATGTTACAAAATGTCTCTTTTAGGCTTTAAGTATATATTAAAGATAGAAAATGCACAAAACAGTTACAATCATGCATGATAGTTAGTCTCAATAAGAATACAACTAGGTACCTATTTATAATAATAATAAACAAAATGCTTACCACATAATTAGTAATTTGTGTTATTAGAACAGCCAGCAATGGACACTTCATACTAACATTATGGTGTCTTATTTTTCTCACTGATTTCCAGAATCAACGCAAACCAGGTTATGTCCTAGTAGTCTCTCATGTTCACCAGCTTCGGTATTTAATAATAATAATCATGGATGACATATAAATGTATTCAGAGGCAGCTGAAAATAAGATGCACATTATAATCGCGTATCATAAATAAAAGTAAATCAGATTAGGTTAAGTTATTCTACTTTAACCCTAGAAAGATAATCTTATTTTGACCTGCGGTAAAGATAATCATACGTCTTTGAGACGTATTCGCATTTATAAGTGCCTATGGCACAAGTTTCTATAAATAACCTTTTAAAAAGTTATTGAAGCATTAGTTTAGGGTTTTGTACGACAAATAAAAACATAATTACAATTAGAAAATGAATATAATTTAAAAACATAACGAAATTTTGTAAACCTCTTACAAAGTAACTAAAAAATATTACTAACTACTAACTAAGTAATTATGTTAATCTTAAATTTAAAATCACATTTTTTTTTACTTAATATTATAGAATAAGGACTAATTAACAGCTTCATATAAAAAATCAACAAGTTTTAAGTTTAAATCACATTTAGACACAGCCTTTAGGTACATATATCAGTTTTGTGTTCACCACAAATGCTTTTATTGCATTTATAACATGTCATTTTCGACATCCTTCTTATTTTTGACGGACAATACGCACAATATCTCTTCTTTTTGATTACTGGTTCTTCATTATTATCTAAAGTATTAGTTTTTGGTAGCAACTCTTGGATATTTACACGGACATGTCTTTTAAGAGTAGGAGCTTCTAACCTTTTCTCCATCCAAGGTGATATAAGTTCTGTGTTCAGCTTTTTCATGTAATTTCTGCGACTTAGAGGCTTATCATTGTTAGCTATCACATTATGACAGTATATGACATAAGAATTCACAAACGATATATTCATCATACCATAAAAAACTGCCATAGGCCATCTATTGGTCTTTCTCGAACAAGACATAGACGAGCACATTTGGTCAAAAGTGTCAACTCCACCTTTTGTTTGGTTGTAGTACATGATCATCTCAGGTTTGCCTGTCCTTTGATTGATCGTACCTGTTTCGTCGTCTTCGGTGTCACTCTGCACGTCATCTTGATTCAAGTCATCCTCCACTTCACTGTCACTCTCTGAAGGAATCTTCACTGTTCTCCAATATTTTTTCAATTTGGTTATAATCAAGGGCTCCGCGTCCAGCCATTGCAATAGATTACCAAAATCACCTAAAATATAAAAAAACGATAAATAAAACGAACTATTGCTATAGGGAATGAGGTTCAAAAGTTACACAAAGGATAATCATACGTCTCTCGAACGTACGCCATCCCTGTATCTACGTAATTATTATACTTACCAGGGCGACACTGCCGTCTCGCGTAAGGTCTGCCCGGCCACTGGGATAACTTAGAAGGACAGAGCGCTACGATGCGAAATAAAAAAGAGATAGCAATATTTGTGTTGGCCGTGCGTCTCAAAGACGTAGATTATCTTTCTAGGGTTAACTGCATACCTGGGTTTGAGCGACGGTTATCCAACGCAGTCTTGCTTGATAGTGTTCAGAAAGCGAGGATATGATATGCCTTTGCAACCTTTGCACGGCTATTCAAAAGTTGATGCACCTCATATTGATTCACAAAACAAATCCGAAACGCAATGCAAATCAGAGTCCAATGATGTTAACAAGATATTCGAGTGGTAGAAGATATCTTTCCGTTGAATTATGTAGGAGGCATCAGTCTGGTTGGGGCTGATTGCCTGGCTGAGGCTATCTGCTCGAGGCAGGCTGTCGCGGTGTGGAGTTGGCTGGCTACGCGACGGTTCAGGAGACGGGCTTTCTGGCCCTTCCGTTTTATTATTTTTTTTTTTACATTGGCCAATGTAACGGGATATTTTCTTGGGAACAATAAAGCACCATATACTGAGAACGATGTTTATTAAATGTAACCCTTGAACACGTTACCAAAGTAAATAAATTTAAAAAGGGTCGCTGGTTGCAGTTGGCTGGTCAACTTTTCCTCGTACCAAAATATTTCCCAACTAATTTAGAGTGGAGGGTGGAAAAAAATATGAAAAAATAATGTTATTAAATGCAATCAATACCAATAGAGACAGTTTCATGTGAATAAAATGTTACTTATAAGAGAACTTGTCGTATAATTCACGTCTAATAACTTACGTGCGTGGTGAGGAACGTCCAATAATATATTTTTTATCTTTCTCTATGGTCTATTATGGCGGAAGGTGACACATGGTACTATAATTCGTCTTGCACTACTTTTTGCTTTTGTAATAAAAACGTCAAGTTCAGAGAGGTAAAAAACTGTGTCATAATTAGTTTTTCATTTTTTTTGTACAATATTATTTATTATGTATTTGTACTTAGAATGCACTTTTTGACCATGTCCTTTGACAGATGTGGGCAGCTTGATGCGAGGCCCAGTATTTGTGTTAGTATCTGTTGTTTACCGGCATCATTTAAAATTACACCATTTGCAGTTTTGCACCTGGATATCCGTTCACTGTTGAAAATACAAGGTGTTTGGTATACACCTTGTATAAGTCTAAATATAGTCAACTGCACATCATGGCATCCAGAACAGTCAATAGATTTTCAAATTTATTTAAAAAAAATAGAGTTTATTTTCCATTGGGGAAGTTTGACAATTTGTGGTTATGTGCTATTATTCGTACCATCGACCACATAGCCACTAGACGCCTAATGCTTGATCTAATACATCAAAACAATTCTGTCAACTAGCTGAGGTATGAGGCACGGGGGTACTGCGCTCTGATTGGTCCCTTACCAAGGTCATGCGCCTCATTAAGGGTGGGACAGGTTTAAATAAAACCAGGAAGGTATCGATATTTTATAAATAGTATTTGTACTTATTTTTATTTCATTAAAATTACCTTCTTTATTGTTAATTATACGGCGTTTTAACATTTTAGTAATAAAATAAAATGTTAAAACTAAAAAAAGAAATATCAAAATTCTTAAGGAAACATACTGTATTCGGTTGTTGGTTCTTATATATAGTAATATTAAATATTAGTAAAAAACGTAATCAATACATCGTTTCACAATTAATAAACTTTTTAATTTAATGTCTTTATTTGTAAGGTTTCTAGTTCTATCGATAACAGATTTGGTCATAGGATATGGTGCATCAGTAGTTCTATTTACGAAATTATAGAGGAGAAGAGATAGCGAAATAAAAAAGTTAATTATAAAAATCAAAAAACCCGACTGCTTGAAAAGCGAACTAAAAAGACGTAAACAAGGAGAAAATCATGCTGTGCTGTCGGAGGATACATCTTCGCGAGCTGGCTGACCAAAACCAGACGTATCCTCCGACTGCACAGCATGATTTTCTCCTTGTTTACGTCTTTTTAGTTCGCTTTTCAAGCAGTCGGGTTTTTTGATTTTTATAATTAACTTTTTTATTTATATCTTTTTAGTTATGTTTTTTTCGAATCAGGTACATTTAAACATATAAGTGTTATATATTTTTGAAATCACCTCTTAAAATCCTTTATTTTGATACCCCACACGATAGGTTTGGTAGAAAAAAAAAATTGGGCCCCCACAATATGGCGCCCAAGAACCGCTATTTTCCTATTTGCCAATTTTTATGTAGCCAGTGACACTCGCGGGGTTAAGACGAATCGATTGACGTAAGAACCATCAAAATCGGCCCACGCGTTTGGTCTCTAGAACGCCACATAGGAACAAACATACATACATACATACATACATACATACTTACATACATACATAGACTGATAAACACATTACCCTCCTTCGGCAGTCGGGTAAAAAATACTTTAAAAAGAAGGAGACGCTAACATGCGGTGGGCGTTTTCACCTACAAAATTGACCAGTATAATATGGACTCCGACAAATAATATCAGAAAATAAATCTAATTATGTTTATGTAACTATTCACTTATCAATGAAATGTTATGCCATTTTTCCGGCAACTTGAAGTCTGTATGTTGTTACCATTCCAACGTATTGTTCAAGAGGCCAATAATATAATAATTATGAAAAAAAAATTTTGTTGACGGACGCGGATGTGTTTACGGCTCACAGAAGTGGTCGCTACCAATTCGAAATTATTATTCTTTATTACCTGTATATGATCTTTTAGGCATATGTGTTGACAGATATCGCTCGCCTGTTATTAGGCGTCTAGGGGCTGTGTGGTCGCTGATTTGTACCTACTCCATTTTGACCGCGCGCTTACTTGAGGGCGCTAGGGTAATGATTGCACACGGGCGCTACATAGGCTAGAGACGCCTCTGAGTTTAGCAAACTATCAGAGCGCAATGTGTACGTTAGCATTCGAACTATCACTGACTTTCGCACTGTTGCGTTTTCACACGGTGCAGCGGGAACAAAAAAACTTGATGCGTAACAGCTATTATAACTACTCCATAGTCTTTTTACTTAGGTAGTATGTTCTGCTGTACTATGTATGTTGCACAATTTATCTGTGTTGGGGTAACAAATAGATACAAAAATATATTGTAATTAATTAATACAGGGTGGCCAAGTTTTGGATCAAACGCAACTAGGGGTTAGATGCGGCCATCAGCTGCAAAAAATTGTTCTATGGGAGGTCCTTAAGGTCAACCCCTGCAGAGTTATAATTTATTTTGTGTTTAATTTATTTTGTTTTGTTCACAATCGTTATTTTGTTCTTTCGTCCTAGAAAGATATTAGAGCCACTCATGGCCATGTGTTATACTTTTTCAGAATCCCTATTTAATGCGCCAATACTTGTAAACAGGCAAGGGCGGATTTAGGGGGGGGCACGGGGGTACGTGCCCCCCCAGACGGTATTTTGTATACTGTGGAGATTCCATCACAGTACATACTTGGAAGCAAGTCAAATTACAGACTTGTTAAAATATATGAATAAAATAACAGAAATAAACTATTCACCACTGCACTGGAGGATGTCTTCAAGGTTCTAGACTGGAGAGGCCGATTCACCGATGATAAAGCTGTCATGGAGGACCCCAGTACAACGCTCGATGACCTCAGTAGAGCTTCCGAAAGAATGGGTCCAAAAATGAATATGGACAAACCAAGGTGATGTTGAGCGCTCATGTCGCACCCACTCCTATCATGATCGGTGGCTCTACAGCCGAAGCCGTGGACGACCATGTCTACCTGGGGCAAACGGTCCAGTTAGGCAGGTTCAATCTGGAGAAAGAGGTCAACCGTCGAATCTTACTCGGCGGGTCAGCATTCGGGAAGCTGCGCGGTTTCTTATCATCCCACTTACCACAGTGTCTCAAGACGAACTTATGGCTCAGAGACGTGGTCGCTCACAATGAGCCTCATCAGAAAGCTTAGTCACCCAAAGGGCAATGGGGAGGGCCAGGCTCGAGGCGTCCTTGCGGGAAACCGATCACTTACCCGAATATTTTTTGGTCAAATTTCATTTTACCGAAAACTATTGACCGAAGTCTTTTTTGCTATATGCATTATTTGACATAATTTCATCGATCATCGAAGTGTCATGTGGCATATGTATTATTTTACCGAACTACATTTGGCCGATTTACAAAATAACATTTTGCTTTTGGCCGAAGCCTCTTTTGAACATTTTTCATTTGCCATATTTTCACCAAACCGAAACAACATGTTAGGGAATATTATTTAGTCACAAATATATAGCCGGTTACTTGGTAGCATTTTCAATTTAAAATTGAAATAGTGTCATAAAAGTAATATGTGTAAAATTTAGTGACAAAAACGAATCGCTGCAAAATTGATTACACGCAGTCTTGTCTGTGTTTACGTATTTTCATGCAAATGATTTATTAATAGCTGTCATGCATTAGACATTTTTATTAATTAATTATTTCAAAGAATTTGTCCAAGAGCGAGCGAAGCGAGCTCGGGAATTTAGGGCACCCCGACACGGATAGGTTCGAAGGTGATGACGGGAGGTGAAGTGAGCGAGCAAAGCGAGCGAACTTAGCTCCCTTCATCTCCTTCATGTTAGGTTACTTTAGACCCTGCAGACAGAAAAAGGGGCCCCGCGTCGACATTTTTTTTTTCTGGTCGCTGTTTTAAACATTTGTATTTGCCCACTGTTTCTCTTTCACTTATTATTTTGATATGCGTTTAAATATAAATATTTCGAACAAATGTTATTTCGCCTAAGTGTAACTTCGGTAAAAAGTTATCGACCAAGTAAAACGAAAGTAATAGGTCAACTGAGACAGTGACAGACGTGACTTCGATGAAGTAAAAAAAAAACGAAACGATAATAGTTGAAAAGTTTTAGATGAAATGTAATTCGCTGAATCAGAAATGTAGAGATCTAGAAGAGAACCAGGGTTACCGACATAGCCTGAAGAATTGCCACACTGGCAGTGGGCAGGGCACATTGCTCGCAGAACAGATGGCCGATGGGGCAGAAAAGTTTTGGAGTGGCGACCGCGCACCGGAAGACGTTGAGTAGGAAGGCCTCCCACCAGGTGGACCAAAAACCCGATGAAGGTTGCGGGCATCCGCTGGATGCGGGACGCACGGGACCGATCAATGTGGCGACGCTTGGGGGAGGCATTTGTCCAGCAGTGGAAATGTTTCGGCTGATATGATGATGAACAGAAAGAACATGAGTGAAACTCTTGTCTTTCATAACCCTTGGTCCCTTGCTGTACATACTTGAACTTGTAGAAATAAATATGAAGTATGATACCTCAAGTTTATTTCTGACAGTTATTGTTGATTTTTTTGCCTGTCCGCCCCTTGTGCCCCTCCCAGAAAAAAATCCTGGATCCGCCCTTGAATACAGGGTCACTTTTCGGTAGAGTATTTTTTTTTCACAGTATTGGGGTTCGAAGTAAATAAAAAGTCATGACTTGAGAAAAAAAATCGTAGAACTTAATATTATCTTCAACACCCCCAATAACATCCAATTAGTAAAAAAAGTAAATTTTCTCATAAAACCACAAATAAATTATAACTCTACAGGGGTTAAGGACCTCCCGTAGAACACATTTTTTGCAGCTGATGACCCCATCTAACCCCTAGTTGCGTTTATCTACGACTTTTTGGCCACCCTTTATATTATTTTGACATGTTACTCGTAATAAAACGGTATGTACCGTTTTAGAATATGGTCATCTTAATACGAAAATACGGCATTCAATATACGCACTATATCTGTTAGTCGCAAAGAAGGAAAACACTCATTGAGCAAAAAACCGGCCAAGTGCGAGTCGGACTCGCGCACGAATGGTTCCGTACCATTATCGCAAAAAAAACGGCAAAAAAGTCGCGTTTTTTGTATGGGAGCTTAAATACTTGTTTTATTTGTTGTTATAGCGGCAACACAAATACATCAGACAGACAGACGGACAGCCGACTCTTAGTAATAGGGTCCCGTTTTTACCCTTTGGGTACGGAACCCTAAAAATGTTAAAGAGGTACTAAGGCCCGTAATCTCATCAGTTTTATATTACTCCTATAACTAGACTTTTTAAAAACATGCTACAGAAAGCCAGAACTCTCACTAAAGATTCCACAGAGCCTGGTTGAAGATTTAGTTTAGCAAAAATCAAGAAAAGCAGAGTTCAACATAAAAAAATAATGTTAAGAGGTAGGTACTGAGGGCCAGCATCTCGTCGGTTTCAATTATGAGATTTAAATTAGATTCAACCGATAGAACTATCAACAGAATAGGTTTACGCAGAACTCTATTGCTTCCAACTCCAACAAGGTCAATTTTGAGAAATTCGATGAGATGCTATGATATGTATTGCGAAGTTAGCGTCTCATTTTTTCAAAATGCTGATTTGCAAATTTTTGATAGTAAAATCGACGGAAGTATTGATAAAACGCATCAAGAACTGTAGAACTATGCGGAATGCCCTAGTACAGGGATGGCAAACCTTTATTAGAAAACGTGCCATTTAAAATATAAATAAATTTTTATTTGACAATGAAGTACCGCCAAATTTTTTTTACTTTGTCTTTATTGACAAAAATAAAACTAAATGCTATGAATTAATCAATTCTTTATTTGCACACAGAAATTCTTACAGCAATCCTAATAAATTTATTTACAGTTTTATGTGGTGTCATTTCTTCTGTTGCAAATTACCTAGATTCTAAATAACCTCATTTTAGCGTGGCCAAAATATTTTGTCGAGTGCCACCACAGGCACGCGTGCCATAGATTCGCCATCCCTGCCTTAATATGTGGTGTTTATTTAAGAAATTCGATGAGATGCCATAGTGTACGTAGTCGCAGCGGAAAAAAGTCGAATTTATTAATTTCAGATAAGCAGATAATTAGTTTATGACGTCGTGTAATTGTGTATAGTAAGTACAAATTTGTGTATCCAACCATTGGGGAGCTATTCAACAAAAACTGTTTCCGCTGGAACTACGTCATCCTAGCGGCACCTTTTTTTTCCTATGCACGTAGATAAAAAAAAAATACATTCAATAATTAGTTTGAAACGAGAGGTAAATGTGTATGCTTAAAAGAAATTTGTGTGACATAAAACTGCGAAGATAATCAAGTTTCCGCTGCGCTGACGTTTGGCTATTTGATGAAAATCATATAAAACGGCTTAGTGCAGAGTTGATTTTTTTTACGCACTTTGCTTTGAATTTGTGTGTAATGATTGTGAAAACAGAATTTGAAAAAATCTTACCGTTCAGAAGATATACACGTAAAAGTAAAATAAGGTTTTTAGGTCCAAGTACTTAAAATAGGAACACTAGAGCCTAATTTATAACGTTTATTTGTATCTTGTAAGGGTCTACAAAGTCCTTCCAAGTTTCATGTATGTGTTCTTAGTAATTAATGAGCAGTCGCATAATTTACTACGACTGGACCACTATATTGTATGACAACCGATTTTAGGACATTTTAATGGAAATGCAACGTAAAACATATGGCGATAATTCGTGTATTAATGCAACTATTCACATGTAAAATTTCAGCTCATTACACTAAATAATTAAAGAGATATAATAAAAATACCAGAACAACCGCAATTCATGGATAAACCGACCAAGTTTGAATGGCTACAAAAAAGCGGCCGTGCAGTATATAGAGCTAACATTCTAAAATTTCCAGTATAGCATCGTTATTGTGTGTAATAGTTTCGTACAGGTGCATACACAATCGTTTAGCAGAAAATAAAACAACTGTAAGTATTAACATTATACTCATAAAAGTATTTATTGGTTAATGACTAATTAAAATGAAAAAAAAACAATATTATTAACAAAGTAGGTAATAATAACATTAACATAAAGAATCAGTTTTTTTATTAATATAAATAACAAATATGTGGCCCACTGTAAAAGCCAATAAGAATAAGTAAATCTTAGGATTTTTACTGGTACCTAACTTTTCGGGAAAAATTCTATCAAAAAAACGCTCCCGAGCTTACGCTCACAGAAACAATGTTCACTACACACACGACTGAAGGGCTTATTACACTACACGGTATGCAGGGCCCTAAACCCTAATTTAGGGTAGTGTAATAACTGTTAGGAAGTTAGGGTTCTCATAATAGCGACCTTATTGCTTCGGAATGATTTAGTGACCCGGTATTCAGGGCCCTGAATACCGTGTAGTGTAATAAGCCCTTAAGACCAACCCACCGTCGTGAGATAGAACAACCTTCTTTAGATTATTCCCTTATCTATCGAATAACTACTGGTGTGTTAATATTTTTTTCTAATTATGATTAATATTTCATTTAATCAAATTTTACTAACATCAAAATATATCTACGATGGAAGCAGCAGAATATTAAGGACGTAATATTCTGACAAATAAATGCATTTGCTAATACAGAAGTAATTCTTATTGTAATAATTTCGTAAGTTTGAGAAACAAACAAGTGAGCTACTATTTTGATCACGAACATTATTTGTTACTTGTTCAAGAATTGTGTGCTCACCTGTATCAATCCAATAATGGTACGACACTGGAAATTTTAGAATGTTAGCTCTATATACTGCACGGCCGCTTTTTTGTAGCCATTCAAACTTGGTCGGTTTATCCATGAATTGCGGTTGTTCTGGTATTTTTATTATATCTCTTTAATTATTTGGTGTAATGAGCTGAAATTTTACATGTGAATAGTTGCATTAATACACGAATTATCGCCATATGTTTTACGTTGCATTTCCATTAAAATGTCCTAAAATCGGTTGTCATACAATATAGTGGTCCAGTCGTAGTAAATTATGCGACTGCTCATTAATTACTAAGAACACATACATGAAACTTGGCAGGACTTTGTAGACCCTTACAAGATACAAATAAACGTTATAAATTAGGCTCTAGTGTTCCTATTTTAAGTACTTGGACCTAAAAACCTTATTTTACTTTTACGTGTATATCTTCTGAACGGTAAGATTTTTTCAAATTCTGTTTTCACAATCATTACACACAAATTCAAAGCAAAGTGCGTAAAAAAAATCAACTCTGCACTAAGCCGTTTTATATGATTTTCATCAAATAGCCAAACGTCAGCGCAGCGGAAACTTGATTATCTTCGCAGTTTTATGTCACACAAATTTCATTTAAGCATACACATTTACCTCTCGTTTCAAACTAATTATTGAATGTATTTTTTTTTATCTACGTGCATAGGAAAAAAAAGGTGCCGCTAGGATGACGTAGTTCCAGCGGAAACAGTTTTTGTTGAATAGCTCCCCAATGGTTGGATACACAAATTTGTACTTACTATACACAATTACACGAAGTCATAAACTAATTATCTGCTTATCTGAAATTAATAAATTCGACGTTTTTCCGCTGCGACTACGAACACGATGCCATAGCATCTCATCGAACTTATCTCATATCATAATATGTATAGCGGGTTTTTTTATTTTACCTCTTTGTCGGCGTGATTAATATGTATATCCATGCCAAATTATAGTTCTCTAGTACTAAGAGTATCTGAGCTAAGCTGCGGAGAGATGGACGGACATGTCGGAACTATTCCTTGTTGTCTACTGAACCCTAAAAATGTTAAATGATAGGTACAAAGTATAGTTTATCTAAAAAAAAACTGTTTTAATTATTATCCTTTAATGTTAATAAATAAGTAGCTGTATGTATGCATTTCAAATGGTAAGTTCTAAATCAGCTAATGTCAACAATGAAAAAAATTCATGAAAATTAAATCTATAAAATATTAATAAGAATGGGAAGTTAGTTTGTCAGTTCTTGCATTACTTCTGACATAATATTTCTTCATGTGGACCTAAAAATAATAACGTGTCAGTCAAGTCCCTGTTGCATCAGGTTATGAAGATCTCTGAAGGCAGCTCCAAGACGTCCCTGGAGCGTTTGTCGCTTGAGCAAAAAAGCCCGTACGTCGAGTAGTAGTCGATGAATCTGCATGCATTTAGAAAACCGCTCCTCACGAGGAATGTCTACACCTAATGTTCGCACTGGAGCACTTACATTAGCTCTCACCACTGATGAGAAGTTACGCACTATAAGCCTCAGTGCATTGCAACCACACTGCATGTATCTGTAATGCAAATGCAACATTAAGACACTGTAGACAACCAAAATAATATAATGTTTATATAAGTACAACACTATACATACGACTCATATTTGCTCTGCAATAATTCATATATCTTGGGTAACATTAACAGGCATATATCTAAATTCCACAATGATCTGAAACAAAATATATGATAGCAATATTAGACTGCCACTTATTAACTAATGAGTTTAGTCCTATTTTATATATAAGTTATAACACTTACGGTCTATGTGCCATAACATTAAGAATGTCGAGTATGACGGATGTGTCCTCGAGAGCGATTACAGATTCTAATGCAGATCTCAGACTTTTATTAACTCGGACGGAATGAAAGATCTGAAAACATACAAAATCAAGGTTTGAAGGCAGTTGGGATTTCCTTACAATATAATAAATTAACGACTCGACAGCGACTCCCACTGGCGATAGAGATATTGTGTCATTACAGGAGAATTTTTGAAAGGAAACGGGTATCACAATTGACCTAGATATCGACTCGAACAAACTGTATGCCGATCGATTGCTTAGAAGGAGCGAAATAACCCTACCCAAGTCACATACCCCAAATCCATGAAGTATCGGAGCTATAGGCTGACAAAGTATGCATGATCATTATCCAGTATGGATTTTAACTCTAGTACGAAAATCAGTCATGCTGTCGACTGTACCGAGTCATAGAAGATAATGACACGATTAATAAATACAAGACGTATACAAAAGCGTAAGAGTAAGTGTAAAGCCACTTGGAATGCAATCTCCTCAACGATAAATAATAATAATTTGTTTAAAAATTACATTGATGAAATTAATTCTAATAATGTGACATATAATAATCCATCTGACATTTGCAATATATTGAATGACTATTTTATTAATTTGACATCTAATCAACCATCTAATTCTAATGATATTAAGCTTAAACAAGAAAACAAAAATCTTAACACTATTTTTCTAAATCCTATAGATGCAGAAGAAGTGTATAAAATTATAATGTCCCTAAATAATAGCAAAACTAGCGGATATGACGGAGTCGCCACACAGGTTTTGAAGGCTTGTGCTAGTTCTATATGTCATCCACTAGCACATGTTATAAACCTATCTTTTTTGGAAGGTGTTTTCCCTGATCAGCTTAAAATGTCTATCGTAAAACCACTATTTAAAAAGGGAAATAAATCAGACCCAAATAACTACCGGCCTATTACGATAGTACCCACCATATCAAAAAAAATTGAGAAGGCTATGCATATTAGGTTGAATAATTTTCTCAGTAGACATGACATATTGTGCAAAGAGCAGTTTGGTTTCCGTAAAGGTTGTTCAACTGCTCTTGCCATCTTCAACTTGATTAAACTTATAACAGAAACTATTAACAATGGCAATCCAGCAGTCTCATTATTCTTAGATATGAGTAAAGCCTTTGATTTTGTTAATCATGCTAAGCTATTAAACAAATTAGATTTCTACGGCATAAGGGGCAAGGCATATGATTGGATATCTAGCTATTTAAGTAATAGGAAGCAATATACAGAGATATCCAAAGTTATAAAGAAAGGTGACAGAAAATATTCTAAAGAGAAATTTAAATCAGTAGCAAAAATAAATAAGTCTGGTGTGCCTCAGGGTAGTATTCTCGGTCCTTTGATTTTCTTACTCGACATAAATGATCTTCCTGAGGCCACTAAGCAGAAATGTATTATTTTTGCAAATGATACAACAGTTATATTAAAGTGTCAGGATAAAATCAATCACAAATCTGTTAATGAAAAGACGCTGTCGGATATAATTAGCTGGATGGCAAATAATGACTTAAATGTAAATGTTAGTAAGGCCAAATTAATAGAATTTAACTCGTATAATACTAAACAATCAACTTTAGATATTAGGTATAAAGATGAAAATGTACAACAAGTGGATGAAATAATTTTTTTAGGAATTGTTATAGACAAAAATCTCAATTGGAAAAGCCACGTGGAACATTTATGTCTGAAACTTGATATATTTGTGTTTGCTTTAAAAAAGCTACGACAAAATGTTTCTGTAGAAGCTGCTCTTTCAGCTTACCATGGCTATGTCTCATCCATTCTAAGCTACGGACTTATCATGTGGAGTAACTCAACCGATACGGACAGAGTTTTAAAGCTCCAGAAACGTTGCATCCGGGTCATAAACAAGGCATGGTTTTTAGATAGCTGTAAACCTCTCTTTAAAAAAAGTAAAATTCTTCCACTGCCCTGTATGTACGAGACATCTGCATCTTTACAAAAAAACACATGCATTATTTTATGCAACATAGCGAAGTTGTGCCAAGACAAAAAAGGGCTAAGTTTCGCAATCTATTATATCATCCATCGGGTCATAAAGATATATACAAGAAAAATGTGTATAATATGTGTATATTGATTTATAATAACATACCAAATGAATTAAAATTATTGCAGGGTAATGTTTTAAAATCAAATTGACAGATTGGCTACAAAATAGTTGTAAGTGTAAGTAAATAGTGCCTTAAGGAATTTATAGAGCATAGACATAATTATTGTTAAGAATATAAATAATGAATAATTTGTTTATTAAATGAGTAATATGTAAATGATAATTGTAATATTATACATAAATATATATTGATTAAAACCTAAATCGTCATTGTTAACAAACATTTAAATTTGATTGACATTTTTAATTTCAGTTGTTGACATTTTAATTTATTTGATTGACATTTTTAATTTTAATTATTGACATGTTAATTTATTTTATTGTCATCTTTTTTTATAATTATTACAAAAAGAACAAATTAAATAAATTTGTTTAATTATTGTCGAGTTTATAATCTGACAATTGAAATTATTGGAATTTTAGTTATTGACATTTAAATATGTTTGTTTGACATTTAATTTTATTTATTGGCATTTTTAATTTTAATTATTGACATTTTGATTTATTTAAATTTTATAATTTGTTAATTGAAAGTAAAGCAATGCATCAATGTTGTTTAGGTTTGGTCTAGTTTTTTTTTTTTATCTAATTATTTCAATTGTGTTTTGGGTATGATTTCTAAATACTTAATGACTTTATTATTGAAAGTAATTTGCACGCTTGCTTGCAGGCAGAATACAATAACTATTAGGCTTTAAGATCTTTACTTATTAAACAATGTATTTTCTGGCAAATAAATATTTTGATTTGATTTGATTTGACGATGACACTTTAGACCTAGTGAGTTTCGAGTGCGGTCGAGTCATAGGATGGGATGTCTTCCGCTGCGCTCTTTTATTGTGGCTCATGTAGCATTACGTGATAGACAGATAGTGTTAAGCGCAAGCCTATTTTCCAAAAAATAAAAAATATCCTTCCGGCATGCATAGAAGTACTTGTAGGGCGCGCTGCCGGGCGGTGAGCACACACACGGCCGCGCATCATGACGCCCAGCACCTCCTGCTCGCTGGGCTCAACACATAGACGTACCTGTAGGGCGCGCTGCCGGGCGGTGAGCACGGTCATCATGGAGTCGTGGCCGCGCATCATGACGCCCAGCACCTCCTGCTCGCTGGGCTCCACACATAGACGTACCTGTAGGGCGCGCTGCCGGGCGGTGAGCACGGTCATCATGGAGTCGTGGCCGCGCATCATGACGCCCAGCACCTCCTGCTCGCTGGGCTCCACACATAGACGTACCTGTAGGGCGCGCTGCCGGGCGGTGAGCACGGCCATCATGGAGTCGTGGCCGCGCATCATGACGCCCAGCACCTCCTGCTCGCTGGGCTCCACACATAGACGTACCTGTAGGGCGCGCTGCCGGGCGGTGAGCACGGCCATCATGGAGTCGTGGCCGCGCATCATGACGCCCAGCACCTCCTGCTCGCTGGGCTCCACACATAGACGTACCTGTAGGGCGCGCTGCCGGGCGGTGAGCACGGCCATCATGGAGTCGTGGCCGCGCATCATGACGCCCAGCACCTCCTGCTCGCTGGGCTCCACACATAGACGTACCTGTAGGGCGCGCTGCCGGGCGGTGAGCACGGCCATCATGGAGTCGTGGCCGCGCATCATGACGCCCAGCACCTCCTGCTCGCTGGGCTCCACACATAGACGTACCTGTAGGGCGCGCTGCCGGGCGGTGAGCACGGCCATCATGGAGTCGTGGCCGCGCATCATGACGCCCAGCACCTCCTGCTCGCTGGGCTCCACACATAGACGTACCTGTAGGGCGCGCTGCCGGGCGGTGAGCACGGCCATCATGGAGTCGTGGCCGCGCATCATGACGCCCAGCACCTCCTGCTCGCTGGGCTCCACACATAGACGTACCTGTAGGGCGCGCTGCCGGGCGGTGAGCACGGCCATCATGGAGTCGTGGCCGCGCATCATGACGCCCAGCACCTCCTGCTCGCTGGGCTCCACACATAGACGTACCTGTAGGGCGCGCTGCCGGGCGGTGAGCACGGCCATCATGGAGTCGTGGCCGCGCATCATGACGCCCAGCACCTCCTGCTCGCTGGGCTCCACACATAGACGTACCTGTAGGGCGCGCTGCCGGGCGGTGAGCACGGCCATCATGGAGTCGTGGCCGCGCATCATGACGCCCAGCACCTCCTGCTCGCTGGGCTCCACACATAGACGTACCTGTAGGGCGCGCTGCCGGGCGGTGAGCACGGCCATCATGGAGTCGTGGCCGCGCATCATGACGCCCAGCACCTCCTGCTCGCTGGGCTCCACACATAGACGTACCTGTAGGGCGCGCTGCCGGGCGGTGAGCACGGCCATCATGGAGTCGTGGCCGCGCATCATGACGCCCAGCACCTCCTGCTCGCTGGGCTCCACACATAGACGTACCTGTAGGGCGCGCTGCCGGGCGGTGAGCACGGCCATCATGGAGTCGTGGCCGCGCATCATGACGCCCAGCACCTCCTGCTCGCTGGGCTCCACACATAGACGTACCTGTAGGGCGCGCTGCCGGGCGGTGAGCACGGCCATCATGGAGTCGTGGCCGCGCATCATGACGCCCAGCACCTCCTGCTCGCTGGGCTCCACACATAGACGTACCTGTAGGGCGCGCTGCCGGGCGGTGAGCACGGCCATCATGGAGTCGTGGCCGCGCATCATGACGCCCAGCACCTCCTGCTCGCTGGGCTCCACACATAGACGTACCTGTAGGGCGCGCTGCCGGGCGGTGAGCACGGCCATCATGGAGTCGTGGCCGCGCATCATGACGCCCAGCACCTCCTGCTCGCTGGGCTCCACAGCGCCGCGAGCCCCGCGCCGCGCGCCGCCTCCCGCCATCCCGCGCTGTAACCACACAGCACACAACCTATTATTATAGGCTCACCACTTAACTGGGATGGTGCCTAAGGTTATTTCTATTTAGATTGAGAAGTTTCTAGGTTAATGCGGGTATACATTCGGTAAAGCCATTTTTGACCGTCTGCAATCTGTTGACCGTGACCATCTGAAGTTCGGTTGATCTCTGGCGAATCCACGCACGAATTTGTGAGAAAGGCCGGGGGAGAAGTCCGGGTCCGCGCAGCAAAGACTCGGGGTCGCTGGGTCTCTCCTCGAGTGAGGAGAACCTATCGGCCCCGAAGGTGTCAACGGGGTGGAGAATACGAGGTCGCACTGTGGGGGCTGTTGCCAACGCTTGGTTGCCGGAACGCGACATGCGGGGTCGCTTTGTACCTCGGCCCGAAACGCCTGCCCCTGCGGAGTGCGTGCAGACCGACCCTGGGCACATGAGTGCAGACCAGAGCGGTGGCTCTACTACGTCCCTATTGAGGACAAATAAGGCTGAGTCAAATGCCGCAAAACGGGCACAACGACGAGCAGTCGCGGCTGACGAAGTCAGCGAGTTGGCCCGACAGGCCCGAGAGCGGCGTTTGGTTCGAACGTCTGCTGGTGAAGATATATCGGCGGTGGCGCTCAATCGCCAGGTGATGGACGGGCTAGAAGTCATCCTGAAGGTTGCCACCAAATCTGGCAACCTGAAGGGCACATTCACCCATGCCCTGAAGCAGGCGGCGAGCGACATCCAGGAGGTGGTTGAGGTCCTCGGTAGCCGCACAACTACGGATGAGACGGCGAAACTGTGGGAGGAGAACCGCCGTCTCCGAACCGAATTGGAGGACCTCAAGCGGCAAGTTGCAAAGACAAGCGGAGACAGGAGGGGCTCGCTAAACCGGCAGCCGCCTCGTCTAAGCCGAGAAGTCCCAGGAAGGGGGCCACTAGGCTCACGGAGGGGCCCAGTAAGCCCGCTGAGGGTAGGTCCGTGCCCACTGCCCAGTCGGCGGCTGCTACCCCACCGACACCACCGGGCCCCCTCACGGAGGCCTGGACGACGGTGGTCAAGAGGGGCCGCCGTCGAAAGACGAAGACAGCGCCGCCGCCGGCAACCGCTGGAGCACCCGCACCGAATAAGGCCGCGGGACCGCCTAAGGTCAGAGCACCACGCTCCGCGGCTGTAGTAATCACGCTGCAGCCCGAAGCCGTCGAAAGGGGCGTCTATTACAAGGCAGTCCTGACAGAGGCGAGGGCCAAAGTCGCGTTCCCCGACCTTGGAACACCGTCCGGCTTCAAAATGAGCCCGGCGATTACGGGGGCGCGGCTGCTCGAGGTGTCGGGTGCCTCTCACGGCTCCCTGTCGTTTCGGGTGACGCAGGTGCTCTCGGGGCATGGTTGCTTCGGGAAGTACCTGTGTCGCATAAACAGGGAGCCGGACGCCCGGTGTCACCACTGCGTCGACTGCCGGGAGGACACGGCGCGGCATACGCTGGCAGAGTGTGCCGCTTGGGAGGAGCCACGCCGTGCCCTCATCCTTGAAGTAGGCAGTGACCTGTCGCTGCCGGCCGTAGTCGAGTCTATGGTCGGCAGCGAGGAGTCCTGGGACGCGGTGGTATCCTTCGGCGAAACAGTCGTCTCGCAGAAGGAGGCTGCGGATTTCATCCGCTGACCCGATCCGCAGCAGACGCGCCGGGCGTCGGCGGAGGGCGGACAACGCCCTCTACCAGCCCCCCTAAATAGGTCCAGGGGCGACGGACTCGGGGAAGCCCGTCGCCCACAACACATCAGGACCCGAGGTGGCGGCGCGTAGTGTTCTACGCGCGCCCCTCTTAGACGTCGCGGGGGGAGTCTAACACCTCACTCCCCCCCCAACCCGAGATTGAGGCCCGCAGAGGCGGACCGGCACTAGCCGGGGGTTGCGGAAGTATCGTTGTTCCCGCGACCCCCGGCGTAGGTGTGAGATGGAACACCGGGGTGGGTTTTTAGTCAGTAGGAGTCTGACAGACCCTTCCCCCCCCCCCCCAGGGCGGAGGACATCTAATGAGGATTTTCCACCTCGGAAAAAAAAAAAAAAAAAAAAGGCCCTTAACCCTGAGGACGTCCGGGTGTCCAGGCCAATGACAACGTCTGAGCTGCGTGTCGACGGTCTGGACGATTCGACGACCCCAGCTGAGGTCGTGGCGGCCATCGCCCGAGCCGGCGGATGTCCGTCCGAGGACGTGCGGACGGGCGAGATCCGCGCCGTTGCCCGGTAGCGTCGGCATGATTTGGGTGGGGTGCCCGGTGGCGGCGGCGCAAAAAGTCGCTTACAGTGGAAGACTGCTGGTGGGATGGGTTGCAGCGAGGGTCAAGCTGCTGCAACCCAGGGCACTGCGGTGCTATCGTTGCCTGGACATTGGGCATGTCAGGGCACGATGCACCGCCGAAACAGACCGCAGCGAGCAGTGCTATCGCTCCGGTCACAAGGCGGCCCAGTGCTCTGCGGCGCCAAACTGCAGCCTCTGTACAGTTGCAGGGAGGCCCGCTGTGCACAGAGCGGGTGGAAAGGCCTGTGGCGCACCCGCGCAGCAGAAGAGGAGAAGGAGGGCCAAGGTTTCCGGGGGCTCTTTACCCCCTCGTCAGTCTGGCCGCTCTTCGGCCGACTCCCGGCCTAGGAATGGAGTGGAGGGAATGGATTGCGCATAATGGCGCTCTACCATTTCCTCCAGGGCAATATCAACCACTCTGCCAGAGCTCAGGATCTTTTGCTCCAGAGCATGGCCGAGTGGTCGATTCACGTGGCTGTGGTCGCCGAGCCGTATTTCTTCCCACCCAGGGATAACTGGGTTGGAGACCTCGAAGGTTTGGTGGCCATTATTGGCGGGGCTCTTGTCAGCCCGTCCCGAGGTCGTGGCTGGGTAGCCGCCCTCGCGGACGGCGTTGGCATAGTTGGCGCGTATTTTTCGCCCAACAAGAGTCTCGCCGACTTCGAGAGTTTCCTTGTCGAGTTGGGCGCCGTCGTAGGCCGACTTCACCCTCGCCCTGTGCTGTTGCTAGGGGATCTCAACGCCAAGTCTTCGGCGTGGGGATCTCCTGTAACCGATGCTAGGGGTGAGGCGCTGTGGGAGTGGGCAGTAACCACCGGCCTGGTCATCTTAAACCGGGGCTCGGTTTACACGTGTGTGCGACAGCGGGGTGGGTCAGTAGTGGACGTCTCGTTCGCTAGCCCTGCTGTCACGAGCCGTGTCCGTGACTGGCATGTCGCCGTGGAGGTGGAGACGTTATCGGATCACCGATATATCCGTTTCACCGTCTCCACCCAGAACGCCGGCGGCCGCGGTACGCCGGCCCCGCCAACGGACGGTCCGCGCTGGGCGCGCAAGAGCATCGACAGGGAACTTCTCGAGGAGGCCACCATTGTCCAGGCCTGGATCCGGGAGTCGGCAACAACCGGACCCATCGACGTCGAACAGGAGGCGCTGTGGTTCCACGGGGCGATGCCGCTAATCAGCGACGCGATCATGGCCCCAGGTCCACGCACAGTCAGCGAGGCGCCAGGTGTACTGGTGGTCCGCCGAGATCGCACAGTTGCGTGTCGCGTGCGTAGCGGCCAGACGCCAGTAAACCCGATATCAGAGGAGACGTCGTCGGGTCCCTGACGAAGAAGCCGCGCTGTATGAGGTGTACCGCGCGGCGACGGAGACTCTGCGGCTGGCCATCGGCGAGGCGAAGAAGCAAGCCAGGGAGGAGATGTTGGAGACTCTAGACCGGGATCCTTAGGGGCGCCCTTATCGAGTGGTTCGAGGGAAACTTCGAGCCGCCGCGCCACCACTTACGGAGAGTCTCCAACCCGAGCTGCTGGAGGATGTAGTTGACGAAAGCCAGTTTGGCTTTCGGCATGGGCGCTCCACCATCCACGCGATATCGCAGTTTAGAGTCCTGGCGGAGGAAGCTGTGTCCCGGGGTGGGGTGATGTTGGCGGTGTCCTTGGACATTTCCAACGCCTTCAACACAACTCCAGGGCAGGGTGCCCTGGAGTTGTGTTCGGGAGGCACTGCGGTATCATCGAGTGCCTCCCTACCTCCGCCGCATCGTCGGGGCTTATTTGGCGGAGAGGTGTCACCTACGTGGGACGTGATGGCGTCAAAAACCAGCACCGCATGTCGTGCATCGGGTACGACTGGGTGCTGAGGGGCGAACTCCAACCGGGCGTAGACCTGACGTGTTACGCGGACGATACGCTGGTCACCGCCCGGGGGAGTTCGTACAGGGAGGCAGCGTTGCTGGCGACGGCTGCGGTCTCACAGGTGGTGAGCCGCATACGGCGCCTTGGCCTGGAGGTCGGAGGCCATGGTCTTTCATGGCCCCCGGCGGGCGCCACCGCCCGATGCCCACATCGTCGTCGGGGGGGCTCGAATCGCTGTCGAGTCAACCATGAAGTACCTGGGATTGGTGCTCGACAGCCGGTGGAATTTCGGCCCCCACTTCCGGCGGCTGGCGCCCAAGTTGTTGGGCGTGGCTGGGGCGCTGTCAACGCTGCTTCCCAATCTGGTGGGCCCGAGCGCTGCCTGTAGGCGGCTCTACGTGGGGATCGTGCGATCGATGGCCCTGTATGGGGCCCCGATCTGGGCGGTTGACCTGACGGCCGGCAGCATCGCTGTTCTGCGAAAGCCGCAGAGAGCGATGACCGTCAGAGTCATCAGGGGGTATCGCACGATCTCCAACGAGGCGGCTTGTGCACTGGCCGGATCCCCGCCCTGGGACCTGGAGGCGAAGGTACTCGCGTCACTGTATCGGTCCCCCCCCCAACCCGAGGTGGCCCGCAGAGGCGAGCCGGCACTAGCTGGGGGTTGCGGAAGTATCGTTGTTCCCGCGACCCCTAGTGTAGGTGTGAGATGGAACACCGGGGTGGTTTTTAGTCAGTACAAGTCTGACAGACCCCTCCGCCCTCCCCAGGGCGGAGGACATCCAATGAGGATTTTCCACCCCGGAACAAAAAATAAAAAAAGGGGCGACACACTCACATTGAAATATCAAACTTTGTGTGCCTAGCGGTATGTGAAAGTTAATGTTGAGGTTAGTGTAGTTTAAGCCAGCACCTGAACCGTTTTGTGTTTTTGAGCCACCTATTTTTGAATAGTTTTGTGTTTTTGTCATGAAGGATGAAGTACGTACTTACTAGATACGTACTTCACTGGGTCCTGACTGATCCCTATCTTCCTCTACTATTTTAGGATAATCATAGGGACAATTACGGGCCACATCCTCCTTAACAAACATCTATTTAAGTTAGGTGCCACAGACAGGCCACTTTGCAAGGGCTGCTTTAGCGCCGAGGAATCTGCCGCCCACGTCATCCTGGATTGCGAAGCCGTGGCTTCCCAACATGCAGAAATCCTCGGAACAATGAGGTCGCTCCACCTGTGAAGCCCCCAGGAAGCTTCTGTGCTTTTGGGCGGAGCTAGGCTGGCTATGTTAGCCAGAACTCCCACGCATAACGGACCAAATGGGAGTCTAAGAGCGGCAAAGGGAGTCTATCTATCTATGGGATGGTGCTTGAGGTAGCTGCGCTGCAAGAGAGACCTGTCAACACCAGTACATTTTTGACGAACTGCACTTATGTAACACTACGCCCATTTTCTTTAAATTATATAATGAGTAAGTGCAATATTCCATGATTATATTCTGCAGATTTGGGCCGATTGTGATAAAATGCAACTCACGGGTAAAAATTCATCGAGATCAAGGCCGACGGGCCTGTCGGTCGTGTGCGGCACGAACTCGGGCTCGGGTTCTACTTCCGGTGTCTCCACACTGCGGGACACTGTTACGGGTTCTCGACCAGACTCCACTCTTCTTCTGGAATCACATACAATAAACGTTATTTTTACAATATTACGTGTTTTGTGTTTGTATTTTTACCCGACTGCCAAAGGAGGGTATTGTGTTTATCAGTCTATGTATGTATGTTTGTTCCTAAGTGGCGTTCTAGAGAACAAATGCGTTGGCCGATTTTGATGATTCTACGTCAATTGATTCGTCTTAACCTTGCGAGTATCACTGGCTACATTAAAATTGGAAAATAGAAAAATAGCGGATTTTGGGCGCCATATTTTGGGAACCCAATTTTTTTTCTTTCAAACCCAAAACCCAAAATAAGAGGTGATTTCAAAACGATAAAACACTTATATGTTTAAATGTACCTAATTCAAAAAAAAATTGTTGACTAAAATGTTATAAATAAAAAAAGTTCAATCTAAATATAAAAAATCCCGACTGCTTAAGAAACGAACTTAAAAGACGTAAACAAGAAGAAAATCATACTGTGCAGTCGGAGGATACTACATCTGGTTTTGTTCAGCCAGCTCGCGAATATGTGCATCCTCCGACTGCAAACCATGATTTTCTTCTTGTTTACGTCTTTTAACAACTTTTTTATATATTGGCTACATCTACATAATTTATTAGAATAAGTTCATACCTCGAATTATCAGTAGGAGCTCTGGTGAAGGACAATGATCTAGGTCCTAAGGTCGGTGGGCCCAGGGAAATATCACTGTTACTTGGCCGGAGATTGGTGGTAGCTAAAATAGAACATATTATTTTAAATTCACCAACACCCATTTAAATAAAATCATAATACAATATTGATAATAAAAAATATTACATGAAACTTACTTAAATCAGTGGTAGACTTGGTCTCTTTGTATGAGTTATGTCGATTAAGCGAGTTCGCTGTGAGCGGGCTGGCGGCGTAATCTCTTAGTGTTTGCGCTGAGGTGAATGTATTATTTTCTTTTGTGTTGTCCGCCACCCCTGATTAAGCAAATAGCATATTATTTAATTAATTAAACCCTCAATTCCATATGCTAATAGAATGCCTAACATATTATTAATAGAGTTAGAATTTATTTAATGGCGATACTATAATGGTACCTATAATACATAAATGATACAGATAGGGTGATTTTAGAATTGGCCGACTATAATGTGATTTATTATTTCGTGGACTAAACTTACATTTGGGGGGGTTGTCACTTTATCGTTACATTAAAATAGTGTCGTACCCTAACTATCCTGAGTGATCGAAAGTTAATCGAAAAACGAAGTAGATCGAGAATGAAACTATATCACGGCATAAAAAAATTATTTGTTTAGAAACTAGTGGCCCATATTTAGTTTCTACTCATTTATGTCAGACTTAATTATATCGATTGCATTTATTTTATTGTTGATTTCATATTTAACACAATAAAAGTTCATGTACTATGTGTATGAATACTTTTATATTTAAATATATTACGTTTATATTCATAAAACATTTATTTACACCAATTAGTAAAAATAAATTCAGGAGTCATGTCACATCGATTCGATGAATCACTTATGATTGATCCTTACCTACAACACTATGCTCCGCGCTTGCAACATTTAAAAAAAATAAGGTCATTAGCAGCTGTCAGTTTAGTCCACGAAATTAAAAATCACAGTATAGATGAGAGACGAGAGAAGCCGGAGGCTTATCTGACGCGGCAGAGTATGGCAAATTTATTAAAAGGCACAATATAAGCATGATTTTGCAAAGAACCTGAAATAGGGTAGGGTGCGGCAAGCACTGTTTGCAAAATTGCGTTTCGAACTTTCAATATACCAGTGCCGTTTTATTTGGAATACATGGTGGCGACCTAGGGCAGGGTGCGGAAAGCAGTGTTTGCAAAATTGCGTTTCGATATACCAGTGCCGTTTTATTTGGAATACATGGTGGCGACCTAGGGCAGGGTGCGGAAAGCAGTGTTTGCAAAATTGCGTTTCGATATACCAGTGCCGTTTTATTTGGAATATATGGTGGCGACCTAGGGCAGGGTGCGGAAAGCAGGGTTTGCTAAATTGCGTTTCAATATACCAGTGCCGTTTTATTTGGAATACAAGGTGGCGACCTAGGGCAGGGTGCGGAAAGCAGTGTTTGCAAAATTGGGTTTCTATATACCTGTGCCGTTTTATTTGGAATACAAGGTGGCGACTTAGGGCAGAGTGCAGAAAGCAGTGTTTGCAAAATTGGATTTCTATATACCAGTACCTACTTACTGTTTAATTTGGAATAGAATGTGGCGACCTTTTTTCAGTTGCCATTATGTTAATGGTGATCAATCTATATTAGTAAAACGTTTTAGCGAGAGTAAAGTTATCGCTGTCCATAATTAATAGTCAGATTAGTGTTATCAGACTTGAGCAATACCCAAACCAACTAATCACCTCAAGTTACAGAAAGCTACAAGCAAGATCAGTAGCTAATAATGAGAAAACCTACTTGCAAAACCTTCCGTTTTCTTCTCCACAACAACGTAATGTTCTTTGGTGGAGGTCGGGATGCGCGAGTAGTGTTCTGCCCGCTGTCGCTGCGGCGGGGAGGGCTGCGGCAGCGGTCGCGTCAATGGTACCAGCTCGTCGAGCATAAGGTCGCGCAGACACGTGTTTACCACTGGTTCCGACTTCTCTGTTGGCTCTTGCACTGGGAACCATTTAGAAACATATGACGCTACCGACCTTTGTCTGGGTATATAAGTAGCCATTAGCTCTAGATTGTAATAGATTATTTGTTAGCTCATGGCTTCGAAGCTAATAATAACACCTGCATTAGTCGATCTTCAAGGTTATACAACGATTGCTAGATAAGTGACCTCGATAACTAACAGTAAGCATGAAGTACTAGGTTATAAAAAGAATGTGCAAGTATTGTGTGAGAACCGATATTATAACACCCACTCAATAATCAGTCATTGGTATTGAAATACGTCGTTTAAGGGTACACTAGTCGACGGTACGAGCTATTTTGTGCGCGGGGTTATATTGCATGCTATATCAACCGACAATACGTGCGGAACAGATAGATGCTGTTATGAGCAGTAAGAAGCTAGTTCGCGTACGAATACACACTTTTGCAAATTTGTAGCGAAATGGATGATGATTTAGAGCGAAAACGAGCGCGCGTAATTTTATAAACAGACCTTTGGGAGTCTGGATATTATGACAAAACGACTGAATGTATCTGTTCAAAATAAAATTATTTGCATTGTTGAACTACTAATCTATCCCTGTTTTTCAATTTTCCTTCTTCTTATGGTACTTATTTACGCCCAAAGATGCGTTAAAATTAGTGTTGAAATATGGAACTTTCGAAGCTCATAACTTTCAAGTAAATATTTTTTTTACTTTTTTGCTTCCATACAGGACTAGATAATGATAAGACAAATTGATATCATTTTTTATTTTGAACGTACATCGTCAAACAGTGGAGTAAAAGTTAGACTACGTTTATATGGAAGAATTTTCGACTAGTGTACCCTTAAAGATCGTTCAGCAATTGTTGTGGTTTTGTAGCAATCAATGCAACAAACCAACCAAAATTGCCATTTCGAGCATGCAAATCAAGTGAAAACTTTTGGTTGGTTGAGGTCTGTTACAAGCCATAAGCATTGATAAATCTGAACTGTGTGTGGCCTATGTGATAAACATTGACCAAGACATGCATAAATACAATCTTGATCACATGGTTTTACTGTTAGTATTACTATCTTAATGATATTTCAAGCAAATATCAATTTCACCTGTTATTGAGTAATCTTCTGAAGATAAACTGGTGGCGGGCGGAGGTGTACGTGTTACTAAAAAAATAAAACAAATTAATGTTGGCGATTATGTAATAGTGATGTTGATTGAGCATATTTTTGTGGACGGGCTGGGTTTGTGTAATCTACTCACATGCTCTAGAAGGTCGGAATATCTCAGTGTAGTCATTAATATTGGGTATAACAGCACCTGAATCCTCATCTGCTTCCGTTCCTGAAGTCGATTCTTCAGCAGTCTTTTCGTCGAGGAGACTTGGTCTATGCATGACTGTGATAAAATATTAAGAAACAGTTAGTTTTACAACTTGAATAGGGTCTAAAAACTTAATAATACAAGTTCCCACCTTGTTTTGGTGGTTTTTCCTTTGAAAAGCTTTTGCGCACTGAGTGTCCCTTTTGAAAAGGTGAAAGATCCCTCACAACTGGCGATGACACTGGAGGAGGTCCACCAAATGGGTGAACCTTAGTGAGATCAACAACTGATAAAACCACATAAGTTGAATGGAATGATCCAGCTATCTGTAATTGGAAATTTATGAATAAAATATGCTGTTACATCAGAAAACAATCTAAAGTTCAGAAAATAACTTACTAGTTGTGTTTGTGCAACAGTGATATCATGAATTTGACCCCAATGTCCATGAACCGTGTCAAACACTCTGGCTGGTTCCCATCCAACAACATGCAAGCCATCATTAGCACAACCAAGCAAAGTTGCACCGTCATCACTAAACACCATGTGTCTAAACAATGGAAATTTACTATAACAGATTTCATGGGGAAAAGGAATTTAATGTTTATTAACTATCTTATTATTATGTACCAAGAGCCCACTGACGATCTGACCTACGTTATTTTATAAATGCTGAAAGTTTCTCTGTGTATGTACCCAATAAAGGTAAGAAAAGAACGATCCCCGAACATGAAGTTTGGATCATGGAGGCTTTGAGAGATATCAGGTACCAAAGGTGTATTAAATTACACCTCACTTTTGTTAAAGTATAAAGGTCAGTTTTTATATATTTTATTTGGAATAGCATTAGAAATCACTTCGTCCATTGTCAGACACTTGTACGGTGGCAACCCCACATCAGACACCCTTAAAGTATGATAAATTGTGATGAAACTTTTGTCACAATATAAAAGCTGAATTATTAGTAGTATCTGTTATCTTCCAAAGCCACCCTGATCCAAACTTCATATTCGGGGATCATTCTTACCTGTATTAGGTACATATACAGAGAAACTTCCAGCTTTTATAAATTAATGAAGGTCAGATCCTCAGGGGCTCTTATTCTATTATAATCACATTGGCAATATAATTGAGGTCTACAGACAGATAAATATATTTTTATTTATGAATAACTGAAGGTTCTATGGCATTCAGAGTCAGTAGCTTCCACAGTAGAACATTTCAAGTTTAAATTACAAAAATCTAATTAGGTAAAAGAAATAAGTTTCAATTGATTTTCTGTGAATGAAATGAAAATCTGCATGCTTGGCATGCAAATAAACTGTAAAAAGAAAGTAAAAAAAATGCAAGGTTCAAGGGTTACACAGACCTAATAGATGTATTATCCTTATCAAATTTGGAAACCAGCTGGAACTTTTCCATATCCCAGAAGTTAACAGTTCGATCAGCTCCACAACTAGCCAGCAGAAACTCATGAGGGTGGAACTTTACACATGTCACTGCTGATGTATGCTCCACGAACTCTTGGAGCACTTTGCCAACTCGCACATCCCACACTTTTACTAAACCTGAAATCAAATTATGTTGATTAGTGTTATGATATTTTTTACTGCAGCATTATTACCAATTATTGTCTTTTTAACATACCATCTTCACAGGCAGATGCAATCCATTGTCCATCAGGACTAAACTGAAGGCTGTTTACAGCGAGGCGGTGGCTGGAGTAAGTAACAATGCATCCTCTCTTTCTAGTGTCCCATAACTTAACATTACTGTCACATGAGCCTGTTGTCAAATAATCACCATATGGATGGAAGTCCATACATTTAATAGCTCCCTTGTGGCCTGTGAATGTCCTTAATAATTTTGCTGCTTCTAAGTCCCATATTTTTAAGGCACCAGTTTGTGATCCTGCACAAACTAAATCTTCTGAATGGCCAAAGCATACACATTCTACAGGAGTTGTATGCCCACTTAAACTCTGTAAATAATTAAAAACAGGACCATTTTTTAATGAAACTACAAATGGCAAGTTGAGCTATTAATAATTATACTTTATTAGTACTAACCATGAGACAGCTCTGTCTTCCAATAGCCCACAAATTAACTTTTTTGTCGTCTCCCCCAGTTGCCAGCACCTGGTTGGACTTGTGGCCCATAGCCAGGCAGTTGACATTTGACTTGTGAGCAACAAATTCTTCTGTAAATAGTAGAAGACACAAAATTAATTATCAAAGTTATATTAGTGCTTTCAGTATCAAGTACGGTATACACTATACATACGCAGTTTCCATGATCGTCGGACACTCTCCATCGTGATTTCGATTTCAAGTGAATTCCATGTACGGAAAAGGTAACCTTGTGGAACAATATATTCACTCCGAATTAATTATTCATTCAAATAATTTATTATAACTTGTAAATCAATTTTGTGTTATATCATGAAACATTTCACTTTAATAATTTACATATTTGTTTTACGTAGTTATTTATTTGTGTATGGTTTGGTCCCAGTTTTTTACTATTATTTAGTTCATCACATCTGTCACCACACACAACAACAAAAGATGTCATCGATGTCATTATTATTTATGTCATGTTTATTTTTTTCGGAATTTAATGACCTGGCTATTGAGGCCTTTAAGTCTACAGTACGTTTACAGTGAATGTATCTAAGAACAAATGATTTTTTTTAAATACGTATTAACTAACTAAAAGCGCAAGTTCGGTCTTGCATGGAGTACTGCTCTCACCTTTGGGATGGATCAGCCAAATACCAGCTTGATGCACTTGAGTCGATTGACAAACGGGCCAAAAGGCTTATTGGCAACGATGCACTGGTCGCCTCAAAGCTCCAGAGCCTCGAACATCGACGCCGAGTTGCCAGCCTGTCGGTTTTTTATCGGTTACATTTCGGGGAGTGTGCGACGGAACTGCACAATTTGATTCCACCTAGCCCTTTCCATCATCGGACTACAAGACGTACGGCTATGCGCCATCGGTACATGGTGAACATCCCTCCCATACGCACAAAGCGTTTTGCTAATACTTTCATTGTACGTACAGGTATGGAGTGGAACTCCCTTCCGGAGTCTTTGTTCCCTGGTAACTACAACCTTGGGGTCTTTAAGTCAAGAGTGAATAGGTTTCTTCTAGGTAAGCGTGCTTCACCGTAGACCGCATCATCGCTTAACATCAGGCGAGATAGTGGTCAATAATCAGAAAATCAGAGAGTTTGTATAGAAAATGAGTAACACTGGCAATCAAATCCATATCATAAGGCGGAAACATACTTACGTGTCGTGGCGTAGCGTGGCGCCTTATGACGCATTTGATTGGCACCAATACTCTTTGTGTTGTGTTGACGCTGTGATATTATGACGTAGGCTTGAACAGATCAGATTCGTATGATCATTGGCGTATCCCGTCTCACGCCATGCCACGACGACACGACACAGTAATGTGTAGGCAGCTTTACTTTTAATGTTCTAATTTAATACATTTTCATGCTCTTTAAAAAACCAAACTCTTTAAAAATATATTTTTTTATTTATAATTTGGTCTAACTTCAGTAACTTCGGACGTTAACTAAACGCAGATGACTGGAAAACTGTGTGCCATATAATAAAAGTACTCTGTGCTGTGTGCTTAGTTCGTTTTTTAACTTACTCACTCGTGATAGCGTAAACGATCTCATATGTCAATTTCTATACAAAAAAAAGAGGTTTCTCCTTACTGACACCAGATAGCGCGTATCAAGTTTCAATACAAATTGAGTGACGTTTACTTAAAATACTTATCGCTTCCCAGCGGAATCCAGCGTGAGACAAAATTAGCACCAATTAGCACTAAAAAGCCCACTGACTTCTCTGACTATAATTTGCCAAAAAGCACCTAGCGCATTGTCAAATCGCCACCATTAAAATGACCTTAAAATGTTATTTGCGGTCAATTTCTAAATTATTAATATCATCACAATATACCCAAGTGCGTTATGTTCATTATATTCAAGGTCAAGAACCAGAACCAAGAATAAGAGAATATTTTTACTATATTGATCATCAAGGGATGGTGAGTAACCTTTGTACCAAACTTCGTTTACCGAAGTATGAATAATATTCTAACTACCCAGTATATAATAGTAATCTTTGATTCTAACACTAAAGATTTGAGCTTACTTATAAAGGACCGTATACTCGAATCTTGAATGAAACAAGAAAGCGGTGCGAGTGGTTCGCACGGAAGCGCTTGGCCAGCGCGCGCTGTTGCATTTTCAACGCTTTGGTTACCGCACAGGGTTCAAAATTCATCAGTGTGTTATTATAAACACCTGTGTCGTTTATAAAACGCGCGTTGTAAAAGCGTCCATACTTATGGGGGCTTTATCACAGTTCGAAATACTAGTGTGACCTTAGACCAGTCAATATTTTATGATCAGATTTCAGTAACTCAGAAGGCCAATCAGCGACAATCAATGTCAAAAACTGGTAAAATTTTTGGAAAATAAGGGATATTAATGGCAGTTTCCGACTGCGATGCGAATCTTACTAATATTATAAATGCGAAAGGGATGGTGTGTATGTGCGCTAAAACTGCTGAACGGATCTGGATGAAATTTGGGACAGAGATAGATTATATTCTGGAATAGCACATAGGATACTTTTCACCCCGGTATAATGTTCCCTAGGGATAAGAAAACACTGGTATTCCATAAAAATACGGGAACGGCCACTCTGATCATTTCAACAAATTTGTTAATTAATGTAATCTTTTTTTACTATCTAATGTTGAGGCATAATTAATTTTTCTTTAGTTATTTTTAGATGATTCTAAGATGAAAAACTTCACATCGTGCTTTAAGGAAAAGAAGTTTCTTCAGTTTTTTTTCAAAAGGATTCGTCTCAATAATTCTGGTAGATATGAAGAAGACTTTCCTTTTATTTCATTGTGTGGAAGAGAAAGGAACTTTATCAGATGTGATGACGTCCCTATAGTTTATACAAATATTGTCAATATTGAAAACAGTGATTTTCTAAGTTATGGATATGCAGGTGATTTAATGGTGTCAAAATTTTTGCCAGATAAAATCTATATGCTACCGAGTACAGGCAGAGTATATCACCCCGCTGATGAAAAGTATGGCGGTGTAGGATTAGTAAAATCCAAGTTAGCTATAGAATTTAGTAAATATTTTGAGTTTAATAATAGTGAATTAAATGCACCTACTCACTTTAAATGGCAAAATAACACTTATGAACTAGACCAAAGTTGGTTTATAGAACAAGTTAAAAAGCATAAATTGACCATACGGTCTGAACCAGATAATTTATATTAATGTCGGTAGGTAAAACTCGCTAGACACATAAGTTAATACTTAATAAAAAAAATACTTTAAATACAATAATAACATACTTTATTAGGTGGTTCAAACAATAAATTAGAGAACAATATGGATAATGTTATCACAGGATATAATTATGGCGAATTAAAATGAACTTTTGTGATTGTATACATAATTTCTTTGTTAAATATTTAGTTAGATTGTATGAATAAATATCATTTTAAATGTAAAATCTATGTTGTTTCTTCTTTGGAAAAAGCTTGAAAAGACCCTGGTTGTACCCAAGATATACCTTGATTAACACCTTCATTTGGGGAGGGCGTTTTAAGCATTATATTTTTGACAGTATCATGTACATCTGGGTCATATGGCTTAAATGTTATGAAATGCTTGTCTTCTGTAGGTGGGTCATCATAAACATGATCTATACTTAGCACAACACATTCTCTCACTTTCTCCATAAATGTTTTTTTATTGCTTTTGTATCTGAAAAGGTAATCATTATAATTTAATTAAGTTGAGGTTGCTTTTATATTGGTCACAATAAGTTTGATGTTTATTATGATTACACAATGTGTTCTACTTACGCAACAGAGGCCTCAACATTAGCAGGTGCTTTAACATTCAAGTTATGAAATATTGAATACACATATTTTAATATTTGCCATATGTGATTCTGTTTTCTGTCCCATTGTGGAAAAACTTCGCTCAAATTGAGAACACCAGTATGAGCATCTATCGCTGGGTGGTATAAGTTCGATGTGAATGTCAAGACCTGAAAATTTTGTATTTTAGTTAGGTATATTAATATTTAACAAGTATGTTGTTTAGGTAAACCCAGCAAAGAATCTGTTTATTTCTATGATGTGAAGGTATGTATTAGTAACTAAAAATACATCACAAGTTATTTTAGTAAAATGTTTCAAATTAATACAATATCGAATTAATATTTGTTTTGGGATATTATCATGTATATTTAGACACCGTTACAAACGCCGAAATATCGAGCTATCAACCAAAATCTAAATATACATGGTAAATATCCTGAAACTAATTTAATTCTAATGATTGTGACCATGTCAGCTTAAAAAATTATAATACAATATACTTTAATTCTTTATTTGAAGAGCTGGTTTATGATTTGAATGACTAATAGGGTTATGTGTAGGTTTACAGAATGTTATTGAAATCACAAAGCTAGTAGTAGTAGGAACTAAACTAGTATTAGTAATACTTACAGGAACTTCTTCATCTGGAAACTTTTCTGGCAATGTTAATGTAAACCTAAAAACCCCCCCTTCATAGAAACCAGCTCGCACAAAAATAACTCCAAACCACACTGAAAAAGTCAATACTGATAAATCACATGTTATAATAACTCAAATCACTGCTATGTACCTTTATGTGGCATGAAGTTTTAATAGATAAATCAATGTGTAAAATCTATTCCACTTACAAAATGAGTTCTCATACGATGGAATCACATAAATTCCCTGAAGGTTCTCTGTTTGTAACATACGGCTGAAAATATAAATCCAGAATTAGTTTTTAGGGTTCTGTATCCAAAGGGTAAAAACGGGACCTTATTACTAAGACTCAGCGGTCCGTCTGTCTGTCCGTCTGTCACCAGGCTGTATCTCATGAACCGTGTTAGCTAGACAGTTGAAATTTTCACAGATGATGTATTTCTGTTGCCGCTATAACAACAAATACTAAAAACAGAATAAAATAAATATTTTACAACAAACGTGATTTTTTTGCCGTGGTTTGCGATAATGGTACGGAACCCGGTTTTTTAAGTCACTAGCACTTATTCCACAAGTTAGGCGATAAAGAGGTCTTGTAGTTAGATTATAGGTATATAATAAGAAAGCAAAGGAAATTGAAGAATATGCACTTACTATTCTGCCATAATAACATACTCTTGATGAATCATGGAATATAATTCCCTTGTTTCTTTAACATTATTCTTCATCTCGTCATTCATAGTATAACAAAAACGTATAATATTACGTTATCCTATCTACCTATGTGAAATAAATAAATAATATTTTCATGAATTTTAATGGATGTCAAATTCGTCAGAACGAAACCGAAACGTCAACAAATGTGCGTCAATGTCAAATTTTTATTGTCAAGTGATGGGGCCGTCGGCAGTTGACCAATATACCTTTAATAACCGTAAAATCGACTAAAATAATTGATGAGCATTTTCTTGAGTGGTTGTGGTAGTCGTTGCCCACTTATTTGCCGAGAGGTTATAAGCAGTACCGTCTTTACCATAAGGGCACACGGGGCCCGTGCCCAGGGCCCCCATCCTCAGGGGGCCCCGAATGAACGACAATTTGTCTCACATTTATTCTCAAAACATTTCTATCGGGCATAGTAACAGTGAGCACCCGGGTCGAAAATAAAACTTGGCCATGATGACAAAGACAAAAAATAATCTTTTGTCCTTATTATTTACATGGGGCTGCCAACTAGCGATCTCGCTCTATCAATCAAGCTCATTTTATGGCTAAATCAATAGGTCCTTTATCTAAGCCTCTGCCGCAAAAATTACAGTACTTTTTTTACATGGCAACTTTTAGCATCAATGTCATGAGCTCCTGTCAACCAATAAATTAACATTACTTACCGCTAGATGTCTCTGTTCATCATTTTAATAGAAAGCTAGTTTTTGGGGGCATGGCAATGCCCGCGTCAATTCAAACAAAAATAAAGGCACAATCATTTTCTAGAAGTCATGCCGGACATTTTCTTAACTTCGTTGTGGATTTGTTATATCCGGAAATAATGTTTATTTAACATTTTTGTGCCAATGTAACAAGGTCGATGGCAAAACACACGTTTTCTTAGCGTGTACAAGGGGTCTCTAAGCAGTACCGTCTTTACCATAAGGGCACACGGGGCCCGTGCCCAGGGCCCCCATCCTCAAGGGGCCCCGAAGGACCGACAATTTCTCTCACATTTATTCTAAAAACATTTTTGCGGGCACAGTAACATTGAGCACCCGGGTCGAAAATAAAACTTACTTTTGGTTAAATTAAAAATAATGACGATTTTATTTAATGAAATTAAGGCAAAATCAAGTCAAACCACTATCGTAACCAAAAAACCAGCAGCATACTAATATCATTAATGACATATTATATTTTATATTTGATTACTTACCCATAATAAATAGAAGATAAGAAAAATGTTAGTATAATTCGCTTTCTTTACTTTCCAAAAGGGCCCCACATTCTTGTGTGCCCAAGGGCCCCAGCATAGTTTAAGACGGCCTTGTCTCTAAGGTATATATAGTTCTTGTTATATTTCATGGACGCCTTGAAGTTGGCTACAACGGCTGCAAAGTACTAAATCTCATACAAAAACAGCACCGATTCGTGCCTTGCGTATCAGAAAGCCAACTTCAGGGCGGCCAAGAATTTTGGCGAGAACTAAACATAATTAGGTCACACCACCTAAACAAATAAAAATGATACAAATTATTTCTAAATTTCTGACTAGTGAGTGTTTACTAATTACAGTAATCCCCAAACTTATTGACCGGGCTGAACATTGGGGAGTACTAAATCTAGGTACATACCTTTTGACATAAAGAGAAACAGGCTTAGATATATCTCTAAGTCAGGACAAGTCCAATGTGGATAGCTTACCTACACCGAAGAAGATTAAGCGAGAAATATATTTAAATATTTTTGCCGTTTTTTGCGATAATGGTACGGAACCCTTCGTGCGCGAGGCCGAATTGCACTTTGCCGGCTTTTATCGTTTTTGGACACCGACTTCTGAAACTAAAGTTATTTTGCACTTTTTAGTGTTTTGCTTTTGAAGTCGGAAGTAGAAATTTTTTATGTTTTTTTTATTTTTCTTTTTAGTTTTAGTACACTATCACTTTATAGTTATCTGTCCTCATACGCAAATTTCCTATAACAAATGAGGTTTGCTCTTAGAGAACCCAAAAATATAAATGGGGTTATTGAAACACAAGCGTGGGTTTCACATCACATCATCAGCCTATTAATGTTCCCACTGCTGGGACACAGGCCTCCACTCTGTGAGAGGGAATGGGCCGTTATCCACCACGCGAGTGCCAGTGCGGGTTGGTGGATGTCACGTCTTCGAATTGTTGGTTCTAGGACATGCCAGTTTCCTCACGATGTTTTCCTTCACCGTTTTGAGAGCGTGGGTTTATATTATGATAATAATAACACGCGAGTGTTTTAATATCCAATTATATGCCGTTGCATACACTATTTTATCTTCACTCATACAGTTGAAATAAAACAAAAGTGGTAGCGGAAAAATATGTGGTATGGCGGGCAATTTAGGTTCTCATTGCACAATTACACTACTTTTCTACATTAAGTCAATGAGCCCATAATGGTATTTTTCAATAAAGTTGTTAAACATGGCGTACTTTCAGAGGCTATAATTATGATTCGAAAATTAAATCTTATGCATAGGCATCTTTCTATTACGCGGTCGTGACTTTTGTTTACGAGCTCGATCATTAGTTTTGCAGTTTAGTTTTAAATTTATAAGTCAATTTAAAAAGTTTAGTAGCAAAGAGTTTTCATACATAGAATAAAATGGGATAGATTTTATACGAGGAAAAATGAATGATTCCGTACGTTTTAGCATTGAACTCTCAAAAGTCTTTTAAATGGTTGTATAATATATTTAATTACCAGTTTTAATTTAATTATTTTCACATCAACATTTGTCTAAAATCGAATAGGCTGTATAGACTGTTTTCGTTGTAAAAAATGTCCAGTTGCAAAAACGCGCCTTTAGTTATAAGTCAATTTAAAAAAGTTTAGTAGCAAGGAGTTTACATACATATAATAAAATGGAATAGATTTTATGCGAGGAAAAATGAATAATTCCGTACGTTTTAGCATTTAATTCTCAAAAGTCTTTTAAATGGTTGTTTAATATATTTAATTACCAGTTTCAATTTAATTATTTTCACACAAACATTTGTCAAAAATCTAATAGGGTGTGTAGGCTGTTTTCGTTGTAAAAAAAATATGTCCAGTTGCAAAAACGCGCGAAAATTTTATTTTTTTGCGAATTAACAAATCTAATTCTTTGATTTGTTTTTACTATTTCCCACAACTGTATTGAAAAATATCGTGTGACACACGGGCGTGTTGGTTATTGCAACACTGCACACACTGCTGATTTTTTCAGAATAAGATTTACTATTGCCGGCTTTCAGATTATGAATTCCGACTCTGAATTCAGATCGGAATTTCAGTATGTGTGAGTCCAGCCTTAAACATGACTTATGATACTTTTTCAGACAACTTTGAGGCATTAAAAAGCATGATACTCTTTGCAGGTGGGCTTGCAATTCTAATATCAAATTAATTTTAAATAAAAAAAATGGAATAATTTTTCAAAATTAGTCATTTGTATAATGATTAGCGTTATGTTTTCATCGCATTAGAATCTTTTTCGTCATCTATAAAAATAAGTCAAAGTCGTGTTAGTTCCACCATTTGTAACTCGAGACTGGTTGGATCGATTTTCATAATCTTTGATTTATTGGATTTATCTCCGCCCCGAAAAACAAAATACCTTTTAAAATATCGGAAATATTAACGAAAAACAAATTATGAAGAAAATCACGGATCAAAATGAACATAGCGTTGTATACTAGTTCAGGGTTCAGGTAATGCCAGTAGATGTCGTTGTCGATTATTCTAAAATTCAAAACAAAGTCGGTTAAGCTAAAGCATTTTCCCATACATTTGTTTGAGGTGGTACGAAGTTCGCCAGGACAGCTTGTTATGGAATATGAGTACCGTCGCACGTCGTGGCAGCAACGCGGCACAGCGGCACGCAAAGCGACCTACGACATACAGAACGAACGCTTCAAACGCACGCCTCTGTCCTGTTATTGGTTCGCCCGCTTCCGTTCTGGAAATTTCGACCTGAAGTATGAACCCTGTGGTTGTCCGAAAACTTTGGTCGACAATGACGAATTAAAGGCGATTGTGAAAACTGATGATACTACGTACTATCTACGGCTGAATTAGCAGCAGTTTTCGACGTTAGCAACGAAGCAATACTGGTGCATTTGCGTCAAATTGGCAAGGCTAAATAGCTTGAAAAATGGGTGCTCCACGAACTCAATGATCGTCAGCGCGAAATACGCATCGAGACGTGCCTTGCACAGCTCAACAAGCACACAAACCTGCGACGGAAAATGGATTCAGTTTGAAAATCGTAAGCGCTCAGGAAGTTGATTGAATCCTTTAGCACATAAATAGGTAATTCCCTAAACGAAAACTTACCCCTAGAAAAGTGATGGTCACTATTTGGTGGTCTAGGTCCGGTGTGAATGATCTCAACATCTTACCAAACGGGATGAGCATTACTCCAGATGTGTACTGTGAACACAAAGATGGAGAAGCTCGCATGTCTCCAACCAGCCTTGGTCAATCGCTCGTCTCCGCTGCTCCTGCACGACAACGCGCGACCTCATACTGCACAGCAAGCTACAAGCTCCAAGCTACAAGAGCTGGTGTTGGAAGCTCTCCGTCATTAGCCATACTCACCAGACTTCAATTTTTTCTAGAATTTGGATAATTTGACGGGAAAAAAATTCAATACACGAGAGGCAGTACAAAATGGCTTTTGGATGTTTTGAATTTGTTGTCGCACTTCCAGCTGATTTCTTCAAGAAGGATATCAATAAACTGCCACTGCGTTGGCAAAGATGCATCGATTGCATGGGTGATTACTTAGATTAATAAAAAATATAAAAAATAAATTACGTTAACTTTTATAAAAAACGGCAATTTCATAGGTAAAGACTTTACACAGAAATTAAATCTACAAATTAAACTAAACTATCACTAAGTTTTATCCTGAATATTACAATCTGGAACGGTTCCTATGCGATAAGACATGCGAGCGCTGCCATGGCAAAAAGCTTGTAGTGTAAAGATTTTCTCGAAGGTCGACGTGTTCACGGCAGAACGTTATAGTGCACATTATTTACAACAATTAAGCACATCGGGTGCTTAATTGTTGTAAATAGGTTGTGCAGGCATACCTTGGCGAATACCAATGAGTTTCGAAAAATCCAAGTTTGATGTATTGTCACTAAGCACTAACCCATTTTTAGGGTACCGTATCGAAAAGGTAAAAACGGGACCCTATTATGCTATTACTAAGACTCCACTGTCCCTCTGTCTGTATGTCTGTCACCAGGCTGTATCTTATGAACCGTGTTAGCTAGGCAGTTGAAATTTTCACAGATGACGTATTTCTGTTGCCGCTATAACAACAAATACTAAATACAGAATAAAATAAATATTTAAGTCCCATACAACAAACGTGATTCTTTTGTTGTTTTTTTTTGTTGGTACGGAACCCTTAATGCGCGAGTCCGACTCGCACTTGGCCGGTTTTTTCTTTAACATCTTCTAACTGAATGGCATGCATTGCTGTCTCAAATTGAAAATATTTATTATCTACTATAACAAAGCTATCGACGTTTGTAAATGATCTAAAACATCGAAGAGTTACCTAAATCTTACCTAAAATAAATTAATATTGATATAGATTGGACAGCCGATTAAATTCTGGTAATGAACCTAGTCTAACGTCAAACTACTGGGAATTGTTGACTTCTCATTTTAAAGTAGATTTCAGTACCTACTTCCAACGTAAATAAAAAAATCACAAAAATAATTCAATTCGACATTTAAAATTGCTAATCAATAACGTGTGAGTGCTCGCGAGCGTCCGCCGTCGCCCGCGAGTGAGGCTGAGCACCTGATGAGTGATGATCCCGGGATCAGCGCCGCGCGCCCTCAATTAGCCGGGATTATCCCGCACGTGGCACGGGATTACGTGTTACTATCCTACGCTCTATTGAAGTACCTGCATTAATTAGATTTTATTGATTTTTGATTAACTATTGTTATGTGGAAGGTAACTTACTTGTACCATTTTTACCGACTTCAAACAAACGGAGGTAATCAATTCGACACGTAAGTATGTAATATTGTTGGAATTGCACAATCGACGTTTTTCAACACACTTGTGAAGAAAATAATACTAAAAAATCATTTTATCTACTCTCATATCGTAATATTCGAATTATAAACTTCAAAACGAGTTTATATTGACATACTTTATAAACACAATACCGAAATTTAAAAATAGAATCTTATTATAACACTTTTTCTCTAACAAAATAATGCTATAATACAATTTTTTTTCTATTACGATACAGGACAAATCCAAGAAGTTAATCACAAGGAGTTTTCATCAATTATTTTTTGTAATGCCATTTTTATAGTACCTATTTAAAAAGATTTGATTCCAATTTTTACTTGTCTATGACAATGCCCGCTTCAGGCTTAGCACGCACTGCGATATTTATTCGCGCGAATTTTGTCTCTTTCTAGATGTTCATAGAGCTCAAAATATTCGCGCGAATTAAATTCGCGCCGCGGTGCGGTGGATTCTGTGGCAAAACACGGATCCCTTGCGGTATTATTTCTGCACGATTTTTTACCGCAATGCGTGCAACTTCATACAATTCCATAGGCGAAAAAATTCGCACGAATAAAAATCGCAGTGCGTGCTAAACCTTAGCGCATGCGCAATGCGGTGATGTGCTGGGTTTTGGCGCCATTCATATTTTGCAGGTTTAGTTGTATTGAATTTCATGAGTTTTTTGAATTCTTGCTTAAAAATGTCTGATATCAGTGAATGTGAAGAATATTTGACTTCGCCCGATATTTTAGATGCAGCGAAGGAAATTACTCATAATTTTTTACCAGCAAAGTCGAGAAAATTATATGATAAATGCTATCACGACTTTATGGCATGGAAAATGCAAAAAAAGGTATTTAGTAGGTTCAATCCCAATGTATGAGTGTAGATAAAGTAGTGTATGAAACTGCACATAACTAGGTATTAAAACATTCGTGTGAATACTATTAAAAACCTCGCCTACGGCTCGGTTTTTAAACACACACTCATGTTTTAATACCCCTTATTATGCAACAGTTTCATAAACTACTATTATTTAGTAGATAATAGATATTTTTTCTTGGAGTTTTCAGGTAGTAAATTTTCCATAACGTTAAGGGCTTCACATCTTATATCGGGCGGTGTACAACATAAATAATTTTCTTCATAATTAGTACTTGCAGTCATTTTAATTAATAAATAACTGTAATTTCAACAGAGAAAACGAGTTGTGAATTTTTTTTCGCAATGGTGGGAAAAATTAATCAGTTTTCCTCTGCGCGGGCATCTAACAATGGCGATCGGCCATAGACTAAAAGAATGAGGTTTCTTTTATTTTGGCTTTTCGCGGATAGCGTTTTAGCCACTTACAAAATGGGGAATTTCAAGTTTTCTTTATTACAGAGAACATAAAACATTTGAGTGGAAGTTTTATTTAATAAACACAGGTTACAAGTTGAAATTATTTATTTATATACGAAGTTGCATGTATTGAGCAAGCAATAGGTAGGTACATTAATTTATTTGTTCTATTGAGCACGATCATTTTGTATCGAAACTTTTTTAAGAACAAAGCACCTCAACCAATAAAAAAACTCTATAACTCACTTGTGAATAATAGCAATGAAAAAGTCACAGTTTGATTACAGGTATCAATAAGTGCCTAATTGCGGTGAAATTAGAGCCACTTTATGAGCAAGTGTGTTGAAAAATATGTTACTCTATGTGGGCATCTAAACACGTGTGCCAAATTTCATAAGTGTATATGTATGTATGTTTGTCCATGCATTTTTCCGAAACTAGGGATCGGATTGTCATCATTGTATTTTATTAGATTAGGTGTCTCTCAATTTAGGAAATAATGAAAGTTTCATCAAAATCGGTCCACCAGTTTTCAAGATATGGAGCATACAATCGAACTCCTTAGCGACAAACAGCACGAATGTGTAAATTGGGTTACTATCTGTATTTTATCAATCCTTTAGGTACCTTACTAAAGAACTTTCTCATTTTTAGTGATGGTGTACTAAAATTAAAAAGAGGGAAATTAAAACTGCCGAAACGAAAAGTTATTTTGCACTTTTTAGTGTTTTGCTTTTGAAGTCGGTATATTTTTTTGTGAAAAAGTTTTTATTCTTGTTTAATATGGAGTGGTGGCCCAGTGGCTAATGATCTTGCCTCTCGTGCTTGAAATCGTGGGTTAAACTCCGGGCCAGTACCATTGTGACGTTTTTAAATTCATATGATTGTATCTGTTTAAGGTGATTAAGGGCGTTAAAATGTTCAATAAGTCAAAAGACAGAGGAGAGAAGCTCAACACTACACACTTAAAGTTTAAGAATCAACAGCCAGTTTATGTGTCAGAAAGACTTACACAGAAAACTCAGAAACTGTTTTACCTAGCCAGAACACAGCACAGGGACTGTGGGTATAATTTCTGTTGGACCTCGTACGGCATAGTTTATTTGCGCAAAAAAGTTGGAGACCCTCAAATTCGAATAAACTCAGAAGAGGATATCCAAAAACTTAAACCTGCTAGTTGCCCATGACTATTTCGTCTCTTAATTATATCGGCTCATAACGTAGTAATAAGTTATATTTTCGGGCATGTATTTTTTCTATTTTGCATGAATGTGAATCTCGTGCTGGGCGTGCTGACGACATTACATAAATACACAAATACTCCAAACATTAAACCACATGCACTAATCAAATCAAACACACAGAACCACACACATCCCCACATCACAAACACACTATATATTTTAATTTTCACGAATAAGATACACATATTTACATCGGATTATCATCACCATCGTAAATATTTTCTTGTTTATTGTATGTTTCTTAAAACCAATAGCATGTCATTATTTTTTATCGGAAAACCCTTGCCAGAAGTTGAGACCTTATTCTTAAGCTTTACCAATGTCATCAATAAATAGCATAATTCGGGACATTGATGGTGTCTCAGTGGCTAAATCTTATAAATGTGCACCGGAAGAATGTGGAAAATTAGTCAAGTCTGCTTCTAAGGTATTGACCGTAATCTCACAAAATATTCGCAGCATTTATAGGAATATGGATGGATTTATCGCTCATTTGGCTAGGCTTACATTTAAACCCGACATAATCATTTTAACTGAGTGCTGGCTGAGTGAGCATAAACCACCTCCATCTATGGACGATTACTCGTGTTACTTTTCGAGGAAAAGTTTAAATCAAAATGATGGAATTGTCATTTGTGTGACTAATGATATCAAGTGTACAGTGAATGAGCCTGATCCCGTAGGAGCAAATTTTTTGCTGCTAACAATAAACAATGACATTACAATTTTGGCCACGTACAGATCTCCATCCATTTATTGTATCGACAACTTTTTGACTTCCATTGATGACATACTTCGTCCTGTTAAGACAAAAACTATTATTATTATTGGAGATGTAAATATTGACATAAAACCAGATAATGGTGACAGAAATAGTCTACCCTATTTAAACCTCACTGCAGAACTGGGTCTTCTCCCAGGGCATACATTACCAACTAGACTAAACAACTGTTTGGATCACGTCATTATCAAAACAAATAAGCCAGCTATAGTCACTGTCATAGAGTCTACTGTCACAGATCATGACTCTGTCCTTGTTAGCTTATCTTGTAAGCGGGAACAGATGAGGCAATCTAACATAATTTCTAAGACTGATTTTAGTGCAATCCTAAAACAGCTGGAAGGTATGGATTTTTCTTACATCTCTTCTTCAGCTAATGCGGAAGAAGCGGCAACTCTTTTTACTGAAAGCTTGACTTCGGTTATCACATCCCATACAACATCTAGCATTATTTCGGGTCGCAAGAAAGCTATTAAACCTTGGATAACACCTGGCTTGGTTCGGTGTATCAGACACCGCGATAGGTTTCATGCTGAGATTAGAAAAGATCCTAATAATGCAACTCTTGTAGTTAGTTACAAACGCTACAGAAATTTCTGTAACACTCTGCTGCGGAAGCTTAAAATTAATTATGAGAAACATCTTTTACAAAACGCAAAAAGTAATAAGGAAACGTGGACAGCCATAAAATCAATCACTGGTACTACCAAGCAGAAAATACCTTCTAATGATCTCCTAAAGAACAGTAAAAATCCCACTGAGGCTGTCGAAGCTGTGAATAGTTTTTTTGCGAATGCCGGAAAGCTACTTGCGGACAAAATAAAATTTTCTAATAGCCCCAAAATCACTCAGCCATCAATAAAATTCAGTATACCACGTGTTCCAAACTCAATGGTTCTGCTCCCACCAGATGAATTAGAAATTGAATCCCTTGTCATGAATCTTAAAAACGACTCTGCAACGGGCTGGGACCTACTTTCGAGTAAATTTCTAAAACAGGCTAAACACATTATTGTCCCGCACTTTACCACGATTGTTAGATTATGTATAGAGCAGGGCGTTTTTCCTAGTGTTTTTAAAAGGGCCCTCATTACTCCGGTTTACAAGAGTGGGGCTCGAGACAGTGTTACAAACTACAGACCAATTTCCGTGCTGCCAGCGCTCTCTAAAATACTGGAAAAAGTACTAAATAACCAGCTTATACATTTTTTAGAGCAAAATCACATATTATCTGACTCTCAGTTTGGTTTCAGGGTAGGGAAAAGTACAGATGGTGCCGTTGGCTCATTGGTAGATTACGTCTCAGGTTGTCTAGATAATAAACAAAAGTGTGTCGGAGTATTTATTGATCTGGCCAAAGCTTTTGACACTGTTTCGATCTCTGCTCTTGTTGACAAGCTGGAGAGATGTGGAGTGAGGGGAATGGTGCTCAAAATTTACAGAGATTTCCTTACTGGTCGATTGCAAAAGGTTAAGGTTGGCAGTGCTATTAGCTCAGATGTCGCAGTCACTTACGGAGTCCCACAAGGCAGCATTCTTGGTCCCAGTCTCTTCCTGATTTATATAAATGACTTATGTCAAATGACACTCGATAAAGGCAAAATATTTACTTACGCAGATGACACAGCCTTGATATTTCGGGGAGAGACTTGGGATGAAGTCCAACAAAATGCGGAGATAGGGCTCCATAAAGTCAGCTCGTGGCTGAGCCATAACTTGCTGACCCTTAACGTATCTAAAACCTCATATGTACAGTTCACTAATGCTCGCATAAAACAGCCGAATGTAACTGTTCGGATCCACACATGTGAACCACCGTTTACCCAACAGTGCTCGTGTACAACTTTGAGTAAGTCTAAAACTGTAAGATATCTTGGGGTTCTCTTGGATGAGAGGATAACCTGGCAACCACATATCGACATGGTCTCGTCAAGAGTAAGGAAACTAACATGGGTATTTAAAAATCTCAGGGATGTGGCAGACAGTGATCTCCTTCGTACAGTCTATCAAGCATTGGCTCAATCAGTTATAGGTTACTGTATAGGGGCTTGGGGAGGTGCTTGCAAAACGTACCTTTTACGCCTAGAAAGAGCACAACGGTCCTTGCTGAAGACAATGACATTTAAACCATTCAGATTTCCCACAAAATCTCTGTATGAGCTACGCCGGGTGCTCACGGTGAGACAGTTGTATATTCTTCATCTGATAACTAAGCAACATGAATGTACCCCATATGATCATACAAAACTTCAAAATAAACGAAAAATACCAAATGTCATTGAATCGGAAGGATGTCGCACGGCTTTTGCAAGACGGCAAAATGCCTATCTTTCTGGTTATGTTTACAACAAAATTAATAAGCTCCTAAACTTTTATCCGATGTCTTTACGTGACTGTAAATTAAAGGTGAAGAACTGGCTCTTCACTCTTGATTACGATAGTGTGGAGAAAATACTTAATAGCAATTAATTAATATTTAAATCAATCTAGTTTATTTTTTACAGAAACTTATTCAATCATAATTTCAGTCATCTGCCCATACCACCATACACAAACACGCACACACATACACTTACATAAATACACACACACATACACTTACATAAATACACACACAGCACGACTTAGACTTAGTTTTAGTTATTTTCGTGGAATTTTATGTTATGCTAAAATTTTATATCATTATTATTACTTATTAATTTTCTTTCAAAATGTTATATCTATTTTAATTTTTAATTTGATTTGACATTCGATATTATAATAACAATTAGTATTATTAATATGTACCTACCTAATTCATTTTCCTCAAAATGTAAAATTGATTTTAGTTTGATTTGACATTAGATATTAAGATGAAATAAAATGGGGAGGGCGCTGACTCCTGTCATACAGGTCCGCCTAGTTCGGGAGTCAGAGGCTTCAAAATTATTGTAACCTAAAATATTATGTCAATAAAGATTATTTGATATTTGATTTTGATTTGTTTTCCGGTTGTTTTGGCGACACTTGGGGGATGCCTATGTCCAGCACTGGACGTCGATGATGATGATGTATTTATACAAGTTTATCTTGGACATCGCTGTCAACGGAGAAGCAAAACATCGTGAGGAAAGCTGCAGCCTTATTGTGTAATGTATTCGGCTAAGGGCAAAGAGTAGTAATAGTAATATTAGCCACATCGCGACTTTCATCTCGCCATGTGATTGGTTTACATTGGGTCAATAAGGCTGCTGGACTTTATAGTTTACTAGCTTTTTCCCGCGGCTTCGCCTCAGGGCCCGTTTTCGGGATAAAAAAATTGCCTATGTCACTCAGGAATAATGTAGCTTTCTATTGGTGAAATATTTTTTTAAATCGGTCCAGTAGTTTCGGAGCCTATTCGGTACAAACAAACAAACAAAAAAATCTTTCCTCTTTATAATATTAGATTATAGTATAGATATAGTATAGATTATTATTATAGTTTAGATATAAGTCTGAAATCGCCAACTCGTCTTGTCAAGCGTGGTGATCAATGCTCGTGCCTTCTCTGCATGAGAAGACGCATTTTCCTCTGCAGTGGACCAATTACAGGCTGGTATTACTTGTATTATGTATGTCCTTTGTTTGACTGTATTATTATTTAGTATTTATAAAATATTTAAAAAATAATTGCTTAGTAAGCATTTGAAAATATAGCCCAACCGGTATCGGGAACAAGGTCCAGGCTGTGAGGCTACCGGCGGTCAGCTCCAGAGATTGGAACCTCATATAATAACAATATGAGCCGTGTCCGTATTAGTATTGTTTGTCCATTCCGGTTCTACAGGCTTACTCTACTAAAATTCAAATAAACCTAGGTTTCTAATAAAAAAGCCTAAATATTCTTACAAAATTATTATTAGATAACTACTGACCTAGTTAGGTGGGTTGAATTATCGCCAAATTCTATAATTTTCTGATCTTATAGTTCAGTTCAAACTCTACAAGTCGAGTTCTGTGGGGTTTATCTGTGTTCTTTTAATTATAAACGAACAGTTAATAATGTTTAGTGTAGGTGTAAACGTAAAATCTATAACGAGCTTTATGACAGCCGTTTTCTTCGTAGAAAACAGACGTTAATTCGAGGAAACATATGGATGAAATGGCGGTACTCAGTTTCAAAGAGCCGCGGCCGGCGCGCGGCGCTCTGGCACGATGGCAGCTCGTCGGCTATAAAATAAAACTCAACTTTTTTGATGTATCTGCTCTGCAGCCCCGTCATTTAGGACGTTGTATAAATAAACAGCTTTATCTGTTTTACAACTTCACATAATTAAAATGTTCAGTTACGTAAATATCTAATGTCTTTATCTGAAAACAACCGATAATATATAGCTTTCTGAATAAAAATTGGGGTGTTTGAGTTTCATCGATCAATTTGCAGTTGATTATCATAGTATAGTTACTTATTAATTGGACGGTTCTACGTTCGTCTTTTTATGTCCACAACGATAATGGTTTGTCTAAAGGAGTGCAGCCGTTGGGTCGGACTCGGGAAGCCTAACACGTACGTGTGCACTCGCTTCACTCAAGTGTGAGACGAGACTGGTCGACTCACGTGTCTTAGGGAAGCCTTACAAGTTCGGTTAAGGTGGGTATCACAGGGTATCACATTCAAACAACTTCCAAGTTATCTCAACTTCTCTTAGAGAATCACATTAAAATTTTAATGCGGCGGCCAGCACTCACTGCCATCAATTAGTTAGGCCGCTACTTTCGTTGTTTTCCATCCAATATCAAATTATATGCATTTGATATTGGATGGAAAACATCCAAAGTGGCGTAAGTAAAAAGTTAGCGTAGATAATTTTCGGGAGCCTCATCTTTCTTCAATAAAAATACTATAAAATACAATGTATTCAATTCCTACTTCAAACACTGAAAGAAAACAGTTAAATTCTTGGTTAGAGAATCAGCATTGCCATCCAACGTGGCAATTCTGCCAGCGTTCTGGGCACTTTTCACGTTGACAGCGATGTGGACGAATTTTTTGATGACCGCGATACGCGTTCGTAGTTTTATTTTATTTAACTGTATATATAGGTAGTTATTGTTATTTAAGTATTGAATAGTATGTAAATTTTAATTGAAATAAAATAAAAATACACGAAATCAAAAGGTAAATTATCATTCTTGGTTAAATTAGTGTAGTAAGTTATAATTAAGCAGATAATATTAATTGTTCTGACTTCTGACGTACAGGGAAAGCAAACCTGAAAATTAGGCAATTCTAAAAGTTGCTAATTGATCGCAAGGTGTATTCTCATAATAAATATTCGGTATGAAATAAGTAGATAGTATCATACCAAATAGCGTCATAAGCCGTGCGTAGTCGTTCCCACGGTTTGCGCGCGGATTACACGAAATGCCCTTTTGGTGCTTCGCTCCGACACTGACCTGAGCTTTTTGCGCAAAAAGAATGCTCCGATAAATCACGGGTTCATTGTGAGCCTCTGGATAGCGTTCTCCGATTTATGCTTTGTAACATACCAAGTTTTTTGCGGCATCGATCAGAGATCATGTCCAATAAAGGAGGTACCTGCTCAATTTTGGCGGTCAAGGTGCCGTACGTCACAATAAAACCCTACGATACCATCAATGGTGTCGATGTCGTCCGGATAATGCTCAGTTCCGCGTATAATTCTGTAATATCTTACGACGTCATCGTGATTTGTATAGAGATATGTATGTAGTGGCATTAGGTTCCTACAATATTTAAAAAATTACCCTCTCTGTATCGTGTTCTTCCTTCTTTAGATCCTTTTTATGTTGCTATCCGGGATGTTATTTTTAATCTTCCATTCATTATTTTTGGATACGTTTTGGTTAACACAGCACACAACTATAGGTAAATTTAACTCGCAATCTCTAGATCATCATTTATCAAATAAGATCTTAATAGAATATATTGCATTCTGAGAATAAGTTAGGATGGTATGCATCTTACTTAGACAGGAAATATTAGGGCTTACCTGCTGATCTTAATAATAAGTACCTACCTTTATTCAGATTTATTTGGTTACAGTCGTAATGGTAACACAGGATTAGGTCCAGCTTTAACACAAGTCTCACGTAATAACGCGTTTTGCTAAGTTACTTTTGTTTGCCTATTTTGCATGCACTGAAACCAAATTGAAAAATGCGGCGGCGGATGTTTACCTACTTGCTGTTCAGATGATGTTCAGCTGATCAGATCAAGACGATAATAGGACTCACTGTCACCATCGCTGCCCTGAGTAGAACCGAAGACAGAGTGGAAGCAGCTCGTCAGTAAATACGTCAAAGCTCTCCAAGAGGAAGGTGGTCACATCACCCCATGGTTAATGGGTGCCGGTCTCAAATACGTTTAACTTTATCTGAACTCATCAATCATCTTCTATGTCAAAGTTAGGTACTATAACTTAGTACTGTACTGATTTTAATAACATTGCGATTGTCTGAATCTAAATCGCTTTTCAGGACTCTTAAAATGAACACATGTGAAGGAATGTGCAAGATTTATGGCTTTCCAATGAGTATCAAACACTATAATTAAATGTAACAACAACGTTTAAAGCAAGCGTCCAATGTGTGTTGTGTTTAACGAGCATGAATATGAACATTTCCTCAGTCCGGTAATTTGCGTATAATGAGCGAGGGCGGGGAGGGGCGGGCGTCGACGAAGCGCGCAGGTGCGCCGCCGCGCGTGTTGCTCGCCCCGTACAGCGTCCCAGTGCACTGCGTCGAGCCCGGCTACCACTGCTAAAGATAAATGAGCGAGAAACAGCCGAGCGGTGCGGAGCCCTACTAGTGTAATAAGGTTCCACGTTCACTAAGAAAGCGCACCATTTCTATTATTTCCCTTCCTCAGTGAAAGAGTTAAGGCAGAGAAAGATGCGCTAAGCTACGCAATAATTATGTTGATTGCTACTCGAAAGGAGTTTGCACGGATATTTCGTTGTATGATTCTTCAGTCCTTTCTATTAGACTCTTTTTGGTGGAAGTGCTTCAACGAGTATACTATATATAAACAAACATATCTTTCCTCAAATATTTTTTTGTTTGTATGTTTGTTTGTTTGTACCGAATAGGCTCCGAAACTACTGGACCGATTTAAAAAATTATTTCACCAATAGAAAGCTACTTTATTCCTGAGTAACATAGGCTATTTTTTAATCCCGAAATCGGGTCTTGTGGGGTGGTCCACGGGAGCGAAGCCGCGCGAAGCAGCTAGTTATTATATATAATACTAGCTGTTCATCGCGGCTTCGCTCCCGTAGCACACCCCACAGGACCCGTTTTCGGGATAAAAAAATAGCCTGTCACTCAGGAATAATGTAGCTTTCTATTGGTGAAAGAATTTTTTAAATCGGTCCAGTAGTTTCGGAGCCTATTCGATACAAACAAACAAACAAACAAATCTTTCCTCTTTATAATATTATATATATATAGTACTAGCTGACCCGGCAAACTTTGTTTTGCCATAAAAACACCAAACATTCATCTACCCTACCTACCCTACACTGCCTACCCTACCCTAATTACCCTACACTACCTACCCTACACTACCTACCCTACCCTACCCTACCTACCCTACCCTACCCTACCTACCCTACCCTACCCTACCTACTCTACCCTACCTACCCTACCTACCCTACCCTACCTACCCTACCTACCCTACCTACCCTACCCTACCCTACCTACCCCACCCTACCCTACCCTACGCTACCCTACCTACCCTACCCTACCTACTCTACCTACACTACCTACCCTACCCTACCTACCCTAACCAACCTACCCTACCCTACCCTACCTACCCTAAATTTTCTTTGCTATAAACCTCACGGAGCCCGAGACCTTTCCAACGAATGCAAAACCGTGGAAATCGGTTCGTGCGTTCTGGAGTTATAGCGTCAGGAAGGAAAACCCGACTTATTTTTATATAGTAGATTTGAATAATGAAGCACAAATAAGTAAAAAGCAGGATTAATTTCACTGTATTATCATCACTATAATTTGAATTTGATTAACACTTCGGTCTAAGTAACACGTGGTTGGCTAAGCTAACACCAAAAATTAAAAAAGTAGAAATAATTGAATTTTTTCGGTATTTCGTTTACTACAAAATAAATTTAATTTATACTTTAGCCTCAACAACACGTGGTAATTATGCTGTTAAAATGTAGCTTATATGACACGTTCGTAGATTTACCATAGCAGCGCCATCTATTGATTACTTACTCAACCCAGTCGAAAGGTATCGACATCTGTTAGAATCATTTGGAGTTAACAGATAATTGTGACTGTCAAATAATAACAGACAAATAATTAGCAATAAATTAAAATTGCGACTATAATTTGAGATTTAAACTATCCTATCTCTCAAGTTGGATCGAACTGCACATGGTGTGCGAATTTTATTATAATCGGTTAAGTGGTTTAGGAGTCCATTGAGGACAAACATTGTGACACGAGATTTATATATATTAAGATAGATTGGCATCCAAATATCCGTGCGGAGCTAGCACCGCTAGCTGTGGGGCCGGGCTTTATGTAGAACTAGCGACTGCCATTTGTTTGAAACATGCCAGTGTTTCATGCCGCCGACGACTAATTATGTCCAATTTCACCAGCGTGTAACTTTCTAGGGGCCGCCACCCTCGCTTTATAACAAAACGATATCGAAACCTTCGTAGTGCTAATAACAGGTAGGTGATTATAATAAAATGATATTTAATTTCAACGCTTGGCCGGCAATATTAAGTAACGTCGTTGTGAAACTAAAAAATGGCAGTCCGATTATAAAAGAAGTCTCCAGATTTAAAGGATTTTTTGGTACCTCGGAAATAGATTACACTTGATGCAAGGTAAGTCAGGTGAAGAATCACTCCAAATAATAGCCGGGTTAATAACGCCTAGATACTGTTATAATCTTGCTACGAAAACGCTACGCTGCTTCTATGTTGCTCACTTATTTATTTATGTATTAATTAAAATACCATGCAACATAAAAGCACATAGGTGGACTTATTGCACTTCTACGGAATCATTACGATACTGCTACGGCCTCACTGCGAAAACGCTACACTGCTGCTACGGACAAGCTACGAAGCTCCAACGACCTCGCTGCAATGGAAACGCTACAAAGTCGCTACGGAAACGCTAGGAAGCAGCTACGGAAAAGCTACAAAGCTGTTACAGAAACGCTACGAAGCTGCTACGAAAACGCTATAAAGCTGCTACGGAAACGTTACGAAGCTGCTACGGAAACACTACGAAGCTGCTACGGAAACGCTACGAAGCTGCTACGGAAACACTACGAAGCTGCTACGGAAACGCTACGAAGCTGCTACGGATAAAATAACGCCGCTGGCGCTGCTACCCTGCAACGAAAACGCAGCTAGGTAAGCTTCGAAGCACCTGCATAGCGATTCTGTAGCAGGGAAGTAGGCAGCGTTTTCTGTAGCTGTTAAAATCAGCAACTTTTTTTCCATGTCAAAAAGAACTCGTACGCAATACCCGACTGCTGCCTGCACTCTTAACAAAACCGTACCAAAGTGGTAAGTAACACCGAACAAGTATTGGCCGGCCAGGCTTAAATAGGATAAGTACAGTTGCCGAAATTATGTGATGAATTTGATCATGCCTTTGGCAAGTCTATCAACGACTCTTCATCTGCTCTGCAACTTCTGCAAGTAACGTATACTGGACATATTTGGATGCAATTCGGAACACGGATATAGCCAAGTTTAAGACACTTTCTATTCCGATAGTACGTTGCCGTGGGATATTCGATTGTGACGCAGGCGAAGCCGTCGAAGCAAGTAAAATAGTAATGTAAGTTTGTGGGTATGGACAAAAAACAACCATCATGTTTAAAATTCATTAAAGATTTTATTTACATTATTATCACAATAAGTACTTTATATTTCGTTACATATAAAATCAACTTAAAATTAAATAACATGTACCACAAACTGAACAAGAACATCAATTAATAATAATTACAAGTAATGAGAAATATATCAATTTCTAACGATTGGATCCATTAGAATACATTGTTGTTACAAAATTTAAATTTGTTTTAGATTGCTATTCTATGCGTAGGTACACTTGTTCTTAGGTATGCTTCCCGAACTGACTACTACTGAACTAAATTAGCGAGCTGGTTCTATAATGAAACCTAATTACCTACTTGTATAATGTTGTAACAAAATATTAATTAGAAGATACGTATTCATTTTCTAATGGTAAGTTATTTCAATTGACTATTGGCTAAGCATTTAATGATATAATATAGAATGTTTGAAAGAAAAGAAGAAAGAAAAGAATGTGTACATTATTGAGTATTTAAAGGGATTAATACAGAATTGTTTGTAGGTAATAGAAGTCTTGCTTAGTATTACAAGTTTTTCTAAAGGATTGGTGTTTTAAGAAATCAAGATCAGGTTTTACATGATGTAAGTATAAATATCTACATTTACTTACAATTAACTACTATCTAACATTGCATATATCGCCGATGTTTTGAATCACGACGAGTTACTACTAAAGTAATAAATGCTTGGTAAAAGCCGTTCTTTGCAATGATAAAGATAATTACAAGATTTATTTGTTTCAAGCCTAATTTATATGTTTTATACAAAATGTGATGTGTACTTGTGTACAAAAGTGTACATTCATGTATAGGTACCTAGGTACTCTCTTTCAATTTAATTTTAGATATCATTATATTTTCTTAATCGTCAGCGTCACTGTGTTATTTCTGTGGGAGGTAATTATTAGATAGATAAGACTAATTTAAATGACCCTAATTACTAATTTAATAACTAATTGAACCATTTTTTAAAACAAGTACCTACACAAGTTCAAAGTTTCAGATGGCAGTAAGGCAAAATAGAAACGGCTTGAGACTTTCTGCCTGATAGACCACTGTGGATGACTGCCACTGTACCACTGACCCTGACATGATGACTTTTTGGAGAACCACATAACTTTCACTATTTAGTCTGTCAACCATTTCCAACACTTAGCTCCTTTCCAGACGTATGGAACATGAGACGTATCCTGTTTTAACGTAGAATCTTGATTCTGGTGAATTATAACCATGGTTGTTCCCGAATACGTGACATGTTATATACGTCTCGAGGTATCCATAGTTCGTTTCACTCATAACCGACTGGTGATGCTGGACTGGTACTCGTAGCAGTGAGCAGTCTACGAGATGAGTGCTCCCTGCGAGTGAGGCTTGATGTGCACGGGGTGCGGCGGGTGCGAGTGTGGGTGCGCGTTGTGTGGCGCCTGGCGTGGCGCGTGGCAGCGCTGGTGCACGTTGTGCGAGTGCGCGCGCAGCTCCTCGCCGTGCTCGCGGTAGGCGCGCTGCTTGTCCTCGAAGTCGCGCAGGCGCTGGTTGTACCGCTCGATCTGGTCGCGCAGCGCCGCGTCCTCGATAGCCGCTCGCTCCTCATCCAGCTCCAAACACCCGACCCCGTCCAGTCGCTCCAAGTCGATCCATCCCCGCCACCGCACGCACACGCCGTTCATTATAAATCGGGATACGATGTGGGCCTGTTGACAAAAAGATACTTTTAAAATGTTGCACAAAAAATAAAACAAAAACTGCCACACTGTTGGTGGCAAAAGTTGAAATGCATTTATCAGTCACATATGGCTCGGAAGTGATCCTTAAAAAAAAAGTGTACAGGTAGATGTGTCCATTCTTGGGCTACGCTTTTACAGATCTAAATCTGTCGTATTGGGATGATATTGTTTTTGTTGACAACTCATTAATTAATTATGTAGACAGTATAGGAAACACAAAAAGTAAGAATGATTTTTAACAGACTTCAAAAAAAGTAGGAGGTTCTCAATTCGTCGGCAACTTTTTTTTTGTTTATGTTCTCCGATTACTCAGACGCCTGGACCAATTTGGAAAATTCTTCTTTTTTTTTAAGGTGTCCACCAAGGTGGTCCGAAATCGAGGGAACTCCTCAAATATTATAGGCATACATATAGCGATTTTTATATTTTCATCAATAATGCAATCAATTGCACTCAGAAAGTATAATTAGGTGAAGTGGAACTGATGAAAAAGACCACAGATTGCTAATCCTTAATGCTAAGTATGTCACGGGTATAAAATAGTTAACCTACTATGATGAAGCAGCTTATAAGCAAAAAGTACTGGCGAAAATGGTACTATCAATCGTCTGATTATGAAGCCGGAAGGTCATTTCAATCGTTTTTAAACAACAAGATAATTGTGAGTTTTGGTAACAAAGCAGAAGGACAAAACGACAGAAGGCAGACGTGTGTCGATCCAGATCGCGTGCTACCTTTGTTCCGGCTGCCGCATCCGCTTCCAACAAACCTTTAATTGTGTTGTGTGTGCCACACACTCGACCAGGATGCAATTTAACTAATAACAACTTATCTTTAGGTTTCTTTAAACATGTAATACTGGAAACCGACGCCTGCCGTATGTTTATAAGTAACATTATCCGTTGTTACATGCAGAAATGTAATTTTGCTCAAAACTATAAGTACGATGGTATTTTTAAACTAAGGTTTGAAAAGCTTGAGAATTTTGTTTCAATATTAGTTTGTATCGAGATAAGTCGGCATCACGCCGGGTTAATGAGAAGGGATACAGACGTCGCGCGGCGGCCATGTTGTCGGGGCGGGCGCGGCGTCGGGACGCCCACCAATCGCGACGCTTTTCCACTATCGATTTCAGGGGAAATGTTTTTCTCCCTTTCCCGAGGGAGAAAAAGCATCGATTCCTTTTTTTCCTAATTGCGTCATCCATGTAGTCAAGTGCATGGGGGTCCATTAGTAGGGGGCTGCTTGACGGACAGATTCTCTCCAGGGAGATTAATCTAAAGAGATAGGCAGGTGCTTAGAATGGCTCTTTAGGTGATTTGATAAATATTGTTAGGTGAATAGTTGATTTTTTTCATCTTCGTTACTAACTCGGTTCGTTTTCTGGAATGAAATCGATGCGTCCTATTACACAAGTCCAGTGTTTGATTCCATTAGCTGCTGAAAATTCATTCAACCAATTACAGTACTTAGTCAAACGGCCCTTTTTTATTTATTTTTAGGGTTCCGTACCCAAAGGGTAAAAACGGGACCCTATTACTGAGACTCCGCGGTCCGTCTGTCTGTCGGTCTGTATGTCTGTCTGTCACCAGGCTGTATCTCATGAACCGCGATAGCTAGACAGTTGAAATTTTCACAGATGATGTATATTTTGCCGCTATAACAACAAATACTAAAATCAGAATAAAATAAATATTTAAGTGGGGCTCCCATACAACAAACGTGATTTTTGTGCCGTTTTTTGCGAAAATAGTACGGAAACCTTAGTGCGCGAGTCCGACTCGCACTTGGCCGGTTTTTTTTGTCTTGCGATCGGCTTCTCAAGCCATTTTGTCAGATGCGTTCTGTGTATATTGGAGCTTCGAGTACGGTCCTAGTGAGAGCCGACCGTCTACTTGCTACTTTACTAAATCAGGATATGTCCTAGGTATATGTGCTGTCTTTTCAATTGACGGTGTTCCAGAGGGTTGGTTAGTACAGCAAAACGGCCTTTGAAATTTTTATAGTTCCAGAAACTGGGCCCTGGCCAGATTGATTTGTAACTCCAGATGTGTCTCAATTTAACACGCAGCTAAACATGTTAATAAGCCAAGATATCTATCAACCTAATAGATCTCTATTCGATATAAATCATTTTAGATCTATTAAATTGAATTCGAAATCCACGAGTAGTTTGAAGTAGGCTATAATAAAACATCGTTACAAGACGAGGGCTCGTGCACACTCGTGCACACTCGAGCGCTTTGTTAAATGAACCGAGTGTAAATAAATATAAGTATTCATACAGCGGCGCAGCAGGCGGGCTCCGCTGTGAGGGGCTGATTCAATAAGTCCGCTACCAAATGTGCTCCTCCATAATATATCAGATTTAGATATTATACATACGTGAATACATATACAAAGAACGTGCTGAAGGATGCATGCTGGCAGAAATAGGTGTGATTGTTAACGGCTTGGCTTGATATTCCATTCGTTTTCCAGATAAGGGTCTAACAAGAGCTGGGTTTGCATAGAGTAGGGTAGATAGGTAGCACTAATGAAAAAAAACCGGCCAACTGCGAGTCGGACTCGCACACGAAGGGTTCCGTACCATTATCGCAAAACACTGCATAAAATCACGTTTGTTGTATGGGAGCCCCCCTTAATTTATTTAATTTTAATTTAATAATTATTATTTTTTGAAGAGAATATACAACTAAACATTCTGTGGATATTTCAAGCGTCTACCTGTTGCCGTTATTAATATCGAGCAAAAAACGGCAAAAATATCACGTTTGTTGTATAGGAGCCCCCCCTTAAATATTAATTTTATACTGTTTTTAGTATTTGTTGTTATAGCGGCAACAGGAGTACATCATCTGTAAAAATTTCAAATGTCTAACTATCACGGTTCATGAGATACAGCTTGGTGACAGACAGACAGACAGACGGACAGCGAAGTCTCAGTAATAGGGTCCCGTTTTTACCCTTTGGGTACGGATCCCTAACTAGGAGTTTTAAATTAGTTTCATATAGTTATGTAGCATTTTTATCCGCATTGTCGCGCCGACAACAATCGTTCGAGCTCCAGAGCCTCGCCGAGTTGCCAGCCTGTCGGTTTTTTATCGGTTACATTTTGGGGAGTGTGCGACGGAACTGCACAATTTGATTCCGCCTAGCCCTTTCCATCATCGGACTACAAGACGTCGTAAGTACATGGTGGACATCCATACGAACAAAGCGTTTTGCTAATACTTTCATTGTGCGCACAGCTAAGGAGTGGAATTCCCTGCCGGGGTCTTTATTCCCTGATAGCTACAACCTTGGAGCCTTTATGTCAAGAGTGAATAGGTTACTTCTAGGCAAGCGTGGTTCACCGTAGGCTAAACCATCGCTTACCATTAGGCGAGATAGTGGTCAAACGCGAGTACCGAAAAAATAATATAGACGAACACACTGTACTTACAATAATTTGTAATTTGAGAACCGTACTATTTCACTTATTCTCATATAACAAAAGGCTTTGAGCATTATATGTTTTATACCTAACAAACCTGACTTGTCAAAGTCATCTCAGAAGTACCTACATGAAGCACAATTTTGTTTTTGAATTTTTCATCTCCGTAGATTAGACAAAATGGGCACAGTAGCCACAAGGATGAGGAAAGTGCAAAAAAACATTTATTTAAGTTAGACTCATACTTTTGACATGGTTTTTGACCCCCGACGGAAAGAGGGGCGTTATAAGTTTGACGTATGTGTTTATGTATTTGTGTATCTGTCTGAGCCATCATAGCTCCTAAACGGATGAACCTATTTTGATTTGTTTTTGAGAGTGTCCTTAGCTATGTTTGATGAAAATCGGTCCAGCCATTCAAAAGTTATGAGCGTTTTACTATTTGAATCAGAGTATTTTCGCAATCGTATGTAAAAGATTGTCGATCGAAGCGTGTATGTTAAATTACAAAGATAAATGAAATAAAAAGGTGTTTTTAATATTTTTAATTTTACTTGTGTTATAAATTTACATTAGTTTAGTATAACGTATTTAATGTTGGTAAATATGTATTTATTAGATATCATGTTTACACTGCTCTAAAAACGGTCAAGGAAAATATCGTGAGGAAACTAAATGTCCTAGAACCAAAAATTCGAAGACATGTGATATCCACCAACCCGCACTGAGCCCGCGTGGTGGATTATGGCCCATTATCTCTCTCACTGAGAGGAGGCCTGTATCCCAGTAGTGGGAATGTTTAAAAGCTGATGATGGTGTTTAATTATGTAAAAATTGATTCCAATTTATCAATCAACATACAAAAACAACAAATAATTGTTTACGATAGAATACAATATGGACGTACGTATCGTGGTTTACCGTCATCTAACACTTGGACAAGTTATAAAGTTACCTGGAACCAACTCCAAGCAGAAGGCGCAAGAACCGAGTGTTTTAGCACAAATTGGAAAAGACCTACATCAGCCTGCATCACATCACACACACATCATCAGCCTATTAATGTTCCCACTGCTGGGACACAGGCATCCTCTCTATGAGAGGGAATGGGCCGTAATCCACCACGCGGGCCCAGTGCGGGTTGGTGGATGTCACATGTCTTCGAATTTTTGGTTCTAGGACATGCCGGTTTCCTCACGATGTTTTCCGTCACCGTTTTGAGAGCAGTAGTGATGAAATAATTTACACAAAGTAAAGCGTCTGCCTGGGCTCGAACCCACGACCTACAACTTGTAAGTCGCGGCCGATACCACTGGGCCACCACTGCTCTCCTCAGTCTGCATTATGTTCAGTTAATATATTGACATGAGATTATAAATAAGTTGATAGATATGAGGTTGAACGGTGTTAACCTATTCGGTGCAGTGCAAAATCGTACTCGTTAGCATCAATCAGCCTGCGGAGAAGAGGCGTATTATAAGTTTGACGCGTGTACCTGTGTATGTGTGTATTTGTTTATCTATCTGTGGCATCATAGCTCCTAAACGGATGAACCGATTTTGATTTCGTTTTGTTTGAAAGGTAACTTTATCGAGAGTGTTCTTAGCTACGTTTGATAAAAATCAGTTCAGCTGTTCAAAAGTTATGGGCGTTCTGTTTGAATCAAAAAAAAAAAATCAAAATGTCATTATTACGTGTTCAATTGATTGTCGATCGAAGAGCGTCTACTACTAGATCTAGATGAATAATGTAGCATGCAATAAAAATGTGTCGATGGTTTTTAAATTTTACTTGTTGTTTGCAAAGATACCTATATTAAACTGTATACAGTTTTAATTTCGTCTTCTTTGAATGGAACCAGTAATGATAATGTTAGCTTCTAAATGAATTCGTTCACATGTCCCATCATCAAGCAGATTACATTCGGACCAGAATGATTCTTTGTGGAAATATGTCATTCACTCAGAGAGTGTATTAAGCTTCGGCCGAGCGTGACCGACGAGTTATATGCGGTGTTACGCCTTTATTCTTTATCATTAGCGGCTTCAAACTTTCAAAGTTATTAATGTCTTAATTTTGGTTATGAAAATGTGGGCTTCCGGCCCAGTGTCTTGATGACGCGCAACTGTTGACAAATGAGGCTATCAAGACTGCTACATTGGTACTAATAAACAGTCAGCGTAATAACTATGATTCATACAACTTTATTGTATTTGAGTTCGGCTGTGCGTGCCTCGCCTACGTATATATGTATAAAGGTTTTGATTTTCCTGTGTATGTATTGCTCATCAAACTACGTCAAAAATCATTAGGTGAATAATTTATATCGATACCGCAGTTCCAAAGTATAAAAATTCAGAAAAATGTTCTTCTATACTTCTATAACTACACTAATATTATAAAAATACCGGCCAAGTGCGAGTCGGACTCGCGCACGAAGGTTCCGTACCATTATCAAAAAAAAACGGCAAAATATCACGTTTGTTGTATGGGAGCCCCCATTCAATATTTGATTTTATACTGTTTTTAGTATTCGTTGTTATAGCGGCAACATAAATACATCATCTGTGAAAATTTCAACTGTCTAGCTATCACGGTTCATGAGATTAAACTGGTGACAGACGGACAGACAGACAGACAGACGGATCGCGGAGTCTCAGTAATAGGGTCCCGTTTTTACCCTTTGGGTACGGAACCCTAAAAAGGAAAGATTTGTATTTTTGTATGTAACGAATAAACTTAAAAACTTCTGAACCGATTTCAAATTTTTTTTTACTATTGGAAAGCTACACTATCCCCGGGTGACATAGGCTAATTTTTAACACTGTATTCCCGCGGGAACGGGAACTACGCGGGTGAAACTGAAGGCGTCCGCTAGTATGAGATAATTAGAAAATTATTCGATTTGCGATACTTTTACCAGTGTATTTTCTAAACATTCTTGTATTAATCTGAAATGTAATATTATAATGAACGGTCTTATGATACTAGAAAGTTGAAAAATTTGCTTCAACATTTCAGTAGCTAGCTTCCTTTGAAATTATAGTTTATTATACACGAGTCACTTTTTTAACTTTAAAAAAGTTTTTAAGGACAATGTATATTTTTTTATAGCCTAACCGTATCTTTCTTAATGTTTACTCAGCAGTCTGGTTAGTCGAATCCAAGAAGTTTTTTATCTTCACGACATGTTTTGCATCGTCTTTTCCTTGCATACTTATATAATAAGTTTCAAGACATCACCAATAATAAAATAAAACCAAACACATACCGACGCCGTATCAAAACGTCCTATTCGCAAAACGACATAATTTTATTATAAGCAGATCGTCCTATTCTCAAGATGACCTAGAAGCAAAAGGTCCTACAAACAAAAGAATGGGAATGGTACAGTCATACCACACATATATGAGATTTTTAAAGGAATACTCGTAACTTTATTCAACATTTTCTTGAGACTGTTAAGTTTAAAAAAAGTAATAACAAAATAGTAAAATCAATTGTTTTTTGCGTTCAGTGCGAAAGTGAGTATTGCCAGTTTAAGTTATAAATTAGGCCAAGTGTAGAATTCTTGTGGATGTTCCACCCTGGTTTTCGGCCATGGTGCGAGCGGACGGGTCTATCAGATTCATACGTTTGACCTGGGCATTGGAGTACTTGCGCAATTCATCACACAACCCCGGCCAGGTATTGACTCGTATGACCTGATGGACCTCACCACTCTCTGCGGCCGTAAACGGTCGAAGTTCCTCTCGGGAGGTAAGCGTGGAAAACGGCGCGGCACGTTGTGGCGTGAAACTCCTAAAGTTTGTCACCAGCAGATCACCTTGTGGCATCATGTCGCGATTTTCGGTGCCCAGTGCGTTTGCTACGGATAAGATGGGAGATTGTATCTTTTTGTTCCCTTTCTGCCGCCTCCTTTGCGACCACCACTTCCTCGCAGAAGGGGATTGCGTCTCACGCGCTGTCACTCTGACTATGGACTGGATCACGACCGGAAGCGAGTTTGTAGAAGAGAGTGTTATTCGCAGCACCGACTGCCGCAACGAGGTCACGGAGCTGCACAACCAAGGCTGGGAACTTCTCCTGCCGGCGTCGCCTCCAACCTCGACTGTGAGCCCGCATTATAGTTTTCTGTTTCATCGAACCCTTCATCGGACCAGAAGTCTTTGTAACACCAACATCTGACGGTTGATTCAATAAAATGCAATATTGCTTTAATTCTTCTTTTTCATTCAATTTTACATTTAAAATAAATTGTAATGAATCATGACGAAAAATCGATAGTATTTTTTTAGCATGACTGTATTTGACAGTGAGTCATTCTGCTAATAGGTCATTTTCAGAATAGGACGATCTGCTCGTAGGACGTTTTGCGAATAGAACCTTTTGATACGGAGCGCAAATACCTACATTTCCACTAACAATCCTGTGACAATTAGACCTTAATACTTTCACTTGCTGTCATTTGTATGGGCAAATCTCGATTCTCGATGTTTTCGATTTCTAGACAATGTGTGTTATTACATTTTCAGTTCAGAAATATCAAGGAACCCTGATGTCATGTATTTCTTTTTGTAATTACTCGTCTTTACCTCAAGCATCATTGTATTAATTCAATTCAATTTATTTCAAAGTTCAGACAATTTATAGTAGTCCATATCTTGTTAGTTAATAATAACTTTTCTAAACATATGTACAAAAACTGGTATATTTTCGTATTAGAGAGTGGTCGTATTATCAGCGGTTTATGAATTGTATGAATACCAGTATCAATCTCTTAATGGTACTCTTTGAAAGTAGCAAAAGTACACAGTTTAAAAAGTTCTAGATAAAATGTATACAATAGGTACAATATTGGGCAAATTACTTACTTAAAATGGCGTATAAATACAACTTTGGTTATTAGATACTATTAGATACCTTTCACAACACAAAATGACTGGTTTCTTACGCGCGGCGTTCCTCACCTCGATACCTCGTTTGGAAAAACCATGGAAAAAACCCTGCCTGGCTGTATGCGACAAATATTACGATGAAAATTTCCAACGCATTTCGGATACTCAGAACTACAAATAATAATAAGCATGTCGGCACCATGTTATTTTACCATATTAGGGTTTAATAATGAACCACACTCGTACGAAGCGATAACAGTTGTTTTCAAAGGAAAATAATATATTTCGTTAATTACCTTGCCGCTCTCTTTCTGGAAGTCGCAGCCTCTGTTGTTGTAGGGTGAGTGGTCGAACACCAGCTGCAGGTTGGTGCCGGTGGCCGTGAAGGCGACCTCCGTGTGCCCTTCGCGACAGCCGCTCTGGAACCGCATCTGACGCTCCTCCGGCGGCCGGTCGCGGTACCCCGTGTACCTCACCTGACGTCATCAAAACAACAATTTACTACTCATGTTTATATTGCAAAGTACGGTCTACGGATGGTTTCTAAAGTACTTTTATAACTTTGAATACAATAAAGTAATAAATGTGAATATTGTTAAAGGAAAACAATACATACGAAACCATTACAATGTTTCCAAACGGATGACTTATAATAATTTAACTAATTTTCCTGTTAATTAACGATTACAATTGTTTTAATGTTGCGTTTAATTAGCTATACATTTTATATAATGATGTTTAAAATTTAATAATATGTAAATTCGGCAACATTACATACCTCACTTTCTCTGCTCAGTCTTTTGAAGAGATCGTCTGACTCAAATTTTGCTTTCTGATCCGGAACTACCCGCGGCATTTTAAAGATAAAACGCGGCTTTGGCTGTTCATACAGTCCGATTGAGTCGAAAGGCAACATGCCTGCCAAAGCAGCTGGGTCACTCATGGCGTGCATTACACGAGGATTGAGAATGCACTAGAATATATCCACCATCACAGTGTCACACGCGCACCACACTGACTCAGCGACACGATGATTCAAATGGGTGTAAGTCCGCGACTACTCGACTAGCGTGCGTGCGGCTCGACACGACTACCTGCCACTGCGACTAACGCTAACTGAATGATCGTACGCTCAAAGGTTCAGGGAGAATTTCCATCAGGGCGGAGTCTCCGCCTGGTGGGGAGTAGTGGGCCAATGACGGAGCCCTGCGGCACCGCCCGACGCCTCCTGTGCGCGCTTTCGGGAGCTTTCAAGCGAAAAGAGGGTTTTCCCCCTCGAAACTGTTCAAAATAAATACTGTAAACGACAAAACACATGAATTTATAATGATGGGCATTATCCTCTTTGGACGTTTGAAGTGTTTTATGTATTTGTATCAGATCCTTTGTTCCTTTGTAACGAGATAAATGTATGTTATATACGGTTTTATAAAAGGGGAGTAGGATCCCAGGATGCGATAGAGCGCGTGAAATGTGATATTTTTGTAAGGCATGAAAGCTGCATTTATTGGACGCCCAGTAGCCTAATTGTATTCCATCATGGCATACATTTCAATAAAAGGGTCTCGTATTATGTACCTACTAATTATTATTAACACGTACTCTGTTACTGATATGGCGTCCACACTCGACGTGCTAGTCTGAGTGTAGCTGCAGCTTTTAGTAGGGGGAATCAGTAGGTAAGTATCATAGTTGTAGTTTAGAAAGCAGCTTTAATTAAACAATTATATTATGCTTATTATGTGAGTACCTACAGTAACTATATCCATATTTTGACGTCTGTCTTTATTTCTGTTGTTATACCTATCATCTGCAATCTTAACTTCGCTATTCTACAGACCATGAGCCCACTTCACCTCCAAAAAACCACTATAAACTCTTATACATTTTTGCATCTGTTTTCCTGTCACGACTCCTACCCATAGGTTAAAAAAATATATATATATATAAAAATACTTTATAAATTAATATGTTTTTGCTATTTGTTGTGTGAAATTATTGAAATACCTTTTATCCTAAAAATAAGTACGTAGGTACTTATCTTCTGACGAATCATCTGTCTGATTTCCTATCGGTGTTCCACTCTGATGTTTTCCTATCCAAAGTATCAAGAAACTCTAGCCACTCTAGAGTTAGACAGTCTCAACTTGGCCAACTAAAGCCACTAATTCTTGTATTTTTTATACATAGAAGCTTTTAGATTGAAGATGGATTAAAATCCTTGAATATACAGAAGAAAACAAAATACATGTAACTCAATAACTTAAGACACCGCACTTATCCGATTATATTGTTTTGAAATGGAATCTTTTTGTCCCTGTAGTGGTGGATTAGACAAATATAGTGTCAATTAGCAGATATCGATCTAAACATTTGGACAGAAGTGAAACGTCTCAATGATGGCCGACAGGCGAACCGTTTAATGTGTCTGTTTGGGACAAAGGGCGGCGCTCCTTGTGAAATGTATCGAGTGTGTTGAAAGCGTCCGAGTACGATCGGCACTCGATAAATACGTTAAGTGTCGGAATTGTTGCTATTTTTTGTGCTAGAACTGTTTTTGTTGGCGCATTTTTATGGCACGTAGAAGATATTTCTTAACATAAAACGTAGATAGGTAGAAGAAGGTTTAAGAGGCAGACTGAAGACAGAAACATGGGCCAAGTACTTAATATTGCATTCTCGGATCAACACTTTGCAAATAGGTATCTACTAAGTGGTATGTGATCAACACTGGTGTTTCGTGGAAGCTGAACTCATTACCAAATCAAGACACCTGAATAGAGATTGCATGTAGCGGCGATGAGAATGTTGAGATGGATGTGCGGAGTCAAGAGAATGGATAAAGTGAGAAATTGGCAGGTATATTAGAGGAAGTTTGAAAGTGGCGCTAATGACAGAAAAGTTGAAAAAAAAACGTTTATCCTGGTATGGCCATGTGATGAGAAGGGATGAAACGCATGCTACTAAAATACTCTTAAATTAAAATCTGGATGGATTTAGATGGAGAGGTAGGCCAAAGACAAGATGGATGGATTGTGTGAGGAACTGAAGAGTGATAAGAAAAGTGAGTGAGTGAAAACGTGACGGTTGAAGCAAGGCCGTCTTTAACTATGCTGGGGCCCTTGGGCACACAAGAATTTGGGGCCCTTTTGGAAAGTAAAGAAAGCGAATTATACTAACATTTTTCTACTATGATCTTCTTTTTAGTATGGGTAATCAAATATATAATATAATATAATATAATAAGTCATTAATGATATTAACATGCTGGTTTTTTGGTTACGATTACGATAGTGGTTTCTTTCGGGGTTTCTGTTAGGCAAAATCTTCTATATCTTCTTCTATTCTTCTATCCTCAAAGACAATTTTGTGAAGGATGACATTATGGCACATAATTGACCAATTACTCAGTCGTTCTTGTAACAATGTTGATAAATTCACTTTAATTATTTTATTAGGTATCTGTTATTGATATCTAACATGCATATTATGCCAATTCTATTTAATGTTTTTCGCCTTGGTTTTAACTTTTTACCTTAAAATTAGCTGTCGAACTCGATTTTATTTTGTCTTACTTTTACCTTTTTTGCATTAATTATGCCAAAACCAAGTAAAATTTCTAGACTTGAATATTTGTTTTTGTCTTAAAAAGATCCTAACTAAGCTAAATAAGTCAAAATCAAATCAAATGTTATGGAAATGATATACTTTTAAAAGGCAAAGTATGACTTGATTTTGCTTTATTTTGGTTAAATAAAATCGTCATAATTTTGACTTAAATTTTTAGACAAAAGTAAGTTTTATTTTCGACCCGGGTGCTTTGCTTGTTTTGAGAATAAATGAGAGAGAAATTGACGGTCCTTCGGGGCCCCCTGACGATGGGGGCCCTGGGCACGGGCCCCGTGTGCCCTTATGGTAAAGACGGCACTGGGTTGAAGGAAGGACGGAAGGCTTGGATGAAGAAAATGTGTTGCACCGACCCAAGTGACATGGACAAGGGCAGGAAGATGATGATTATAAAAAAGTTTTAATCATATGATTAGTTTCAATACTGATGGGCAGTTTCTAAATTCAAATTATTCATAGATTTAAATTTTAAATCCGCTAGTCAGTGCTTAAACTAACCAAATTATAAAAACTTTTTTGTAAATTAAACTCTTAACTAGTCTACTGATCAAATCGCATAGATGAATCACCTATTTCGAAACAAAATAAAATTCTCCAATCCATCGATTCCAAAGTAAGCGACAAAAGTAACAATATAAAAGAGTAGGTACTTATAGGTAGGTACCCATCAAAGAGCAACACTTGCCTATTTGTTCTAATAAACGTACGAATTCGTCACGTATCTCATGATTGTGAAGGGATGGCCACGTGGCGGGCGCTCAGCGTTTGATCTTTATGCAAGCTGGAGTGCGATGCTTTGGTGAAACTAGAAACACCCTCTCACGTGTCAATAAAATTCATAACATTTTTATCAGGGAGTGCAATTTAAATCAATCTTTTTTGCTTTTTATTACGATATCAAAGAAATTATATGTATAGAATTTCAGCAGTAAAAAACGGCGTCCTCATGGTTTAGTTTTAGGCCCTTTGGTGATTTGTGTTCTGGATTGCAGATCCTTGTTTCGGCATATGGAAACTGCGTATGTAGTACAAAGTTTACACCAGAAAATTATGTTTTTACTAAAGTTTTGGTAAAAATTATAATTTGTTAAAAAGGGGATGTTCTAACTTTACTTTTGAACTAATACATAGAAAACTAAGAGGAACTTACTCTAAGTCATTATCAATTTTATTATTTATTTAAGTACCATGACTTGCCTTTTTATAACAATAGTAAAAATTTTGGCTGTTCAAGAAACCTGAAACAGGCAAGGAGAAATAGTTTCCTTTACCTTAAAATAATTGACGAATTTTGGCGAGAGCTGCAAATGCTGCATTAAAGGTACCGAGGTATTGAAATTGTGCCTTTTCTTCGAACATTTTGCATCTCGGTTCCAATGCTAGGTACCTAGTAAGTTTGAATCAGCTTTGATGATGGCATGTGATAAAATAAAGCCGAGTGAACTAAATTATTAAATACTGTTTAAATAAAAATATGTCAATGATAACGCAGTTCCCACAAAAATATTCTCACGCCCACGAACTCTAATATTGTCGCTGTCCATATAGGTAGGCCCTGATAACGATTTATGAACTTAACTACAACTACCAACATAGATTTAGCTTATTCCTACTTACTAACACATAAGAGAAAATATTTTGCATGATAATTTTGTCATATCTATGGTCATTTACTTTCTTCACTTCTACTGTCATATCTTAGTTTTTGATTTCTTTCAAAGTGCCTAAATCTATAAAAAGGTAACAATAAAAATATGTATATTTTATATCGCAATGTGATGTAGAATTTGGACCAGTTAGTATTTTATGCGTTTCTTTTAACGGTTAGAAATATACAGAGCAGAAAATTGCTGCGCATGGGCGACAGCGACCAGCGCACAGCCGAGCTATCGAAAATCGGTATATGCTCTGTAGTGGAAAACATTTTTTCGTCACTTCTATCTTTGTCTTTGGTTTTTTCTTCAGCAATAAAACGTTTTTTGGAGGATTTTTTAATGTTTTCATCGATGGAAATCAAGTGCAAATTGTAACATTTTACCACATACTTGTTATAGTTGTTTTAAACTACCGAATTTAGATTGCCTTATCGCGGAATAATTTTGTAGGTTAGAACTGTAGTTACTTTTGCATAATGTGTCTATTGCGGCAAAAAGATCGGGGCACAATGGGCTAGTTTGCCACATGGTGTAAGTAGAAAAATGTTTCATACCTATTTAATAATAAGTTTATTTTTGGTTTGCAGTTAAAACGGTACGAAATTTTAAACATAAAACAGATCGTGGAATATGGGAAGAGGACGAATGAGAAGAGCGGTTAGAGCTGTGCTTTCTGCTCAGCAACAATGGGATTTCTACGAGTCTCATCTACATAGGATGTGCCTAAATCGATCTTGGAACGACGAATGAGAAAGCCTCGATGTACCTACTGAAGATGCTGACACTGATTCAGATAATGACTTGATTGGAAAAATAAATTAGGAAATAAATTTTCCATTATGCCCCGATCATGGGGCAAGACGGGTTATTTGACATGTGCCATTTAGTTAATTGCCGAAAAAATATGTGATTTAGCGCCATAAAAGATTATAATTATGTTAATTAAAACTGTAAGTGTTGATTTTGTTGTAAGAGATTTTTAATAAACAGTTTGATTTGCATATTACGACGTTTTTTCTTTTAAGTTTACCGTTTTACCCCGGTCTCCCATACGTACTAAATATTATAAATGCGCAAGTTTGTGAGTATGGATGTTTGTTACTCTTTAAGTAAAAACTAACGAACGGATTTTGATGAAACTTTACAGTACTAAAGCTTATGCATTAGAATAACATAGGTTATTCGTAAAGATAGAAGAACTAATTCGACGCGGGCAGAGCATCGGGCGATAGCTAGTCATTTATAAATCTGAAATTGCCAACCCTATGCGCCATGGATCATAGGATTGGTTGGTTCAGGGTAAATGCCACTGCCCTGAGCAGGCATATACTCCGGTATTACTACTCTGACTCGTCCCTGTCGCGTGTTCACTCCCTGGAAGTGAAAGGTTACTTAGGCGCGCAAAAACTCCGCCCAAAATATCCTATTCCTGGTCCATACGCAAGAGGAGAAAGCTTCTCTCATCAGCCAGGGATATGGGTCCGGCGAAGGGTCGCGCATGTTAACCATACACGTGGCTCAGGGTTTGACATACAACCGCATTATCTTTATCATCACCAAGTCCGCGACTCTAAATCCTCGACAGCATCCTCCACGCGGTAGCGTCGGTGTCGAAACATAAAGTCAGTTGCGTCTAATATGCCGACGCCGATGAGACCACGACATAATTTCTCTAATCTGTGGCCACGGGCCGATTTGCAAAGAGAGCGATGGTTACGCCGACAATTACAATTTGAAGACTGCCACGCCGTCATGATAGACTAGAAAAAAAACATCCCCACTTTACGTGTGAAGGAGGTAACTTAAAAATCGGCGTGAATCCATGCCAAATTATAGCTTTTTAAAGTCGTCACAATCTAAGAAGTCCGTTTACGTTTCTCATTTTACATGCCGCGATAATTTTCTACGTAAGAAATTGAGAAATCAAATTCATAATCCTAATTAATTACTATGTTACCCATACAACAAGTATCATTCGCAAGCATCAAGTTGAATTATTATTAAGTATTTTTATAGCTGCCAAAACGGGCCTTTTATTTTTTGTCTGCTTTATTAGTAAGAGTCTCTGAGCTAAGCTGCGGACGGACGGACAGACAGACATAAACCCTAAAAATGGTTTTAAACCGAAATTTGCAATCATTGGTTAGCATATATTTAACCATTGGTTAAGTTAACTACGGATAAAAAAACTGGACCTAAAACTATAAAATTTCGCAATAAGAGTTTGTGTTATCTACGAGCAAGTTACAATAACTAATAATGTTAACACTTTTATTGTGTAGTTTGATATCGCGACGTAAACCACATCCTTTTAGATAAGTGCCTACTCGTAAATTCGATTTAATGTTTGTCCTGTTGATATATTTGTTGTTTTTATTTCATGTCAGAATTAAAACAGAAGGAGAATCTTTTATGTACGTTAGTAATGCAAATTCGGACAATGCCTTTTAGAAATAAGATCTGGTTTTGGGGAATGCGGACGACCTAGATGTGAAGTAACCTTCCCAGGTTCTGGCGAAATCGTCTGCGGAGGCTGGTCTACAGAGGCCTTAGAGTGAGTTTGAGAGGCCAATGAAGCGTGCGAGTTGTAGAAATAGGTATAAAACTCAACAACACTTTCAATAAATTTATTTCTACGTGGTCGCGGGTTACAAAAGCCCGTCACTTAAATGTCTGTCTTGTGTAGGTACTAGTTAGGCGCGCTAAGTACTATCCTGGCTTAACGCGAAGCTGGTGACGTCGCGATAGCCGAGGAGTTGAACCCGAGGCAAGAAGGCGCACTTGATCGCACACACACAAAACACTTAATAGAGAGTAGAAAAAATATAGATAGAAGAGCAAAAGCTACTGCTTATTTCTTATATATCTTCTGAGATAAGAATAATAGCGCCTCCATCGTGCGAATACCTACAGAGTTTCCTTCCAAGATAATCTGTTCTTAAAACTTCTCCTCTACGAGACCAATACTGGCATACGGCTCGAAATGCTGGGTGCTAACAGCTAAGCAAAAAGATGAGACCTCTCTGCTAATTCAAAATCCTCGGATAATGCAATATCCTCAGACACGTTTTCGGTGTAGTTCTGGAAAACGAGCAATGGTGAACCCTGTGCAACCATGGACTCTACGAGATGTAAGATGGCCTAATGTCATTAAGACTTCTTCGATGGGCAGACCAGATGTCGTAATTATGAACGAGACACCCAAACGTTTAATTGATAGTTAACTGGATGGTCGGAGAAGCTGTCGTCGGCCCAAACACAGGTAGTTGGAAAACGTAGACCAAGATTTAAGAATTGTTGGAGCAAGAAATTGCAGACAAAAAACTGGAAATAGGTCTCTGTGAAGAAAAACATTTGACTAGGGTAAGTGCTACACGTGGCTTTAATGCCTTATAACCACAGGGATAAGATCATAAGAATGATTCTTGGGGATGTATTTTTCTTTTCGCAGATCCTGATTCTGCACTTGCGACGCCATCATCCCGAATATCGTATCGAAGAGCTCTTTGATTTGACAGATGACGAAACTATGCGAACTAATACATCTGGGCAAGCGCAGGTTATGGGTCCAAGAGCTTTTTCGGGCTAGGCTTACTGCACTCAGAAATCCCACTTTACATGAACAATATATATTTATTTTAATATATTTATATCGTAATATTTTCAATATCAATTCCGTTTTAGAGATTATTTCTCGTCGCGCCCAGTTCGGTACAATCCTGTTTTGGCATTGTTAACGTGTCGTTCATATTGTTTAACTGGTACACTGAACAAATGTTCCGTATTTCTCACCTCGGCTGGTAGTACAAGCTTTTTATGACCATGGCCAATAAATCACAGCTTTGTTAGTTGCTGACTCATTTACATATTTACACAGTGACAATGACCGTGGAGACATTTAATTAATTGATTCATAAACCTTTTCATAGTTGTAGAGCAAAAAGTACGCATTGACCCCTGAATAAAACAAAAAGTACACAATAAAGAAAAGGGTTACAACACTGAGTTCCCATTAACATGTATTTTAATGTGAGGCGCGTTCGGGCAGTTGAGTCATTTGTTACGATCTTTTATTTTATTGCCACCCTTCCAAATAACGTTTTTTGTTCCTTAATTTCTTTACTAATTTCGTTTAGAAACATTTTGCTGTGTGCTGTTGTTCTTCTGTCAACTTGATGCCGACAGTTGGATACAATATATTCTACGAATATACCTTATTACTGAGAATACAAAAAAAGAACAAGAACTAACCAAAACACGAACATTTAACGATACGGCTCCATCTTCATTTGCTGAGAGAGTTTCGAATGCAAGGTACTTCAATGCGTACTCCATGCTATTTCATATGAATAATATTTGATGATTCGCGTGAGGAACTCCAAGACGAACAAAGACCACCCAAAGATACCACTGATACCAATTTGCTGGTGCTGGCTTTCGAAAACTTTTCTGTAATCCACATCCGGCCAAGTTGACGAAATTATCCTCATAAAATGATCAAATTGGAACTTGTCCATACATCCGTCTAATTTAGTATTTCAAGCATTAATTTTACGAGGCATGCGTGTGCAAATTCAAAGATTATGGCCGTTTCATTAGAGCGGCCGCCTGCTGCAAACCAGCGGCCGTGGACGGTCGTAAACCAGCAAAGAAGCCGTCAGACGTTGTTTATGCGAGCAATTCCGGACACCGCTTTGTCTTTCACCGCTCGGCCTTCGGACGACACCCTAATAAAAGGCGTGGCAAAAAGTGCCCTAATGGGTGCTGATCCTATTTCAGAGTAATAAAATGCAACAAAATTAGCCTTTGTTAAATTTAGAACTGTAAACGTGTAAACTGCAGACATAGTTAAGGACGGGTCCGACGGGTCCGCATTTATACGGACTATTGTTTTATGGGCGTGTAACTTTCAACTATTATTGTATTGTATAATGAGGGTGCAGCGCATAGCGGTACCTTTAGCAATTGTTTTCTTTCTGGATACCTGCCAACAGTGCCAACATGATACAACGTTGGGTTCACAATGACAATATTTGTGAACAAAAGTGCGACTTTCTCTTTTAGTTTTTGTACCGCAAAAACCCTTGTTTTGAATGAAATATTTTTTTAAATGTTGCCCAAGAAACTTTAGTTACTCGTATGTATCTAATTCATTGTAAAATCAAATGGCCAAGAGATACAGCTCCGCTATGAGTTCGTATGGTGTGTGTATCTGAGTCATAGACCGTTCGCATTGAATGCTAATGTGTAGTACGAGTAGATCCGAACCGGTTTTCGTAGTTCCGTTTACGTCTCACGCCGTCATCGATTGTCCGATGTGACGTGCGTGAGACGAGCTCGGGGAGTTCCTTAGATTTTTTTTCCGATAAATTCCAAATTAATACATCAATAATTCAGTTTATAGAACTGTGACTCGGTGTCTATTTCTAGTAGAAATGAATATTTAATTTTCGATCGTGATGCAATGATTTTCGCTACACTTAGAACGTCTAGAATTTAAAACATAATGTTTTCCTGTAATTTTGTAGCGTCTTTGAGTTAGCACTTAGCCGTCAATGCAATTATGCATTTAGTAGTAACGTTTTTAGTTTCGTCGACCACTTTACACGACTGAATTAAATGAACTACTGCCTTTTTAGGGTTCCGTATCCAAAGGGTAAAAACGGGACCCTATTACTGAGACTTCGCGGTCCGTCTGTCTGTCTGTCTGTCACCAGGCTGTATCTCATGAACCGTGATAGTTAGACAGTTGAAATTTTCACAGATGATGTATTTCTGTTGCCGCTATAACAACAAATACTAAAAACAGAATAAAATAAATATTTAAGTGGGGATCCCATACAACAAACGTGATTTTTTCACCGTTTTTTGTGATAATGGTATGGAACCCTTCGTGCGCGAGTCCGACACGCACTTGGCCGGTTTTTTTTTAATAACTAATAAAGCCAATGGGTTACCTTGTTCGAAGGTTCCAGAAATTTAAAGAGCAGATACAAAGAAAGGACACGAGGTTTATTAAAAGGACCAAGAAGTATATTTACATTATAGCTCCAATATTCGCCCTTCTAACAAAACATGATATCAACAATTAAAAACTTTCACGCAAGCAGTGCTGTGCGCACAACTTGTACTGCTATAAGGAAAAAGATGTTGTATTTGTCATTAAATATCGTGAAAGTGAATACGTTCACCACAACATTTGTTTGCGTGGTGTCGTCGACCACGCCGCACGAACCTACCGTATTCATGTTTTGGAATTCCTTGCATGGCGCATGGCGTGTCCTTGTCGATAAGTAGGCAACTTATTCATTGTGCCATTGACTTGAGGCATTGTATGTCAATGATCTCGCGCAGCACGCCATGACGCCTAAAATTATTGTACCATCTATAGAACAATCAAACATAAAATATATTTCTGCAATTCAATTAGTAATCTTTGTCGCAAAATGAATGTGTCCCATAACCGGATTAAAGATATTTCTTTTGCGACAAATAAAAATGTATTTAGTCAGGACATTCAGTTGCACTATTTTCTCATGAATCATGATAGGAGCAGTGGTGGCCCAGTGGTATCGGCCGCGACTTACAAGTTGTAGGTCGCGGGTTCGAGCCGGCGCTTTACTTTGTGTAAATTATTTCATCACCACGGTTTCTCTCAAAACGGTGAGGGAAAACATCGTGAGGAAACCGGCATGACCTAGAACCAAAAATTCGAAGTCATGTGACATCCACCAACCCGCACTGGGCCCGCGTGGTGGATTACGGCCCATTCCCTCTCACAGAGAGGAGGCCTGTGTCCCTCCTGTGTGATGTGATGTGATTTTCTCATGGAAACCTTAAGTACTACATAACTAGGTAAATAACCACAGTTTAAATAGGAAAGCCGAGTGTTTGTAATCTCTAATGTACCTTATATCTTATAAATAGTTACAATTTAGCTACATCATGCTATTTGATTGCATAAGATCTGCCTCTCTCTGTGAGTGTATTCGATCGCTCGAGCTCCGGCAATTGGGGGAATACCAGCAATATTTATCTACATAACTGTTCTTGAAGATAGGAATATCTATGTATATCATTATCCAGTTATTATTCTACTTATAGCTGCCGGAATGCCGGATACAATGTTGTCTGTATTCCGGAGATCTCTTTCGAAGTTGAAATTTATGTCCTTGGTACCAATAAGCCATGCTGTTCTACAATCAGTCATAGCTTAGGTAAGTCGAAGAGGCGGTCGTTTTTACCAAGAACTGGTAATTGGTACAGGTACAGATAAAAAAAAAGTTATTTAAAAAAATTAAATAAAACACGACTGCTTAAAACTGCGACATGTTCGCGAGCTGGCTGACCAAAACCAGATGTATCCGCCGACTGCACAGCATGATTTTCTTCTTGTTTACATCTTAAGCAGTCGGGATTTTTGATTTTTTTAATTAACTTTTTTATTTATAACTATTTAGTTATTTTTTTTAGAATTATGTACATTAGTACATTTAAACATATAAGTGTTATATATTTTTGAAATCACCTCTTAAAACCCTTTATGTTGATATCCCACACGCTGATGATATCCGCCCAAAATATGCCATTTTTATAATTTCCAATTTTAATGTAGCCAGTGAAACTCGCAGAGTTCAGACGAATCGATTGACGTAAGAACCTTCAAAATCGGCCAACGCGTTCGGTCAATAGAACGCCACATAGGAACATACATACATAGACTGATAAACACATTACCCTCCTTCGGCAGTCGGGTAAAAAAGAGACAATCATCAAATTGACCAACGTGTAAATTAAGTACCTACCTACATAAGACTCTTCACATGCCTTTCAACTCGATCCCACCCAGGCTACTTGCAACCAGCTGTTCCATCAAGTTTGGTTACATAAATATATATTATGTAAGTATTGTAAGTACATTTTTATAATAAAAAAAAAGAATATAAGCTAGCAGGAATGTGTATTTTTGTCTACGGGAATGTTAGTGAATTCTTGATTAATCAAACATTTTTATTGTTTTATTTTTTTGTTTATCCATAAAAATTGCAAAGCAAATACCATTTACTCTATTTATCACATTATTCACATGATGTTATTAAAATCTACCTACATATTCATGCATTTGTAGAATATTAACACATGTCTGTCATTAATGGATTTCCCCAATTCCGTGGTCGAAAATCTTTCGTATGATGTAGGTATTGCACGATATTGTAAAATCCCAGTGAGATTGCGCTATTTACATAATTGGACATAAACAAGGCTTTAGCGAAATACTGGTTCTGTTCCGGTTGAGTCCACTTCAACAGCTTACTGTCTGACTCACTAGGAGTGTAGATTGTGTACAACGGATCTTGCACCTATTCAATGTTTTGTTTCGGCGTTTAACCCGTTAGCTACAAGATCGTAGAAGACGCCTGACGAAATTGAAGTAGGTACCTTCTTGCTAGATACATACCTGACAGTTAAGCGTTAGTTGTGCTTTGGTTTGCTTATGGCACAGATAATATAATACTAGCTTTTGGTGTGTAACCTTCACATACCAAAAGCAAACCAGAACAGGTAAAACTTTAATTGAATTTCGGCTTACAATCTCGCATAGTTTTTTTTTAAATTATTAAGTAAATTAAGATGATAAGTAGGGTAGTTGGTTGAAAATTAAGTGCTTACACAGTGCCTAGGCGAGGCCTATGATGCGTCTATGCAGATCTACGCTGGGAATATGTAGCCCAACGCTGACCTACACTACGCAGGGTCTACCTCTACTCAGACCAAAGCTGGCCTAAGCAATCCTTCACCGCACCTACGATAGTCTCAGGTCTCAGTGGAGGTAAATATGACACAATATCTTGTATGTTCTTCATCAAACACATCCATGCGAACTTACGCGTAAATATAACAAATGTTGATCAAAGATCACATATTACAAATTCTCTAACAGTCTACGGTAGAATCAATTATTTTCAACTTTTAATTTATATTTTTGACGTTCAAAAGTGCCGCTTAATGGCCTCGATGAAATAAAGAATTTTTGAGACTCCTGCCTTAATCCTTTTCTTCAATTTTTCTCTACTTTTCTCTAATTCGAAAAATATTATAATTATACATTATATTCAAAGCCTTTAGTTTAACAGGTTTATGGAAAGAAGGTGGCAATGGATAACAACATACCAACTACCGTTTAATGTATAATCACAACGCTGACAAGTTTGTACAGATATTTAAATTCTTTTTCTCAAACATGCTTGGAAATTTGAGCATTATTTTGACAACCTTCTTTGAGATAAATCGAAATTGCTGTACTGGCCACATACATGCGACGCAGCGGCCGGCAAAAGTTGTATGAAAATCCATATCTGTCGTGTTTAGCGGCCAAATAAATTACATAACAAACTCATATCTGTCGTGTTATTTAAAAATGGAACGATCTTCTACTCCGAAACATGGCAACCAAGGAGGTAACTAATCAAAGCTTTTATTTAAATTTCGAACTGGCTTGCAAATAGAACGCTGTTTAGTGAAAAAAAAACAAAAGAACACTTTAACGCGGGAACAATTATTGTCGTTCGTCATTGATTTTGACACAATGAGTTCTACCGTTCTACATACTACTTAGTTTTAATTTTCGCGCATTATTTGAGAAAAGTACTATACAAGCCTTGGCCAAACTAGGCATTGATGGACTTACGTATGTGTGCCTCGGCTTCGCCTCGGCCCACATTTACACGTTCGTCCATCAATGCCTCTTTTGCTGGTCGCTGCAGTAATGTACTATAAATAACTAAGGTAAATAAGGAAAACCGTGAATTAATGGCTGGTTGGACTTTACGTGCTTCTAAGAAATAGATAGCGCGCCGAGCCTCCGCTTCCGCTCCGACAGACCTCGGCGTCGTTCAGTTACGTCAAGCTACGATCGGAAATACCTCATCGTGACTGTCTATTTCGGCGCGAATCGCGACGCAGACACACCTGTGTCATGCCGACCATAGTGTAGCTCGTGGCACAGATCATATAATACTCGTGGCACAGATTGTAAAGTAAACAGAATCAGTCGCTCGGCTAACGGCCTCGGGACTTGGGTTTTACCGCTCGCCTAGAAAACATTGCGGAATCAGAATAGGGTTTCCATTAAAACACAACTGAACCTACTTTTCACTTGCTACAAATTAAAAAAAAGAACATATTTCACAACCTTAATCGGATTTGTTGTTATCGATAGAGCATAAAACATCATTAATCAACGGTTTTTACGAAAGCGTTCGCTTACACGTTATTACATAAAGCTTATTTTGTTGTGAACGGACGGCACCGTTTATAAAACGTTATCTTCAAATGAACACAATAACAAGTTTAATAATAGGAGTGATTAATGTGCTTGCAGGATGACGCGCACTTTGCGCGGGGGCTAAGGGAGGCGCGAACACGACACTCTGCGCAACACTGCTCCGCTACCGGCCTGCTGCCCTGCCGATCTCTCCCGGCACAAATGACCAGACATTATTTAATTGAAATGGAAGTGAAAGGGTGACAATTGTAATAGAAAACAAAAAAAGGGTTACGTTTTTGCGAAACGACGCGATGAAATATTGCGCCAGCCGTGCATTGTAACAGTTGTTTCTTACTACCTATTTAGTCGAACCATTATGAACTTAATGGTGTTTATAATATTAATATCACTGTCAGTTAGGTATCTAACTCTTACTTAATATGCAACCATGATTAATAATATTTATAAAAATATTGTTTATCAAAAATAGTATTATAGGATCGTACATTCCTAGTCTAAATTCTAAGAAAACGCTACGGAATGTCCAGCAGAAACAGTAACAAGTGAAATACAAATAAAACATTTAAGGTAAATATTAAAAGAAACTATAAATCATGGTTTAAGTTGCGAGTTGTTTACCTACTTGTTTGACTTAACGTCTTGTAAGGCTGTTTGTGTAATAAAAGAAGCGGATTCGGGCTTGACATTTGCTAACTAATGATTCCGTGTGACAAAGCTCCTGCTCGCTCCCTGTCAGGCGACTTTAAAAGCCCTTTGTAATCAGAAATTTTTAACACTTCAATGTTTGATTTGTGCGAATTTGCGACATCGACAGAAAAAAAGGCGATTGATATGTCACGTTTTTATTGTTGTTTGTATTGCTACCTGAACGTTTACGTAGAAAAAACTAGGGTAGTTCGTATTGATTGCGCGTCGACAGTTTGGAGCCTTTCACGCCGCTCTACGAAAAATATGACAGATTCATGAAGGAGTCGTTGACTTTATTGTAGTCAAAAGTATCATGTCGTTGGGATAATTGATGCTCATTCGCACAATTTATTTATATTTTTAATAAATTTTATAAAGTAGCGACGCTTTTCCTAACCTTCGTATTGAACACAATTTCTTATAAGTCATTGATTTATTTAATATCAAATAAAAAACAAAGCCGTGTAGTAACATTGTATTAATATTTAATATCGCGGCATGGCAGGGTAGCGAGGCACTAGGCGTGAAATCAAATTGTCAACGCGGACTCCAGCGAACATATTGATATTTTAATTAGATTTACAAAGTCGGTGCTCGCAGTTCCGTGGGCACACCCAACTCTTTGAGCCGCTCTAATGGCACCCCGCGGACTATAGTTAAGGGTTGTCGGAGCCCGCTTTGTGCCTCCTCAATATTTACTCCCAAATGCATTAATGCAACAATACTTACTTAGTTTTTTAAGTTTTCGTAGCAGCTTCCGCGTTATCGTTTTCAAAAGCTTTGGAAATGTCACTCACGGCGTAATTATAGAGCAGCGCAGCAGGTAGCTCCACACTAACAGTTGCGTTTGCGCTTGCGACTCGGAACACAATCATAATTGCTTTTTCGTCTATACGTGTTAGCTATAAAAACAGTTTTTTTGTGCGCACCTTTTGTTATTTTAGTAATAAAATTCAAGGAAGAAATAATTACTCGTCGACACGATATGGTGTTTAGGATTTACGCAGGTACGTGAAAACGACAATTTTGAGCAAAGAATTTATTAAAGGAAATAAAAAAATAGTTAAATTAAGACAGGTTTTGGACGCAATCTTTCTATCACATCCTCCTAAAGTCGAGTGAATAAACTTACACATCACAGAAAACAATTACAGCAATCTACTTTTTTTTCAAAAAAATAACAAGTATTTTTCATTTGTCACCTATAATAATAGGCTACCAAAGAGTCAGTTTTTCAAAAATACAATTTACGGAAACAGACAAAACTGTCTCAGCTGGAGCTAAACATGTTGAGTGGGATTGTAGAGAAAACATATGCACATAAAAACAAAAACGACACGAACAAACATCTGCAAAATCATTTATGTTCCAAAACAACACGATCAATTTGTCTGAATACGCAATGAGCAGAGGGCAGGGGGTGGCGGAGCCCTGCCGCGTCCCGGCGCGCGCCGTCACTTCACGCTGGGCCGTCGGTACACAGAACTCTAATTGACACACTAAAATACGTCATGGTGCATAAAAGCATTGATTTCGCCGAGCCCTTTCATTTTTCTAACAATATTTTATGACAAGCGAAAGGTTAATTTATTTTCTATAGATCTATTTTGTTTAATTTTATTTTGCAAACTGCTAACAAGATTTTATAGTCAAACAAAATTTGACTGTAGAGATATTTTGTTTATAGTGCGTGTCGCGCACTATACTAGATAACTTTTTGACGGTTGGCGTAGTAGTTGAGCGATCGGCTGCTGCGCTGCGTGTCGCGGGTTCGATTTCCGCGCGGAACAAATATTTGTATGGCCTACAGATAGTTGTTTCGGATCTAAGTGTCTTGTGTATGTGAGTTAAAATGTTTGTAAACGCACCCAAGATACAGGCAGAAATTTCTAGTGAGGGGCAAAGATTGAAAAAAAATCTTTTTTCTTTTTTTTTGGGCATTGTTCGGTTAAATTGTGTCCTTTAGGATAGCTTTCGATATTTTGTATTACCTCCATAACTTCCCACTGCAGAGGGAACCTCCCGTTAGTTCTTCCACGTATTCCCCTGTCTGCTTCCATCTGAGACATGCAACACCCCACCATTTCCTTCTTGGCCTGTCGAGAAATCGTTACTGTGTGAGTGTTTTCACCCATATCTCAGTCAACCAGCCCTCCTGCTTTCTGTAATAATATAGAATGTTCATTCTCTTCCATTATATAAAACAGTTCAAAGGCACCGTTAAAATCTTCCGATTTTAGAAATCTGCCTTATTATGAAAAATAAATCATTAAGGCCTAGTTCTTTACTTTTGTGATTGGTGGAATGAATTTTCAACAGCCAATCACAACAGATAACGCGTGCTTGACAATTTTTCATATTAATTCTGCGATATGTTAGAGGTGAGAATCTCGGCCTAAGTATTTCGAATCGACAATCAAGAAGTTTATGCCACGGCAACACTGCATTTACAAGTGTTAAAGATGAATATACATAGGTTGGAGTATCTCAAGGGACTGTATTAGGCTTTTGTGACTGTATCTTAACTAGCCCTGAAAACTAAAAAGCAAGCGAAATACATTTCTGGTTGAATTCTGAACATACTGGGTATTTAATTAATTATATCTCAGATAATAAAAAGAGAACAGAATTTAATTCTGAATGATATGTTTGACCCTAGTTACAGAGAGCATTACTAAATGAAATTCTTTAAATGCTCTAAATAACGAGATTTTTTACGCAGGAGCCCCTGGAGTACTCGTACAATCGTCCGTTGCTTTTCTCGCCCCACGGATGCCCGAGGCAAATATCTGCAGAATGCGTGTAATTATTTATTTGCCCTCTGAGCCCTCACTGCCCGCCTGCCCCTGCTCCACTCAGCCTTTCAACAGCCATACAAATAAATACAATGCGAATGCAATACAACAGAGAAATTCAAGGAATGTGGAAATAGGGTTTTTTTTCAAACCTATTAGCGTTATGAAGTAAACACTGGGCATAGCTATTTGAAATTGATTTTCGGTTGACGAAAATGCTGGCTGAATACCTTTTTTTTTGCATAAAGTAAGAAGATACGTAAAAAACTGGCCAAGTGCGAGTCGGACTCCACCGTACCACTATCGCAAAAAACGGCAAAAATATCACGTTTGTTTTATGGGAACCCTACTTAAATATTTAGTTTATTCTTTTTTAGTATTTGTTATAAATATAGCGGCAACAGAAATACATCATCTGTGAAAATTTCAACTGTCTAGCTATCACGGTTCAAGAGTTACAACCTGGAGACAGACGGACAGACAGACGGATCGTGGAGTCTTAGTAAAAGGGTCCCGTTTTTACCCTTTGGGTACGGAACCTTGAAAATGTGATTGCGCCTAAATATGAACGAGGCTTTATTTAGGTGTGTCTGTAGCTAGGCAAATACGAGTGTATTTACATAAATAAAGCCACATATACCTAGTAGATTCTTATAAAATTATAATGATCATAATATTGTATGATTACTCAATATTACTTAAGAGGTCAAGAGGTTACAGCTAGGCTACGGGCCGGGTTTTTTTGTTACGGCTAAAAAAGATTCTATAAGATAAGCATAACGTGACTATTGTAAAATTGTAAAGTACCTAGACCCACATCTTTTGGTATTTCCCGGTCTTACGAATTTCAATTAAAATCGAATGTTGGTATGATCGAATTCAATAAGTTGAAAGACATTAATTAGTGCGGTAGAAAAAAATAAGTGGTTGTTAAGAACTCTTTTTAGGGTTCCGTACCCAAAGGGTAAAAACGGGACCCTATTACTAAGACTTCGCGATCCGTCTGTCTGTCTGTCTGTCTGTCCGTCTGTCTCCAGGCTGTATCTCATGAACCGTGATAGCTAGACAGTTGAAATTTTCACAGATGATGTATTTCTGTTGCCGCTATAACAACAAATACTAAAAACAATATAAAATAAATATTAAAGGGGGCTCCCATACAACAAACGTGATATTTTTGCCGTTTTTTGCTCGATATTAATAACGGCAACAGGTAGACGCTTGAAATATTCACAGAATGTTTAGTTGTATATTTACTTCAAAAAATAATAATTAATAAATTAAAATAAAATAAATTAAGGGGGGCTCCCATATAACAAACGTGATTTTTATGCAGTGTTTTGCGATAATGGTACGGAACCCTTCTTGTGCGAGTCCGACTCGCACTTGGCCGGTTTTTTGTATACCTAACTCTTATGCTATCGTTCTAGTGATTATTATGATAATTAAGATGATTATTATGATTGTTATATGTTTTGAAATATGTTGTATTGTACAACACATCACACACCTAGTTCATACTTGATCTAGTAACATACAAAGTCACCAGGTTAGTCATTCTTAGAGTTATCTAAGAATTGAGGAGCCTGGTGACCCCGTAACCCAGGTATTCAATACCTTCTTCGGGCACCAGTCTCTCACAAACGTTTTTTTATATATTTATAGGGTTCCGAACCCTAATAACAGGACCGTATTACTAAGACTCCACGATCCGTCTGTCTGTCACCAGGCTGTATCTCATGAATCGTGATAGCTAGACAGTTGAAATTTTTACAGATTATGTATTTCTGTTGCCGCTATAACAACAAATAGTAAAAACCGGCCAAGTGCGAGTCAGACTCGCACACGAAGGGTTCCGTACCATTATCGCAAAACACTGCAAAAACATCACGTTTGTTGTATTGGAGCCCCCCTTAATTTATTTTATTTTAATTTAATAATTATTATTTTTTGAAGAGAATATACACTAAACATTCTGGGAATATTTCAGGCGTCTACCTGTTGCCGTTATTAATATCGAGCAAAAAACGGCAAAAATATCACGTTTGTTGTATGGGAGCCCCCCTTTAATATTTACTTTATACTGTTTTTAGTATTTGTTGTTATAGCGGCAACAGAAATACATCATCTGTGAAAATTTCAACTGTCTAGCTATCACGGTTCCTGAGATACAGCCTGGAGACAGACGGACAGACAGACAGACAGACAGACGGATCGCGAAGTCTTAGTAATAGGGTCCCGTTTTTACCCTTTGGGTACGGAACCCTAAAAACAGAATAAAATAAATATTCAAGTGGGGCTCCCAAACAACAAACCTGATTTTCTTGCCGTTTTTTGCGATAATGGTACGGAACCCTTCGTGCGCGAGTCCGACTTGCACTTATTTATATTAGTTTAAGCATTTTCTGTATCTACCTGCAACAGTTTTGATGAGAAAACTAAAAAATTACGAAAATATTTAAAAAAAATTGTGTCAAGCTAGTTAATTAAAAAAATAGAACATCCTGCATAAATAAACATACAAATGACGCGAAGTTAATTAAGATTTTTATAACATGCCGCTCACATTAAACTAACGCGCGGCAGGGAATGTACTGGAATGTAATGAATGAATCTCTTGTGTTGATATTTTGAACATTGATGTATCCGGCAGCATCGTTTGTTTGTAAAATACGGCGCTCAACATTTTATTACCGACTCCGAACTTACACCAATCTGTGTATTGTATACGTAGTGTTTTATTACTTTATTGTACCAAACTAAAATGTAGTGGCAGGTAGTTCTTTAAAGTTAGTTTTACAGATAATAAAGAGCTTAAACGGTATCGTTTTTCATGCAAGCTTTAAATAATAGAAAATACACAAAAGGCGCCTGATAAAGCCGGAGACAAATACAACGCGCCGGGTCGCTACTATTTTGACATTTTAATTTCACCCTTGCTCAAAATCCGTTTTGAATGGCGATAGATGGGGGCGCGACGTGATGTTGAGCTCTCTTGATACATGTATCACAGACGCAGGAGAGCCTTGATTGACGTTTATCGCCGGGATTAAAATACAATTAAATTTAATTTTAAATTGAGCACGAAATTCTGTGCAACCCTTTACAAGACCCGGACGTGCTAGTAAATAGCACGAACCTACGTAAGTATCCGTCGTTTCTAATAACAGCAGTCGTGCTCAAAGGTACTTTAAAAAAAAATTGTATTGTAAAATTGTGCAAAAGTATCGACAATGGCTTTAAATTTATGGATTGGAACGGCCATTAGGCTGGATGTTCTCGATTAGAGGTAATTTGTGTCAATCACGGGCGCATTGTGCCATCACGTTCCACGTCCGCCCGCGCTGGACGGCCATTCGCTCTAATTAAACGTCGAGCCCCCATTTACAAAAGTCAATCGCGGGATTAAAGTTTGACGTGAACAGACCTTTTCCAACTATTTTTATGGTCTTTTGTAGTTTCTGCTATTAGGACGTCAATCTTAAAGAGATTAATTTGCCCTTTGATATCAGTTTTCGGAAACAGATTGGTGTACGGTATTGATTTTATAGTTGTTTTTAATTCCTAGAATTTCAACTTTGTGTACCTACAGAGTAGTTGTGTAATCAAACCAAAAAAACGTTCCCACAATCAAAGCTTAACTAAAAATCAAAAGTTTATTGCTTTCCGCGTGTCTAACCCCGTGTCGTAACGTTATTATCGCCAATAATAACTTATTTTATCGCCTCCACACAACCGATTTCATGTCCGAATTTGTTTGCATTTTAGATTTGCGCAATTCTTGATTTGCGGTCTACTGTGGTCTTCGTTTGGAATGGATATTCTCTGTCCTTTTCCTTCAAATACATTTTTGTACGAGGCAAAACGAGATAGCATGGTTAGAGTAGGGTTTGGCAACACAAAGTGTGCAGTGGCTGCAACCCTTTCATTTAGTGTGTGACTAGTAAACGGTAATTTGATTTCACGCTAGTCCAATGATTAATGTCGGTGCCTTATCGCTCCATATTTTACCGATTTAGACCAATATCACTTTGTATTTTTTTCTATAAATAACGTGTGAAAAGTCTCTTTCCGAATAATGAAAATTAAGTAATCAATATTCTTATTTATGTATTCTTTATTGTACACCAGAAAATACAGTAACAAAAGAAACTTAAAACTAAAAATATACAACGGGCGGCCTTATCTCATTCCGCGATCTCTTCCAGGCAACCTGGAATGGACAGTGATTGCCTGGACATGACATGGGGTTGTCAGGGGTGTATTCTTGTCCTGAAATTATCCACCACAGCAAATTTTATCAATGAAACTGTTTCCAAGAGCTGTTAGTGTAATCATTGCTGTGAAACACTAACACTGATAATAGCTCTTGAATGCTGTTTAAATGACGTACAGCACTTTCATCTCAATCCTGCCCTTTTCCCATATTTACTTGAGGTCGGTACAACACGTTTTCTTCTTCCATACCATCCAGTCCCTCGTCACGCTATCAGGCGTCTCCTTACACAGTCCATCCATCTTTTCTTTGGCCTTCATCTCCCTCTCCATCCAGCCACATTTATATTCATAACTCTTTTAGTGCCATACCACAAACGGTTTCCTTTCAACTTTTCTGTCACTGGCGCCACTTTCAAACTGCCTCTAATATACTAATTTCTCACTTTATCCATTTTCGTCACTCCGCACGTCCATCTCAACATTCTCACCTCTGCTAAATGCTGCATTCTGCTCCATACAGTATGACAGGTCTTATCACGGAGTTGTAGATTTTACTATTCTATAAATCTCACAGTGATAACTTAGGTGGACTGAACATGAAGTAATCCATCAAACTATGTGAGATGATGATGATGAGAGATAATGAGATGTTTAATCAAAGGATAGAACGGCTGTACACATCGCACCGTTAAAACTTAGTAAAAGGGAGCTAGAGGGTGACCATAACCTCTTACCCTCTTAGGTATAACAAAGGTATAACCATACATTTTCAAAGGTTTATACTTGGTATAACTTTATACCGCGTTTATTTGTAAGAGGGTTAGAGTATATAAGGTAGCTTATGGTCACGCCCCAGATTGCATTCATTTTAAATTTGGCTCTGAAAACGAACTTAAAATTAATGCTGAGAAACTAGCGAATGTGCAAAAGTGTTGTTGTTATACAAAGATCTTGTTTGAATGAGTGCGATGTGATTCGATATGATTATAATATTAATGAATGTTAATTGAAAGCGGCACGCGTGCACGCGTCCCACGCGCTGCTGTTTAGGAGACAAAGCTCTATCTGCACTTAGATCACCCTCATTTAGTTTTCAATGGACTTATTTAGTTTAATTTGATAGGACATTGTACATTTCAATTAACATGGGCTGCAATATGTTAATCGATTTTAACTGAACGTGAAATAATTTTGGTTTCTAAAAAGATGTTGGAGAAATATTTTAAACAGTGCGCTTACAAAATATTAAGACCACAAGACAAGCGAATTTTGTGATTTTTTGTGGTGTTTGTGGAAGGTCACTGGAACTATTTCAAAAATTCTTTCACTATTTTCTAGGTAGGAACATATTACAGACGGGTGTGTAACCCGGACAAAGTTATTAGAAACTTATCTAAACGATTATTTAATTACAAAAGATACGCTTAGCTGGTTACAAGGCGGCGATGCGCCATCGTTACATGGTGGACATCCCACCCATACGCACTAAACGTTTTGAGAATACTTTTATTATGCGTACAGCTAAGGAGTGGAATTCCCTGTCGGAGTCTGTGTTTCCCGATAGCTACAATCTAAGGGTCTTTAAGTCAAGTGTGAATAGGTTACTACTAGGCAAGCGTGCTCCATCGTAGACCACATCATCGCTTACCATCAGGTGAGGTAGTGGTCAAGCGCGAGAGTATAATATTAAAAAAAAAAATAAAAAAAAATATTTATATATTCTCATTTTTAACTGACTTCAAAAATGAGGAGGTTCTCATTTCGACAGTATGTTATTTGATTGTTACGCGATTACTCCGCCAATTATAAATTGACTTTGAAAATTCTTTATTTTTTTTAAAGGAACATGTTCCCGAATTATTCCCATTAAAATTTGGGAAAATCTGATGACGAACTTCGAAGATATATAACAGAACTCTTCAATAAATGACGGCAAATCTCTCGGGATTGCTGCAATCACATGTCTACTACTATAGAACTTGGCCATTATTAACACAACTAAAAAGTGAAATTTATAATTTTTTACAAAAAACTAATACCAACTTCGGTGGAAGTCGGTTGTAGTTTTTTTGTTAAAAAGTTTTTATACGTAGGTGATCCTCACAGCTGTAGAGATAAACTTCAATCATCAATATGAGCAAGTTGTAGTCAATGAAACGTCATCAAACAAAAGACAACGTCTACATTTCACGTATCGATCGCGCTGTGTTCCGTAACACGCAGGCGTAGCGTAGCGTCCGGCGCGCAGGCGTAGCACGCTCTACGCTGCTACGAATAACAATAGATACCTACTCATTTTAGAAAAACATGAAATTAAAGTAGGTATACAGGCAAGGAAATGAAATTAGGATTTACTATTAGGTACAATCTTGACGGCTGTCTGTGTAGAGTACAGAGTGCATATAAAACAAGGATAAAGGCCTAGAAAAGGCAAAATAAAACCGACATATTGATTAAGAATAATTATGAATAATATTTTGATTTGTTTTTCATTTCATGCATTGGATATTTATTAGCATAAATAACTTCTTTAGAATGGACCAGAATAATAATCTTTTTTAGGGTTCCGTACCCAAAGGGTAAAAACGGGACCCTATTACTAAGTCTTCGCGATCCGTCTGTCTGTCTGTCTGTCTGTCTGTCTCTCTGTCAGTCCGTCTGTCTCCAGGCTGTATCTCATGAACCGTGATAGCTAGACAGTTGAAATTCACAGATGATGTATTTCTGTTGCCGCTATAACAACAAATACTAAAAACAGTATAAAATAAATATTAAAGGGGGGCTCCCATACAACAAACGTGATATTTTTGCCGTTTTTTGCTCGATATTAATAACGGCAACAGGTAGACGCTTGAAATATTCACAGAATGTTTAGTTGTATATTTACTTCAAAAAATAATAATTAATAAATTAAAATAAAATAAATTAAGGGGGGCTCCCATACAACAAACGTGATTTTTATGCAGTGTTTTGCGATAATGGTACGGAACCCTTCGTGTGCGAGTCCGACTCGCACTTGGCCGGTTTTTTTTTTCCTTTTATATAGTTAACTGGTAGCAGTGAGCCATTCCTTTCTTTTTTCATTGTCTGGTGATACTGTTGAATTATTTAAAATACCCAAACCTAAAGATAACCTCTTATTCAATAGCATCTTAAAATTAAAGTTAAACAAGAATATAAAGTTTGCTTGTTTAGGCTACTTTACCGCTCAAATCCTCTTAAGTGAACAGGATCGCCTGTTTTTATGACATGTTAAGAAAAGACTCGTCCAATGTTCTCATAGTCGTGTATGTGTCTAAGTAATCAAATAACGTTAATACCCCATCCTAATCCTTGGATAATGCCTTTGTTCGCGAGTTACATGCTCCGCTACGCCCTCGCTCAAATATTTGTTTATCTTTATGCGCCCACTCCTATCGCGATCTAAGCCATTGTTGAATTTCGAATGTTTTTTGGACAAAATAGCTTTTTTATCTAAAAAACGTTCGATGTGCAAGCACGTGTCGGGTGATCGATCACAGAGCACCGTCGTACGCTCCGCTATGAAATCTGCGCCAGAATCATATTCTACACTCTGTACGGGTCTAAGTCCGTATGGCGTACACTGATTCGCCGGTAGTTGGTAGAGAAACACGTCACAGTTAAATCCACTAGTTAAATATTTTTGAGTTAAGAAAACTACGGTATATCTTAGATGGAAGGCGACTATTTCTCTCTCTTGGTTTGGATAGCAACACGGCTATAAGATCACTATCAACGTTGATTGCTTTGTTATGATGTTTTATACGGCCAAATTATGACGCACATCGTTGGCCTAAAGTAGGCTGCAAGTATGCAGAAAAATGTACGGTGTTGAGACCGTACACACTCCCATACGAATACAATTCACGCCGCGAACAGAAACCGTCCTCTCTTTGCATAATGTATTTTTATATTCCATTAGTTTCAATTTTAAGCTTAAAGAGCTTACACCGTTCTACACTGCACAGTACCTATGCAGTATGCACAATCCACGCGATCCCTAAGTGTGAACATCTGTATTTGCGTATGGCGCTCCCACTCTTACGCGCATTGCTATAAAGCCGTATTCAAATAACTTTAATCGCTTAAGTACACAAATCCATTCTCGCTACTAACGAATTATAATTATTCATAGGCGACGCCGACATCAATCCTTTCCATCTACATACAGTGTTTGTATAATGCTTGCATGAACTTTGCAAAGTATGAAATATGGTAGAAGCTAGCCATCAGTCTCCATATCTATCAGCAGAATCGCAACTTATCGCGTTTCTAAAATGGTTGTAAGTAAGTTTTCTCAAACATGCTTGGAAATTTGAGCATTATTTTGACAACCTTCTTAGAGATAAATCGAAATTGCTGTAGGTACTGGCCAAATACAAGCGCCCAGCGGCCGGCAAAAGTTGTATGAAAATCCATATCTGTCGTGTTTAGCGGCCAAATAAAATATACATAATAAACTCATATCTGTCGTGTAATTTAAAAATGGAACGATCTCTTACTCCAAAACATGGCAACCAAGGAGGTAAATTATCAAAGGTTTTATTTAAATTTCGAACTGGCTTGCAAATAGAAAGGTGTTTATTGAAAAAAAAAACAAAGCAAAATTTTTGTTACTCGTTGTTCGTCAATTGATTTTGAAAATTAATAATTGTATTTGACAAAATGAGTTCTAGAGTACTGTTTAGTTTTAATTGCCGCGCATTATTTGAGAAAAGTACTATACAAGCCTTGGCCACAACTAGGCATTGACGGACTTACGTATGTGTGCCGAGGCGAACGTCCATCAATGCCTCTTTTTTTGGCCGCTGCAGTAATGTACCTACTAATACTTCCTCAGCAAAGTACAAAGCTATGATATCAGATACATACTGTCACGGATCATAACATAAATTGGTGCAACAATGGCAGGGTTAGTATCCATTAAACCCTTTTATACAGTTTTTTATTGAATTCAGTCGAACGTGTGCATTAGGTAATCAATAAAATTATACGTACTCACGCTTCCCGGGCGCAATCGGGTGAAAATGTTAAAGCGGGCTCTTCATTTCATGCTTGACGGAGTCGCGCGCCGTGACACCGGGTGTCATGTTCTCATGTGACATGTCAATGTGAACTTACGCGTCGATACGTACGACCTGTCATGTGTCATTGTGCAAAATGAACACTGCAAATAAAGATTTTTACACTTAATAACTTGAATTTTAGGAAATTTTCAATGTGTTATCAAATATTTATTTGAGTAGATAGATCCACCACATCGGCCAGTATCTGGATTGTGGGGGTCAGATAGGTAGTCACTCCGAGTTAAGTACTGGTATCCAGCTGCATCCTGTTAGGTTAGGTAAGCTAGGCAGATGGTGAGATAATATTTAAAAGAGAAAAAAATTTAATTGGAAAAGGTCTGACCATTTAAATAATGATTAATGTATTAGAATGTCTTGTAACGATTTGTATTTTTCTCAAACAAGCATGGAAATATTGTCATTATTATAGAAATAAAAACCGGCCAAGTGCGAGTCGGACTCGCGCACGAAGGGTTCCGTACCATTATCGCAAAACACGGCAGAAAAATCACGTTTGTTGTATGGGAGCCCCACTTAAATATTTATTTTATTGTGTTTTTAGTATTTGTTGTTATAGCGGCAACAGAAATACATCATCTGTGAAAATTTCAACTGTCTAACTATCACGGTTCATGAGATACAGCCTGGTGACAGACAGACAGACAGACCGCGAAGTCTCAGTAATAGGGTCCCGTTTTTACCCTTTGGGTACGGAACCCTAAAAAGAACACGCGAAGTACCGAATTTACTTTTATATTTCCCTGCATTCTTTTGAGAAAAGCACTATATATGCCTCGGCGGAAATGGCAATTGCCTGTCTCGTATTAGTGAAGTCCTTGCCTACGGCTCGGCCTTCAAACTCATACTTGACCTGCAATTGCCTATTGCCCGGCCTTTGCAATAATGTACTATTAATGTTTTATATGTAAGTTTCTGTAAAGGTGTTATAATAATTAATGAATAAATAAAAAAAAAACACCTACTGGTCACAAGTAAAGGCAAAAACAGTGTGTTGTATGTATGTACTTTACGCTAACATATTTTTATAAAGTAGGTAAAGAAACAGCATTATTACAACATTAGCGTCCATAACAATAGACTTTTCATTTCCACCAGATGTGCGATAAACGTTATCAAGGGGGCTAACCGTGACCTCATAAAAAGCAGAATTTATTACATCTCACGACCCTTGCCCCGAAACTAAGACAGCGCACAAAATAATAGAAAAATATCGTAATTAAAATCCAACCCTTCCTGTTCTGCGCTTTTTTATAGAGGGATGAAATTGGAGCGAGGCGCGCGTGACCGATGCGATGATATAGTGCAGTGTAGTGAGGTCCTGGCTTGAGTGCCGGCGTCGACGGCGGCGGCGGCGGGCCGGAGGGCGGGTCGGCCTGAGCGATCTTTAATGACTCTGTTACCTCGTTTATTGTAATGTTAACATATGACGGCAACAATTAAGTATCTACGATAAACGCTCGTTTCCGTTGCCTTCGTTGTTTCGTGTCCTTTCAAAAGGGAAGGTAACAGGATATATCCTATTGCCTTTCCATTAACAACCATCTAATTTGCGACACTCTCTTTTTATATTAGAGATAAACTCTTGGAATATCGCGTTCAAGGTGTCAGTCAATGCAAAGAAGATGATCTGAAATCGGTTTAAAGAATTTATTCTCATAAGAACAATACATAGGTTCACTTACAATGAGATACAAAGTAATTGTTTATATCTAAATAAACACAGTTTGCCTCCGATGCGTGTTGGTGAAGTTATACAAAACAAATATGTAGGAAGTATGTAATTACTAACATTTAATAAGCGGTATGACTACATTTTATAAACGTAATTTCTCAGTTTTAGTTTAAATCTGTTAATATTATCACAATCTTTTACGTCATTTGGTAGGTCGTTAAACAGCAGAATTCTGATCAGTTAAAAAAATAAACTACCTATTACACAAACAAAAGTATAGTGTAGATACTCTGTGTAGCTTAAACTAATTTCCGTTGATATTACAATTGTGGATAATATCAGGGTAGTGCTGCTAGCAAATAACAGAAGCTTTGGCTGCGGCTGCGCGGACGTGCACGGGCGGGGTACTACGCCCGAGACGTGCCGCTTGCACCAGCACGTTTTATATTGCTCACTAAGGTGAAGCGTAAACTGGCAGCCGATTACCATTGCCGTAATCACTACCTTTATGCAGACGCACATAATTGTCTCTGCCCGATTCGAAATTCAATCAAGTTCGTAATTTAAAACAATAATATTTTTGAATGCTGAATCATTCGAACGCGTAGACACAGTATTATACTACAGATGAACAGATCAAACGTAAAAAAAAATAGTGGATATGTTTCGATTCTCAATTATGTTTGAAAAGGAACTATTGTACACTGTAAATGTATTCAGAAACGGATTTTCTTTTATCGAATTACTAAAGTAGAGCCAAACATTTCAATAAAAGTTTTTATAAGAACTTAAAGTTGTACAATGGATTATTGAAGAAAAGGTAACATTACATTGTGTCATGATATGCCGCCTCCGATTTCCTGAAGATTGAATCAAAAGAGATCCTTATTTTTGTTGGCATAAGGACGATATTCAAATAATAGTAATATCGGCCCAGTGAGAGAGGTGCGATGAGCAAGTTGCAATATTGTTTGTTGTTTGTTAAAGTATGCGTGAATAAGAGATCTTCAGACAAGTATTGATTGGTATTCAATGGCAGTTCGATGAATGGCTGCTTGACAATGCGATCATTCTGCTACTTATGCGAAGATTTATTTCATTGTAAAATATAAAGAAATAGGTAAGAGCCACGTCAACTTTGAAGTTTTAGATGATTTTTTATTTCACATGTTAGTTTTTCTTATGTCTAGATATCTATCACGTATTTAAACTTAAATCCACATACTAATATATTGGATTAACCGATTGTGTGCCGTAATTAACGAAACAATTTAAAAGCCATTGTGTCTCGCGTGGATTCACGTTTTAGACACTCAAGGGGTTAATCACACTAATATTATAAAGGCGAAAGTTTGTGAGTGTGTGTGTTTGTATGGTTGTTACTTTTTTTTTTTTTATATTTGTGATGGGTTTGCTCTTGACTCTAGTCTAGGTCAGAGGTGACAGAGACAGAGTCGACGATGGAGTGAGCTTACCCAGAAGAAGCCTGTTCACTCTAACTTTGAAGAGATTCGGGTTGAAGGCGTTCGGAAACACGGACGCAGGTACTTCTTTACGCTCAAACGGCTGGACGGATCTGGATTAAATTTGGCACAAAGATAGATTATAGTCTGGCATAGCATATAGGATACTTTTTATCCCGGGAATATGTATCCTTAGGGTAATTTTCGACATTCACGCGGGCGAAGCCGGTGGCAGAAGTCACTGGCAGTACATAATTGTAAACAAAAAAATAAATAATAAATTGTACAGAAAGAGGTAATAACAAAAACTATAACCATAGCAAGCTAAGGTAAATGTCAAAACTATATTTTCAGATTCCATGATACTCAAACTTAGAATAGGCACTAGTCTCGTTGTACTGGGTCAGTCAAGGGCTTTAACTAGGAAGTTTGTCATCGACACGCTAAGAAGAAGAAGTCTTGTTGTCGAAGTAAGAAAGATAAAAACAGGCCAAGCGCGAGTCGGACTTCGCACATTTAGGGTTCCGTACTAAATGAAAATCGGTTCAACCGTACAAAAGTTATATGCATTTTATTCTTTGAATCGGTGCATTTTTAACCCCCGACGGAAACAGAGAGGTGTTATAAATTTACGTGTGTTGCTGTGTATCTGTGTGTTTGTCTGTGGCATCATAGCGCCTAAACGGATCTACCGATTTTGATTTTGTTTTTTTGTTTGAAAGGTGACTTTGTCGAAAGTGTGAAACATAGCATGTTTGAATAAAATCGGTTTAGCCGTTCAAAAGTTATTCGCATTTTACTCTTTGAATCAGGATTTTTTCGCAAGATATTGTGTCATTATTACGTGTTTCGATAGATTGTCGATTGAAGCGTATCGGCTCATCATCATCATATCAGCCGAAAGACGTCCACTGCTGGACATAGGCCTCCCCCAAGCGTCGCCACATTGACCGGTCCCGTGCGTCTCGCAAGCAGCGGATTCCCGCAACCTTCACCAGGTCAAGCGTATCGGCTACTAGGTCTATTTTAAGTAGTTTAAAAAGAATGAAATAAAAAAAATTATCGGTGGATTTTTAAATGTAATTTTAACTTGTTCAAGACATCTTGTTATGACGTTTTGATGCATCAACAAGATTTTTATTTTTATTTTCTTTTTAGAGGTATTCGTTACGGGTTTTTTTATATGATCGATGTGTGTATTTTTTTTTATTTTTGTTCTAAGTCCAGAACTATTATAGTCTCTGAGTCACATCGACGACATTTAGGCCTAAACATAAGCACCAAAAAGAAATCATACCTTGACTAGAAGACTGACATGGATATAATATCAAAACAAATTCCTTAGGGGGGTAGTGTTAGGTAGAAGGTTTATGTAAGAAAAAAGAGATGAAATAAGTGACAATAGTTCAACATTGCTACTACTACAGTGTGCAGTGATTAGTAAAGCAGAAGCGCACGCTCCATCGCTCGGCTTGCGAAGCGCCGCCGACGCCGGTGGTCCGCGCTCACTGCCCAGTACCCATCAATGTCCTCCACTATTCTTGCCCATGTAAAGCTCCACTCTCCAGAACTCAAAGAATCAATGAAAAGCATTCATTGTACGCTCGTTATCCGAGTCTCAATCGAGTGCATCCTAGCGAACTGCTTCACTTATTGAGTCTGCTAGACACAGCGACGTCACTCCTTTGTTGCGTATTGTTTGCATTGTCCATTTAGATTTAGATACGTTTATAATAGTAGCTAAGAAACGGATTTATTTTAAAGAAATCCTTTTAGTAGTGTATTCAATTTATTTGAGCTGAAGCAAGTTTGCCTTATTTCTTATTATGTATAGTTAAATTGACTTAGATATGCCAATGTTTATGGACCATCGTATCCAAAGGATGCATGGTTGGCTCAGTAGTTGAGCGATTGACTGACTGTGAGTTTATATGTTTGTAAACGCACCCACCATACAGGAAAACTTACAAGGGTGGGGACAGGAAATAAAAAATATATAAAAAATTGGTCTTCTTCAAAGGTCAGGCCATAGACCAAGCAAATGGCGAAATGACTGACACATTCTTTTTATTTTACATTAAAAAAATTGATTTTGATTTAGAGGTCACTCTGCCTTCTACTTAGAATGTGTCAGTCCCTCACTAAGTAACCTATCCCTTCTCATTTTGCCATTTGCTTGGTCTATGGCCCATTTACTCAAATTTATTGAAATATCAACGCCATTTGGACCTATGGACCTAGTTATGCAAAACAGAATCAACCCACACAATGAAAGAAATGTTGGCCAAATTGGCTCCATTATCGCTTTTATTATAAAATATTGTCTACCACGAACATTTTTGTATGTCCACTGCCTTAAAATCTGTAATCAAATTAGTTTTCCTGTAAACATTGAACATTTCATCGATGTGTGTTGATTCTGTTTTGCATAACTAGGTCCATTTAGCAACTGATTAGAAGATGATACACAATTTGAATTTAGAATCTCGTAATCAGCTGCTAAACACCGTCTAGAGTTTTATAAATAAGATCCTTGTACCATTATTTATAAACATCTCAACACTGTTTAGCGATCGCTTAGCACATAAATATTAAATGTTCTATGGAGAGAATTTGAAAAACGAATCTGCTAATCAGTGGTATCTAAAGCGTCCCAGAGACGGTTAAACGGTTTGATTCAAACACGTAGATTTTGGTTTGCCTCAAACCATTTTGATCGTTTACACAGCTAGTTTGAAAGGTTTTTCAAAGAAAAACGGTTTGATTCAAACCAACCGTCTCGGGGGCCCTTAAGGCTTGAAATAGAGAGTTTTGGATTGATCTAAAAGAAGGCATGTTGCGCTGACACCACCCAATAAATGGAAATAAAGGCAAATTAATTATGATTGTACTGTATAACGGAAATAGGAAGGGTAAGTTTTTAAACTGTCATGGTCACTAACACTAACAGTCAACATGGTAAATATCCCGTTTCTAATGTTAATGTTAGAAATGTGAAGATCTGCTTCTCGATATGGCCTAAATTGATATAGGTAAATTTGATAATTTGAAGAGTTGCCTATTAATTTGTGTTAGTTAGAGTTTAGTTTCAAGAATGGGGGAGGACATAATGCCTGGCACAAAGGGAGCGAGAAGAGTCTCGGCGTGTGTGTGCTGTGCACGCGCCACACGAGCCTCGTTAGCGACGCGCTCGGTCGCTCTACAATCAACTAAAACAATACGTTACCATTACGCTAATTGCGCACACAACATATTTTGTTTTCCATCCACTTTTAAATGGCGATTCTGTTGTTTAATTAGTTATGTATTAGTATAGGAGAACCTCTTTTTGATGGACGCTAAGGCGGTTTATAACTTTTATTTATAACTTTTCCCTGTTGCTTTGAGTTTTCATAAGACCTTACTTTGGCCAGAAATAACGCAGTGGGTTGAAGCTTGAGTGCAGGCTTCAAAATTATAATTTGGCAAAACATATTTTTGTTAATCAGCTTTTCTGCAGACTGCTGTTCAATATATCTATACAAGATCTCTTCATCTCTTGTTTGTCAATTAATTAAAAACATGTACTGTATGTTGTGTGATTTGTACCCATTTAGTTTACAATAGGCATATTGTGAGGTAGAACGACGGGCGACATACGCCAATGTGTCGGCAATTAAGAACCGGCGCGGGCGCAGGAGCATTTAACGACTAATGTGTCTATTAACAAATGTATTTGCCGTGTTGAAGCGCGCTCGTAAATTCCCGACAACTGAGCAGTTGGCTCGTGTCGCCGTTAAACATATATCATTCAGCTTTAAATTGTCTCAACATGATAGCTTTCTTTTTGTTTGAACTAATGAAGGGCTGTAGTGATTAATCCTTTTTATTTTATTATATGTATGTAGATAGCTTGAAGACGTGACTACTACGAGATGCTTTTCTTCTCTTTTTTTTGAGGATTCTATTTATTTCTTTTACTTAGAAACTCGTTGCAATTCTACATAAAATTTAACATCAAATTGCAGCCTTTGCAATAAACAGTAAATCGCAACTAACTGAACAAGTTTATCATTAGTTTGGTCTGTAGTTTGTTGTCTATACTAATATTATAAAGAGGAAAGATTTTTTTGTTTGTTTGTTTGTTTGTACCGAATAGACTCCGAAACTACTGGACCGATTTAAAACATTCTTTCACCAATAGAAAGCTACGTTATTCCTGAGTAACATAGGCTATTTTTTAATCCCGAAAACGGGTCCTGTGGGGTGGTCTACGGAAGCGAAGCCGCGGGCAACAGCTAGTAACATATAAAATTAATTTGTTTTAGGGAACACTGCCAAGGACGGATAGACACCAAAGTGGAAATTTAAAGGTGCATTCTTTACTCATTTTATTAATAAACTAGCTGTTCCCGCGGCTTCGCTTCCGTGGACCACCCCACAGGACCCGTTTTCGGGATTAAAAAATAGCCTATGTTACTCAGGAATAACGTAGCTTTCTATTGGTGAAAGAATTTTTTAAATCGATCCAGTAGTTTCGGAGCCTATTCGGTACAAACAAACAAACAAAAAATCTTTCCTCTTTATAATATTACTAGCTTTTCCGCGCGGCTTCGCTCCCGTGGACCATCCCACAGGACCCGTTATCGGGATTAAATAAAAAAGTTAATTAAAAAAATCAAAATACCCGACTGCTTAAAAGCGAACTAAAAAGACGTAAACAAGAAGAAAATCATGCTGTGCAGTCGGAGGATACATATTCGCGAGCTGGCTGACCAAAACCAGATGTATCCTCCGACTGCACAGCATGATTTTCTTCTTGTTTACGTCTTTTTAGTTCGCTTTTAAGCAGTCGGGTATTTTGATTTTTTAATTAACTTTTTTATTTATAACTTTTTAGTTAACATTTTTTTCGAATTAGGTACATTTAAATATATAAGTGTTATATATTTTTGAAATTGCCTCTAAAAACCCTTTATTTTGATACCCCACACGATGGGTTTGGAAGAAAAAATTAAATTGCCCCCCCCACAATATGGCGCCCAAAAGCCGCCATTTTTCTATTTTCCAATTTTAATGTAGCCTATGAAACTCGCAAGGTTAAGACGAATCGATTGACGTATGAATCATCAAAATCGGTCAACGCGTTTGGTCTCTGGAACGCCACATAGGAACAAACATACATACATACATACATACATACATACATACATACATACATACATACATACATACATACATACATACATAGACTGATAAACACATTACCCTCCTTCGGCAGTCGGGTAAAAATAGCCTATGTCACTCAGGAATAATGTAGCTTTCTATTGGTGAAAGAATTTTTTGAATCGGTCCAGTAGTTTCGGAGCCTATTCGGTACAAACAAACAAACAAACAAATAAACAAACAAAAAATGTTTCCTCTTTATAATATTATATAGTATAGATTACATTATATTATATATTATAATAATTATAATTATAATAATTATAATATTAGTATAGATAGGTATACGTGCCATTTTACTAGTTTTAGAAAATAACTGAACATTCGAAACTACTGTCTACAATCTGAACTCTGCATCCAACGGATTTTAAAAGGAATGAAAAAGGGAATCGGACAGATGTTTCGGAACGTCGTCTCAGAAAAGCAACATAGTAAATTTCTACAGAAAGTATTAAAACAACATTCTTCGCTTGCATCATCTGTCTCCGAAAGCAATATATTAGTTGACAGGCGCTCGAGACCCGCGTAGTCGCCGCCACCCGCGCCGCCACGCGCCCTCCGAGACAGCTACTCCTACAGACTAATAACTTAACCCCCTTTTGTTTTTCTATACAAAGCGCACAGTTTATTTATGAGATCTACCGATTATGCTCTGACACGCGTCTCGGCCTAATCGCTCTCAACAAAATGAAATCTCTTAAATATCTCAAGCTTTTGTCAAACAATAATTGGGCAAAACTAGAATTGATGGCTTCATTCGTAGTAGGACATTGCTGAGCTTAGAATTAAATTGGTAAATGGTGACGGAAAAACATAGTACCTAGCTTTTGTACCAGAGCAGCACATATACATGTTTGTAACTATAGCTATAGCAAAATAGGTATAAAGAAATATAATATATAGAGTCTGTCAGATGAAAGTAGACACTCGAATTATTTGCAAACTTTTTATATGGCAATGCTATACTAATGTCAACATCAATTTTTGGTAATTTGTTGTGGTCTTGATAATAGCATTTATTTAAGTGAAAAATGAATAAAACAATTCAAAGTGGATTACGGGAGATGTCGTTTCGCATGATGTCTAAATATCAAGAAAAACATCTGGAGAAAGACGTCGAATTAAAAAATAACCAAGATTTTTTACGTGTGGTGTTAGATTTCATAAGTTATTATGAAGCTAATAAGTTGAATAAACTAAAATTATTACAGAATACTGTTGTTTTTTTTGAGATTGATACATAATATCTAAAATATTACCTACCTCAACTACCTATTGTATTTTTATTCAGACGAAATAAAATAAATATTTCTAAAGTATCAAATTAGGTTATTCCAGTTATTTCATACTAGTTTTGGGGTTGCTATGCTGATATTTTTTAAATTTTCCGCGCTTTTTCAGTCTCTACTTTCGTTTGCCAATAAGCAATAAGTTTGCTAATAAGGGTAGCTGACGTCACGGTGTGCTACACTTTATACTGACAAAGTGATGTCACAAGCCCCATCTCCTGAACTTTGATGCGCTTTATCTTTGTATTTTTTTATTTATTTGTTAAAACAAAAATACGTGTACAATGTTTTTAGATAATCTCACTGACGGACTAAATATAATTATCATTTTTCTACCCAGCAAACAACCCAGTTCATTAAGGTGTTTCGAATACCCTCTGACTCAATCACTACAGAGTACAGACTAACCTGACTAGGCTATACTATTGTGCTATATAGTATAGCAAAGAAGAACCTAATGCTATACTATATAGCATGGCTTTCACATTACGCGATATTATCGCAAGCATTTATAGTATATAGCAAGCTCAGTTGACCGCGATCTCTGAAGAGTGTGCACAGTGCTTGCGGGACGGCCGGGGGTGAGGGAAGAGGAAGAGGGCGGCGCGTGATATAGCACAGCATGAACTCAGCGCATCGCACCAATTTTATAGCGTATAGTAAGCCAATAATATATAGTACAGTACAGTGTGAACGTGTCCATAACAATGTATGTTGCGCGATATTGTTGTGCTATGAGCTATATACATGCTATTATATTATAGCGTAGTTTGAAAGTCGTTTATCTCAAGTCAAGATATTTTACTGTACCGACTGATAAAAAGGTGTGTATATAATATAATTCAGCCCCGGATCTACGATAATTTCGAACCGGGGCAAAACTTTGATAGTGGCGCCCCCTCCCTTCAGTGTTTAAGAAAAACTATTAAAACTGCCAATGAGTAGCATTTTTGTGACCATTTGTTAAAACAATAACCCTTTAATAAATTTAAACTTTCTAGGTATCTAATAACTAATAACTTTCATTTGTGACATAAAACAGAAACACATAAAAATATATAACCAGGAAAGACTACAACTTTACAGTTACAAAGCCTGCTTTCTTTTCTACGAAAGAATCGATTAGCTCCTTCAAAGTCCGTCGCATAGGCAGTTTTGTTTTCAATGGCTAGGACCGCGAGGCCTGATAGACGATCCTGACTCATTGTAGAACGTAAATAAGTTTTAATTATCACTTATACTGTGATTTTTAATTTCGTGGACCAAACTGACAGCTGCCAATGACCTTATTTTTTTTAAATGTTGCAAGCGCGGAACGTAGTGTTGTAGGTAAGGCTCAATCATAAGTGATTCATCGAATCGATGTGACATGACTCTTCGATTTATTTTTATTAATTGGTGTAAATAAATATTTTATGAATATAAACGTAATATATTTAAATATAACAGTATTCATACACATAGTACATGAACTTTTATTGTTTTAAATATGAAATCAACAATAAAATAAATGCGATCGATAAAATGAAGTCTGACATAAAAGACTAGAAACTAAATAAGGGCCGCTAGTTTCAAAACATTTTTTTTTTTTTGCCCTGTTGTAGTTTCATTTTCGATCTACTTCGATTTTCGATTAACTTTCGATCACTCAGGATAGTTAGGGTACGACACTATTTTTATGGGACGATAAAGTGACAACCCCCCAAATGTCAGTTTAGTCCACGAAATTAAAAATCACATTATAGTATGTGTTCAAAAACTAACTGGCCGTATGGAAATAGAAAAGGTTGATTTTCAAACATATTATATTAAGATTACTTGATAATAACCTATGAGATTGTAGGAAAAGAGGCTTCATTTGTTCAATATTTCGAATTCTTGTCTTAAGGATTTGGCGCCCTCATGAAACTGCCTCCGCCCCTTAGATCCGGGGCTGTAATATATCAAAAGAAGTTTATAATAAAACTTTTACTAATCACCCGTCTACGCCGTAGCGCGTAGCTCTTGTAGTCTCTCTACGAGCCCCGCAATATGTATTACGACATTTTAATGTTGTAATTTTAAGATAATTTGGCGTGCAGAAAATAAGTATAAGCAAAATAAATATTCTATTCTATAGTGTGATTTGTAATACTTCCATATCACTGATTTATTGTAGACAAAGTAAACGTCTAGTTTAACCTACTCTTAGCTACATATAATTTTCGGGTTCAGATACTTCTGCTACCTATCTGCCCTACCCTATCTATCTACCAATTTTGTTCTAGGGTCATTTTGCCGCGGAGAATCACACTTCACCACCATTAAGAAAATGCACAACGCCATCTATCGAATATGGAGTTCAACTGTCCGAGTATCTGAATTCCGTGTGTTGTGATATATTACTTCTTGAACACTTTAAATTCATATATATTTTGATAAAGTGAACCGATTGCGATGCAACAAAAACTAAGTAATATTTCTAGTTACGCACAATGTTTATGTATAAAAGTTATCTAAATTGGTTTCGTACATTTTAAGTGATGCGTGCACAACTAAACAGACAATCATTCCAAAAATGCTGGCAATGGATTATGTTGGTTATTCTTTAACACACTAGCTATTTAATAACCGACTTTCGAAAAATGAGGAGGTTCTATGTTCGACTTTATAAATGTTTTTTTTTTTAAATATTTTCCCCGATATCTCCGCCAATTGTTAACCGATTTTGAAAATTCTTTTTTTGTTTGGAAGAGTATGCTCCGAAATTTTAATTTGGTGAAGATCTGATGAAGTACTTCGGAGATATACAACAAAACTCTTCAATAAATAACGGCAGTCCCGCAATCGCATGTCCGTTTATTGTTTATACTATTTCATAACATAACATTACGCCAGTACGCTCTCAAGGGGTACGCAGATCTCTCCTTTCACCGGTTATGTTAAAGTTTCATGATATTCGGGTAATCCTATTAGGTAGGTACAACAAAAAAGTGGAAAAAAAAAACTTTTTACAAAAAAATACTACCGACTTCCAAATAAAAAAACTACAAAGTGAAAAATTACTTTTGGAAGTCGGTGTCCATAACGCAAAAAATTGGTACCTACCAAAGACACCGACTTCCAAAAGTTATTTTTCACTTTGTAGTTTTTAGAGTTCCGTACCCAAAGGGTAAAAACGGGACCCTATTACTGAGACTCCGCGGTCCGTCTGTCTGTCTGTCTGTCTGTCTGTCACCAGGCTGTATCTCATGAACCCGTGGTAGCTAGACAGTTGAAATTTTCACAGATGATGTATTTCTGTTGCCGCTATAACAAGAAATACTAAAAACAGAATTAAATAAATATATAAGTGGGGCTCCCATACAACAAACGACATTTTTGTGCCGTTTTTTGCGATAATGGTACGAAACCATTCGTGCGCGAGTCCGACTCGCACTTGGCCGGTTTTTTATTTGGAAGTCGGTAGTATTTTATTGTAAAAAGTTTTTTTTTGGGTATATTTTCTATGTACAAATACGACTTTTCTACAGATTTATTATATGGATTGATGATATTATCATCTAATATTATCATCAAGAATAGCTATAATATACCTATGCTTCGTCGTCTTTTTCCGTGACAGATTAATAAGGGGGGGGGGAGGGGTCGGGGTTTACTATGAGTTTTATTAACCCCCGACGGAAAAAGGGGAGTAGCGAATAGCAATTATTACGCGAGGAATAGCGAAACACACTAAAGTTTGCCGTATTACATTACTTCCCATTTGATCCTCATTAGCGACACTATCGGATAGTGTAATATAAAGTGTGTTATTTTTATCCAAAATCAACGGGTCCGATTCCTGGCTAAGAATATAGATTTTTTCAAAATCTAATGATGCAATTTTAGTTTTCATGAAAATCGGCCTCGTGACTCCTTTGAGTGTTTGCTATTCTGCACAGTTTCGGAATTGGCCATCCACGCCCATTCGATAAACTCATTGTGTATACACAAAAATAATGAAAACCAAGTTACACTCCAAATTATAAAAAAGACGAGACCGAGATTAGAAAAACTCTCTATAAAAATGCTCCGAACTTGAACCCCTAAAGAACGATAACGAACAATTTTTAATAAAGTTTAAAATATTTACTTTATTAAAAATACCAAATATTTCAATTGAATATTGTGACCCTCATTTTCATTTTCATTCTGCACTAAATGAGATGCTTCGAGTTGCTATTTGAAGAGTCATTCATTGAATTGTCGAAAATATTATGCCTTTCACGTCGAACTGCGCACCAGTGTCGCATTGCTTGTCATTTAAATATGCAATACAGTGTAGGGTGACACATCACGAGTGCGCGGAGGACCATTGTCATTGTCGAGTCAAAACAAAGGTCAACTCTCCCAGCATCAGTTGAGCGTTGGCGATATTTTTAAACATTATTATTATTTTCTAAGTTTATTAACTTTCTGTGGTTTACAGACATAAAACACCGCAACAGCGAAGTTTCTAAAGATAATTTCAGATTCTGAGGAATGATGGCGATGTATGCGGGTGTCGGGCCGAGACGTCTGCGGTTTGGCCGCACCGGCACAGTGCACTGCGACGTCGGCCGCGGTCTCCGATGTCGATGGCTGCGTTCTCCTGTAATTTCGCGGTTTCTTTCAAATATGCGGACATTATTCTCTGCGGGCAAAAGTGGTTGTAAATCAAAAAAGCACATTAAACCTGCAACGGCTTTCATGCAATTCTAGCTTACCTATACGAACTTCATCACATGAAATTATTTTGAATTTGTGGTATTTTTTTTTTGTAGTTTGATGGAAGCCAATAATTCCAGCGGCAATGAATGACAAAAACTTGCCTTTCAAAATACTTATTTTTGATTCTGTAGGAATGATGCTGCATCAAAGACAGCTTTTAAGTTCCTGAGAGAACTTGTACAATTCTTTACAGTCTAAAGTACATACCTACTCACGATTATGATAGACGCCCGGAGCCCCGGATAGACGCTAGATATGTCAAAACTGTACCCCTGTGCCTACGGATAACTCACCCTCAACTTAATTCATGAAAATAAATTAATGTCAACTCTGTTTCTGTTCTACACCAAAACTCTCAAAAAAAGGAGTAGTAGCTTTACTTATGTAATGCATTTTGTATAGGTAACAGGTAATCTCAGGTTCACAGAAGCGTTCAGGCTGATACGGACAGAGTGTAACCCGACGCCTGTCGGTTGGCATCGAAACGTAACTATTTGATAGATCGGAGACCAGACCACACGTGTTGTGGTCGGCTGATATCAAGCCCGGCCATCTCACACTAGACATGAAGTGCATCCAACTAGAACGGGAACTTTAGCTTTGGAACTACAAACGATAAGAGGTGCTTGTTAAGGTAACATCGGTAGTAGGTCAAGTAAAAATAAAAAACCAGCCAAGTGCGAGTCGGACTCGCGCACCGAGGGTTCCGTACAAACCTCAGTTTAAAGGCATTATAGACCTGAGTATTTGATATGAATTTCAATTTAATACCTCTACGCGTTCATGAGGAAAGGGGTAGTAAGTTTAACATTATTAAAAATATTTTTATTATATGATGTAAATAAAAATTTACGGATTTCGCATTTTTTCCTTTATCTGTGCTATAAGACGTTGCTTCGTACCAAATTTCAAGATAAGAAGTACCCTGTAGGTTTTGATTCCCTTGCGAGTGTCGAAAATGTGCGGCATAAACGGCTGTATCTTTTGATTGCGTTGGCTTAGAAGTTTGATTTTGTTATAGCTATCAGGGACAGTAGATTTGAGTATTTGATATAAATTTCAGCTTGATACTTCTACGCGTTCCTCAGAAAAAGGGTCTTGACAGACAGATAGACGGACGAACGAACGGACAACAAAGTGATCCTATATGGGTTCCGTTTTTTTCTTTCGAGGTACGGACCCCTAATAAAAACGTATTGTACCCTTGGTAACTGACGATGAAATCAAAATCAATTTTTATTTTATTTTACTTAGGCCTACATGGGCACTTATAAAACGTCGACAAAAGGCGCACGGTTCGGGTTGGTCGTTTCCTATGGAGAAGAACCGGCAAGAAACTCCATGGTTACTCTTTTAAAAATATGGTTTGTTTTTACAATATTTCCATGTTACAGCATTACTTAAATATGGGAGGACAACGTAGGCCCGACAATAAAACTTTAGAAACTAAAAAAAAAAAGTAAAACGAGATATAAAGTTATCAAATGTTATCAAGCATCTAGGAATCTAGAAGGCCTACAATGTTCACACATTTACAAAACAATCGGTAAAAGCATCTAAGAAACAAAGGTAAAAAAAAAGATATATATATAACAAGACTAAATTAAACATGTGGCTCAAATGTAGTTATCAGTGCTGTAACTATTTTTAGCAAAGGGTTATTAAGATGATTGAAAACCATTGTAAAAAGTCCAATTAAAAGAAGAGAAAAAAAAAATGAGATTGAGAATAGTTAGAGACATCCACATATTTGTACCGTTTATAAGTTACCAGGGAAGCCTCATGCGCAGAAGGAGCCAACATTTTTATCTTCAACGTAGTCCTTGATTTTATAATATGCTTTTTTAATAAGGACACGTTTGATGAAGTTTTTGAACTTTCCATCGGTCAGTTCTATAACTGACTTTGGCAACTTGTTATAGAAGCATATACTGTTTATAAGAAAAGACTTGCTAGTTTTCGTTAATCTGATTTTGTGTATTACAATTTCGTGCTTACTGCGTGTATTTAATGAAACTGGAAAAGTTACTAACAAAGAGTAAAAATACCAGCAAGAACGAAGGTAGAAGGCAATATCGGTAAGATTGATTCATGACCTGGGCCAAGCTTATTTTACAACAGACTCTGACTTGACGTTTTGTATTTGGCATTTTTATTTTTATTTAAAAATAAGCTTCTGTAAACGAAATTGTCCGTATCATCATCATTTCAGCCAAAAGACGTCCACTGCTGAACATAGACCTCCCAACAATTGTACCCCGTAGTGGTACCGGTAGATGTATACGGTTTGTAATAAATCACTCACAGATCGTATAAGTTTTCTAATACGGCATACAAGAGGTTAAGCAAAAAATTTGAGTTAATTACTTATTAAAAAAATATAAATAATGGTTTATCAAAAAAAAAAAAATTTTTAAACTATTTATCAGACGAATGGGTTATGAATCAAACAGTTTGACTGTACACTATTAAATACCTATTCAGTATTGTGTGTGTCTACATTCTACAATGGATTTCGGAGCAGTTTTCACCATCATATAGAGAGTTTATTCCGACTGGTTAGCGTTTAAGGTAATCGTAATTAATATATATTTTTTTTAACTGCTTATTCAGTATATTGCCTTTTTATTACCCGACTGCGGGAGGGTAATGTTTTTCGAGCGTATTTATATGTTTATGTTCATTTCTATAGCACGCTCTACAGCCCAAACGGCTTGACGGATTATGACATATGAGGTTTCGTTGGATTTGTTCCCTAAAAAAGGAGTTAGAGAATTAAAACCCGGCTTCTAAAAAATAATTAACTGAAAAGAAAATAACAAGTACTAGCTATAATGTATACATTAAATATTATGAGGTGCTGCGGGCGGGGACAAACAAAAATTATAAGAAAACCTACCAAAAGATTGTCCCCGCTCTGACAACACCTCATAATATTTAATAAATTATACCTAGTAGGTACTTGTTTTTCTCTTTTCAGTATATTTTTTTTTGCAGTCGTGTTTTATATTCTTATTCTTGCATACGTCTCGTTCAGCACTTATCTCTAAATGCACCACCTGTCTAGACATACGTTTCTTTGGTCTTCCCCCATTTAGGAATAAAGCTAAGGTACCTAGGTCTGCCTACCTAGCACAGAATTCTTGATCTTGATATAGACATCATGTCGCCACACCAGTAGATAGATATGAATTTGACCTAGGGAGAAAACTGGAAACTAATAAACCTTCATAGTTGCAAAGAAATGTTATAATTATGTACTTATCTACCTACTAAATATTTCTTGCTACGGCCAACGTTACCGACGTGTTTTATTTTTGTAGTAAATGAGCGTAACATAAGCTCATGAAATCGAGGTCGATCCAGTCGCGGTTACCACAGGAAACCGCAAACTATCCATCTAAATAACTCCAGTGCAACCAGACCTGTGTTATTTTTTACTTTGTTGTACACTGAACAGTCAGCTCGGCTTCAAAATAAATCTACTCAGTTATATTCTTAAATTCATTCATCCACTGATAAACAAAAAACACACAGGCTGAACTGCTGGGTCCTAGAATATTAGTTCGTATTTACAAAATATAACAAGACTAGAAGCATGATATTTTTCACATCGGAGGCGATGCCTAAGGAAGGATTTTTGAAGATTCAATAGTTTCTCCTTCTTCCTTTCCTGCAGCCTAATTAAGTAAGTGAATTCGGTAACGCAAAGGGTTTGACCCTTTAAAAGAGTATGAACAATCGACCAATCATATAAACAGAAATCGACATCGCGCCTTTCATCTCACATGTGATATTGTTCATACTCTTTCATGGAGTCAAACCCTTTGCTAATGGGACCACATTAATTGGGGTCGGGCTCTTGACTTTCCTGCGCATTGTAAAAAGATAAATCGTTCAAAACACATTATGATAAGACAAGTTATGACAAATTAACAACATTTACGTATCTACTTAAGCTACTTCTGAAACAAACAAAACGAACGTCTTAATTAATTACAACCTTTTCACTTAAAAAAAAAAACCGGCCAAGTGCGAGTCGGACTCGCACACGAAGGGTTCCGTACCATTATCGCAAAACACTGCATAAAAATCACGTTTGTTGTATGGGAGCCCCCCTTAATTTATTTTATTTTAATTTATTAATTATTATTTTTTTAAGTAAATATTACACTAAACATTCTGTGAATATTTCAGGCGTCTACCTGTTGCCGTTATTAATATCGAGCAAAAAACGGCAAAAATATCACGTTTGTTGTATGGGAGCCCCCCTTTTATATTTACTTTATACTGTTTTTAGTATTTGTTGTTATAGCGGCAACAGAAATACATCATCTGTGAAAATTTCAACTGTCTAGCTATCACGGTTCATGAGATACAGCCTGGAGACAGACGGACAGACAGACAGACAGACAGACAGACAGACAGACGGATCGCGAAGTCTTAGTAATAGGGTCCCGTTTTTACCTTTTGGGTACGGAACCCTAAAAAACTAGCTAAGCCAAAGCGACGTCGTTTTTTCTAAGTAAAAATACATTATGATATCCTACTTACGAGTAGGTAGGTAGGCTCCACTTCTTACTAATAGCCCAGTCCAAATTTGCAACTTCGGAAAACTTAATTGCTTAACTTAGCTGCGCAGCATCTGAAAACTGCGAAATTTTGGGAATTTGTTCACATTTTGCTTTAAAAGTCGTAAATCGTTTTCGACAAACAATATGCCGAATCTTTTTAAAGTTATTTAAATTTGCAACAATTTAAGCCCAACCACAGCTCTATATACACTATAGGGACCATTCTATTCTAAGATTTCCATGCGATCCACGCCTACCACCAAGTATAAAAGTGGCTGGGAGTAGAGAAGGACCCCACCGAGTGGGGTTAGGAAATAAGCCCCAGCGGCCTTATCCAGCGGATTGCCGCAACCTTATCCAGGTCATCGGTACACCTAGTGGAAAGCCTTCCAACGCATCGTCTTCCGGTTCGCGGTCGCCATTCCAGAAATTTTCGGACCCATAGACCAACCGATCTGCGAGGAATGTTCCCTGCCCATTGCCACTTAAGTTTCGCAATTCTTCGATCTATGTCGGTAACTTTGGTTGTCCTGCGAATCCTCTGAATTTCTGATTCGGTCACGCAAGGAAACTCCAAGCATAGCCCTATCCATTGCCCTTTGGGTGACTTTAAAGTCATCCAATGGTCGCTCACAATGGGCCTTATCAGAAAGCTTAAGCTTTCTGATAAGGCCCATTGTGAGCGACCACGTCTCGGTCCCATAGGTGTTCACTGGCAACACACACTGGTCATAGACTTGTGTCTTGAGACACTGCGGTAAATTGGACGAGAAGATACCGCACATCTGCCAAGCCGAATCGGATTCGACGGTTGACCTTGTCCTCGAAGTTACATGGGCATTCACCATGACCTTGGTTTTGTCCATGTTCATTTTAAGACCCACTCTTTCGGAAGCTCTACTGAGGTCATCGTGCATTGTTCTGAGGTCCTCCATGGTCTCAGCCATGACCATTATGTTGTCGGCAAACGGAAGGTGAGTCCTCTGAGGTCGAATCGAAGGTGAGGGGAGACTTCAAGACCTCGATGTAACGGTAGTCGATCTTGCATCGTTGGAGAGACTGCAGTGCAGCCCAAGTCTCGATCGAATTCGAAAATCGAATAATTCTGTGTTTTAATGAAAGGAAATTAAATGTACTATACTGTTCTGTTCTATAATGTACTATGTACTTATGTATTTTGACTATTGTGTAATTTTTATGCTTATTTCTCGTGTCTCCTGTGCGGGTCACAAATAAATATTTTTCTTTCTTTCTTTCTTACTACAACTTTATTTATAACTAGCTGTTCCCCCGCGGTTTCGCTCCCGTGGACCACCATACAGGACCCGTTTTCGGGATAAAAAAATAGCCTATGTTACTCAGGAATAACGTAGCTTTCTATTGGTGAAAGAATTTTTTAAATCGGTCCAGTAGTTTCGGAGCCTATTCGGTACAAACAAACAAACTAAAAAAAAAAAACCTCTTTATAATATTATATAGTACTAGATGCTTCGCGCGGCTTCGCTCACGTGGGCCACCCCACAGGACCCGTTTTCGGGATTAAAAAATAGCCTATGTTACTCAGGAATAACTTAGCTTTCTATTGGTGAAAGAATTTTTTAAATCGGTCCAGTAGTTTCGGAGCCTATTCGGTACAAACAAACAAACAAACAAAAAAATATTTCCTCTTTATAATATTAGTATAGATAGATGACATTTTTCATAGAACAAGCGATTTTGCCAAATCTTGATCTGAACGGAAGCAAAAAAATTGTAAAAATTGTCGAGAAAATAAAAGTTAATTAACAAAATCAAAAAGCCCGACTGCTTAAAAAGCAAACTAAAAAGACGTAAACAAGAAGAAAATCATGCTGTACAGTTGGAGGAAACATATTCGCGAACTGGCAGACCAAAACCAGATGTATCCTCCGACTGCACAGCATGATTTTCTTCTTGTTTACGTCTTTTTAGTTTGCTTTTTAAGCAGTCGGGTTTTTTGATTTTTTTAAATTTACTTTTTTTATTTACAACTTTTTAGTAATTTTTTTTTAGGATTAGGTACATTTAAACATATAAGTGTTATATATTTTTGAAATCGCCTCTTAAAATCCTTTATTTTGATACCCCACACGATGGGTTTGGAGGAAATATATATATTTTTTTCCCACAAAATGGCGCCCAAAATCCGCCATTTTTGTTTTTTCCAATTTAAATGTAGCCAGTGACACTCGCAGGATTAAGACGAATCGATTGACGTAAGAATCATCAAAATCGGCCAACGCGTTTGGTCTCTAGAACGCCACATAGGAACAAACATACATACATACATACATATATACATACAGACTGATAAACACATTACCCTCCTTCGGCAGTCGGGTAAAAATGGGCCATCTTCGAAGGGCCAAAACTTGGTCCCTATAAGGTTTACAGAGCTACGGTTGAGCGTAAATTGTTAAATTTTTTATGAACTTTAAAAAAAATACCGAACATAAGTCTAGCTCTCAGGCAAGTACACGACCCGCTGCATCCCTTCTTACATTTTGTAGCCTATGATTTTGAGAAGGTGTGCTGGGGCTGGTTCGTTGTTAGAGGGATGAGACCGCAGGAGCTCAGTTCCCACCCCACTCGGTGGGGTCTTTCTCTACCCCCAGTCACTTTTGCACTTGGTGGTAGGTGCGGAACGCACATAGCATGCTCCCTATAGGGTTTATAGAGATGCGGCTCAAATTGTTGCAAATTTAATGAACTTTAAAAATGTACATAAGTTTGCAAATGTCTGACTTTTAGGGAACAAAATTGAAAAATTCTCAAAATTTCGCAGTTTTTCGCGTGATGCGCAGCGAGCACACAAGTTATAAATTTGGATTCACACTACCCTAAAGGCCTATCCACACATATCAGGGCCGTGCCCGGGACGTGCACGGGACGTGGGGTCGAGTTCATATAAAATGTACCCACCGATATTTTTATGAGCCCCTGACGGGGCACGGTCCGTCCACGTCCCTGGCACGGCCCTGATATGTGTGGATAGACCTTAAGTGGTCCATACCTATTAAAAATTTAGAATTTCAGCTTTGCTATTTTAATATCGATTTCTACTGGGCTAGAGGGCCTCGCGAAATGTACCTTGCCCACATCAAATTTAGATCTTGCGCCGCCACTGCACATCCTCCAGCGCAGCAGTGAACATGGTTTCGGAGAAATGACGCCTCCCTGTCTCACACCACACTACGCTGGAGAAGGATAGGTTCCGAGGTCTGATCCTGAAGACGGCCTGACATGGTGGCGTTTTTGTACAAACTCTTCAACACCTCGTCAATGTACCGGTAGTCGATCTGGCACCTTTGCAGAGATTGCAGTACAGTCCAAGTCTCGATCGAATCGAAGGCGTTCTCGTAGTCCACAAACGCTACGCAGAGAGGCAGGTTCGTAGCTCTTCGGTTTGTTGTTTGGTTTATCTTAATTCATCGATGCCAGTATATGTTTACCCAATATTTCAAAACTGGGAACACAGTTGACTTTAGCTTCTTTAATACTCAATACATTTATTGCTTCCACATGTGAACTTAGATGGTAGGTTACAAATTTAGACCATTGTGGACCCTGTCGGGCACTGCAAAAGTAGGAGAGAAGAAGAGGGCTTTTATATGACTAGGTATTTATTTATTTATTAGATTGCAATTAGTTTAATTTAAAATTTGTCATTTAAGTATTCATTTACATTGTAATAGCATTTAGTTAATAGAAATTGTTTTAATTTATTAATGAATGGATTCAATTTTTGTTGTTCCTTAATTATTTCTGGTAATTTATTATATATTTTCATTGACATTACTAATGTACTTGTTAAGTGCATTTTTAGCTTAGAGCTTGGTAGGTTTAACCTGTTTTTATGGCGTAATGTGTATCTTGATTGTATATTTTCTCTTGTCGTGTAAAAGTGTTGGTTATTTCGAACGAATTTGCACATTTCTAGAATGTATAGGCAGGGGAGGGTAAGTAATTTTTGTTCTTGGAAATGAGGTTTGCAGCTATCGGTATCTTCTATATTTACTAGGATTCTTATGAGTCTTTTTTGCATTGTGAAAAGTGTTGGTGCATCTGTGCTGTTTCCCCATAATATCACGCCGTACTGAGCCACGCATATGCATAGGCATAAGTAGGTAACAAGTGCAGTTTTAAGGTTAGTGGTTTTTTTTATTTCACGAAGGGCATATGCAAATTTGGATAGTTTTGATTTTATCTTATCAATATATGATTTCCAATTAATGTTTGTATCTATAGACAGGCCAAGTAGTGTATATTCATGAACGACTTCTATTGTTTTGCCGTTGTAAGTGAAATTTATATCTAATGCGGTAAACATAAAATGAAGAACATAAGTAGTCCTTTCAGTAAATATGAGGCACATTACTGTTTGCTACTTGGTTTATCTTAACTCATCGAACTAATTTTTGATTTTTTAATTAATTATCGTTTTGTCATTTTTTCAGACAGCCCACTCACGATATTATATTTTTAACATATTAAGGACGACTTCCTATAATACATTAAGACGGTTTCCTTGCCCTCTACAATAAGTGCCTCGAATCGGCACACTTCCCGACCACCTGGAAAGAGGCTACAGTCGTAGTCCTCAGAAAGCCGGGCAAGGATAGCTAGACCACCCCTAAAGCATACAGACCAATCGGTCTACTGCCTGTTCTGGGGAAGGTCCTGGAGAGGATGGTCGTAGCGCGTCTAAAATATCAGCTTGTACCGCGGTTTAGTACTCGTCAGTTTGGCTTCATGTCCCAGAGGAGCACCGAGGACGCCCTCTATACGCTAGTGGAGCACGTAAAGGACAAGTTGAGGCTGAAGAAGCTAATTGTCCTGGTGTCATTGGATATAGAGGGCGCCTTCGATAGCGCCTGGTGGCCAGCCATAAGGGTCAGACTGGCTGAGGAAAAGTGCCCGGTTAACGTCAGGAGGCTGATAGATAGCTATCTCGACGGAAGGAAGGTCAAGGTTCGGTATGCCGTGGAGGGATGCACGCGAGAGACTAGCAAGGGCTGTGTCCAGGGGTCGATCGGTGGTCCAATCCTGTGGAACCTCGTTCTCGTCCACTACTGCAGGACCTTGCGGACGCGGATGATATAGTCTTGGTCGTAGATGGGGACACGGCGACTGAAGTCTCAAGATCTGCCAATGCAGCCCATGTTCAGGGTTGGGGCGTCCGAAATAAGCTGAGGTTTGCACCGCACAAAACCTGTGCGATGACCATAACCAATAAGCTTAAGTACGACACTCCAATACTGAGCATGGCCGGGGTCGACATCAGCATGGTCAAGAAAATGAAGTTGCTGGGTCTAGCCATAGACGAAAAGCTCACTTTTAATGAGCATGCCGCGAACGTCTGCAAGAGGGCAGCTAACGTATACGAGCGGCTGTCCCGAGCTGCAAAGGTGAGCTGGGGATTAAACGCGGCAGTCATATACACAATTTACACGGCAACGATTGAGCCCATAGTAACGTACGCAGCTGTAGCCTGGGCACCCGCTACGAAAAAGTTGGGTATACGGAAGAAGCTAGGCTCTGTTCAACGAGGATTCGCTCAGAAGCTCTGCAAATCTTACCGTACTGTCTATCTGAACTCGGCACTGGCGCTGTCTGGGATACTACCTCTAGACCTGCGCATACAAGAGGCAGCCGCCCTGTATGAAGCGAGGAGAGGGTTATCTCGGTTTGTGACAGGAGACAGGGAGATCGAGAGTGCGGTAAAGTATGCAGAAGCCCCTCATCCAGCTACACAATTGCCCCTGGAGTTCATGTGCCTGGAAGATCTAGAGTTACTAGACAGTAACAATGTGCAGGCGGTGCGAATCTTCACCGACGCACTAAGGAGCATTTTGACTTCAAAACCGGACAAAAGTGACAATTACAAATTTCTGCAAATATCACCCTTGATGGCGTTTTATTGCACACAAGTAATGTTACTATCATAAACCGGTCCTACCTCGGACCCTTCCCCTCCGTTCGCCTCGGTAGGGCTAGGGTAGTCGGAAACTAGCCTTAGTTTAGTACGCACGTCTACTTTTACGATACGTTGTATTGTTTTCAAACTTGCAGTAAGTGTTAAAAGGGGTTTGAAGTGGATTATGGAAAGTTTTAACTATGGAATCTGAAGAACAAGGTATGTACTTAATTTTAATGTATATAATCTTTAGTACGATTGACTATTATGTATTTTTAGAACCAGAATCAACAGAGGGGAAAAAAAAAAAAAAAATTTTCATATTTTTTTAGAAATTAGTTCTTTTGAAATAGTACCGAGTTAGATCGGGTTATAAATATACTTTTGTGGTAAAATATAGAGATTCACCATAACAAAACAGTGAAAACCTTTTCCACATCTTTCCACCACTTCAAAAAAAATGTACTTTAAAGTGTTAGTGAAAGTTTCAATTTTAAAATCGTTTAGAAGATTATTAAACTGTTGTTTTTTTTACAGATTCGACATCACATGTGATTGAGATGTCTCGGAAATCGTTGTATATGCTTTATTTATTCATTTGCAATAAAATAAAAGTGCTAATTAATTTTGACCGGTTTTGAAATCAAAATGCTCCTTAGTGCGACGGCAGCAAGATTGAGGGGAAGGTCGGAGCCGCATTATCCATTTGAGATAATGATGGCGAAGTCCGGAACCTCAAACTTAGCCTTGCCGCGTACTGTACAGTCTACCAGGCGGAACTCCTGGCCATTTGCAAAGCGACCGAAGTGATCTTCAAACGGCAAGAGGCGAGCTATGGTTTGTACAGCGACTCAATGTCCGCATTGCAGACGCTTGCAAATCATGGCTCTCTCCATGCCCTGGCGGCGCGCGCCAACCTGGCTCACGCCCTGGGCCAGAGCAAAGCTGTGTCTTTGTTCTGGATCAAGGCCCACGCGGGCCTGCCGGGGAATGAGCGAACGGACGAGTTGGCTAAAGAGGCAGCATTGTCGTTGCGGAGGAAGCCGGACTACGACCAGTGTCCGGTTTAATTTATCAAGCGACAGATCCGTTTGGAATCGCTTGATGAATGGAATCGAAGATATGCGTCGGGCGAGACTGCTTCTGTGACGAAAATGTTTCTTCCGGATGCTATAGCGGCCTTCCGTATTGTACAACAGGTGCGGCCCCAAGGCGTCCTCATGCAAGTTTTGACGGGGCACGGTGGGTTCTCTGAATACTTGAATCGCTTCACTTGTAAGCCCATCGTGCTTCTGCGATCCTGGCGTGGCAACGCTACCGACTTGAATGTGAGCTGGACAGGAAAATAACAAAGGAGAGCCTGCATGGGCTCATGGACAAGAAAACTAGGGAAAAGTTTCTGGAGTACTGCATTAGAGTAGCCACTGCGGTTATAAGTCGAAAAAAAACTTGAAGCGCACCGTGCTTCATTAGTATTTTGTATGATATTGGAATGCAGCACAGGCACGTATAGCCGGCAGTACTTCATGTTAGTACCTAAGTTTCTAATGTGTAATTTTTCTGTGATATTTTTGATAACTATGCTTTTGTGTTTTTTATCCCTAATTTTAATACCATATTGTACCTATTTTCTGTGATAAACAGCACTTTAGCTCAAAGTGATAAACAGCACTTTTGCACAACTGTGATAAACACCAATTTTTGCACAACCGTTACAAATAGTATTTTTCTACAACTGTGATAATTTGGATTGGATTTTTAATTCTGGAATGAACAGAACTGTAACTTGTACATTTATTTTAAGATTTTTACACCCGACTTAAATAAAAATGCACGTAGTTAATTAAATAAACCCACACAGTGTACAAGAGGATGAATGCAAGAAGAAATTTTGTATGAAGAATAAAAGTGCGAGAGGCAAGAAAGATAGAACGGAATCAAATATCAAATATCAAATCAAATAATATTTATTCCACAAAGATATTACACACATATAACAGGAAAAAAGTAAAATGAGAATATACGGCTAGGCGATGGTACATAGGAGGACTTTCTGCATCCGAACTAGGCGGCAGCCTGTATCTCGGATTGCAGTTTATACCCTTCTATAAATAGTGGTCTCTGAGTAGCCTTCCATTATAAAATAATCCTATTTGTATGCCATTTCATGTGAAGTTGTGTATGTGTGTGTTGTGTGTGTGTGGGGTGTGTGTTGTGTGTGTATGTGTGTGGTGTGGTGAGTGTGTGGTGTGTGTATTTGAATTAATATGAGCAATATTATGAGCTTAGGTATCTATTTGGGAATATTCAAAAGCGCTTCTGTTTCATCATATGAGAGTCCTTGTAGATAGTTCTGAATTTTTCTTTTACATTGGATCTTATTACATGGATATATATTTATAATTGCGTTGATTTTGTCATATAGGTAAGGACCAAGAAAAATGAAGAATCTCCTGATGAAAGATGTTTTAGCAACATGTGTGCTTTTACAAACTGCATATTTCCTACGTTTAAGTAGAGTACCTGCGTCATATGTGAGATCACCATGTTGCTTAAGAATTATGCGAAGAATAAAAAGTTGGCGAATGGTGAGAACTTTACTTAATTGATAAAGTTGCTTTGTAGGATAAAGAAAGGGGCGGAAAGAGATAGTTTTTAAAATAGCTCGTTGGGCTATTTCTACTCTCTTTAGGGTGGTTTTCGGAGCTCCTCCCCAAGAAGAGATGCAGTAAGAAATTATAGACTGGCAAAGGGCAAAATAGACTTGCTTAAGTAATTTGGGATCAGCCGCGTGCCTGAGTTTTCTGAAGACATAAATAAGTTTCCGTACCCGAGCACTTAGCTTTTTAATATGTTCCCTGAAGCTAAGGTTGCTATCAATAATGATACCCAAGTACCTGATTTCATTGACGCGCTCTAGAAATCCGCACGAGCAGTCTACCCCAGGCAAGCATTCATGTGATGTGATGCGACGATATATAATGGCCTCACTGAGGCAGCGAGTACTAAAAGTTAAATATTTAGTTTTTTCGATATTTAAGGATAGGATATTGGACCTGAGCCATCCCTTCACAACATTAAATCCCTCCTGGGCAGCATGAATGAATGAAGTTTGCAATTAATAGGCGCCAATGTCTTTGGTGGGGATTAGAGTTAAGGAATAAAAAAATGTATTAAGGTGATGGGGCGAAAATGTATGGGCCTAAAAAGCTATCTAGATTCTACTAGTAAATTAAATTAATCAATTTATTTTAATCTATTATTGTTGGTGCTTTACAATAACCATAGATTAAAATATTGTCTTTTGTAAATCGAATTCTTTCTTCTGTTTCATAAAAAAACAATAAAACCTATAAATATTTAACAAACGATATTTATGGCAATGATCAACGTAATCGTCACCTTCACGACTATAGTCCTTAAAGGAGTATGCAGACATGTGCTGTTGTACGCCAAAGTTCTCAGTTGGTTGCATTAGTTCTTGATATGAAAGCGAAGTGTTTGCCAAGTTCTTGTCACACGGAACATTCATGACAATAGTCCTTTAAAGGTTATGCAGACTTGTGCTGTTGGACGCCAATGTTCTCACTTGGTGCCATTAGTTCTTATGTGATATAAGCGTAGTATTTGCCAAGTTCTTGTCAAACAGAACCTTCAGGACTATAATTGTAAAAGGGGTATGCGTACATGTGCTGTTGTACGCCTAAGTTGTCAACTAGTTGAATTAGTACTTATGAGGTGAAAACGAACAGTTTGTTTATTAAAGGGCGTTAAAACAATGATTTGACTATCAACTATAGATGACGAGCCCAGCTCAAAAAAAAAACCATGTCACGGGCATAGTGTGTGCGCAACAGGCATTCATCGACGCTTCCTGTGTCACTAACATTTGACGTTTTTGCTTTTAGTAAAACTCCTTGATCTCCTCTTACTTTACTCTCCATAGGCAGATTTTTTGTGATCATAAGGAAAAATAATAATACAATATTAACAAGCTTTAAAAATATGGACATCTCATTCACCGATACTTGATGCGCCGATCATCTTTACATCTATAAAAATAAATAAAATTGAAGTGTCTGTATGTAATATCAAAATAACAACGTTTTATTGAATGCACGTGAAAGTATATACGGTACTAACAACAAATAAGCAATTTTTAAGATTTTTGTCTGTCTGCCTATCTGTCTGTCTGTCTCTTTGTTCCGGGTAATCCCCGAAACGGCTGGACCGATTTTGACGGGACTTTCACTGGTTGATAGCTGATGTAATAACGAATAACATAGGCTACGATTGATCACGAGAAAATTCATAGTTCCGGCGGGAAACTAAAAAAATAAAAATATATTTTTTATCTATACAAATAAATAAAATAGAAGTGTCTGTATGTAATATCAAAATAACAACGTTTTATTGAATGCACGTGAAAGTATATACGGTACTAACAACAAATAAACATTTTTTAAGATTTTTGTCTGTCTGTCTGTCTGTTTGTTCCGCGTAATCCCCGAAACGGCTGGACCGATTTTGATGGGACTTTCGCACAGTGTGTTATTTTGTCTCAGTTGCGGACATGCCCGTTTTATTTTTTAACTTCATAGATTTAATCCTAATAAAGCATTAAAAAAAATCTCGTTTTGATATTTCACTTAATTTAGGAGATAAAAATAAATTTGTGAAAGGTCATTGATCTGCCCGAAAACGTTTTTCGTCTGTATTTCTTGAATAAATTAAATCTCAACCTTTTGCATAAATACAGGTTAATTGTTGGTTTTAAATATATCAGGCCTGAAAATTTCAAGTCCCTAACATCACAGGAATCACACATCTCACATCTTCAGCCTATTAATGTTCCCACTGCTGGGACACAGGCCTCCTCTCTGTGAGAGGGAATGGGCCATAATCCACCACGCGGGCCCAGTGCGGGTTGGTGGATGTCACATGTCTTCGAATTTTTGGTTCTAGGACATGCCGGTTTCCTCACGATGTTTTCCTTCACCGTTTTGAGAGCAGTGGTCATGAAATAATTTACACAAAGTAAAGCGCCTGCCTGGGCTCGAACCCACGACCTACAACTTGTAAGTCGCGGCCGATACCACTGGGCCACCACTGCGCACACACACACACAACCACCACAGGAATAAGAGTAAATAATTATTATATAAATAAACAAAAAAAAAAAATATAAAATTAACTATTTACTGGTCGCGTTTTTTTTTGTTAGCATAATATACTTATTTATAGTACCTTCAACTTGAGAAAATTCTAAATATGAAACTAGCGAGATCTCGGCGATATTGCGTTTCTAAGTTTTTTTTAAATTTCTATGGAAATAGGGTTTTCACAAACTAGTAAACATTTCAGTTGATTAATTCAATCGATTTGAACTCGTTTTTGACGGATTGGCCGGCGAAGGCTATGGAGGCCTTTGCCCAGCAGTGGGATAATATAGGCTAATTTAAAAAAATATCTTTAATACTAGTTATCCTCTGAACGGTTATGATATAACCTCACTATCAGATTCAAATACCATTTCGTCAGTCGTCAGCGTGATATCATTTGCTTCAAACTCGCACTCGCATTTGCTTTTTCGCACTTACAGATAAATTTGAAAATACTCTCTTTAAGACTTTTGTTTTGTACATCAACATTGTTAGGAATACCCGTTGGATATAATGCATTTAAAATAATCATGGATCGTTCGTTCATTTCATTAGCTTTCCAAACCCTCCTTTGAGTTGAACACAGACTACTTAGAGATACTAACATTAACATTATAAACGGGATATTTACCATGTTTACTGTTTGTTTCGAGTTTCCGATATTTCGGTGTGCTGTTAAACTGTTTATCCGTGATCATGGTGCTTGCAACAGCACCGAAATATCGGAAACTCGAAACAAACAGTAAACATGGTAAATATCCCGTTTATAATGTTAATGTTAGTGTTAGTGACCATGACAGTTTAAAAACTTATACTTAGAGATACTACGAAGTTGAAGATATATGACATTTGCATTACACAATACCAAAAGTAAAGTTTTATCTCGATTCTTCCGCTTTCATTCATTCTTTTACAATCAATTCTACGTCAAAATATTGGTAATGAAAGGAGCATAACCTTTCCGTTTCAGAGTGTAATATGCAATACGAAAAGACGTTTTTGGGAAGGTTCCAACTTGTTTGCTTTGCAGAATTCACTTACGCAATTAGGCTGCCGGTCTATGTTTTACCCATATAGTCGGGCCTTTTCTACCAAAACATTATAAATATCCAGTTTCGTAAGCCGTATTCAGGCTTTGGTCGTCGGTAATAATTGCCACTCGCTGACCAGTATGAAGGTTGGCGCCCTCATGCCCCCCTTGCATTAAGTCCTCTGGTCGGGGCCCAGACGGACATCCCCCAGCAGGACGGGTCAGTGACGGGACGGGCCTGCTAAGGTAAAGCAGTGCCATGGCTCTTTGACGGCCCCATGACATCTCACCCCCGATTCTCCAGATATTATGTTTAGCAATTGGTTTTTAGCATTTGCCTGATGAGAGCGGATCCCTTCCCAATTCCGCATAATATCCTTCATCGAAGATAGAAAATCTATGGACGGTACTAGGTAAACAAAAGTGGTCAAAATTCAACTATTATTAATTTTTAATTTTAGCTTTCCTCAACTATTTTTCCATAATTATAAACTTAAACTATGTAAACTAGGCACGTAACAATTTGAACCGGTAATTGCTAATACCTGAGTCCAAAAATAATGTTTTTATAAAGTAATTGTATGTTGCTCACAGGTTTATTGACAACCCTAGCCCACAATAAAAAAATTGATATTGCCGAAAGCCTGGGTTTGTTGCGTCTGGTTTTTTTTTGTGGCGATAGTTATTATAGTAATCAACATATATACATTTAAAAAAAATGCGACCATGAAGAGACCCGCCAGAAAAAAAAAACTTCATAATCATATAAAATAAATATTTACGCCTGGGTGAACTAGATTATTAAAGTTTTCGAGAAAAAAATTGTTCCTGTAGTAAATTCTTATCATACCTTAAAACATTTAGTGTAAAAATTTAATCCAATAACGAGATATAGCGTTTCTATGGTTTTTAAGGCTTTTTCTTTATTTTATTAATTTCTCTGAAAGTATAGTAGTTAGAGCCGGCGGAGTTTTAATGTGGTGTATGATTAATTGTAAGCTTACAAAAAAAAAAAAACGAGCATGTCCGCAACTAAGGCAAAATAACACACTGTGTTTCGATGGTAGATAGCTGATGTAATAACGAGTAACATAGGCTACGTTTGATCACGAGAAAATTCATAGTTCCGACGGGAAACTAAAAAATAAAAATATATTTTTTATCTATAAAAATAAATAAAATTGAAGTGTCTGTATGTAATATCAAAATAACAACGTTTTATTGAATGCACTTGAAAGTATATACGGTACTAACAACAAATAAGCAATTTTTAAGATTTTTGTCTGTCTGTCTATCTGTCTGTTTGTTCCGGGTAATCCCCGAAACGGCTGGACCAATTTTGACGGGACTTTCACTGGTAGATAGCTGATGTAATAACGAGTAACATAGGCTACGTTTGATCACGAGAAAATTCATAGTTCCGGCGGGAAACTAAAAAAATAAAAACATATTTTTTACGAGTTTGACACGGACGAAGTCGCGGGCAACAACTAGTATAATATATTATTGCACTCGTTTTCGTCCCAAATCATCATCCATTTCGCTACAAACTTGCAAAAGTGTGTATTCGTACGCGAACTAGCTTCTTACTGCTCATCACAGCATCTATCAAATTATCACGTGTTCTCGGATGAAATAGCAGGCATTTTAACCCTGCGCACAATATAGTTCGTGCCGTCGACTAGGGCTACCATAGGGATGATTTTGCATTTAGTAAATTTCTATAATGTCCTTTTTCTTTTTCTCCATGAGTCGATTTTGATATGTCCTTAACATTGGCCCATATTGAAAAAAAACCGGCCAAGTGCGAGTCGGACTCGCACACGAAGGGTTCCGTACCATTATCGCAAAACACTGCAAAAAAATCACGTTTGTTGTATGGGAGCCCCCCTTAATTTAATTTATTTTAATTTAATTATTGTTATTTTTTTAAGTGAATATTTAACTAAACTTCTGTGAATATTTCAAGTGTCTACCTGTTGCCGTCATTAATATCGATCAAAAAACGAACAAAAAATCACGTTTGTTGTATAGGAGCCCCCATTAATTTATTTTATTTTAATTTAATAATTATTATTTTTTGAAGTAAATATACAACTAAACATTTTGTGAATATTTCAAGCGTGTTGCCGTTATTAGTATCGAGCAATAAACGGCAAAAATATCACTTTTGTTGTATGGGTCCTTAAATATTTATTTTATACTGTTTTTAGTTTTTGTTGTTACAGCGGCAACAGAAATACATCATCTGTGAAAATTTCAACTGCCTAGCTATCACGGTTCATGAGATACAGCCTGGTGACAGACGGACCCTAAATAATAGGGTCCCGTTTTTACCCTTTGGGTACGGAACCCTAAAAAACGCACTCATAGCAAGCTTTAAAATGGCGCCACTTTTATTTTTTGACGCTCCTTTTAATCCTTCCAATCAAAGATTTTATTTTCTTTTTTAATTGTTCGATAACTTTTTTCTCCATGGACGATTTTTTTGGCTCCATAATAAAATATGATGCGCTTCCTGAAAATATAGGTCTTGTTGACTGAACCACTTGGACCGACTCCTCCCCATCTCCTTTGATATAAAATGCTTTACATCCATTAAAGAGATGGGTGGAGGTCGCTCCTTAAAATGTATTCTGTGGGTCACGCCTTACTCGAATCTTAGACCATAAGATACAATGATTCTAAATACATTAAAGTCTCTTACGCCATCTATAATGTTATACTGATACTAAATTATACTAATGTTTTACTCTGAGGGGGCCTTTAGACGATCAATCGTCTAATCTATCAAACTGTCATTATCTGCCTATCAATACAGCCGGGACTACCCGTTTAGCGTGCTTTACGATTTCACAAAGCTCGTATCGATATGTAATGGATGGTCACTAATATTAATAATCCAAGGACCCGCGGACTTTTAGCCACAAGGTTGCCAATCTGATTGATGATAGATTGGTCGTCTACGTTTCTCCATACTTAATAATGTTGCCATCGGAAAAGATTACGAAAATTGTAAAATCGACTAAAAATAACCGTAATTAATTTGAGAACGTTACAACCTTAGAATTGTCAGATGTCAAACTAAAAAATGTCAACGTCAGCTGTACTACCTAGATTAGATCTTGACATTCCTATTCCTAGATATGTTTCCCTGTGTTCATGTGTTGACATTCTCGAGTCTTGACTATCGATTCGATTGAAGAGTATTGTAATTGTTTGTTTGTTTGTTTTTGATCGAAACTGAAAGGATTAGTAATTTTATAAGAAGGTAAGATTTATTAAAGATAAGACTTATCATCAGACTTATCATTGAGCTCAATACATGCATACTTTAAGAATTGTGTACCTAAGTAATTTCACATGTTGTCAATTTCAGGCAAGACTGCGGTGTATCTGGTAGTTTAAGAAAAACTACCTAAATTATGAAAAATCTGGCTAAAATTATGGAAAAATATACCGTACCGAATATTCCAACTACTCAAGGTGTGTTAGAAGATTTATTTGACGATGAGATTTTGCAAGTGAAAGATCATCCTATTCAATTAGCTGAAGGTAATGAAAGTTTACTAAATGCCCACTGCTGTTTCAAAAATTTCAAGCAATTGCAAGAAGATGTAATGAAACAAGATGGACTGAATTCTAAATTAGATGAACTAAATCAAAAACTAGCCGAAAATATAGCTAATATGAAACAACAAAGATAGATTTGATTTTTTATTCAACAAGTTTGCTTACAAATGTCATGTTGTATTGATAATCATGTGCTTAGCACTTAACTTATTTGTATAGAATTTAATTGAATTTAATAAATTAATTAAAAGTAATTTTGCTTTCATTGTAGAACCTAATTACAAAAGTACTTAAATTAAGGTCTTAGACATCATTAAAACCTGTTTATATATGTATAACTACATTGATTATTAGCTCATTTTATTATACTCCCAACCTTGACCAAATCTTCTTCTGTCATCAATCCCAAATGGAATAAACAGACTAAAGCTGCACCTTGTTCAGCAAATTTCTTGTTTTTCTCCCAAAATGAAGATGTGTACTTTTTGCCATTGAAAGTAATAATGGTCCGGAATAACTTTTCCACTTGTTGTGTTTCATACCTTGGCAATTTTTGACCATTTTTGCCTGCCCATGCATGTAGTTTGGATTTGGGCAAATTAAGGTCATTGAAATTAGCTCTAATAAAACATACCTGCAACAAAAAAGATTAGGTATAACTGCAAATCAAAAAAGGTGTCACAGCCAGTGCTGTGGCATCTGGTGGAGTCTTGCATGGAGTCCCAGCATTATGCTGAGCGATGACCGTTTTGGGTGGTTATGAGTTATGCTTATGACGCACACTTTGTAATTATTGTTTATAAGTTTATTTTTCTTTTTATGGTATGTATCATGCCTGGCGCAAATACACCTATAAAATAACTTTTTTTCTTGTCATCTTTCTGGGACAAAATAATATTATATACAACACTCCTTACCTTCATTTGGATAACATCAGTAAGATCAGTATTAAAAGATTTCATTTTCTTCTGAGGTGGCTCCAGATCATCAGGAGACACTTGCCATCGTCCCTGTATTCCCTTTTTCTGATAACTTGACTGTTTTTCTTGACAGTATTCTCCTAAATCCCAAATGGTACTATAAAAAGAAGTGTAATAGGATTATATAATTTCTATAAAATAAAGGAATTAATAAAGCAACTGACGCACGGGATTGGTAAATTTGGTGACGGCCTCCTGGGGGAGGTCTATGTCCAGCAGTGGATGTCTTTTGGCTGAAATGATGATGATGATGATGAAACGCAACTCACAAAATGTGGGTGTACTATAGCTATGTTTTGTGGGTTAGACAAACATAACATCATATTACGCCCGTGTGCCTGAAGGGATGGGTTTTTGATAAAGAATTAACTATACATGTGTATAACGGTGTGTGTGTACCCACAACTACTAGCCAAGCGCATATGTTGCCCAGGGATAAAATTTATTAATACCCACCATATTTGTTCAAGTGTTTGACAATCTAAAAATTGCCTTCCCCTTGGAGTATCCTGCAATTCTCTTAAAATGTTCTGAACACAGTACTTTGAGTTTGCAGGTGAATTATCGAAATCAACTGCCAGCTTAAGATAATCTTTAATGACAGTATCCATAGGAAGCAAGCCTTCTTTCTTGAAAATGGAACAATTCCATTCAGCTGCTCGTGCAATCATCACACTGGAACATCCAGTCATTTCTTTGAATTTGTAAATATCATTATGCTTCTCAATTTCTTTAGAACCTCCACTGGAATTGTATAAGAAATTAATAATAATAATGTTATCTAAACAAAACACATTATTGATAAGCTATATTAATTAAAGCATTTCAAAAGGAGACATACTTTGCTATAACTGGTATTGGAATCCTTTCAGCAATATACTTCATGATATCTGTGTGTACTGCATGTTGTGGCCGTTCATCTTTTGTCCTGCCGTGAATTCCAATTGCTTTAATTCCTGAACTGACCAGTTTCTCTACGAGCTTTAATGTCTCCTCTGGCGTTTGAAGAATCCTAATTTTACAAGTAACAGGTATAGATAAATTGTCTACTAAAGAAGTTAAAATGTTATGGGCTTTTTCTGGTTGAGCTAGCAAGGCCACTCCCATGCCTCCTTTTATAGAAAACTCTTTTGGACATCCCATGTTTATATCTATTGCAGCTACATCATTTTCACTGAAAACAACAAATAAAATTACTATTATTTTTAAATAAGATGCACACAGAACCAGTACTTTGACACACCAGCTAACAATTTATTCTTACACTAGTTTGGCTACTTTTAAAGCTCTTTCAGCACTGCATGTTCCTAATTGTAGTATAACTTTATCCTTTTCTTCATCGCAAGTCCGAAAGACTATTGTTCCATCTGTTTGATCAACATAGTCAACGGTGCCTAATATTTCTGAAAAATTAATAAATAATTAATTCTAGGTTAGGACATAGGCCTTCCTCAAGAGGTGATGCTTGGGGGAGTCCTATGTCCACGGTGGACGTCTTTTGGCTGACATGATGATGATGATTGTATTAATTTAGTACAGCAATTTTTATAGTATCATGTAACTAAATTGAAATACTGCTTAACATAATATATACTACACAGTAATCTCAGTTATCAACTAAAATATGCCACTTTTTTATTTGTTGATTGTAGCATGTGATGATAAAGAGGAATCAGACTATCTCTTGTTTATTTAATGAGTCCAGCTAAAACTAAGGTTATTCTGGTTCACAATTGTTTATGATTATCAAATAAAAAAGCTTTACTTGTGCTTATTAAATACATAATTGAGTCACTTACAGATATTTTCTACAATTTTATGAATAGCACAATACGTACCATTGTATTTGCGTTTTGATCTTAAAAACTTCCAATCAATTAGTTCTTCGGTATACACCAAATCTGCACCATATCGTAGTGCCAAAAGCCGCATGGGTAAGGTACCAATACGCACCATAGGCGCAAGTATTAATTTATTTTCATATGATATCATTGTAGGTCTCTGTCTATACAATGTATCATATAAGTTAATAGATAATATTCATAATATTCTATATTCTAATGATTTACAATCTGAGACAGAAAAACGTGTGAGCATGTCAATATTATTATCAGAAACTGTCAAAGTAAATACTATCAGTTTGAGGTATGACAGCTGACTTATCAGTTGCGTTTTATTATTCCACTCACCTTTTGACGACCTTCGGCTTTTAATAAAAATAAGTGTATAAACACTCAATCTCAGACTATTAGTCTGTGTTCCCAATAGTGTTAGACTAGACTTTTCAATTTACCTACACCCTACATGGTATGAATATATATATATACTAGCTGTTGCCCGCGGCTTCGCTCCCGTGGACCACCCCACAGGATCCGTTTTCGGGTTAAAAAAATACCCTATGTTACTCAGGAATAACGTAGCTTTCTATTGGTGAAAGAATTTTTTAAATCGGTCCAGTAGTTTCGGAGCCTATTCGGTACAAACAAACAAACAAACAAAAAAATCTTTCCTCTTTATAATATTAGTATAGATTATAGGGGCTACAAGGTACAGCTATGTCGATAATGCTCTAAAATGTCGATACATAGCTGTCGCTGACGACTATTGCATTTTTCATAGCCGATAGCGATCAATCACAGACCATCAGAAAGCTAGGAGATTTAAGCCAAATGAGATTAATGAGATGAGTATCATTCTATATTTAAAATATATGTTTAATTTTATTTAGTTGTTAAAATAAATACTTTGGAATGTATTTAGAATAAGACAAGTGAGTTTTAATAATCACGCCAGCAGATTCTTTTCAGAATTTGAGCGACATCGCCAGCAACTATCAATCACTGATTTGTTACATTTAACTTACACGCGCAGACACACGCTAGCTAGCTTCACGAGTCGATTTAGTGGAATATGTATAAATCATTTTTTTTGAGCTCACGCTCTCGCTCTTGCACCCAGTTTCTCCCAATTCATTTTCTGTATGAATTGACAAAAGAAAGTTAACGTGCGTATCTGAGGCGGGGTTCCACAAATTTTGAGCTCGCTTCGCTCACTTTTACTTCTTAACGGGTCTTACTTGGTTGTTCCCTCTGCCCTAGCACCGCTCCCATGAAAGGTAACGCAGATGAAAAAACAAATTATTGTAACCTAAACTCAAAACACTTTAAAGTTGCTTTTGCATCGTCTCCGGTGTGGCGCTGCGGGACGTGCAACCCCTTTTCCCTTACGTAAAAATGATAGGACGCATGCTTTGTTTAAAAAGCATGGGGTACTTGATGTATAATATTTTATTGACAGATAGAGAATAGTACTCCACGCTTTTTTACAATAAAATTAATTTTTTGTTAATCACACTATTCATAGTTTAAATTCATTGAATATTATTTTCTACTTTTTGGTTTGTTTTTATATAGTGTTTTAAAACTATTTTTTTTTACTTTTTAGTTAAATCGCTAATCCTGAAGATCCTGGTAAGGATAAGAAGACAGTCTATTTAAACTAAGCATAGTTATAATAGCCAGACTCTATTCCTGAATGTCAGAAGGATTGCAATAAAATAATATCGTTAAATAAATAATTAAAAGACAACACTGAAGACAATTTTAAAAGACAACACTGAAGACAATTTTGTCAGTGTCATTGTGACATAAATGAGACTGAGACAGTGACGTAAATGACCTAATTCACAGAGAAACTGGTTTATTTATTTTCAGTTTCAGGTGGTTGGTGGTTGCGTATATTAATACTTTGTCGTTGCTGCTTGCAAGGAATACTTAAACATGAAACCAACGGTAGCTGCTGATGAAATGTTTCCTGAAGGTGTTGGACCTTACATGGATTTAGAAGAAGTAAGTACCTACATGATTACCACATTATTTTCCCCTTGTTTTTATTAACAGTATCTATTGAAAATATTAAACTTTATCTCTTATGAAATTTCAGGAAAAAATTTGACCTTTCTTATGCTTTTTCATCTTTGTGTACAGGCTGGCGGTCCCTCAAATCTACTTATGGACTTGGCTGCTAATGAAAAGGCTGTGCATTCAGATTTTTATAACGGTATGATGAACATTTACCTACATTTGTTTCGAAAAATGATGATCTGGTTGGACTGCAACCTTAATCTCTTAACCCTTTCACAATGCCATTTACAAATCTTGTTTACCCTTTTTGTGCCAATAGAATGTTAAATATGTTACTAGTAACAAAACGCACAACTTTTACGTACTGTTTAAATAAGAATTTTGTATATGCCAATCACAATGTCATCCATATATTATATTGTTTTAGTCATCTAGATCAAAATATATTTCCTGAAGTTGACATGTCTCGTCTACTGGGACTAAATATCATACTTCAGTATTTTTTAGTTATTCAGGATTGAAACACTAGAATCATGGGGTATGAGTGTCTGTTAGTTCCTGTTAGTAACTCTGCTGTCCTATAGTTATATAGCTTAGCTATAGTGTCACTATCTTATAAAATCATAATTTGAGTTATAGACTGAAAACAAAAAAACTTACTAAACTATAAAGTCATATGCGAGAGTTACCGTTTTTATTTATTTAATTATGCACTTTCGAATAGGCACTATAGTTTATATCAATTACTAAATCTAATCAAAAATAGGTTTGCAAAACCTACCAGCATATAGAGGCTCCCATACAACAAACGTGATCTTTTTGCCGTATTTGCGATAATGGTACGGAACCCTTTGTGCGCGAGTCCAACTCGCACTTGTCCAGTTTTTTATTTCAGATGGTTATCTTACTAATATTATAAACGCGAAAGTTGGATGGATGTATGTTTGTTACTCAATCACGCCAGAACGGCTGAAAGGATCAGGGTGAAATTTGGCACAGAGCTAGATTTTATAGTGTGTTATAGCGTGTACGTAGTCGCAGCGGAATAACGTCGAATTTATTAATTTCAGATAAGCAGATAATTAGTGTATGACGTCGTGTAATTGTGTATAGTAAGCACAAATTTGTGTATCCAAACCATTGGGGAGCTATTCAACAAAAACTGTTTCCACTGGAACTACGTCATCCTAGCGGCACCTTTTTTTTCCTATGCACGTAGATAAAAAAAAATACATTCTATAATTAGTTTGAAACGAGAGGTAAATGTGTATGCTTAAATGAAATTTGTGTGACATAAAACTGCGAAGATAATCAAGTTTCCGCTGCGCTGACGTTTGGCTATTTAATGAAAATCATATAAAACGGCTTAGTGCAGAGTTGTTTTTTTTACGCACGTTACTTTGAATTTGTGTGTAATGATTGTGAAAACAGAATTTGAAAAAATCATACCGTTCAGAAGATATACACGTAAAAGTAAAATAAGGTTATTAGGTCCAAGTACTTAAAATAGGAACAATAGAGCCTAACTTATAACGTTTATTTGTATCTTGTAAGGGTCTACAATATCCTGCCAAGTATCATGTATGTATTCTTAGTAATTAATGAGCAGTCGCATAATTTACTACGACTGGACCACTATATTGTATGACAACCGATTTTAGGACTTTTTAATGGAAATGCAACGTAAAACATATGGCGATAGTTAGTGTATTAATGCAACTATTCACATGTAAAATTACAGCTCATTACACTAAATAATTAAAGAGATATAATAAAAATACCAGAACAACCGCAATTCATGGATAAACCGACCAAGTTTGAAAGACTACAAAAAAGCGGCCGTGCAGTATATAGAGCTAACGTTCTAAAATTTCCAGTGTCGTACCATTATTGGATTGGTACAGGTGAGCACACAATTCTTGAATAAGTAACAAATAATATTCGTGATGAAAATAGTAGCTCACTTGTTTGTTTCTCAAACTTACGAAAATTACTTCTGTATTAGCAAATGCATTTATTTGTCAGAATATTACAAAAAGTTGCAGTAGGTAATTATTATGTCCTTAATATTCTGCTGCTTTCATCGTATAAATATTTTGATGTTAGTAAAATTTGATTAAATGAAATACTAATAATAATTAGAGAAAAATATTAACACACCAGTAGTTATTAGATAGATAAGGGAATAATCTAAAGAAGGTTGTTCTATCTCACGACGGTGGGTTGGTCTTAGTCGTGTGTGTAGTGCACATGCACATTGTTTCTGTGTGCGTAAGCTCGGAAGCGCTCAGCAGAGAGTTTGTATTATACTAGAGGTAACGTATTTAAATTGTAAAAATATCTCTGACGTTCAGGATGTTATCGTTTGCCTATGTTTGTCTCTTTTTTTTTGATAGAATGTTTCTATAAGCAAGAACGAAAGAATTAACAGTTTCTTTTTCGTCGTAAATACGTTCCCTCTAATATAATACAAACTCTCTGGCGCTCAGTATCGCTTACGCACACAGAAACAATGTGCATCTGCACACATGACTAAGACGATCCCGCAGTCACGCAGTGCGTCGGTCGTGACTCGTGAGATAGAACAATTGTATCAGTTTCCCGAAAAGTTAGGTACCAGTAAAAATCTTAAGATTTACTTATTCATATAGGCTTTTACAGTGGGCCATATATTTGTTATTTATATTTAATAAAAAACTGATTCTTTATGTTAATGTTATTATTACCTACTTTGTTAATAATATTGTTTTTTTTTTCATTTTAATTAGTCATTAACCAATAAATACTTTTATGAGTATAATGTTAATACTTACAGTTGTTTTATTTTCTGCTAAAGGATTGTGTACGCACCTGTACGAAACTATTACACACAATAACGATAATATACTGGAAATTTTAGAATGTTAGCTCTATATACTGCACAGCCGCTTTTTTGTAGCCATTCAAACTTGGTCGGTTTATCCATGAATTGCGGTTGTTCTGGTATTTTTATTATATCTCTTTAATTATTTAGTTTAATGAGCTGTAATTTTACATGAGAATAGTTGCATTAATACACTAACTATCGCCATATGTTTTACGTTGCATTTCCATTAAAACGTCCTAAAATCGGTTGTCATACAATAAAGTAGTCCAGTCGTAGTAAATTATGCGACTGCTCATTAATTACTAAGAACACATACATGAAACTTGGCAGGACTTTGTAGACCCTTACAAGATACATATAAACGTTATAAGTTAGGCTCTAGTGTTCCTATTTTAAGTACTTGGATCTAAAAACCTTATTTTACTTTTACGTGTATCTCTTCTGAATGGTATGATTTTTTCAAATTCTGTTTTCACAATCATTACACACAAATTCAAAGCAAAGTGCGTAAAAAAAATTAACAAAAAAAAATCAACTCTGCACTAAGCCGTTTTATATGATTTTCATTAAATAGCCAAACGTCAGCGCAGCGGAAACTTGATTATCTTCGCAGTTTTATGTCACACAAATTTCATTTAAGCATACACATTTACCTCTCGTTTCAAACTAATTATTGAATGTATTTTTTTTTATCTACGTGCATAGGAAAAAAAAGGTGCCGCTAGGATGACGTAGTTCCAGCGGAAACAGTTTTTGTTGAATAACTCCCCAATGGTTGGATACACAAATTTGTACTTACTATACACAATTACACGACGTCATACAATAATTATCTGCTTATCTGAAATTAATAAATTCGACGTTTTTCCGCTGCGACTACGTACACTGGTATAGCACATAATGCAACTTTTCATAATGTTCCCTTGGGATAAGAATAGTAGTTTATGCAATGGCCATATAATAGGGGTTATTAAAACACGAGCGTAGGTTTATCAAACGAGGCGAAGCCGAATTTGATAATAATATTACGCGAGTGTTTTAATACCTAATTATGTGCCGTTGCATATACTACTTTATCTTCACTCACACAGTTGAAATAAAAAAAAAGTAGAAAGGGAAAAATATTTGGTATGGCGGGCAATTTAGATTCTCATTGCGCAGCGCGCGCATCCACAGATAATGAAACTTCTTTACTACAGCCCATACGCGCCAGAAAATTAAAAAGTAAAAGTGTGCTATAAAAATTAAAAAGTTATTTTATGATGCAGTTGTTTGAAAATCGAAGGAAAATGTTGAACTGTAATGGTTTTTTTTTTTTAATTTTACCTATCCACGAATATAAAGTACGTGTTTATACAATATTTTTTGAATTCGTATTTGGAACATTACGTTGTGAGTGTAGATAAAACACTTTTCACTTGTTTTTCAAAAATTTTGCTCCACACTAGGAATTGCTTTCTGTACTGTGGGTGCGTTTACAAACATTTAGACTCACATACACAAGACACCCAGATCCGGAACAATTATCTGTAGGTCATACATATTTGTTCCGTTCGGGAATCGAACCCACGACACGCAGCGCAGCAGCTGATCGCTCAACCACTACGTCATTTATTCAGTAGGAATCTTGGTAATTAGATTTATGGGAATATGTCTAGTTATATTGTGTTCTCTTGTAAAAAAAATCTAGCTTTATCCACAACGAAGTTAAGGGGGTCGAGAATGGCCCAAATGGCTTCGAGAAAGGGATGGTACAGTCGTGCCTTTGTTTGCACGACTTATTCACAATGTACCTAAATTTGTTTTCTTTTTGTTTCAGATTTTGATGATTTGTTTGACGACGATGATTTAAAGTGAATTGTTCTTCATTATGTGTGAAATCTTGTAACTGAGTTAAGTTAATTAAATAATACGATACATTTTTATTGACATTTATTTCACTTATCATTAAAACAATTCCATCTCTAAATTAAAAAAAAATATTTCTATGGTCAATTGGGAGTGATTCTTCTTATCTATAACACACTAAATTGGTTCACTGTGATTTTATTGTATTCTAAGGCCCGATTTTTCAATAGTCTGATAAATTTTAACTGTGAAACAAAAATGGCGGTTCGACAGGTTTTGTATAGAAAATATGTCGGCCATTTTTATTCCTCAGTAAAAAGTTATCAGACTATTGTAAAATCGGCCCTAACAGACAACATTTCTGTTAGATCGTGCATATGCTTACATGGAAAAGTACATAATTATGTATTCCTAAATTGTAAAAAACAAACCATGAAAAAATTTCATTTGTAGTAATAGGTCTTGAGATCAATAGCATTGTAAACAGTGGGTACTGTAAAAGTAAGTGACACGCAAAAAATTCCTTGTCTTCTTTTTCCACGGTTTACCCCCAGTTTCACACCTTAAAATAATCGAAGAATTAATGTGACAAATTGTCAAGCACGCGTTATCTGCTGTGATTGGTTGAATGAATTTTTAACAGCCAACAGCAGATAACGCGTGCTTGACAATTTGTCACATTAATTCTGCTATAATTTTAAGGTGGGAAACCCAGGGTTAATCTTCTTGATAATAAAAAGTAATTAAGATGATCAGAATGGAATATTTCTTGCTACAAATATTGAAATCATATTTGTTTCATTGGAATTGTTTTAAATATAGTATTAAATTATTACATTGTGTCAAAATATGTTTAAGCTAATATAATGTTTGAACTTGTGTGGCATATTACATAAACTTAGCCCACATGCAACAGTAACACCTAGTTAATATAAACAAAGTTATAAACGCGCAGGCCCGCGCCCGCGCGCTCGCTACACGTCGACGTCGCTGCTGTCGTCGCTGTACTCGTTGCCCTCTGGTTCCTCGTGCTCCTCTTCTACCTCGGCCTCTGCCTCTAACGTATCATCCTCTTCACCTGCTTCGTCATCGAGTTCTTCTTCTTCAAGCATTGTTGAAAGTTTTGTTATGACTCCCCTGCCCATTTCTGAAATCCGTGCAGAGAATATTATTAACCTTATATACTTTTAAAAACATGAAGGAAAACATCGTGAGGAAACCGGCATGTCTCTGAACTGCCCAGTCCACATTTCTGGGCTGTGTTATTGATATTAGTTATCTTGCTATGTTAGAGGGTACGTTTTAAGTTCGCATAATGGGAGAGTGAATTTATTAACCCCGCAGTGGTCGCGCGGATAACATAATATATGTAATCCACGGTTGTTTAAAACGAAATCCAAAGTAATATTATAAATGCTAAAGTAACTCTGTCTGTCTGTTACCTTTCACGCTTAAACCGTTGAACCGATTTAGATGAAATTTGGTATGTAGATAGTTTTTATCTTGGAAACCATTCTTAAATGGGAGAACGGGGTGTTAGAAGTTTGTATGGTGAAATAATACACTACTACCTACAATATTATTGCGCGATATAAAAAATGTGGAAAACTTTCGGCTGAAATGATGATGATGATAAAAAATAGGCTATTCGACTACCGTAATATTTTTATTGTACTAATGCTAAGCAGACGAAGTCGCGGGCAACAGCTAGTTTCTCATAAACTATTCCCCTCTTACAAATAAACGCGGAATAAAGTTATACCAAGTATAAACCTATGAAAATGTATGGTTATTCCTTTGTTATACCTGGTATAATTTTATTCCGTGTTTATTTGTAAGAGGGTTAAAGTGTAGTAACCCCCAACCCCCGCTAAGTTGCGCTCGCGCATTGGCGACGTATGCTTGTGTCAGGAAAGGGTGTGAAACTTGGCGGTCTACATACGTAATCCGCGCGACCAATTACGTATTAATACTTTTAAATATTTAAGTACGTTTTTTGAGATAATGGTACGGAACTCTTTGTGCGCAAGTCCGACTCGCACTTGGCCGGTTTTTATTAATGGGTTTTCTGAAGGAAATCCTGGGAATCAATTAGGCTTTTCCATAACCTGAGAATACTACGTTGCAATCCTAGAGAAGTTAAAAGAAACCATCAAGGATAAAAGTAGAGGAAAATTGACGAAAGGTGTCCTCCTTCTGCACGACAATGCCCCCCTTCAAAAGAGTCGTGATGCGTTGGCTGTTCTGCATAAAGTGGGTTTCGATATTCTAGATCACCCACCCTGCAGGACTGGCCTGGCTCCCAGCGATTATTATTTATTCCCAAAGATAAAAAAAGAACTTCGTGGAAAGAAATTTCAAGCGATGAAGAAGTTAAGGACGCAGTTTCAGCCTATTTTTCAGACAGACAAAATATTTTTTACCGAAAGTATTTAATTATTTAGTGCGCATTTTGTGCTTCTTTTGGATTTAGATTTGTGCTCCAAAGATAAAGTAGTGGAGCTGAATTGACACAAAGCAACCGTCAGCGGGCCCTCCAATGTTTACGAAAATAAAGGAACGAAACTTATGTAATTATTTAGTGCATTAGCCTATATTGATTATTTCACAAAAACAAACAATATTATCTATAGAACAACGATGAGTAAAATAAAAATTCGTAAAATTATAGAACAATTAGTAAAATAAAAATCCGTAATTAAGTACTAACAACACTATTTGTCGTAAAATAAACTAACTGTAACTGGAGTTTCTATAAATTGCACAATTATACATTAATTTAATATTATAAGCCCAAGATACATGAGCGGTCCAACCGCTTGACGCGAGTTTATCGCGGTTGGCCGCCATGGCGGTCAGTGGGAACATTAAAGGCTGATAATGCTTTTGCTATACCATTTTCACTGAGTGGACCGAGCCGAAACACATTTTGCTATCAAAAAGTTAAAGTGTGATCTTTAAGTAATTAAATGTCATATTAATATTTATGCATATAGTAGTTAGTAGCCGACCGTCTACCGCGGCGTGCATGCAATCCGGACCGGTTAATTTGATATTTAAATCCATGCAAATATGACATTAAAACTTTCGTATCCCATTAGACTTGATATACTGTTGTTTCTGAAAAGCTTAGATATTAAGCATTGGGAATGGGAACTGTAAGATATATTTTCTTTTGAACGATACAAATAAATTTAGGAAATAATGTCTTTTTAGGGTTCCGTACCCAAAGGGTAAAAACGGGACCCTATTACTAAGACTTCGCGATCCGTCTGTCTGTCTGTCCGTCTGTCTCCAGGCTGTATCTCATGAACCGTGATAGCTAGACAGTTGAAATTTTCACAGATGATGTATTTCTGTTGCCGCTATAACAACAAATACTAAAAACAGTATAAAATAAATATTAAAGGGGGGCTCCCATACAACAAACGTGATATTTTTGCCGTGTTTTTGCTCGATATTAATAACGGCAACAGGTAGACGCTTGAAATATTCACAGAATGTTTAGTTGTATATTTACTTCAAAATATAATAATTAATAAATTAAAATAAAATAAATTAAGGGGGGCTCCCATACAACAAACGTGATTTTTATGCAGTGTTTTGCGATAATGGTACGGAACCCTTCGTGTGCGAGTCCGACTCGCCCTTGGCCGGTTTTTTTTTTTATTACTGATGAATTTGCTCTTGACTCTAGTCTAGGTCAGAGGTAACTGAGAGAGTCGACGATGGAGTGAGCTTACCCAGAAGAAGCCGTTCACTCTAACTTTGAAGAGATTCGGGTTGAAGGCTTTCGGATACGGACGCGGGTAGTGAGTTCCATCCATTCGCTGTGCGCATTATGAAGGATGTTTGGAAGCGCTTGGTGCGAATTGGTGGAATGGCAACAAGGTAAGGATGGTAACTTGCAGTGCGTCTAGATGTCCGATGGTAGAAGGGGGCTGGTGGGATGAGGTCGTGGAGTTCTTAAGCACACTCACCGAAGTACAGTCTGTAGAAGACCGACAAGCAGGCAACCTGGCGGCGATGAGCCAAGCTATGAAGCTTAGCATCCGCCAGTTCAACGTCGCCAATGGGCCTCTTGGCTCTGCGTTCCACCGAGTCAAGCGCGGCAAACTGATACTTAGCTGAGCCATCCCAAAGGTGGCTGCAATACTCCATGCAGGATCGGACTTGCGCTTTGTTTAGGGTCCAGGGGCTGTCCAGGCGTAAAGTATCGCTTCACTCTATTTAGGATGACCAGTTTTTTGGCCGCAATTTGGGCTTTGTACTCAATGGAGGAGCCGAAGTTGAGACTGGATGTCAACTCCATGCCTAGGAGCTCGAGCCGATCAGTCACAGGAACAGACGTACCCCGAAAAGTAGGAGTATAATCGATTAGACTCCTTTTAGCGGTTAAAAGACACGCCTGTGTTTTGGTGGCGTTAAAGGAGACCAGATTGTCATCACCCCACTGGGAGTCAAGGCTTAAGGTCAAACCTGTCCGCTCCACCATAGCTTCTCTCAAGGAACGAACTTCTGGTTTTTGCGCTGGACAGGTATCTCTCTGAAACAGTACTGTCATCTGCGCACCCAACAATACCAGGCTGAAGTAGGTCATTGATGTGCAGCAGGAAAAGAATTGCAGAGAGAACAGACCCCTGAGGAACTCCGGCATCAATAGCCATAAGGTCAGAGGAGCAACCGTCAATGACTACTCGGATCGACCGTTCACTGAGGAAGTCTGATATCCAGCTACAAAAACCAGCGGGGATGCTATAAGCAGGAAGCTTACTGAGTAGACTTGCGTGCCAGACCCTGTCAAAGGCCTTCGAGATATCAAGCGACACAGCAAGTGCTTCGCCGTGTCTCTCGATGGTTTCGCCCCAGCAGTGCGTGACATAAACAAGAAGATCGCCAGTTGACCGTCCCCGGCGAAAGCCATATTGACGGTCACTGAGAAGATTATTGTTTTCAAGGTATGTTATGTTAGGGGGGTTTGGTTTCCGCACTTAGTCCCTCAAATGGACTGTCTTCAAGGTAGGTCAGCAAGTTACTGTTCAGTACCCTTTCCATAACTTTGGACAAAATGGAGGTAATGGCGATCGGACGGTAATGGGCAGGGTCTGCACGGTTGCCTTTTTTGGGCACTGGTTGCACATTTGCAAGCTTCCAGGATTTCGGCACCATTCTTTTTACAAGAGAGAAGCGGAACAAGCGTGTCAACACAGAAGACAGTTCAGGCGCACACTGCCTCAGCACTCTCGCTGGAATGCCGTCAGGCCCGCTGGCCTTGTTCACGTCTAGACTGCACAATACTCTCCGGACCTCTTTAGTGTGCACAGCGGTCTCCGGCATCGAAGAGACACAATGAGGTACAGTAGGTGGTTGCTTGGAGCCAGCGTAAAGACATGAATTACTAGCAAAGAGAGATGCAAATAAATTTGCTTTCTCACTCGCAGAGTGAGCCAGCGACCCATCAGGTTTCAGCATTGGAGGTAAAGTGGGACGACAGAAATTCGTTTCAACCGCTTAAGACAGGGACTAAAACTGTTTACTACCCGGAGGGTGCGGTACGTCCAATGTGGTCAAAACGTGCCCGACGTAGAACCCTGTCTTCTTTTATACCTGATACTTTGGTATGGTTGTATAAACAATTATATTTATAATTATTGAATTCACTGAACTGAAGAATTCCCTGATTTAATTATAAAAGTCTAATAATATGGTGCCTTTCTTATTTTCCATAAAATTAATTTATATTTACATCTTAAATGTAAAAACTCGAAAACAAAAAAACGGTTTTTTAGAATACGATGTTTTGCACTTCGATTTTTGTAAAGCGTTTCATCAGATTGCGATTCGATCGATTTAAAAATCGTCAATTTTTGAAAAAAAAAAATGCTCTCCCTAAATTAGCTCCGCCTATATCTCTCTCACAGTAGAACCATGATTGTTCTGCCACATCATGGTACGGGGTCCAGGTGCACCGTGCACGTTATCTTTTATGAAGTATGTTGGTAAATTTGCATATACAATTTATTAAGGACAGGGAATGACTATGGCTAATAGGAATGTTTAGAGACTACACTAGACCATGATTAATATTTCCCTAAGATTTGCGAACTAGTCACAAGTGGCATTTTCGCTCACTTGCTTATGGCAAATAATCTCTAAATATGTGGTTAAATAGGGATTAGTTTATTACCATTATATATATTTACATAGTATAAAATAATTAATTAACAGTAACTCCCTCCAGTAAATAAAAAAAAAAACGGAAAAGTGGTGGTTAAATTGATACTTACGTTCTACATAAGTCTTTAAAGATTTTGGAACCATGCTTTTTGCTCTCTCTATATCCTCTTCTGAACATTCACCTTTATCTAAACCTGTGGATAGTAAAAAAACTAAACTTAAAATGGGATATTGAAAATATAATCAGACTAGTGTAGTATAGTGAAAGTTCAAACCAAATATAAATCACATTTTATTTTGTCTACTACAATAAGGATGATGACTAAAAAAATATTTTTAGTCCATCAGCTTTCCAAAAAATATTGGACACGTATTTTTTCTTTTGTCACGTTAACAAAAAATTATGACGATACACTGCGTAAAATATCGCATGACGTCATGCCTTAGTACACTTTATACATAAGTTACGTCACAAGCCCCCACTGTCGAACTATGATGCGCTTTACCTTGGTGATTGATTTGAATAAGCAAAAAATACGTGTCCAATATTTTTTGATAATTTAATCGGTGGATTAAATAGAATTTGCTGTTTCGTAACCTGTCATCATCCCTATTCAAATTGAATTGTGGCATGGTACAAACTAGACAGAATGCCACAAAATACTTTCATGTTTTTTATTCCTGGTTTTTGACCCTGGTATTTTTACATACTCATATTTGGAAGACCTGGCATTGAATCTTGCAAGTATCTCATCACTAGTCACGCTAACAGAGAGCGCTTTCCGGTTTAGCACAGCATATTCGCGCTTCGTATTGGGTCGCCACGTTCGAATTGTGTTTATTCAATATTTGTATATATTCAAACCACTTACCAAATAGAAGACCCATTCTTTTCAATATGTCGATGTCATCATGTATTTGGAACTTTTTGTTGAAATTGAACATATATTCTGTCCTGTAAGAAAAGAAATTTAGAAAATTAAAATCAGAAAATTGCACTTTTAAATTTTATACTATTACTTAAATACCTATCTATAAAAGTCAAGGAATTCAATCAATCCAAACTATGCTGGGGTTGGCTTCCAGTCTAACCGGTTGCAGCCAAGTACCAGTATTTTACACGACGCGACTGCTGCCTATCTAACGACAACCCAGTAACTGGGTAATGCACCCAATCAATCCCAACTATGTTGGGGTTGGCTTCCAGTTTAACTGGCTGCAGCCAAGTACCAGTATTTTACATGATGCGACTGCTGCCTATCTAACGACAACCCAGTAACTGGGTAACACACCCAATCAAGTCAAACTATATTGGGTTTGGCTTCCAGTCTAAGCGGTTGCAGCCAAGTACCAGTATTTTATATGACGCGACTGCTGCCTATCTAACGACAACCCAGTAGCTGGCTAACACACCCAATCGATCCAAACTATGTTGGGTTTGGCTTCCAGTCTAAGCGGTTGCAGCCAAGTACCAGTATTTTATATGACGCGACTGCTGCCTATCTAACGACAACCCAGTAACTGGCTAACACACCCAATCAAGTTCAACTATGTTGAGGTTGGCTTCCAGTCTAACTGGTTGCAGCCAAGTACCAGTATTTTAAATGAAGCGACTGTTTCCTATCTAACGACAACCCAGTAACTGGGTAACACACCCAATCAAGCCCAACTGTGTTGGGTTTGAATTCTAGTCTAACTGGTTGTAGCCAAGTATCAGTATTTTAAATGAAGCGACTGTTGCCAATCTAACAACAACCCAGTAACTGGGTAACACACCCAATCAAGCCCAACTATGTTGGGGTTGAATTCTAGTGTAACTGGTTGCAGCCAAGTACCAGTATTTTAAATGAAGCGACTTTTTCCTATCTAACGACAACCCAGTAACTGGGTAACACACCCAATCAAGCCCAACTATGTTGGGGTTGAATTCTAGTCTAACTGGTTGCAGCCAAGTACCAGTATTTTACATGATGCGACTGCTGCCTATCTAACGACAACCCAGTAACTGGGTAACACACCCAATCAAGCCAAACTATGTTGGGGTTGAATTCTAGTCTAACTGGTTGCAGCCAAGTACCAGTATTTTACATGATGCGACTGCTGCCTATCTAACGACAACCCAGTAACTGGGTAACACACCCAATCAAGCCAAACTATGTTGGGGTTGAATTCTAGTCTAACTGGTTGCAGCCAAGTACCAGTATTTTACATGATGCGACTGCTGCCTATCTAACGACAACCCAGTAACTGGGTAACACACCCAATCAAGCCCAACTATGTTGGGGTTGAATTCTAGTGTAACTGGTTGCAGCCAAGTACCAGTATTTTAAATGAAGCGACTGTTGCCAATCTAACAACAACCCAGTAACTGTGTAACACACCCAATCAAGCCCAACTATGTTGGGGCTGAATTCTAGTCTAACTGGTTGCAGCCAAGTACCAGTATTTTACACGACGTGACTGCTGCCATCTAACGACAACCTAGTAACTAGGTAACACACCCAATCAAGCCCACTGTGTTGGGGTTGAATGCCAGTCTAAGCGGTTGCAGCCAAGTACAAGTATTTTACATGACGCGATTGCTGCCTATCTAACGACAACCCAGTAATTGGGTAAAATATCCCTTGGCAAAACTGGTGTCCGATTTTATGGCTTCTGACTACCGTAACAACTATCAGAGATCATCATATGAAAGCCTAATATGCTTTACAAGGCACAGAGAACTCTCAGTATGTAATGGATCACCCATCCATAGACCAACCTTATCAAGGTTCCAGTGCAACTCTTTTTACATAGCCACAAGCTCAAAGAAGGAGTCAAGGAATTCATTGTTTTGATTTATTTAAGGTTAAGCTAAGCTTACCGAGGTCGGTCCGTGGATGGGTGACCACCTTTATATAGCGAGTTTCTTCCGCGCCTCGGAAAGCTGTTAAGCCGTTGGTCCCGGCTGTCATTTGAAGGCCTCTCGACAGTTGTTACGGTAGTCAGAAGCCATAAAATCTGACAGTTTTGCCAAGGAGTATGTTACCCAGTTACTGCATTGACGTTAGGACATTAGATAGGCAGCAGTTGTGACATGTAAAATACTGGTACTTGGCTGCAGCCAGTCAGACTGGAAGCCAACCCTAACATAGTTGGAATTGATTGGGTGTGTTACCCAGTTACTGGGCAACCAGTTAAAACTGGAAGCCAATCCCAACATAGTTGGGTTGTGGAGGTCAGATATGCAGTTGCTCCATGTAAAACACTAGTACTCAGCTGAATCCGGTTAGACTGGAAACTGAGCCTTAGTAAAAGGCTAGGCAGATTGATTGATTTATTTAAGACTTAGGAAGTATTTTTACTTACTTATCATTAGAAATACTGCAGTCGATTAAAGCTTTATCACTAGTATTAACAACAATAAATGGCAAATGGATTGCTGATGATGGAGATGGTTTTACTCCTTTGTTCTCGGCTTCTTTATTTCTTTCTATTAAACTCTTAAATGAAATGTGCTGAAAAGGAGATATTATTTTGTTAGTTTTAGGTAGAAATTGAATATTTTGCCAAAGCATCTTAAATAAAAAGTACCTGTAGTATGAGTTCTTGTAATTGTTGTGTCTTCTTTTGAATCTGCTCAAGCTTTGACTGTTTTTCTTTTTCTAATGCAGTACATTCTTGAACACTATTTGTTGGTAGTCCAAGCCATCTTATCTCTTTCTTTTCTTTAGATATTATATTCATTGCCATTAACACATTTAATGCATCATATACTCTTCTGCGGATATTCTTTTGGTCATATTGCTGTAATGTTAAATTTATCTGAATTACATTTTTACTAACTAAAATTGCTGTGACTTATTAAAACTAAATTTGAACCGTAATCAATCATAGACTCAACAATAACAACTAAATCAACCATAGAATTGTATGTGACTATATACAATTAAACTTAATACTTTAATTAAGAGGATATACATACTTGACTATCTGCTGAACCATGCATTCCTGCAGCAAATTCTAGCACTAATTCATCTGCCACTTCGTTGTAAGAAGTGAAGCCTTTATTTCTGACCTTTTCACACACTTTCATTGAAAAATGCCTCAAGCCTTTGCCAACTTTGTCTGCATGTTTACGTCTTTTAGTGGTACTGAAATCACACAATAACAAAAAAGTATTATAAGATGATGTCACCAAGCCTAATTTTGGAAGAAAATTATAACATTGGTTTTCTTGTGCAATACACAGAACTAATTGTTTTGTAGATCTGAATCTGTATTTCAATAAATAATCTCTATCATAATATTTACTGCTTGCATCATCTTGTCAAGGTTGACCACATATTTTGCCTACATGAGCATCTATGAGTATATTTAATACCAGCATCAGGTGACCACAAAAACAGCTTAAACATGAAGCTTGCCTATTGCTGAAGGTAATTCATATTACACAAAAATAAACAAATTTATACTCACTATTCTGCTGGTGGATCATTGTCAGAATCATGTCTCCTTCTAGATCCATGTGACATAGTTGGAGATATGCTATTTGCAGTACTAGTACTTGTTACTTGGTTTTCTGAATTTGACGGTAATGAAACTAGATCTGGTACGGTATGTACAAATTTCAGTTCAGTCAGTGGTTCTTGTTTTATCTAGAAAATCAAGATTTACATATTAGTTTAGTTTATTATGTTTGGCAACAAGTTCATGTTCTGTGTGATATTGATGAGTTAAAAACAATTACCTCAACTTCTTCAATTTCTTTTGGCTCAACTTTAATTTTTTGTAAAGTTGCTAAATTATTAATATGCACGAACTCTGAAAAATAATAATATCAAGTTAACTAGATTAGCCTAACATACTTAAAAAAGCTCCCTTAATTATGTATCCTGTGTGTCTGAAGGACAATAATTCAGCATGCTCAATTTGGAGCCTGCACCAAGAATTGTTTGAAACAGACATCTCAAACATGGAAGTGTAGAATAGTGAAGAGTAACCGTCCAGTAGGGATCATAACCTGCCTATATCAAGGACTCCTTCGCCCAACAATATAAAGAATAAAGATGGTGTTATGCAATACTATACATACAAACCCAAAAGAAAAAAGTAGTTTTGGAAAATTTTATACAGATGGGTGTGTATAAAATCAAATATTTATTTTCATAATTCTTGAATCAGAAAAATTAGAATCTACATTCAATGCAACTATTTCTAAGATTTCAAGATTGAAATGACATGTATACTGAAACACAAGCACATCACATCACCAGCCTATTAATGTTCCCACTGCTGGGACACAGGCCTCCTCTCTGTGAGGGGAACGGGCCGTAATCCACCACGCGGGCCCAGTGCGGGTTGGTGGATGTCACATGTCTTCGAATTTTTGGTCCTAGGACATGCCGGTTTCCTCACAATGTTTTCCTTCACTGTTTTGAGAGAATGAAGAAGGTGATGAAAGAATTTACACAAACACAATATACAACTGAAACACAATATATTAAGTAATTATGATAAGTCATATTAGTTGTACTGATAACCATACCTAATGATAATGATGGTTATTGTGACTTGATGAAAATTTTGGTAACAAATGGTGCAATAGATATAAGTTTCTTACTTGATGCGCATTTGAGTCCAGTCAGTTTCACTGCTCTGTATAACGATGTCTGCAACATAAAGGGAATTAGATTATTAATGTGCATTATTTCGAGTTGAATACCTATGCTATTATAACAAAGAAAGAAAAAACCTGAATAATAAAAAGTCAGATCCATATTCACATTTGATAACTGACAAATGCTTGCTTACACTTGGACAGGTTTTTTCAAATCTATGTGGTGTTTTCTCATACATATCCTACATGGTTCTCAGGTAATCTGACCAGTTTTTAGGTTTAAATAATATTGAAACAAAGCTATCAGTACTTATGTATCAGTAAATGAAACTAATCAAACTTTAGAACCATCTCCCTGTGTGATCCTTAGCTATAAATAGATTCAATGTTAGGCTTGCTTGAATAAAGACATGGGTAGGAAAACAATATTGTTATCACAATTAGATTAATTAGAAAGCTCTTCAAAGGTATGAAAGCAGTATGCCTGATGTACAAATGAATTCTTGCATTTGGTTAAGCTAAGTAATCACTAGCAATGGTTCAATCAATGAATAAAAACAATACTGACAGTACAAACCCAAAATTAGTTACTGTAAAACAGGTTTTCTGAAGTCTGCAGATTTTTAAATATCTTATTATCATGGATACTACGTAATTATTAAAGGAAATTAATGAGTGCTCGCCTGCTCGCAAAAAAGACAGGTCAGAAGGTTGGCCAGAATTCTCATGGCTTATAACAAGTTCAAAGTAGGTTAGTATTTAATTTGAACCCACTCTCTAGTTTTGCATAGGGCTCAGGTAACAAACATGCAAAAAAATAATTGTAAAAATAGGGAAGACTGTGGCATATCACATACCTTATTAATTCCTTCTGCTGCAGTAGGCAGTTTTATAATTTTCACAGGGTTAGGTTTAATTTTGATCTGACCAAGTGACTGATTGTTTGTATTATTTTGAACAACTTTTACCATTTGTGGATGCCCTAAAATAAAACATGATAATTAAAACTGACATGCGTGCCTTAATCTTTTTATGAGATTACTGCTCATGCACTAAAAAAATAAAATGAGAAGATTATCACATTTTTTAAGCGAGAAATAATAAAATTCATAGAACGACGAGTTTGGTGAGTAGCAAATGCACAAATAAACTGACAGCGGGAAACACTGCCCAAGCGGGCGCGTCATGTATCCTACGGATTCTGTAATTTTATATAATTTGCATGACTATGGAAAGCTACCAGCAGTACTGTCTAGTGTCTACATTATGTGATAATGGTAATAAAGTAAAAAATAAGCTTCACGAAGATAGCTTGGCTACTAACCATTAGCGTCATGTATAAGAAAATTTACAGTACTATTCGTCTGAGACATTTTCTCCGTATTCTTTGCAAATGTACGTCCATTTACGCAAATCACTAATGTAGCATATAAACATTTGTTGATGACCAAACAAAATAATAATACCTACTAAACTCGATTTGTATGGTCAAAATGGCGACATTAGTTTTGGGTTAACTTCGAAGGTCAGAAAATCAAGTAAATTCTTTAAAATCACTGTTTTAATTATCACTTAGGACGTCCTTTTCAGGTTTACAAAACAGTAACCACAAAGGTTTACACAATGCACGTAAAAGCCCAATTTAAAACAACGGAAGAGTAAATAGACAGTGGCCTGGCGGGCGGGCGGTTTTATGATTTACCAGCTGATTGGACAACTGCTGTTGTGTTCACGTGGTAATCGCGGTGGCATCCGCCGGGAATTTTGTATTCTGGAAAAGGCGCCAAATATATTTTAAAATACTGACATCTATTGAGTAAAAGTTGAGCTAATAGTTTTTACGATGGCAACAATTAAAAAAAAAGAGCATTGGAAAATTGGAAATGTAGTGAATTGTAGTGTAGAGTTCCACAAGGTTCAGTCATGGATCTAAATGAAAGTAGCGAAATAGAGAACCGAAGACCTGTAGAGAACTATAGTTCTCAGTTCTCGCCAAACTTCTTGGCCGACTTTTAGATGCGCAAGGCACGGATGCTATGCCTAAATAGATAACCCCCGGAAAATAGAACATAACTGGTGAAATGAGAGTGTAGCAGAGTAAACTGTACCAGCGTTGCCAGACGTCCAGATTTTGGCGGGACATCCCGGTTTTTATGCGTCGGGCGAAATGTCCCGCGCGGGACAGGCTTAGTCCCGCTTTTCGGGTATAACTCGACGGTGCAAGCAGCGTGCTGGGGAAGCGCGGCCGGGGGACACAGACAGACAAGTGCGGACTGGCCGCACTTCTATTTCACTGTTTTCTTATTCCCATTTGTTTATAAATTTCTATTTCACGAAATACCTATTGCAATTATTTTAGTGGTTCGAAAATCTGATTTAAATCTTAAATTTAATTAAAATACATTTTCAATGCCTATTTTTGCTATCTATTTATTTATTTGTTTGTGTTTTGTCAAGTAAACCTAATTTAAAACTCAAATACAAAGATAAATATTTAAAAACTTCTGAATAATAAGTTTTTTACTAGAGTCTGGCCAACGAAAACGTGATCTGTGGTATTTTCAATCAAAGTTTTAATATGGCAACATTATTAAGCTGTCAAAGGTACGTCAAAGTCTGTGATTGCGATTGTTAATGAACTTCAAATTTAGTGAAAATGTTTATATTTTACTAACAACATTCCCATTCCCTCATTTTTCGAATTACAACCAACTTAATTTTGCTGTTTGGTACGGAACCCAAAATGTGCAAAGTCCGACACACACTTTCCCTCAGTGCCCCGCATAGAAAACGTTGGTCAGACTCTACACTCCAACCAAGACTCGACTTAAAGGCCTCAGTACCCAGGTCATTAAATACCCAGAAAAAAAGTCATTTGTCAAAAAGCTTTGCATTGCTATTTGATTTGCTTTCAAAGTTTGTTTCTGTTCAAAATTTAAAATAATTTTAGTGTATGTAGGCGGGTGCGATCAAAACTCTACTTAAATGAATGTTGTAAAAATGTGGCTGCCGTTGTATTTATTTTACTTTTTTATTTTATTTAACAGTATTAGTTCAATAGGTCTTGATAATCTCAATGTACCTCCAGAACATGTAATATATGTTTTCAATGCTTTCCCTAGTGTTGCTGAAGCTTGTTTATCAGAACCACATTGTATGTACAAAAAGTTAGCCACGGTTAAAGGGTGTTGGGGCTATGAACATGAGTGTTATAAAAATGTTTCATACCCTGTCCAACCTGTCTGTCCTGGTGATCATCGGGGATGGGTAAAGACTAAAGAAGCTCAATATGATACATTCTATACTCAAGCGGATTTTGGTAAGTACTGATCTAAGGATATAAGGCCAGCTAGGGTCAAACTGAGAGGTTTCATTGTCTATGGTAATTTGTTTACTTGTTTGTTGTTTATTGTTCTATGTTACCCCACTCAAGCCACACAATCCAGTGCTTAACATGGAAGCCAGTTTAGATAGTACCTAAACTGGCTCATCTACCTTTCTGCAAAAATGTTGGAATAGTTGCCCTAGTTAAGAAGTGTCACTGGGCATTTATGGTCATCTGAATTGATTTTATTTTGGATCCTGTAATTTTATTTACTCTCTTTATCCAACCACAATACTCATAAGGTCCCAACAGAATATTTCGTCAATATTGTAGCTATTGCCATGGTTATCCTTAGGTTATAGAATAATTTTTTACTAAAAGTAAAGGCTTAAACTGATTATTTAACTGGAGTGCATTATCACAAACATCTCAAATGGAATTTTTAGCTAAATAACAAATAACCCAAGCTTAACCCAATTATGGGTTAAGCTCGCCTTTGTACATAAGCTGTCCTACTATATTTGTTAAATGTATGTTTTTGTGTACAATAAAGAATAAGAAATAAGAAATAATGGCTACCTTACCAAATGTGACTGGTACCGTTTACATCTGTAGTTAAAATCAGGTTAGTAATAAATAATAATAATATAGTTATCTGCCAGGATTGGCAAGAAGATAGGGAGGTAGTTGTCCCACTGCAGGTAACCAGGTAACCCAACACAGGCTAAAATAAATATAAAAACTTATAACAATTTGTATCAAGTAATTTGTGTTTCTATGTAATTTCAGGCTATGTCAAAGAACAAATAGATGATTTGATGGTCATGTGTGAAGCTACCTACCCTGATGACACTTCACTGGAATGTTCAAAGTATTTAAGGTATTGGTTTCAATTTTGTAATAGTTTTTTTATATGTAAGAATAATGTTTCACCATTATTGTAGACTTAATTAGTAAAAGCATTCAAATAACACATATCACAATAGTACCTACATACCTACTTTTAAATCAAAGCATGACTATGATAAATTTTTAGTATTAAGCTCTTAATCTTGAATGTGTTTGAACTCCAGGTTTTGTCGCGGTCGGAACATGATGTTAAATTTTACAGGCCTTGTGGGTCGTGGAGACAATTTGCGTTACAAAATGGATATTCTTGGACCTGGTCAGATAGGTATTTATAACATTTTTATGATATACTTACACATTTGATTGTACTTGTACACTTAGTAGTAATCATACTTTTTCCAATAAAATTATTCAATGTTTAGTACAATAGAATTATGTAAAATATACTAGTTCTTTAGTTTTCAATTAAGAATCAAATGAGCTGGTAAAACTAAAGTTAAATTGTAAGTTTTTTTTATTAATGAAGAAAAAATAATATTAACAGTTTAATTAAACAGATGTTCGTTTTCCAACACTTTAGCCAAAAAGATATAAAACAAAATTGACCCATGCATTTTTCTATTGTTTCAGGTGGTTTCTGTAATTTTTATTCTGAGCGGCTAATGAAAGAAGCAGAACACATGAGTGCCCTACAATCATGGGGTCCTGAGCTTGTGCATTTTGTCAAAACCCCTCAGAGACCCATACCTGATGGAATGTGTGATATTGTTATAAATAAGCCAACATACATCATGAAATTAGACGCAAGTATGTTAGTTTGTGTATATAATCTGTTTCATCATTTATCATGTTAACATAACATCAATAAGATATTCCTGTGTTTCAGCTGTTAACATGTACCACCATTTCTGTGATTTTTTCAATTTATATGCATCTTTGCATGTGAATTCCACACATCCTTCTACTTTTTCTAAAGACAATCATATATTGGTGTGGGAAACATTCACGTACGAATCTGCCTTTCAAGAAACATTCAAAGCATTTACTGATAATCCTATCTGGGACTTGAAAACATTCAGAGGAAAAGTAGTATGTTTCAAAAATGTTGTGTTACCTCTTCTACCTAGAATGATCTTTGGCCTTTATTACAACACTCCTTTGGTAAGTTCATTTCAGTTTTTTTAACATTGGTATATAAAGCAGGTTATATTAGTAAAACTACACTGCCATAATCTGCTAATATAGGTATGTTACTGTAAAAGCCCGAAGTACGGTAAAAGCTAGGATTTACCGGTAAAACCTAAGATTTACCAAGTGTTACTGGTAAAAGTACGAAATGATCTATAATAATCGCTAATTACGAACTTTTACTAGCAATCACACGCCAAATCTTTGGATTTACCTCACAGTTAAGGTATTGTTTGTTAAACAATTTTTTTTTAGACGAAGTTGTCTATTCGAATCACAATCTATTTATTTCACCTTTTTTTCTTTCTCACGTAAGTATTCATCATTCGTCATCATTTCGTTTCCTTGCATACATTTTCCGAAAGACGTCCGACATAGGCGTCCCCCAGGCGTCGCCACCGACCCCGTGCGTCTCGGTCCACCTAGTGGGAGGCCTTCCAACACATCGTCTTCCCGGTTCGTGGTCGCCATTCCAGAACTTTTCGCCCCATCGGCCATCCTTTCTGCGAGAAATGAGGCCTGTCCACTGCCACTTAAGTTTCGCAATTCTTCTGGCTATTTCGGTAACTTTGGTTTTCCTGTGGATATCCTCATTTCTAATGCGATCACGCAAGGAAACCCCGAGCATAGCCCTCTCCATTGCCTTTTGGGTGACTTTAAGCTTTCTGATGAGGCCCATTGTGAGCGGCCACGTTCTCGGTCCCATAGGTAATTACTGGCAACACACAATGACTCATATGACGTCATAGACTTTTGTCTGGAGACAGTGCGGTAAATTGGACGAGAAGATACCGCACAAATTAACGATCGCCGCCCAGCCGCGTCGGATTCGACGGTGGACTTCTTTCTCGAAGTTACACCTACCCAATTGGACCGTTTGTCCCAGGTAGACGTAATCGTCTTCAACTTCGAGTGTTGAGTCTCCGAACTTGATAGGAGTGGGCATTGAGAATTGTACTGAGGCCCTCTATAGTCTCAGCCATGACTTCTATGTCGTCGGCAAACCGAAGGTGGGGGTACATCACTCGTACTCGCCATTAATGTTGATACCTAGTAGTGCTCCAGTCGATAATCTTGAAGACATCCTCAAGCGCAACAGTGAACAGTTTCGGAGAAATTACATCTCCCTGTCTCACACCGCGCTGGAGAAGGATAGGTTTTGAGGTCTGATCCTGAAGACGGACTGACATGGTGGCGTTTTTGTACATATACTTCAACACCTCGATGTACCGGTAGTCGATCTGGCACCGTTGGAGAGACTGCAGTACAGCCCAAGTCTCGATCGAATCGAAGGCTTTCTGGTAGTCCACAAACGATAAGCAGAGAGGCAGGTTATACTCTTCGGTCTTCTGTATAACCTGCCGCAGCGTATGTAGGTGGTCTACGGTGGTAAAGCATTTTCGGAATCCGGCTTCTGTTCGGGGGGCTGGCAATCGTCAAACTGCGCGCGAGACGATTCGTGATGACTCTTGAAAGCAACTTGTAGACATGGCTAAGAAGTGAGATGGGCCTAAAGTTCTTCAACCGGGCATTGTCGCCCTTCTTGAAGAAAAGTACAGCACCCCTGCACCATGCCTGTGGCGTTTTGTCCTCGAGTATGACGGAATCAAACAGCTTCTGAAGGGCCTTAAAGACCGGTTTTCCACACGCCTTCAGGAGTTCGGCCGTGATTCCGTCATCACCAGGTGCCTTTTTGTTTTTAAGCTGTTTCAGAGCCATCCTATAGTGTCGGGTCAATCTAGCTCTTGGGTCGTTTGCTAGATTCGCAACGGGTTTGCTGATTGATGTGTACAACTGTCCATCGAATGTCTCGATCTCCCTCAGTTTAGCGGATACGATCCTGCCATCGTCGGTCTTCAGTTTCCTGAGCTGGCTCTGCCTAATAGCCAGATCCCTTGAAAACACCTTGGAGCCTTTATTTCTGCCTCTCAATCGCGTCTTTAATACGCTGGGTATTAAAGCGGCGGAGATCTCTTTTCAAGGATTTCGAGATCCGTCTATTGAGCTTTTGCACGCCTTACCTGAAGACTGCAGGAACCTCTCCTTCATAAGCGTTGAGAGTAGGATCAGAGAGCTTTTTGTTTCTATCTGTACGACGAGTCTTGAAGAACTTCATATGGACAGTTTCCACGAACCAATCGTTGTAATCGTCCACGGAGCTCCCTAGACACTCGAAACGATTCTGGAGTTCGAGCTGAAAGCTCTCGGGGTTTTGGACCTGGATCTGTGCAGGACGGAGCTTGGACTTCGTCAGTCGAGACCTTACAAGCTTAACATAAATGTTCAATGTGCCTCGTAACATGCAGTGATCGCGCCCGGTTTTCGCCGAATTGATCACAGATACATCATTGAACATTTGCTACTTGGTTGACATGATGAAGTCGATCTCATTTTACGTTGCACCATCGGGGCTCTGACAGGTCCACTTCCTGTGTTCACACTTTCTGAAGAAGGAGTTCATCGTATAGGGGCCCTCCTTCTCCATAAAACTGACCATTAATGACACCGGTGGTTCCGACGTCCAACTCCAAATCGGCCCACTTGCAACTCACCTGACAACGGTGAAGTGAGTTTTGAAACCATGCATGGCTCTAAGAATATACATCCTCATACATGGTCTCCACCTCGTCGTCGGGGTGTGCCGAAATCGGGGCGTAGACCTGTACGACCTTCAGCGAATATCTCGAGGACATTCTGAGTATAAAGTATGCCACCCTGTTCGACACAATCTCGATCGTCACCACATTATTCACAAGGGACTTGTGGACGTTAAAGCCGACACTACCATGGGACTGCCGGTCACCCTCTCGGAAATTAAGCAAGTTACCGAATTCGAGGATCATCGAGTCCTTCCCCTCTCTTCGGACTTCAGATAACCCTACAATACTCCATCGTAACCTGCTCAATTCCTTTTCGAGTTCGGTGATCTTCTTGTCGGTCCGGAGTGTGCGGAGGTCCAGTCGTCGGTGTTTATTGGGGTAGCCGCATATCGTCGGGCGATTCTTAGCACCCCTTACCATGCCGTAACCTCGACCGCTACCGTAGTCGAGGGTAGGCAGGCTGACGGGCACTAGGGGCCACTTTTTATTGAGCTGTTCATGGGGGGTGGGAGGCTGTATGCCATAATCGCCACGCTTGGCAGGCGGATTGGCGATCGCGGTACGGTTGTTACAAATGCACAGATAACGCTGCTACCCATTCTCTGGTTTGTCCCTTAGTCGCCTCTTACGACACCCACTGGAAGACATGGGATGGCGAAATTCTTATAGTAGAGGAGACGTGGAAGATCGACCTTCACCCATCAGATAACTGGATGAGACATATTTTTTGTCAAATGTAATTTATTAACAAACATGCTCATGATAACTTGCCTATCGAAAAGTTTTCATAGCTGTTTTTAATTGAATTAATTGAAATAATTTTTTTTTCGTCTACTTCACTCTTTTGATAACTGAATGAATTTCATCTCAACTGATAGTTTTTAACACACAGAATATGCCTAGGTAGGCTTGCCTACTCATTTCTGTTCATGGCTACCTGGCAAGCAGATCAGAACAGGTATGTGAATATAGATAACTACACCGATCTGATAATCAATCGAAATTGATATCATAAGTAAGATATTTAATTACAAAACCAATTGTATAGGCTTGCCTGCAAAAAATCGAACATGTAATATTATTGCCAAGCTATAAAGTTTTAGAATTGGAGCTATTTGATAGGTGCGAGAGAGAAAGTAGAGCGTCCGAGGTCCGTGTGGTAGAACAGGACACAACGCTACCTGGCCGTTTAATGTATCCGAGTGCGCATGCTCGTGTACATGTGAGTGACAGAGACAGCATTTGCTTTTTTTTTTTGTTTCAACTTTCATTTCCGAAGTCGGTGTCTTTTGTACCCGTTGTTTTCCGTTTTTCGACACAGACTTCGGAAAGTAAGGAAAGAAAGTAATTTTTTCCTTTGTAGTTTTTTGTACTGGTAGTCGGTTTGATTTTTTATTAAAACGTTTTTTATTTTTCTCTTTTTTGTTTTGGTAGGTATCTCCAAATAACATGATAATCATTTATAGCCAGAGTACATCTCATGACGATTCCAATAAGCCCAAACACGACTAGGATAGATCTAGATCTCCTATCTAGGATAGATAGGAGTGACTCTAAAAATGTATCTCTATTTAAGAAACAGGTCAAAGAACATTACCGCTCCACTATCTTGTAATTTGATATATTATTATATTATATGTTGTATGTATTTTATGTTTTATATATGTAGTTAAGGTATATGTGTAATTTCTATATATTTAGTTTAGTTATTATTGTCTATTTTAAGTTTCTTTATTTCTTTCTACACACTGTGTCTTCGTCTATCATCCAACTTTCCTGTCGTAGGTCTGCTGGAAGAAATTTCTACTGAAATAAGCAGTACCTTTGTGCTCTTCTATCTGTATTCCTTCTTTCTCTGTTAATTGTTTTGTGTGTACATAAATAAATAGATTGTTTTATATCAGAGTTCCAGTGCCTAACTGTAACTACATCGATTGGTTTTGTAGTGAAAATATCTTACTTATGATATCAATTTCGATTGGTTATCATTTCGATCGGTGTAGTTACCTATATTCACATACCTGTTCACATCTGCTTGCCAGGTAGCCATGAACAGAAATAAGTAGGCAAGCCTACCTAGGCATATTCTGTGTGTTAAAAACTATCAGTTGAGATGAAATTCATTCGGTTATCAAAAGATTGAAGGTGATGAAAAAAAAATATTTCAATTAAAAATAGCTATGAAAACTTTTCGAAAGGGAAGTTATCATAAGCATGTTCGTTAATAAATTACATTTGATAAAAAATATGACTCATTCAGTTATCTGATGGGTGAAGGTCGATCTTCCACGTCTCTTAGGCTATTAACGTCCGACAATATATGGCACATATATACACCATACTGAAAATGTAAGTATTATAGTCACGCAAAGAAGCTAATTTCGGGCATTTATCAGCAATGACATGGTTTAGCCGCCCGAAATTAGTGATATCTTTTATAATTTCAGAGTTTTACCAGAAAGACTTAGTAAATCTAAGGTTTTAACGTAGTTCGGTCTTTTACAGTAACACATATATTTAATTGTAGGTACTTGATCGGTAGGAATTAAATTATTTATATTTTTAGTAAAATATCATTTTATAGTGCACACAATGGTTATTATTAATTAGTGTACGTTGTTTGCAGATATATGGTTGCGAAAGGAGTGGGTTGTTCCATGCTTTCTCTAAACACATTATTCATTCTTTAAACATAAATTTATACCCACGGACCAGTGACAAAGTAAGAATAACCCTGCTATCCAGAGGAACGACATATAGATCGATATTGAACGAGAACGCCATCATTGACGCTTTGACAAAAATTGAGGGGTATGAAGTGAATCAGGTGGTGTACGATAAAACAGTGCCTTTCTTAAAGCAGCTGGAAATAACTCACAATACAGACGTTTTTATTGGAATGCATGGGGCTGGATTAACGCATCTTCTCTTCTTACCTGATTGGGCGGCCGTGTTCGAAGTGTGAGTATGATATGAAGTAATGAATATACGAAATAATTATATCAAGCACAAAAAAACCAAAACCCAAACAATTTTATTATACAAATAAAATAAAATAGGCGTTAGTAAAACTTTGTCAAATAATTTAACTGTTTTTAATTTCAGTTATAACTGCGAGGATCCTAACTGCTACTTAGATCTAACGAGACTTCGCGGACTTAAATATGTAACTTGGGAAGATAAGACAAAACTTGTGCAACAAGATCAGGTAAATTTTCATTTTATTAATCACTTGCTTTGCCTACATCATCATCTGCCAAGCCTTTTTCCCAATTATTGTTGGGATCGGCTTCCAGTCTTACCGGATTTAGCTGAGTACCAGTGTTTTACATGGAGCGACTGCCTATCAGACTTCCACAACCCAGTAACTGGGTAACACGATACCCCTTGGCAAGACTGGTGTCAGATCTCAGGCTTCTGACTACCCGTAACGACTGTCAAAGATCTTCAAATGACAGCCGGGACCAACGGCTTAAAGTGCTTTCCGAGGCACGGAGGAAACTCGGTATGTTGAAATGGTCACCCATCCACGGACCGACCTCGTCAAGCGTTGCTTAACCTTGAAGATCGACCCGTGCGGTTGTTATTATTTAGCCACGAGCTCCGAATGTTGAAAATTATCCCAAGGGCATGCACTCGGGATAAAAGTTTCATCTAAATCAATTCAGCCGTTAAAACGAGAAAAAGGTAAAAAACAGACAGAGTAACTTTCGCATATATAATATTTGTATGGATGTAGCATGTGTATCGTGTCATCAAGAAGGTCTAGAAGCCGTTTTGTGTACAATTGAGTTTGCGATGCAGCCTTACTATAGATAGTTCAACTCATATTTGCGCGTGGCGCTATGTGTGGATAAGAATGTCTTTTTTTAATGTTTTTTTATTTAATTAGGGGTTTTTATCCCAATGTATACGCCAACCCCATCATGCCTTATACATACTACTACAAAAATACTTTAAATTTAAATTAAAAGGAGGATCTTAATCACTATGATACACCAATTTGCAAAATCTTATCGCCATATCTGACTTTGGTTGTGCCGAAATTGATTGAATTAAACCTACCTCTGATATGGGTACAGATTATGAGTCTAAATATATATGATATATTTAGATTAAACTCAAGGGTAAGCATGTGTGGGTGGTTGTTTGCTCGGACGACGACTGCCGCGTCACTGCCAAACAAATGCATAATGTATAATTACAAGAGCACGCACACATAGCGCCGCGCGCACAGATGAGTTGAACTGTCTATAACATAGTGCGAGCGGACTTATAATGTAAGAGAACATCGGTGAGTAGGATAATCCTGAGTGAATTTTAAAGCAGTGGTGTCTCATCCCATACAAAGAAACCGTGCCGACGTACTGTACTGATTATACTGATTATTTCTTGTACATCGATCGCGTTCGGTTCCGTTCTGCGGATTTAGATGGTGATCTATCTATCGCCGTGGAACGGAACCGAACGCGATCGATTTACAAAAAAAATAATCTGTATAATCAGATGAAAAACGCTAGTTACGTCGGCACGGTTTCTTTGTATGGGATGAGGCATTTGTATGCTAGTATTATATTATCTGTGTCTAAACGAAGCCATTTCTAATAATGCAATATCATTTCCAGGGTCACGGACCAGGTGGTGGTTCACATGCCAAATTCACGAACTATTCTTTCGACGTTCGTGAGTTCCTGAGATTAGTGGAGACATGTGCGGAACACGTGCGTAAACAAAAAGCCTTCAATGATTTCCTAGAGGCCTCCGGAGTACGGCGAGCACACGAAGAGTTGTAAGCTGCTCTGCATAGTCCTTGTTTCCTAACTTGTGATATCTAATTGTTTTTCTTTTTTAATCATTCCAATTTTTAGTGAAATTATGTTTAAGTATAGTTTTGTTACGTATTTAAGAATCTCGTTGTGATGCAAATTGTAAAATTGTATTGAACGCCAGTATTAAATGAGGATAACCGCTTTGATATTGCGGAACCGCGATATGATAATATGTCAAGTGCGGTAGTTTATTAACGTAGTAAGACCGCCGATGTCGCTATAAGAACATACAAAAAAAAAAGTTTCATTTGAGACCTAGTAAGTTTCGTGGAACGAAATATTAGTTTTGGCTAACTTAATATTTGACGGCAAGTTTATAATGCAGGTATCTTTTTCAGTAAATGAATTTTGAATGGAATATAATATGAAAATCGTAAAGAGAGTATATACAAAAAAAAAACAAGATAACGGTTTTTCTTGACAGACACCACTGATGTAATGCCCGGCACGTAAGTTAGCAAAGTTTTGGCGTAATCTAACCACCATATAGAGCGAACGGAACGTGGACGCGACACGATTGGTCAGTCGATCCTTTATTTTATTTTTTTGTTCCGGGGTGGAAAATCCTCATTGGATGTCCTCCGCCCTTTGGAGGGTGGAGGGGTCTGTCAGACTCGTTCTGACTAAAAACCACCCCTGTGTCCCATCTCACACCTACGCTGGGGGTCGCGGGAACAACGATACTTCCGCAACCCCCGGCTAGTGCCGGCCCTCCTCTGCGGGCCTCGATCTCGGGTTGGGGGGGGAGTAAGGTGTTAGCCTCCCCCCGCAACGTCTGAGAGGGGCGCGCGTGGAACACTACGCGCCGCCACCTCGGGTCCTGATGTGTGTGGAGGCGACGGACGTCCCCGAGTCCGTCGCCCATGGACCCATACAGGGGGGCTGGAATAGCGTGTTGTCCGCCCTCCGCCGACGCCCGGGGCGTCTAGACTGGACTGGACTGGACGTGAGGGTGAGCGGATGAAATCTCCCTCTCCCACTCCGCAGCCTCCTTCTACGAGACGACTGTTTCGCAGAAGGAAACCACCGCGTCCCAGGACTCCTCGCTGCCGACCATAGACTCGGCCGGGAACTGACCAACCAATCGCGCGCTCGGAAATGTCCTAAACGTTCCCTGCGCCCCGCTTCACTACCAAAGATACCTAAAAACGATTTCTGCGCATTTAACTACTCTTGCCAACTTACATGCCGGGGATTATACAATATTTTTTATATCACTGCAGCTGTAGCATGCCAATGAGACTTTAAAAACTTCTAAACCTTCTAATACTTCAGACCTTAGTTCTGAAAAAGTTCCTGTAATATCGGTCTGCGACTTAGAACCTTATTCAACTTATCTGCCAACTGTGTAGCAGAGCTAGTCCTTTCGAACACAATGTGGTTTTGAAGCACAAGTTCTCTTACGAAAAAGTGTTTCACACGAACATGTTTGATTCTTCGAAGAAACTCGGGATTATGCCGTAGTTTCACCGCAGCTTCTTTATATACAAATATCAGGAATTCATCTTTGATACCTTTAAATAGTTTTTTAGCCAAAATAATTCTCTCAAAACTCTTGCTGTCACAATCTCGGCTTTAGTCTTGCTAATGGCAACTGAAACTTGTCGTTGACTAATTGAGATCGCACCTCTTGAAAATAAACACAATACTCCTGTTGTAGAGCGACTTGTTTTCAAACATCCAGCATGCTCAGCAGTGATGCTACAGCATGGCTTCGATTTGATTAGGAGAATCCGCATCATGAACATACTTTATTTCTCATGTCAAGGTTTCTTTTAAATTTGGTATTTTGTGCTTATAGGAGCGTCCTCACTGAGATCATTCACTTGTAATCATGTAAATCAATCTTTCGACGTCGAATATTCGATTGGTGTGGACGTTGAGCCGAGCGTTACAAAGCTTACACACAAGCGCGAACTTCGCCCGGTGTGGACGTCGCAACGATTTTCGCGGAAACGGCTCGCATTCGAATGTTCACGCAAATAAAACGCTCGAAAGCGAGTACTCAGATGATGAAATGAATGAGATGTATGTAGGAATATTACTGGCCACTTGTAAAACAAGGAACCGTTTCTTGATCTTAAGTGTTTGTGACCTTCGAGGTAAATAAAAAAAAAAAAATGTTGCAGCCACAACCGCTCTATCCGACATTTTGAAATGAATGACATTTAACGAGATCGTATTCGAATGCTCCAAGCTCGCAAGGGAATGTTCGACGCGAACGTTCATAGGTTTCCCAGTGAGGACGCTCCCATGATAGCCGACTTATTTTATTTATTTGTAATATACTTTATTGTACACCATAAAATATGTATAGGACAAACATTCACAAAAACAAGTATACAATGGGCGGTCTTATCGCACAGGGCAATCTCTTATAGACAACCTTTGGATGGACTGTACGATAGGAGAAGAATTTAGGGCTGTCAGGGTACAAGTTACATACTTAAATAATATTACTTAGACGTAATAACATATCAAATATAACAGAGAAAAGAGAAGAATAAAAATTATAGTGACTGGTAATGCTCTTTTACCATTTTCTTAAACGTTGGCAGTGTTTGAGCACGTCTTATTTCAATTGGCAATACATTCCACAACCGAGCAGCTTGAATCGTGAAAGATTTGTCAAAAAAAGGAAGTGCAATGCATACGAATATTTAATTTTAGATTTATACTTACAGTGATTAGTGTATACCAACTATTTATTACTAGCTCCGCCTGTGACTTTGTTCGCGTGATTTTGTATTCTCCTGATGACTTTGTTATGTGCAGTACGATCATAAATAATCTACTGTTAAATCAAAACAAAAAATGTTTATCGTAGATATCTAGGATTTATTGGTTTGGGACGTTTCGTTATTTGACTTAAAAATAATAAATTTTAAGTTACCGCCATAAAGTATCCTCTCCTTATAACATAACAACCTCTTTTCACCACGTTGAGGGTTGAGTTTTTAATAATCCAAATATTTTATTCCCTCTTCTCTTTTTAATTTTTCGTTTATGTTAGTCAGATTGCGCAGTAAGATTCCTCAAAAAAACCTTTAACCCGGATAGGGTTATAGGCTTAACCCTATTTGGAGGGTAGTTTCAAAAAACTTATTAAGTCAATTTTGATTATTTTTTTATCCCGAAGGAATTAGGTTTTCATACAAACAAATTGCTCCCTTTTCACCCCCCAAAAAGGTTGAATTTCCAAAAATTCTTCTTAGTGCTGTATGTACTCCCCACATCAAAAAATAAACCGTAGTAAGATTCTAAATTGTATTTAGGGGGTAGTTTCAAAAACTTATAATGACAAATCGTCTTTTGGAATAGTTTCGAAAAACTAATAATGACAAACTTAATATTTACTTCATCATCATCATCATTTCAGCCGAAAGACGTCCACTGCTGGACATAGGCCTCCCCCAGGCGTCGCCACATTGACCGATCCCGTGTGTCTCGCATCCAGCGCCTTCCCGCAACCTTAACCAGGTCATCGGTCCACCTAGTGGGAGGCCTTCCAACATATCGTCTTCCGGTTTGCGGTCGCCATTCCAGAACTTTTCGGCCCCATCGGCCATCCGTTCTGCGAGCAATGTGCCCTGCCCACTGCCACTTAAGTTTGGCAATTCTTCGGGCTATGTCGGTAACTTTGGTATTATTTACTTAGATTGGTACTTATGGCAAGTTTCAAGTTTATTTATTAACCCAAGAAATAAGATTCTTCAAAAAAACTTTAACACAATATTAATAACCAAATTATGTAATGTTGCCGGGGGTTTTGGAAATTTTTAATTTTTACTCGTGTATGGTTAGTCTTTGGCTTAGATGCTTCGCATAGTGAAACAACAGCAAGAAGATGTAATGTCTTCCTTGCCTCGAGTTCAACCATCATATATGCAGAGGGATATTGAGGCTTCTCTCAATCGCTGCTCTATGTGTTGTCCTGAAAGCACCTGTGATTCCGAGACACACTGTTCTTTGTAGCCTGGTGAGTGGCACTTTGCACGAGGTTTTGTTTTTGGCCACCACAATATGCTGCAGTATGTGATAATAGGTATTATCTGGTACAGCCATCGTATAACAACAACCCGTAAGAAAACAGTTTCTGTTTCAACATTATTCGTAAAATTAGTAAAACTCGAATACTTAGTCTTCTAGTATTCGAATAGTAAAAAAACCGGTCAAGTGCGAGTCGAACTCGTGCGCTCCGATACCGCCATAATAAAATTGGTATGATTTTTATTGGTGGCTAAGTTTTAAAGATATGGACTAATTTAAATTTTCGCGAAAACTTGTAAGTACCAAATTTACCTTAATTTTCTAATCTTATTATTTTTTGGAATTTTTCCTTTATTTGTGCTGTAAGACCTTACTTTTTGCCAAATTTCGTGATTCTAGGTTAACGGGAACTACCATACAGGTTTTCGACCCAAAACCTATAGGGTACTTCCGGTTGACCTAGAATTGTCAATTTTGGTTAAAAGCAAGGTCTTACAGCACAAGTAAAGGGAAAATTCCGAAAAATAAAAAGAGTTTAAAATTAAGGTAAATTTTGGTAGTTACAAGTTTTCGCGAAAATCTAAATTTGCCTAGTATATCTTTTTATCGTGTTCACTCAGGACCTTGATTTTTATACACCTAATAGGGACTATAGACCTCAGTATATGGTATAAATTTCACTTGCTAGGTCCACCCGTTCCTGACAAAATCGGTGGTGACGCACGGACAGACGGACAAGAGAGTGATCTTATAAAGGTTCCTTTTTTACCTTTCGAGGAACGGAACCCTAAAAAGGCGAATACTCGAATAACATGCCCTAGTCCCAGCAGTGGGAACATTATTAGGGTGATGATGATAATATGAAATGAAAGTCAGTCAGCGATTGGTGGCGTGGTACTTTCTAGCCGCTCCACAGTCGCATTTTGAATCGAAGTTACTGAAAATAAATGTAAATAATATGTTAATTATTGTACTAAATAAAGTAAAAAAATCCGGGCAAGTGCGAGTCGGAATCGCGCACGAAGGGTTCCGTACCATTATCGCAAAAACGGCAAAATATCACGTTTGTTGTATGGGATATTTATTTTATTCTGTTTTTAGTATTTGTTGATATAGCGGCAATAGAAATACATCATCTGTGAAAACTTCAACTGCCTAGCTATCACGGATCATGAAATATCAGCCTAGTGACAGACGCACTAACAGACAGACAGACGGACCGCGGCGTCTTAGTAATAGGGTCCCGTTTTTACCCTTTGGATACGGAAACCTAAAAAAGTACTTGAAAGATTTGCGAGATATTAAACAAAATCACCGGCGCGGCCAGAAAGCATGCTTCCTAGCTATTTACATATGTACAAACTCAATGGTAAACAATTGTACGTATATTTTTACAAATTTCGTGTTTCGTCAGTCGTCGGAAGCTCTCAATCAACTTGGAATTAAATACCTACTTAGTGTTATTAATACTTTTAAAAATGGGCGGCAAGCTGCTAAAGGAAAATAGTTTTACAGCTCTATATAGATTCCACGGAAATCAAAACAAAACAACAATAAATTACTTAGTTCTGAATTCAAATAATTATACACGACTAGCACTTCTTCCGCGACTTCGATCGCGTGTATTTTATCCTACAGATGACATTTAGCCCAAAAAGTGTTCTCGTCTCGCCCTTCTAAGTGCTCCCCTACATCATAAAAAGAAGCCCTGTAGAGTGAAATTCTTCAAAAATCTTTAACATCCCCTAAATCGTCTTTTAGGAGTAGTTTCAAACTTTCAACCCTTTTTTTACACCTTTTGGGGTGGAATTTCCAAAAACCAATTTATACATAAATTCTTTTTATCAACCAACATCCAAACAACAGCGTAAATCTAAAATTTCACGTGTCCAACTTACAAACTGTATACATTCTATAAAAACTTTAAACCCCCTTTTACTCCCTTAGGGGTGGAATTTTCACAAATCCTTTCTTAATGCGTACTTACGTCACTTGAGGAACCTCCCTGCCAAATTTCATCTTTATATGTCAAGCGGTTTTCGATATTTCGTGATAGGTGAGTGAGTAACCTTTAGCTTTTATATATATAGATATATCTAATCATTAATGGACAAGGAAATTAGCATTCGATTGTATTCGGAAATGCGATAATTGCCGAGGGACTATAAGAAAACAGTTGTACTGTTCATATTTTTCTTGTTCAACAGTCAAAGTAATCTCCTTATCAAAGCCGAAGAATGTTTGCACATAAATAAAATTAATAAAACCTACCAATGAAGGTCGGCAGTAACTTACATACAAGCAATAATCGTTGAAAAATTACAATGAATGTTGTTGATGTAATCTGGTTAATTTATTATTTGGTGAAGGCACCGCTAGTTTAATTGTAACAGCGCGCGTCGAACGTTAAGTTCCATAATTACAGTTCGCGATATTCGGATAAATGTTCAGCTCGTCGGCAGAGTCCGTGCCCACTTGACTTATTTTCATGTACGGTTACACTTAATATTGTTTGATTTTATTTTTTGCTGCATTGTTTTACTGGATGCTTTATATGTTAATAGGATTTTGTAGGCAGATCACAATACCACAAACACTCAAATAACACTAAGATAAGAACACAATAAATATGGAAAATAATCCAATCCAATAATGGGGAGCAGTGGTGGCCCAGTGGTATCGAACGCGACTTACAAGTTGTAGGTCGTGGGTTCGTGCCCAGGTAGGCGCTTTACTATGTGTAAATTATTTCATCACCACTGCTCTCAAAACGGTGAAGGAAAACATCGTGAGGAAACCGGCATGTCTTAGAACCAAAAATTCGAAGACATGTGACATCCACCAACCCGCAATGGGCCCGCGTGGTGGATTACGGCCCATTCTCTCTCACAGAGAGTAGGCCTGAGTCCCAGCAGTGGAAACATTAATAGGCTGATGATGTGATGTGAAGAACACAATACAATGATTTTTTATTCGTATAATTTGGATCTTAATATAATCTGTTATTTTTATTAACAGTAGATTTTTTATGTTCGTTTAGGGTTCTTTAACATTCTATTTTAATTATTAACTAGGTACTCAATTAAAAAAAATATTTATAGTTTTTGTAAAGCCAGTAAACGACAGAAATAATCTTGGTCAAATGGTCGTATGAATAAAATTAATCCATTGGTGATTATTTAACTTTACATTTAACTCTTTTTAATTAAAACGATAACTTTGTTCAAGGTAAACTAGTGTTCACATCTAAAAAAAAAATAAGTAGGTAATTTGTTGTTGATATAGAGTACAAATGTAGAATAAATTTCTTACCATTATCGATGCGGATCCCTAATTCGAAAAGAGGTCGGTGGAGAGAGCATTAAATCGTAAAACAATCGCATAATATGGAGGCAATATTTGCAGAGGGAAATTAATGAGAGATGGCTGCGCGCGCCCTCGGGCTTTGCAGCTCATAACTTTTTGGCATAACCAGATCGTATCTCGAAATAAAAATCAAGAAGTTAATTGAAATAATATACATTTTCAAATAAAATCACGCTGAATTGTGTTATATTACTTATATATTAATATGTCTGTGATCGAGAGTAGATGAAGGTACCTACGAGGGGAAGTAAACAATGTATTAATTCTTAAGTCCTAACTAGACGTATTTAAGTTTAAATTGCAATATGTACCTAAGTGATACGTAACTAATGCATTTACGTTAATGATATTAATGTCTTCGTTTTTTTGTAATATCGCATTGAACATAATTATAGTATTAAATATCAATAAAATTAATTTCATAGTAACTAAGACATAATTTTATGTACTTATACATTTTTTGTAATAAAGTTTTTTTTATGAATTACACTTTTTATTTCTTTTTTGCCTTAAATCCTGGTCCTTTTAAAAATAAAAAAAAACGGAATGACAAGAAAATATTGTAACATTTATTTAGGAGGTATAATATTATTGCGCCAGGGATGTTAGGTTACAAGTTCACAACTCACTCGAGCTACTGAAACCTACGCAAAGAAGTAAGTTCTAGAATTAAGCTCATGATGGAAATGGACTGTTGTTTACAAAATTATATGTTATCTACTTGTGCGAATATAATCTCAGCGTAGAATAATGTTGAGGGCGTGTGTAGATATTAGAAGCATTAGGGCAAGGGGCAGGCGCAGTGTAGGCGCAGGCGCAGCGCAGGCTCGGGCCGCGGGCTCCAGCGCCGCCGCGCCGCGCGGTTGCGCAGAGCGGGTGGTCGCCGATGCGACGACGCTGATTCATGTCGCTGATAGCTATCGCAGGCGCCGGCGCCCAGTGCTATTTTCTAAATTTATCACCGTTCGTATTCGCCTACCACGCGTAGGTACTGCAGCTTTGAATAAAGGCATCTATAATTCTAGCCGAAGAAAAGATCTTAGTTCGATCGGGCTTTGGATCTGATTTATGAATCCATAATATTATTGAATAAAATATTCCAGGATAATTCTGAAAACAAGTTAATCAGTCGGGATGTAAAATATGCTTTGAATTAAATTTATGGGAATTAATTGAGAAGTTATTAACTTATCAATCCGGTGGGTCGATTGTTTCTGCATTTGTGGATTACATCGTCGTGGTCATCGAGTGGTTCGTTGGACATGCCTTAGCTTTTAATTTTGAGTAATTTTTAGTAGTGAACTTTATGTGCTCGAACGACTTCTCTTAATGTACTGATGAAGACTGAAAAGGATCTTCGGGTTAAGGATCGGTGCTCATTTAGTGCAGTAGTTTGAGCAAGTCCTTGTGAGATTTTCAGGACCATCCAAATACAACACAACGTTCTATTATCCCCTTATAGTCCGCTTAATAGGTGTCCGTAGTCTGGCTCCCGCTTCACTGTGAAACACCACAACAAATCCTCGACAACAAAGGCAGCCTCGGTTATCAGCAGCCGTATTGCCTAAGTGAATACGGCAATGCAAAGAGTTTGACCACTATCCTATCGAAGTGGTTTACGTACTGCAACATGCTATTCTGTAATCATCAATGACGACCACTAATTTTCTGACTAATTTGGGATATCATCCGTGACTGAAACTTTGATCATAAGCTCGCCAAGTCATACAGGGTGAGTTTTGCAAGTGGGCGTGGATGGCCTTATCCAAAACTAAGAGGAATAGCGAAAAACACTCAATGGTGTCACGAGGCCGATTTTGATGAAAACTAAACCTGAATGGTTAGATTTATGAAAAAACGATTTTGACAAAAAATCACATGCTGTATTTCAAAATCAAAATGAAAAAAATCAAAATCAAGGTATTTATTTCAAGTAAACGTTAGAAGTACTTTTGAATTGTCAAACAAAATATTAATAAAAAGATGACTCTAGTTGCAAATTCGCAAGCGTCTGTAGGTCTCAATGGAGAAGAATTTGTAAGAAACTCCCCGGACACTCTTTTCCATCAGTTTTATTTACAAGTTTTTGGTTACATCATTCTTGTTGAAAAAATACATATATGTGAGAACGATGTAAAAAGACGTGTACGTAAAAGCGTCTAGAGTAACAAATAATTAAAAAAAAAATAGCACTTTAACAGGCCGAGACAGCTAAGTTATGACCAATCCCAACTGATGGCGCCCGTTCACGAACATGACGCATGGATCGGCACCACTCAGCTCAACCATCATGAAGGGAACCGAATGATCCAACACATGTTTTTTACAATTCCTGGCTAAAAATATAGATTTTACAAAAATCCAATGAAGCAATTTTAGTTTTCACCAAAATCGGCCTCGTAACTAACAAAAATGTTTTAGTGATTTTCGGTAATCCTATTAGTTACGGATTTGGCCATCCATGCCCACCTAAAAAACTCCCCCTGTATAAGCCTAGTTATTGTCAATAACTCTTGTAGTCGATATATAACGCAAAGGCTAATTTTCCAATCAAAACAAACAGTTTCGACATTGGTACAGAAGAAAGAATAAATTGAAGCTCCAGTATCCTCAATAGTTACACAACGGACTGAACCATGTTAACTTCAACTATGTCAAGTGGATTAACGGCACCTGAGAATGCCAAGTGTACTAGAAAAATAATTAATCTTGAGAGTACAAGCAGTTATTTATATAATAGCAGCGCGAATTAAGGCAACAAGTTCCAGATTAACAATAGCAACAAACAAACGGAAGGTAACAGAACGAAGACAAACATTCGTGGCTCTTTCAAAGGCATACAATAGTCGTCATCAATTACAGGCAATAGATCGCCCAACATCATTTGTCCGTCCGTCCGTTACTCGACTGGGGCATTCCCACGGCTCTCGGGACGATCGTGTTTGTTGTCGGAATATGTCCAACGAGAAATAGTAATAGAAAATTGTTTCTGATTGCCTCGCTCTCTACCTACTTTGATCGCCTACTCGTCCACGTTCCTATTTTTATTAGGTACTCATGGGACTGATCTTTCGTTTGTCTTCTTACCGCATCAATGTTACGTAATTTTGACTAAAAGTGCGTAATGCCTCTCATTCACAAAAATCCCATTCACTGTCTGCTAAAAAAGTTATGTCAGTATGAGATACACAGCGGGATTCAGATCAATATTTTTGTTATTTTACCTGAGTTCAATGTTACTAAGGTTTATGACCCCTTGGAATCCGACGTAAACAACAGCATATCAAAAAATAATAACGAATGCCATGAGTATGTACTCACACGGTAAAATCACGGCGTAAATTCCAGGTTTATAATTATGCAGAACGATGCAAACCGTTGTTCTCCAGATGTTATCGGACACAAGACCGAAGAGAAATTGCTCCGATCAAAAGATAATCTCGCCGGAACCAAAATTGATCATTGATAGGAGGCGCGCGCGTCCTGCCACCACCAGTGCCTGCCACCAGCACACGCCCCCGACAATGTTAACTCTTTTTTAATTTCAAGAACTTTGTATCTGAAAATTGGCAATTTATTTTAATAACACCAATACAAGGAAATATTTATGCAGTAGAAAATCTACTTTAAACCAACTTCTTTCTTCGATATACCTACAAAATGCGAACAATGATAACTGCGGCAGAGTAGGCATAGGTTGTTGTGCAGGTTGTAATGTTAGGTGTCTCTATGCTACACATATTATTAGCCTGCATATTTAGGTCACCTCTCAGTACAGCCAGCTTCATTCGATCTCTCGGTCAATAAATATCAGATTAAAGTGCCGCTATTGTAGCCTTCACGCACAAACTAGCACCGTGGCTTTCAATAACGGTTCGCACTATGCAGATTATCACTGGGGCGATAACCACGACGTGAAAGCGATAGCGGCGACACGATGCAGTGGAGCGGGTGGCGGGTGGCGGAGTGGCGGCGCTGTCCCGTGGCGCACAAGTGCTCGCGAGGGACGCGTGACGTGCCGTGACGTGACGCCTCACCCAGAGCACCGCCAGCTCACATAACTCATACCTGCTGCCCGACTCCTGTTTCTGAACATGTCGTACCGTGCACGATCTGTGCTTGGCCCAATTAATTAATTTGACAGTATGCTTATGAGAACGTCCGTAGCAGGTAATGTTTGATAATATTATCCATGTGGAGTAATTGTAACTAGACAAGGAGAATTATTCTACCCAGGTAGGTGGTGTCTGGTAAGTAACAGATTCTCAGTAGAGCATTTTTTTATATTACAGAGAATACAGACTAAAGAAAAAATTAAGGGCTAGGTAATATTCAGGTGCGTAAACTATCTATATCTACCAATGCTATTGAACTCCCTTCCCATACACCCGAGGAATGGATGTAACTTCATTTTATTCATTTACAGGCTCACAGTTACCTACTTCTAAAACGCATCTGCAACTCTTATAAGGTACCTATGCAAGAAAGGGAAAATCTATCGTCATGGTCATGGTGGGATGATTCGTAGGCATAACTGAAAAATAAAACATATCTATTTGCAAGTCTTGGCATAAAAAGGTTCCTCCAATTTTATGTAAGTGCTATTGCATGCCCTACATAGGTTCTAACTAAACTAGGGCTAGGCTGTGTTACAACTCCGAAAAGGCAAGCGTGGAAGGGAAGCCATTAAGCATTTTGATATTCATTAGGAAAGTGTAGGCAGATGGATAGGTAACACCCGCAGTTCATAGTGTTTATTCTTAACGGTCTTGACGCAGAAATTAACTTTCGCAAAATGTCATCTTGAATTTTTTATCACTTTCGCTTATTGTCACTTGGCATTTCGTAAAACGTCATAATTTTAATATAATATGTATACCTAATATATAAGTATATAGTTATGTATGTAATAAAAATTTCATTGATATTCTTTTGTATAGGTACCTATTATTATTTAATTACTTACTCGATTCTAGAGTGTTAGTAATAGGTGTCTCATGAGAAAAAATGGCCCGAATGACATTCTGCGAAAATGACTTTTGCGAAATTGACACTGCAAAAATGACGTATTGAGAGAATGATGTTGTGCGTTAATGACGTTTTGCGAAAGTGGCGTTCTGCGTCAAGACCCTTTTAACTAACGCGAGAGAACATACATATCTACTTTCAATAGGTTCTATGCTGATGATACGAATAGTGAATTTATGTGACGCGCTTTCGACGAGATCAATAAGGTAGTAGAAGATTTCCAAACTATTCCAAAAGGTCAATGTTATCTTCAATACGATAAATAAGTTGCACAGATTTGATAAAGTAGCTAGTAATGTCAAATCACAATTATTTGAATTTCACAAGATTAGATGATGGGATTGACGTTTAACCTCGAACTTGTCGCCTGTCCATGTTGAATAGCAAACGATGTTTATTGAAAGCGCATCTTGCAACCGATATCGATTTAAGCATTGCTTAATCATCTTTTATTATTTTTAGTCGTCTGTGTTGATTTTATTACGATGAGCCTCGACCGCATTTATGAAATAGATTATTAGTACCTGGGCGACCGAACTCTGCTCGGGTGAAAATAGAGAAAACGACGTTTTCTAAAAATGAAACCTAGCTAGATCGATTTATCGCCTCCGAAAGGCCCTGCATACTAAATTTCACGAAAATCGTTGGAACCGTTTCCGAGATCAGATTATATATGTACAAGAATTGCTCGTTCAAAGGTATTAGATTGGATTTTGTCTGTAAGCGTGCACCATCGCCAAACGCATCACCGCTTACCATCAGGTAAGCGGTGCCAAACGCGAGACTATCGAAAAATATACAGAATGGTCTTGGCAAATGGTGCAGTTAGGTAGAAAATCGAGAATCGCTCACGTTTTATTTGAATTAAATGCTAACACATATTCTTTCCCACAGAACATTTAAAAGAGCTGTTGTGTGTTGTTCCCTATAAATTAAAGACTGTGATTAATTAAGATAGTAGTAGAAAATAAATAAATAGCATCTTATGGGATTGACAGGTTTCGGGTGATGTTCCTCAAGGAACCATTATCATGCGTTAACTTTGGCATGTTTGTCCCATTCCCATCAGGGCAGAATCGCCCGAGGCTAACGTGGAGTCCCTTAGCTGACTCCGAACCCAAGTCGAGCGAAGCAAGGAAAGTCAGGTTTTTTTTTTAATTGTTTGTAGACTTGCGCTTGACCACTATCTCACCTGATGGTAAGCGATGATGTGGTCGACTATGAAGCACGCTTGCCTAGAAGAAACCTATTCACTCTTGACTTAAAGACTCCCAGGTTGTATCTAACAGGAAATACAGACTCCGGCAGGGAATTCCACTCCTTTGATGTACGCATAATAAAAGTATTCCCAAAACGTTTGGTGCGTATGGGTGGGATGTCAACCATGTATACCGATGACGCATCGCCGTACGTCTTGTACTCGTAGTCCGATACGTTGAAAATAAAAAATTTGGCTTTAGCTCCTTCTGCGCATGCGGCTTCCCTGGTAACTCTTAAACGGCACAAACATGTGGATGTCTCTAACTATTCTCAATCTCATTTTTTCTTGTTTTTTCTTCTTTTTATTAGACTTTTTACAATGGTTTTCAATCATCTTTATAGTCCTTTGCTAAGAATAGTTACAGCATTGGTAAAAACATTTGTGCCACATGCTAAATTTACTCTTGTTATACTTTTTTTACCATTGTAGGCCTTCTAGATTTCTAGATGCTAACGAAACGAGATAAAAAGTTAACAAATGTTAACAAACTTTTTATCTCGTTTTACTTTCTTTTTTTTTCCTTTTGTTTATATAATATTTTTTTTTTTTTGAGATTCTTACGATTTATTGTCGGGCCTACGTTGTCCCCCCATATCTAAGTACTAATGCTGTGGAACACACGTTTTACATAGAAATATTGTAAAACCAAACCATTTTTTTAAAGAGTAACCGTGGCGTTTCTTGCTGGTTCTTCTCCTTAGGAAACGACCAACCCGAACCGTGCACCTTTTATCGACGTTTTATAAGTGCCCATGTAGGCCAATGTGAAATAAAAAAAAATGGTTTTGATTTTGATGATGGAACGGTCTAGGAGGTTTAGTTGTTGTTTATTAGTTCATGCAATTCCAACGATCACTCCCCGAAATGTAACAAAAAAAAACTCGGCGCCGATGTTCGAGGTTCTGGAGCCTAGATTCGACGAGTACTTCATTGCCAATGAGCCTCTTGGCCCGTTTTTTGATCGACTCAAGTGCATCCAGCTGGTACTTGGCAGATCCGTCCCAGAGATGAGAGCAGAACTCCATGCATGATCGAACTTGCGCTTGATACGAGTTGAACAACTTTTCTGGTGTGAATTACCGTCTCACCTTCGCGAGGATCCCCAATTTTTTGGCAGCCAGCTGAGCTTTTGCCTCAATGAATGAACCAAAATTGAGCGTCGATTTCAACGTAATGCCAAAAACCTCAAGATGATCTGTTATCGGCACGGTCTGGCACGGTCACACCTCGGAAAGAAGGAGCCGGGTGGAATTGGCTCCTTTAACCGGAAAATAAAAACCCACCGCACTATTCCCAAACCACTGCAACTCCTGAAAGCCAGAATCAACAGTGGCGACCACCAGAAAAGCGCCGAGGCAATGAAGCTCGACGAAGTCCCGGAGAATGAATTTAACTGTCTTGGATCCCGCAACGAAATTAATCAGAAAAGAATAACGGAGGAAAACCGGAAAATAAGACACGCCTGGGTCTTAGCAGCATTGAGCCTAACCAGATTGACGTTGCCCCATTCGGAGACTGCCTTCAAGGACAGATTCAAGCACCCGACCATGGCCTCCCGGAGAGACCGGATCTGAGGTCCAGTAGCGCTCGCGTCGGACACGTATCTCTCAGCAACAGTGATGTCGTCTGCGTACCCAAAGGTGCCGGGGTTTTAGCAGATCGTTTATGTGCAGCAAGAAAAATGTTGCTGAGAGTACCGACCCCTGAGGGACCCCGGCATTAATACCCAGTTGGTCAGACAAGCGGCCATCAATTACCACTCGAATGGACCGATGTCTCAGGAAGTGTGCAATCCAATCGCACAGACCACAGGGCAGACCGAATGAAGGAAGCTTACCAATAAGACTTTCATGCCAGACCATGTCAAAAGCCTTCGAGATGTCGGTCGAGGGAGACGGTAAGCGCTTCTCCGTGCCTCTCGATGGCCTCACTCCAGGTGTAAATGGCATACGCTAGAAGATCCCCAGTTGAATGATTTTGGCAAAAGCCATATTGGGCGGTCACTGAGGATGTCGTTAACTTCTAGGTTGCTTCTTGGTTTTGCGCTAGGTTCACGGATGAAGAAAGTTCTGGTTTTAATTTTTTGTGTGGTAGGTAACTATTGAGTAAGGCTCTTTTCGCTTCTTATCCTGTGGTCCTTTAGTCCGTTATGGCTCTTTTAAACCCGGTAAATCGGGAAACTTCGAAGTCGTCTGCATCTCAGTTCGGAGTCGAGGTCGGTCAAGTTCTGCATCTAGCGGCACTGACGCTTGCAAGCCGAAGGCGACAGTCGCCTCTGATGACCCAGTGTAAATGAACTATTAATGTTAAGGGTACACAGGACAGGACCTTATTTTTTTTGCACCCAAGCAATGATGGCCGAAGGAAGACGTCGTCCGTGTGGCGCAATATTAGCCAAGCAAAGTGCAAATTAATTTATTATTGTTGTAAGCGTTTTTTTTTTTCACTGATATAAACTACGGTACTAATCTAAAAATAACTCAACCATGTTTTTGACTTGACTTGCAAAAATATAGATCAATACAAAAGGTTGTGACAGCAAGAAATATATACCTATATGAATAGATGCTCCTAAAAGTTCAAAGGTGAATTTTGCTTAGATTTTGCGTCAATCAACTTTAGTTTCGCACCTACGCATCAAAGCAAAAAAAAAACTCAGTGAATGACCCCACGTGTCAAGGTATTGGCATATATCTACCCAATAAACGTCTGTGTGGAAGTAGCACTCAATTAAACAAGCAAGGTTACCTACTGTCAATCGCTTGGAAAGTTTCACTTATATTGCAAGGTGCTCTATTAACAACCATTGTAATATTTCAATGAGTATTCTTCATGAGATGTGATGAAATTTATGCATCACGTTGCTTATAAATGTATTGAATTAATATAAAGGATTTAAATTATCGCGGTACATTGCAAATCGATTCGTGGGATGATGCGTGAGAGATAAAATTAAGACATCAGACTTGTAGATCAGTAAATAGGTGCCTATCTAATCTACAAGTGATATAGAAGTCCGAACAGAATCGGTTTCAATTTGAATTGATTATAGAGTATTGAGTGTCTGCACTAGTTGAAAGCACTAAGCACAGTGTTGCGTGGGTGCTGTCCGTAAACAAAATATAATGAACTGAGTAAAGGTTTCAATGGCACTTAACCTTTTGTCCACGTGCGGCTCTCCAACAAGCTATTGTGGTATCTGACTGTCCGTTCTTTTACCATTCTCAAGTGTTTTCTTGGTATACCAAAGCATTGTTGTTATAAGAATCTATCGGGGCCATGGAGTGATGTGTGATATGTTTATGTGGTATCGATCTATGTGATTTATTGTTGATTGTCAGGTGCTATCGATTTTAGTATCTTGAACGAAAATTGTGCGCCGCTTTCACTCAAGTAGATGACTCAGTCACACTCTGTAAGTGCTGTTCGAAGCTAAGTAGGTGTAGTTTGTCTCGTTGCGTTGATCTATATTAATTAGCAGTAGCAAGCTTTCAAATAATAACACCAGTTGCTTTACAAGGAATAAAAAAGCCGGCCAAGTGCGAGTCGGACTGGCGCACAAAGTGTTCCGTACCATTATCGCAAAAACGGCAAAAAAATCACATTTGTTGTATGGAAGACCCACTTAAATATTTATTTTATTCTGTTTTTAGTATTTGCTGTTATAGCGGCAACAGAAATACATCATCTGTGAAAATTTCAACTGCCTAGCTATCACGGTTCATGAAATACAGCCTGGTGACAGACAGACAGACAGACGGACAGTGGAGTCTTAGTAATAGGGATCCGTTTTTACCCTCTGGGTACGGAACCAAACATTAAAATCTCGAATGTGTCAAATTCAATCAGCAGAAACAAATTAAATTAGTAATCTAGGTAAGTATAAATTTATCCTGATTGATTTGCATATTTTTGAAACCCTTCAGTGTTCTTCGTTGAGAGTTTACGCTTATTATCAATTTGAGAACGGTAATAACATGACATAGTAAGTGATGCGGCACAGATAGCGAGTGCGTGGCGTCTGCTGTGGACACGTCTGATGCACAAGATAAGGCGGGAGGCAGCGCGTGTCCTGCGAAGCGCCTAATGGCCGACATCGCCGCGGGCGCAACGTGCCTCACAGTTTAAATTGAACGTCAAGCTATCGATTTGCATAAATCACACCGTTACCATTTTCAATTATTTGACTGGTTACATTTAACTCGGACAATCAAAACATCTTTGATTGTTAGTGACGTTGATGCTCCAGATCACCTACCGAAGCGACGGAACAGATGTAGAGTCAGCACACCACTTAGATTTAATCATATTGCATACTGTATAGTAAGTCACGCCGTGTCTTCATTTAATGTCCTAATTTGAAAGATCTTAATAAAAAAACCGGCCAAGTGCGAGTCGGACTCGTGCACGAAGGGATCCGTACCAATACAAAAAATCTCAAAAGATATTATTATTTTATTATTTTATTCTGTTTTTAGTATTTGTTGTTATAGCGGCAACATAAATACATCATCTGTGAAAATTTCAACTGTCTAGCTATCACGGTTCATGAGATACAGGCTGGTAACGGACAGACACACGGACAGTGGAGTCTGAGAATAGGGTCCCGTATTTACACTTTAGGTACGGAACCCAAAAATTAAAAAAAAATTTTTTCGGATTGCAATGTTTTTAACAAAATTGAAATTGTTAAATATGTATGACATGAGTAGGTATTAAGGGAAAGCTGACGACGTGAATAATTTTTTATTGCGTCGATCGTCATTTATTATTCGAAGATCAACTTCCATAAATTACGTCCTTTTATTTTGACAACATACGTTGTAAGCAGTATCTTTTGAGTAATACTTACTTTCAATTACTTTGATACTTGCGCTTCATATTCCTCGCTGTGTAACAAGTTGATGTGATTATTTTTGCAACAGAATTTGGGACAGGCAAAGGTTGTGTTCGGCTAAATGTTTCGCGGCGGTGCTTATGAATTGATTTGAATGTATCAAAGATGATATGTGAGAATCGTCGTTAGCGTATATGCGGTGCGATCGGGGCGCTCGGAACAATGGTCTCAGTATAATAGTGTCTCGCGCTGCGAAGCCGCGACCACGCCTGCCGCTTTCCGCGAACAACTTGACGGCTCTGATAATCGTGTACCTTATTTAAATATTTATGAATGCGACCCATTCGGTACCTCGTCATTGAATGATAACATAATTAAGACACAAACACTTATTATTATGCAGGGCGGCTTAGTGAACGTTTTCTATTATGACGATGCAGAATTAATAATCTCGTAAGAGCCGCCAGTAATAAATTTGTATCTACTCAACTCAGACACAACTCACTGAATCAAGATACTAGTTGATTTATTAGAAGCTAAGTTTTTGGATTGTCTTCAATTACGTAAATAGCTGTCATCATCATGATCAGCCTTTTTCTAATGTTCCCACAGCTGGGAATCAGGCCTCCTCTCTGTGAGAGGGAATAGGCCGTAATCCACCACGCAGGTGCCCAATACGGGTTGGTGGATGTCACATGTATTCGAATTTTAGTTTCTAGGACATGCCGGTTTCCTCACGACGTTTTCTTTCACCGTTTTGAGAGCAGTGGTGGTGAAATAATTTACACAAAGTAAAGCGCCTGCCTGGGTTTGAACCCACGATCTACAACTTATAAGTTTGCAGCCGATACCACTAAGTCACCACTGATCTATAACATCAGAAATAGCTTTAAGCGCTACTTTATCAGGTGCGTGATGTTTATGAGGCAAGTTAGAATCGGGTGTCATTATTTCCTTGTATTTCGGTTTTCAATTCGGAATAACCGGTGCGTTTATTGTAGAGAAGATGGCAAACTAGCTTCATAACCACCGATCTAGGCATAGTCTGGACTGATATTATTTCGAATAGCCGTTGATGATGTTGAGTTGTATGTTATGTGTTCTCGATTATCGGCTGCACATGTTCATCGTGGGTGTTGATTGTTGCGGTAAAGAATCATCAGAAGGTCGACCGAAGCATCAGTAATTAAAATTTATTTAGTTTACCGGACAGGTCGTCAAAAAATTAGTAATCTTCAATGTTTGCCTGTTTGGTAGTTTGGTACACGATTTGATGTTTCAAGATAACTAATCCCAGCAGCCGTATTGCGTAAGTGCGCAAAGAAGTTAAACTCTATCCAACCGACCAAATCGGCCAATCACACAAAAACATCGCGTCATTCATCTCGCCTGTGATTGGTCGATTTGGTCGGTTGGATAGAGTTTAACTTCTTTGCGTACTTACGCAATACGGCTGCAGATTTCGGAGTTAAGAATTTAAAGTATTTGTCAAACTCTACGTTATCCTGCAAACCTTTCTTAATTCCGAGTTCTCAAAGCAGAAATTTATATTAGAGTACGTAGTTTATATTTCTGTACCTGACCTTTAAATACTAGATATGAACGATGTCATTCTGTTAACCATATATTACGATAATCAAAGCACCTTAAGATAATTTCTGAAACTACTAAGACAATTTAAAATATCTACAGTTTTACTTTACATATTATTTTCAAGTAAAGTTTCCAGTATATATTAACATACTACTGAGACGAAGCCGTCGCATGCCCTTTTAATAAATTTTTACCAAGAAGAGCTTGGTTTATCCAGAAACACAAGACACAAGTTCCAACACAAGACACAACACACACAACACACAAGACACAAGTTTCTTAAAAATTTACTACAGATTTTGTATTTTCTACTTTAGAAGGTAGGAATTAGAACCAAAGTAGGATAGAAACCAACCTGCCTCATTAGTATCCTTCTTCCTACTAATATTATGGATATGAAAGTTTGTGTGTTTGGTTGTCAATCTATCACACCATAACAGCTGAACAGATATGGATAAAATTTAAAACATAGTTAGACTGAGCTGGATTAGGATATGATGCTGGTTTTTGAATCGAGTATTTGGAGTTAAGGTCGTGTCAAACCCTATTTTAATAATAAAATTTGACAGGATTCCGTTATTATTTCAGTAGTCAGGGGTATACTTTTTATCCCAGTACTCGTAGTACGATTCCGTCGTAGGCTACCTTTACGAGAGTTTTGCAACAACCTTGTAGGTATATAAAATGTAATGTTTATGTATTTCAGAGTAAATATTTTAATTTTTCTACTTTCTTGAAGCGGCACTGTAATTGGTAGCGAGCACGCGACCACTGGCTGCGCAGACGCTGCACCGCGCACCGCCCGTAACCGATAGAGCGGCACTAGTAATTGACATTTTATGACTCGTTTACTTAGATTATCCGTTTTATCTGTTCGTAAGATCTGCTGGCAAGAAAGATGAAGCAAAATGTATCAAGTTTCTTTATATTTATTGGTGTTATGAAATGTTTATGGCTTTTATTGACATTTCCGGACGAGACGAGACGGAAAAAAAAATATTTAGGCTATGTAACAGATTAAAAGTGAAAAGTGATTTTCAGAAATATATAATGACATAACTTTTGAATATTAAAACTTTATGACAAGCTAAAAAATCTTTAAGATAAAATACAATGTGCAGCAGTTACCTACTTAAATGGACCATCGTGTGAACGGCCCGTTTGCTAATTGGGAAAAAGAAACCTTTTTTAAATTGTTACTTGAAGTAACACCTATAACTCTATGAATAGGTATCCTGTGACTGTCTAACGAAATGCTCTGAATAATGATTTATCTCTCAATCAATCTCACGACACACCTATTCTGAATTACAGAACTTTCATTAGATTCTTTTATGCCTATCCTGAATATAATGAAAAAGAGCTTAGCTCTACTTTTCCTTCTTTTGCAAGTCGAGACCAAGCAGTTTTATTTATCTAGTCTTCGCGGAATCCGAAGTGTTTACGCTCAATAACAAGAAAATGCTAATGTAAAGCCGTTTTATTTTATTTGTGTGTTACAATACACCCGCATCTCTATTCCACAACTACACCGAGACCTGTTGCATTCTCATTTAATCAAGCACTATTAGCGTACCTGGGAAATTAGCTAAGAAGCATGCGCTAACCACCGCGCGCCGGCAGCTCAGAGCTGACAATTAAAGCAATCATAATTCTTAAACAAAACAAGAATAATGTCTACTTAACCTGAAATACCCTGCTTTAAACGCTATAATAATAAACAGCCGACATTTCCGTAAATATATGTGGGGAGTGTTTGATACTCGCGTGTGTTGTATTGCACTACGGACATGTTAAAAGTGAGATATTATCTTTTGGAACTAAATACTCCGCACCGCCGTGTATGGCTAATTGACAGTGAGGCAATGAGATTAACTGTGATAGCTCTGTCTTGTTGCTGCCTCACATAGTACTCGTACATTGTTTTACAATCTTACATTTCTGTAAAACTTGTTTTGGAGGCTTTATAGTGCATCTGTAGATACGAATAAATAAAACCGGCCAAGTGCGAGTCGGACTCGCACACGAAGGGTTCCGTACCATTATCGCAAAACACTGCAAAAAATCACGTTTGTTGTATGGGAGCCCCCCTTAATTTATTTTATTTTAATTTAATAATTATTATATTTTGAAGAGAATATACAACTAAACATTCTGTGAATATTTCAAGCGCCTACCTGTTGCCGTTATTAATATCGAGCAAAACCGGCAAAAATATCACGTTTGTTGTATGGGAGCCCCCCTTAAATACTTATTTTATACTGATTTTAGTATTTGTTGTTATAACGGCAACAGAAATACATCATCTGTGAAAATTACAACTGTCTAGCTATCACGGTTCATGAGATACAGCCTGGTGACAGACGGACAGACAGACACACAGACAGACGGATCGCGAAGTCTTAGTAATAGGATACCGTTTTTACCCTTTGGGTACAGAACCCTAAAAAGCAGGGTTAGTTGTTTTCTTCTTTCTTAGATGATAAGGACTTGCCTCCATCACCACGTCGCGACGTCGTAAACGTGGTACGGTGCGGAATCGCGGCTCGGCACGTTGCCGTGGTTTGACAATTTACAATATTGATGCACGTCACGACGCCACAACGTTACACGATGTCGTGCCTTGTATGATTCCAGTAAAATTTTCACTCATGGACCTGTGAAATAGCAAACTTTTTCTAGAGGTTCCTCTACAAGTGATATCAAAATCAATAATTTCTGCCATTTTTTTAATCGTTAATACAAATAAACATCAAGTGAGCGAGCGCATCGCCACGTACTGCGTCCGACGACGCCAAGCGCGTCGTGCCGCGGCTTCCTTGCCGTACCGTGCCGTGCCGCACCACGAATCAGAACGGTTCCACGTTCACGACGCCGTGACGTGGTGAAGGGAACTGGGAACAAGCCCTAAGACAATAATGTCGTAATATGTAATCGATTGAAATAGGTCACGTCGATGGTAGGAAGTGGAGTTATACTGACCTTCTATTGTACCTACTTATGTTATGTACAAATGCATCACAACCACTAGATACATACCGGCCGTCCGTACGACAATGCAGGCAAGTTCATACCATAAAAGATTACTACTTGTCATACTTATTTCAGGAAATCATTACAAAGGAGCAGCTCGAGACAGATTTTGGTTCCTTTATAAAGTTTTCCTTTATTCCTTAATACTTAGCTAGAAATTTAGCCACATTTACTGTACAACAAATAGCTGAATCAGATGATTCATAGGTACTATTGTTCAATTGAATCATCATGATCTCAGTTTAATTTGTTGTTGGATGTAATTCGTTACCGATTCCATTTTGGGAACGGAAATATTTAGTTGACAATTAAATAGAAATCTACTACCTACACGTTCCCTAACATAGGTGTACGATATATTCTCTCATTATACAACATACTGTTACTGTTAGATAGGAGAGCCAACGAATTTGAACACGGTTGAATAAAGAATAGTTATGATTTGAATTTCTGTTAAGGCTCGAGTCCCAGCCGCGGCCATTGTTTGAGACATTATGGCCCAAATACGGCGTGCACACCTGTTAGTGTTGCCCGATACCTTACTAACTTAACCTACTTTATTAACTTAGTACTCTAATAAATGTATTACCAGTTTACTTAGTTAAGTTAGAAAGTCCGCACGGTATGGTAATTCCATTACTGATTTTAACGAATATGGCAGTATGAAAGTAGAGATCTGGCATAGTTAGTGGGAAACATTATTTTGTGACCACAGAGATGTCTTTGTTATAATGTGTTGAAAACCAATATTTAAATACACACTATCAAAAACATTGTAATGAAATAGTGGGTGCTTTTGAGGGTTTATATTTAATTTCAGCATAATTTCGTCTTTCGTCGCTGTAGGCAGAAAACGAGGCTCCACAAAAGCATCGTTTACACTTGCAGCGGGGCTCCTAAATTGGCTGTGCGTGAAGAGTATGGGATGTTTGTAGATTTGGATGCCGTTATTACAATATGTATCGGACTGTGTAGCGACTTGCGACCGGCGGCGGGACGGCGATGGTCGCTGCCGCGCCGTTGCCGAGGTGCGACAAGGGCGTGCGACGGACCGTTCCAATTTACGGGTCACGAGCGGACCACTCGCGCGCCGACCTATCTGCCTTTCCTCCATAATTGAATCCAATGGCGTGGGAGACTCGATGCAACTTAATAAAATATTTCATAAAACCTACGCTACTGATTACATGCCACTGGCATTTCAATTTACAACATTTACAAGTGCTTTACGAAATGTAAGCTGTTTTTGTAGTAATTTAACTTCTAATTGTATAAGAATTGAGAAGATGCGTTTCATATAAGGCCATTTGAAGTTCACTAGCTGAGAGAAACCAACAAACTATGATAAACAAAAAAAGCATTCTAAAAAAGTTTTTGGAAGACCAACACACTTTATACAAAGAGTAATTTTCTTTACACCTGTTTACGCAAATCGGCAAATAGAGCAAGTAACAAACAGGTAGTGTAAAGTTACTATGTCTGTACGTAAGCCTTTTTTGAAAGTGCGTCGGCGTCGGCGGCGCCGGGCGCGCGGCATGGCGGCGCTTGCAGGTGCGCGATTGTCGCGGATCGGCCGCAGATAACGCCGCCGCATTCAACTTAAATACGAGATCAAACTCTGAACACTTGTGCGCTACGCTATTGCAATTGATTGCCTGTAAAATTACCTGGTGATTTATCATTAAATGTCCATAAATTCAACACTTTACTCAGGTTTCCTATTACTAACGGATATTAACTTATAACCATTTGATTACCTAGTAAATGTCAAAGTTCGTTCATAACACAGACTTTTCTTAGAATATTGATATTTTGCTGTTCATAATTATAACTTTGTTACCGCTTGTTACATTATAATTCTTTGATTTAAAGATATACATTTGCAATTAACTTTCAAGCCAAGATTAAATTAAAACGGTACGATAAATACTCCGATAGTCCCTCTGTTTTTGTACCGATTGTGCTGTATGCTTGTTGTTATACCGGTAGCGCTAACCGAACTAAATATAAAAATTTTTATTTGTTATTGATAGGCTCGCGTTTTACCACTGGTACCACCACACCACACCTGATGGTAAGCGATTGATCGATTGAGTGATGGTCGACGATGAGGCACGCTTACCTAGAAGTTACCTAGTCACTCTTGACTTGAAAACTCCCAGGTTGTAGCTATCAGGAAATACAGACTCCAACAGGGAATTCCACTTCTTAGCTGAACGCACAATAAAAGTATTCTTAAATCGTTTAGTGGGTATGGGTGAGATGTCAACGATGTACCGATGACGCATCGCCGTACGTCTTGTAGTCCGATGATGGAACGGGCTATGAGGAATTAGTTCATGCAATTCCATCGCACACTCTCCGAAATGTAACCGATAAAATACCGACAGGGTGGCAACTCGGCGACGATGTGCAAAGCTCTGGAACTTTGATTTAACCAGTGTCTCATTGGCGATGAGACTCTTGGCCCGTTTTTCGATCGACTCAAGTGTATCAAGCTGGTATTTGGAAGATCCGTTCTAAAAGTGAGAGTACTCCATGCATGATCGAAGTTGCGCTTGGTACAACCGTCTCGCCTTCCCAAGGATCCCCAACATCTTGGGGATCCTTTGGTCCGACTACCGGTCTTTAGACATTGTAATTTTAAAATTTTCAGACGCGTATAAATATATTTAAATACTCGTCTCCCTAAATCAGTAAAGCTGCTTTAATGCTTGGTAAAATATTGTACGTCCAAAAGAGCTTTTTTCCTTAATTGTGAAGTGGTAGCTATTGCTCCAAATTTAGACAAAACTCGCAGCCGTATAAGCCTGTAAGGAGAGCGCATTATAAGGCGCATAAACCGCGATACGGCCGTTGCAAAGGTTAAGGGCACAAGACACCACGTGGGAGGTGCCAGTTTAAGAAATCCGAGATCCTGTCTTGTTCACAAATGGCGTCCATTTTCACTGCAACTTTGTCCTGGAAATGCATTAAACAGGTACTATATAGTTTACCATGTGGAAATATGGACACAATAAAATGTACTTGAGATAGTTGGTCGAGTAAAATGTGGAATGGGCTATTACAGTATCAATAATATTTCTCAGTAATATTAAAATACTGGGATTAGTACCTACCCACGTACGTAACGATGTTGTAATAACATGCTACCTATTTTGCAACTGAGTTACGAACTTTAATCTAGATTTACAATTGCTAACAATTGAATAGCTGCAATTTATTAAAAACTCACAGTAGGGAGATATCGATTTGATTGATTTCATTTGAATGTATGTTTCAGCAACTACCTACTTACCTAGCCTTGGCTGTTCGGAGTTCTCGGCGATATATAATAGCAACATGCCAAACAATAGCTGATAGTATCTGCTACACTTGTAAGGTGTATTTCAGCCAAATATCTTGCGGAGGGTTGTTTTATAAGGTAACGCTGTAGTGAGCGGGAGAGCAGTGAGCACGACTCGAGTTGAGGATAGTGGATTACGTGTGAGTGCGCATGCAGTCGAGTCGTGCACACGAGTTGGTTCATTATCGCGCGTGATGCATTTGCGCCTGCCGCCCACCGTCGCCGCGTGTCCCATAATGTTCGCTCTCCAATATAGCTCCAACAATCATCCTTGATTTCGTATGTCTCTGTCTTATATTTATTCAGTTCAATGTAGGTAAGTGTTATTCAAAGTTACCATTACGCATCATAGTGATTTGCGACATCCTTTTATATCCAAATATTAGAATCTGTAGTTACGGTAGGACTCCAAAACACTAGAAATTGAATAATATTTAGAGGTAAGTGCAGGTAAGTGCAACAAGACCCGAAATATCATGTCTATAAGACACTGAGGGTTACCTTGACACGTACCTACCACACTGAAAAAACAGCTTCAAAACACAATTTAAATAAGATTCGGTCGTTTCCCGAAGTTCGCATTAATAATTCATGAACTTAATAGTATGAATCAACAACAGTAGCCAACTTAAATGATTCTGTTTTTGAAGTAGCAGGTATATTGCATTTTTAATTTGATTAGGGTCGCGTCTCACTCCACTACAGTCCTTGGGAATTTGGGAGTAGTAAAAAAAACATAAGATGAATATGAATAACTGACTTGGCGAATTTTCAACTTAATAATAAAACGTAGTTGAATCAATTGAGACATGGAAGGACTGTAAGTAGGCGCCAATTCAGCAATACCATTAAATTATATGGACACAAACATAACATTAGACAGATCAAACACAATTGTTTAGTGTCGGCAGCACTCGTAATTTTTACATCATGTTTCAAGTATAAAATATGCTACATGATTTACCTTGTTTGCAATAGCGCCACTTGTGTACAACAATTCATTTGTTTTTATACAGATAGGTACCTTCTTTAAGGCTTTGGTACAATTTATTAGATGTTACTAAATTTCAAAAATATAATAATATGGACGATGACAAAAAAAATCTAATTAGTCCGTCAGTTGGTTACTTAAAAATATTGGACACGTATTTTTCTTTTGCCACGTAAACAAAAATAACGACGATACAGTGCGTTGAAATATCGTGTGACGTCACGCCTTGCTACACTTTATACTGACAAGTGACGTCACAAGTCATCACTCCTGGCAGCCTAATTGCGCAAGTGAATTCGGCATGGCAAAGAGTTTGACCGCCATCTATCGACCAATATCACATGCGAGATAAAAGACGCGATGTGGAATCCGAACCTTGATGCGCTTTATCTTTGTAATTTTATGTTTATTTGATAAAACAAAAAATACGTGTCCAATATTATTTGATAATCTCACTGACGGACTAAATAGAATTATCATTTTTCTACCCAGCAAACATCCCTATTGCAATTTTCATAAGAACAAATACTTAAATGCTTTATGGTACACTATGCTAGAATGCCAAAAATAAGCAGTCAGGTACAGACTTAGGCAATTCAGGTACCTACACAGCTTTACATAAACAATAATATATATCTAGTTCACGTATTTGTTTACGTGCTCGTACCAATGGAAGAGAAAGATGAAGCTGGTGAATTCTCTTGTGTTCTCCATCTTTAGTTACGGCTCGGAAACGTGGACGCTAAAGAAGGCTGATCGTGATCGCATTGACGCTTTCGAGATGTGGTGTTGGCGAAGGATGCTTCAAATTCCATGGACTGCATTCCGCACAAACGAGTCTATCCTTCGACAACTGAACGTCAAGGCCAGGCTCTCCACCACCTGCCTGCGAAGAAACCTGGAGTTCTTTGGTCACATTGCCCGTAAGGATGGTCATAACCTCGAACAGCTAATGATCACACGCAAGGTCGAAGGCAAGAGGCCGAGGGGCCGTAGCCCGATCAGATGGTCTGACCAAATACGTACAACGCTGAACACCAAGCTGCACGATGCGCTCCATGTCGCTAAGGACAGACACAGATGGAGAATCATCGTCAGAGAAAAGTTGATCTCCTGTCGGGGGAATCACGACCCTCAGTAATGAGGAACACGACGCGAGTAGGAGGACCAATGGAAGAAAAAAGGTAGATGCAAAAATAAATGTAATCGAAATCTTTAATCATGGATTACATGTGGCTAACAGATCACCGGTTTATGTTACTCGTACATTTCAGCCATTATTATCGACTTCGTCAACAAATCCTGCAAACTCAGTCGAACGTGGTCTTAATTCCGATCAATGATTTACAACTTGTTAATAATACCGCAGGCGCAGGTTTAAACCGCACATCCATAAATCAAGATCCGAACTGTAGCTTAAACGAAAATATTGATTGTAACGCTCCGGTTTACGCAGTTCGATGTTTATATGTAAGAGATTTTTGCTCGAAGTTAACGAATTTATGATGTAACGGTTAAATCGGCCCTTGCTCCTCCATTTCTCCGGAGAGTAATAATAAGTAACTATGTATTATTAAATTTTCAGCGGAAAACATATTTTATCAGGTAATGTTTTTTGTGAATATCATTAAGGTGATGTTTCTCAAACAGGCTAATTGATTGTTTGATGCAGCGGCGCAGGCGGCGAACAGGTATCACGCCGTCACGCGGCAGTCATTACCGCAGTGACAGATGGAGCTCATAAATACAATTTGAGCACGGTTAGGAGAAAGAATTACTTGCGAGAACTTATATCCGTGCCAGACGTATTAGTAACGCAGGTGTAATTTGTGCAGTGATGGGCGTTCTGCCCTATTGGTGTTTCTAATTACGAAAGGTAAATTAACCGCTTCTTATCGTGCAATCTTTGTATTGTATACTCAGACTAGCTGTTCCCCGCGGCTTCGCTCCTGTGGACCACCCCACAGGACCTGTTTTCGGGATTAAAAATTGCCTATGTCACTCAGGAATAATGTAGCTTTCTATTGGTGAAAGAATTTTTTACATCTATCAAGTAGTTTGGAGCCTATTCGGTACAAACAAACAAACAAAAAAATCTTTCCTCTTTATAATATTATTATAAGTATAGATTACTAGCTGTTGCCCGCGGCTTCGCTCTCGTGGACCACCCCACTGGACCTGTTTTCGGGATTAAAAAATAGCCTATGTCACTCAGGAATAATATAGCTTTCTATTGGTGAAAGAATTTTTTGAATCGGTCCAGTAGTTTCGGAGCCTATTTGGTAAAAACAAACTAATCATTCCTCTTTATAATAATAAGTATAGAGTATAGATATAGATGTAATCGAATCAGTTTCTTTAATTTACGACAAATGAAACATAAATGTGAGAGCAGAGAATGCAGAAATAAATGTTACTGTTTGTACGATGCGTGTGTGTGAACTGTAGTATTCTAATGTTGCAATTTCCAATCTACTAAGCCAGCGCGACGCGACGTGGACGGACATTGTACAGCTGATTTACTCAACGACTTATGAATATGGAATGAATGGGACGAACGTAGATGACAGTGCGAACCACCGAATAACTCATGACGATAAATGTGTGCTTATGGGTTTTAGCTTAGTTCATTTGGTACTAGCGAAATTTATTGTCCTCGTTAGTAAGTAAATTGAATATTCTATTACGTCTTTTCCATAGAAATCTAATTATTAATGAAAATATTATACGACTTTACCTATCCAGTTGTGGAAGGATAAATAAGGTTACTAATTATCATTTAATGGATCTATTATATTTATGTACTAGCTGTTGCCCGCGACTTCGTCCGCGTAACAAAATATTTTTATTTTTTTTGTTTCCCGCCGGAACTACGATTTTTTTCATGATAAAACGTAGTCTATGTTACTCGTTATTACATCAGCTATCTACCAGTGAAAGTCCCGTCAAAATCGGTCTAGCCGTTTCGGAGATCACCCGGAACAAACAGGCAGACAGACAAAAATCCTAAAAATTGCTTATTTGTTGTTAGTACCGTATATACTTTCACGTGCATTCAATAAAACGTTGTTATTTTGGTATTACATACAGACACTTCAATTTTATTTATTTGTAATAGATGTAATAGATAGTCTGTTAAATTATAAATCTAAAATAACTAAAAATATAGGTAATTAATGTGGCAGGTAGCTTAATAAGAGCTCGCTACTAGTTAATGTTACATGTCGAGTTAGACAAGTAACAAGCAGTACTCGTCATAGGTCGGGAGGTGGAACAATGAGGCTGCAGGCTGCAGCGCAGTGCGCGCTGGTGGCAAGCGAGCGCCGCGCGAGGTGAGCTCCGGGGTCACTGCTCTGACCTGTGCGTGGGCGCGCCCGTTTCCGCCCGCGAAACCGAATCATTGCGCCCCACACTCCTAATCTTTAACGATATAGCACATATACACACACAGCCTACAACACTTGCTGTTATGACGGACATAAAAACTTATTCAACCGACGCGATTCTTTCAAAAAGGATGTTCAAGTAATGTCACTTGTCACAGTGAAAGTTGTCATTTACTTTGGGTGAATTTTATGAAGTTGCGAGTTGCGTATTATGAAAGTTGTGCGTCTACAGGTGTTTACTTGATCAGAATGCATTTTATTAATGTGGAAGTCTTCCTGAAATAAACACTATTTGTGCTAAAGAGTTTTCGGGCAAAGAAGAACTGTCAAATAGCGCTCACCTTTACAAATTAGTTCACCCACTGTACTTACATGTGTATGAAATATACTTTAATAACTACGTAGCGAGAGACACGACGCGTACTCATAACTTATCGTATGGTGAGACGTTTAAGAGGCCAAACCTTACATCAGTGCAAAGATTTTTCCGGTTTCATTGTTACTTAGTGCGTGTATTGTTCGTGCCACTATCGTTACAATTAATAGTTTAAAACAATTGCGTTTACAAAAGATCCGTTAGTTCACTCTATCTGCGTCAAGAGAGCTCCGTGCCGAAATATGTTTATCGACCATCATCAGATCGAACGCTCGAAAGTCCTACGAGACCGCTCGTCAACTATGGAGTTGGCTTGTCTTTATTTTTTTTATTTAAATCACATCTTTCTCTACATTCTTGTGATATCCTAATGTCTAAAACAGCATATCTGCTAATCAAGGCATCTTTGCAATGGATGAACCCTTTTTACCCGACTGCCGAAGGAGGGTAATGTGTTTATCAGTCTATGTATGTATGTATGTCTCGTTCCTATATGGCGTTCCAGAGACCAAACGCGTTGGCCGATTTTGATGGTTCTTACGTCAATCGATTCGTCTTAATCCTGCGAGTGTCACTGGCTACATTAAAATTGGAAAAACAAAAATGGCGGATTTTGGGCGCCATTTTGTGGGGATTTTTTTTTTTTTTTCTTCCAAACCCATCGTGTGGGGTATCAAAATCACCTCTTAAAATAAAGGATTTTAAGAGGTGATTTCAAAAATATATAACACTTATATGTTTACTTGTACCTCAATCTAAAAAAAAATAACTAAAAAGTTGTAAATATGGTGTTGGTCCGCCAGCTCGCGAATATGTATCCTCCGACTGCACAGCATGATTTTCTTCTTGTTTACGTCTTTTTAGTTTGCTTTTTAAGCAGTCGGGTTTTTTGATTTTTTTAATTAACTTTTTTACGTAGGTTTTGGACAATGTTGTAGGCGTTTCATTCCGCTTCCGGTAATAATACAATGAATCTGTTTCCATATTGCTGCATCTGAACCAGATAATAAAAAGTACATTTGCATACGCACGTAGGAATCACAATGGCCGATTTAATTACGGTTTATTTTTTATATGAATTAATAGCAGGTCCAAATGTGAATGGGCCATCGTGTAGACCTGTTTAATATATTGTATTGCGAATGTATACGTCGTATTCAACGGATACAATCAATTCAAGTCATAATAAATCAGTATTTACAGTTTTCCTATTTTCGCATTCAGGATATAACTGATTTTTATTCTATAACTGGTCAAGACAAAAAGCATCCCCTGTATCATAAATGGTTTATGTCGTTAACAGTTCATTGATCGATATCATCTATAATAAAATCTTGTCAGTACAACCTGCTTGAATGTCAACCGAAAGCGGTAGCTACATTAATCTTAGTTATAAATACCTCAACAATGTAAGTACATACAATACATACTTGTGATAGGCATGTACAACCTACAGTCACACACATATAACTAGTACCGACTACATTGTCACAATGTGCTGTATGCATACACTTATTCATAATAATAAATCTAAAGAGAACTTTCATAAAAGCGTTCGTGGTAAGCGTTTACACTCCAATATTTTTTGGCACCAGACCATTGTATGCAAATGAAGTAATGAATGTTTTCACTGCAACAAAACACGAGTAACGGTTCCCTTAAGTGAAGATTTGTCGGCCAATAATAATTATCACCGGCTTGTAACAAATCCACGCGTGTCGGTACTATCTACTTATCAACTCAATGATGTGTAGGTGCGGTATGGTAATTTTACTTTCGAAAAGTGACAGAAATTAAATTGTTAGTAGACATATGAATGACTAAACTTTTACAGAATGAAACCGTTAACTTTTCATTTAGAATTGAACCTATAGGTTTCGTAGGCGCCTAAACAGGAATTGTTCTTCTATACTAATATTATGAAGAGGTAAATGTTGTTAGTTTGTGAGTTTGTGATGTTGTGAGTTTGTGACGTTGTAGGGGGTAAACTCTGGATCTACTGAACCGATTTTGAAAATTCTTTCACCAGTAGTAAGTTACATTATGCTTGAGTGTCATAGGCGATAATTTATTTAAAAAAAAATAGAGATCCTTATGAAAATTGCAATAATGTAACCCAAAGTAGCAAAATTGTTGCATATAAAATTCATTCTTTGGCGTGCTCTGAGAAAACTATTGATGATACATAATAATTATCTATATGATTAGGTAGGTAGGGTAGGTAGGGCAGTATAGGGTAGGTAGAGTAGGGTAGGTAGAGTAGGGTAGGTAGAGTAGGGTAGGTAGGGTAGGGTAGGTAGGGTAGAGTAGGTATGGTTGGTAGGATAGGTAGGTGGATAGGTAGCCAATTGACGGGAGCGAAACCTCGGGTATAGCCCTAGTTTGTTACAAAAGCATAGTGATGGTTTTATTGGTGGGTGGTACTTCAAGCTAACTGAAGAGGGTCAATAAGACGAAGTAAAGTATCGAGTAACAAGTGTCTGTAAATAGAGACAGTGGTGAGTCAGAGTTATGATGAGTCTCACAATATGCGGGATGACACAACACTTGATATCTGCAACATTGATTAGCATAGACAAGTAATTTATGACACTAACTCAATTGCATTATGGTCATCGTAGATTTAGAAACTGTCTCTAACTGATGCATTATATTACCATTCGATGAGATTGGACTTTAGATGTCCATAGTTATCAGGCTTATCGGGCTGCTATGGGCTACTACTTGAGCACTCAGAGACAGGCATTGTCGCTGGTATCGCGGTTTCATCGGAGATTCTTCGGAATCTGTTAGTCTGATAGCGCGGAAGAAATCATAATTTCGTCAACTGAAAGTGATGTCAAGCTGCAGTTACCATGCATTCATTGTTCTTGAGACTTCGCTAGGACACGTAGGATTCTGGTTAAGAAATATATATATATATTTTTAATTTGCAATGGGCTCGCGTTTGACCACTATCTCGCCTGATGGTAATCGATGATGTGGTCGACGGTGAAGCACGCTTGCCTTGAAGTAACCTATTCACTCTTGACTTAAAGACTCCTAGGTTGTATAGTTCTCGACAAACTTCTTGGCCGCCCTGAAGTTGGCTACAATGGCTGCGCTATAGTAAATATACAAAAACAGAACCGATCCGTGTCTTGCGCGTCGAAAAGTCAATTTCAGGGCTGCCAAGAAGTTAGGCAAGAACTATAGCTATCAAGGAGGAAGGAATTATTACATTAAACATAAGTTTACGCATGACAGCTACGAATTTCTCGTAGGCTTCATCAGTTTTCGTAGCAGCTACGAAAGTAACCTAAGAATAAGTACTGTGTAATAATTTAATGTTGAAACCTTTTTACAAGCTTTTATTTAACTAGCAATGTATGTATATTCGGGTCAAATCTTGCAATTGAATTTTAAAACAGTTATCCCCAACCGTATGAGGGGAAATTTTCCATACACGTTTGGTTTGGATGACAATGCATGGTTAGTTTAAAAGTATGTTTAAAAATATTTTTTACATTGTAAATATTATTTTACTTCGACCTTATGTTTACAAGTAGTTAGTAGTAGTTTAGCAGTGGTGGCCCAGTGGTATCGGCCGCGACTTACAAGTTGTAGGTCATGGGTTCGAGCCCAGGCAGGCGCTTTACTTTGTGTAAATTATTTCATCACCACTGCTCTCAAAACAGTGAAGGAAAACATCGTGAGGAAACCGGCATGTTCTAGAACCAAAAAATCGAAGACATGTGACATCCACCAACCCGCACTGGGCCCGCGTGCGTTGCAGTGCGTCTAGATGTCCGATGGTAGAAGCGGGCTTATTGTAAATATGTACTGCATATTAAAAAAAAAATAACCAGAAATCATAAGTTTTCGTAGTCAGTACAGGCGTAGCGCGTCGTAGGGGTCTCTCAGGTTTGAATAATTACTCGACTTTATTTTTAAAATTAGGTACGTCGCGTGGTAGCCACCTTTTGTTTATTTTCAACAACAATTTTCTGAACATGTGAAACATTTTCTGTTTCTGTGGCTTTGACGGTACGGTACGGGATTAATTGGATGGCGCTAGTCTGGCGGCTGGTACACGTAGTCAATGCTGGGCATGTTGACTGGCCCTGATTGTAGGTACAAGCTGTTTTGATACAGTAATATGTTTTTTTGTAGGAGGTAAACTCTGGAAGAACTCGTCCAATACAGACAATATTAAAGTTACACTTTTTATCAATGAAATAGTTTCGCTATAGATGAGAGCCATACTTTTTACCCTTTGGTGTGAGCCACGGGTGCGAAGTCACGGGAAAAAGATAGTAACTAAACACCGTGGTTACTTTGTATATTGGTAACTTTTGTTAGTGTGATTTACGTCATGGGTACGTCACAGTCCCCTAAATGTCCCGTATTTAGAAACACAGATGGGGGCCCTACATGGTGCATGCCGGTGGCGATGACTAGCGACTGATTCAATTAGTGATTGCGTTCACTTGTCGGCGGACGCGGACGTGGCGGCGGCTCGCACTGCGCAGGCGCGGGAGCCTGCGCGCACTCCGCACCACTCACTGATCCAATGATACCATCTACTTTTCAACCGAGACAATGTCGTGATGTTTTAAGCTGTGATCTAATAAAAAAATCGGCCAAGTGCGAGTCGGACTCGCGCACAAAGGGTTCCGTACCAATATCGCAAAAAACGGCAAAAAAATCACGTTTGTTGTATGGGAGCCCCACTTAAATATTTACTTTATTCTGTTTTTAGTATTTGTTGTTATAGCGGCAACAGAAATACATCATCTGTGAAAATTCCAACTGCCAAGGTTCATGAGTTACAGCCTGGTGACAGACGGACAGACAGACAGACGGATCGCGGAGTCTTAGTAATAGGGTCCCGTTTTTACCCTTTGGGTACGGAACCCTAAAAAGTAAATGGCCAGTGTTTTTAGGTTGCCATTAGTCGATCTTTATTGTTAGGGTTGTTATTAGAAAGAAAACATCTAAACGGTCCAGCGTAAATGTTTGATAGTTGTAAACTTTAAATGCCACTTACAACATATTTGTACAGTAGTTACCTGCATTAACGTAACTTGTTATGAAGTATCTTAATTCTTACTTCACGTCTGTTATGAACATTTCATAATCCAGGATGTATGCAAATACGATTTTAATGACTCTTGTTTTTAGAGTTCCGTACCCAAAGGGTAAAAACGGGACCCTATTACTGAAACTTCGCTGTCCATCTGTTTGTCTGTCTGTCACCAGGCTGTATCTCATGAACCGTGATAGTTAGACAGTTAAAATTTTCACAGATGATGTATTCCTGTTGCCGCTATAACAACAAATACTAAAAACAGGATAAAATTAATATTTAAGGGGTGCTCCCATACAACAAACGTGATATTTTTGCTGTTTTTTGCTCGATATTAATAACGGCAACAGCTTGCTGCTGGCAACAGCTTGCAGCTGGCTTGAAATATTCACAGAATATTTAGTTGTATATTCTCTTCCAAAAATAATAATTATTAAATTAAAATAAAATAAATTAAGGGGGGCTCCAATACAACAAACGTGATTTTTTGCAGTGTTTTGCGATAATGGTGCGGAACCCTTCGTGCGCGAGTCCGACTCGCACTTGGCCGGTTTTATTATTTTCGTGAAGACATTTATTTCTTTCGCGCATCGTCATAAAAATTAATACTTTCGAATGTTAAATAGTTCACGCTGCATGAAGCCAGAAGATTAAAACACGTAAAGTATTATAATAAATAATAATTCGCTTCTAGCAGAGACTAATGTCGGCCATTATTATTTTAAAACGCTTAAAATATTTTAACGGTCTCGAGATTATTAGGTATCTGTCATCATTATCCGATTAAATGCTTACTCTAATTGATGGAACTGACTGGAGCGGCGGGTCTGCTGAATCAAAGAATGGACTACTTATTAAATTGCTGAGAGCAATGACTGTGTATGAGTGTTTACATACAAGACTTGATCTTACCATGCTTTTATCTATGAGCCAATGAGTTTTAGTGATTTTAATACTCAATATTTAGTTAAATTATGTCGACTAGTCTCAATAAATACATTGCAGACGCAGTGGCTTGTTTTATCTTTAGCATCTGTATTATCTATTTGCTTAGAAATTAATGTGCTAGTATTTCGACAAATGAAGTTTTATTGGAGAATACCAAGTGGAATGAATAGCAAGGTTTGTAGTTGAATTGTTTGTCTATCATGGGCGCAAACGTAAATTTGTCTAGATAGATATACGCGCGCGTCGTACACTGGCGCACTACAATGATTGTCTTGTCACTCCGCCGGAGTTACGCGCTCCATCCACTCGCTACATTTGGTTTATGTGAGATCACCCATTCCGGGCATGCATGTATGATAATATTTAAATAGAGACGACAATTATGACGAACTGCTATGCTGTCATATTTAAGATGGCATAGCCTACCAGTGCAAACATTTTGCGTAGTTCTAATATCTTAAGCTTAAGGGTACACTAGTCGAAAATGATTCCATACAAACGTAGTCTGTCTTTTACTCCACTGTTTGAAGATGTACGTTCAAAATAAAAATTGATATCAATTTGTCTCATCATTATCTAGCCCTGTATGGAAGCAAAAGAGTAAAAAAAAATATTACTAGAAAGTTATGAGCTTCGAAAGTTCCATATTTCAACACTGATTTTAACGCATCTTTGGGCGCAAATTAGTACCATAAGAAGAAGGAAAATTAAAAACGGCCTCCATACAGGGATAGATTAGTAGTTCAACAATGCAAATAATTTTATTTTGAACAGATACATTCAATCGTTTTTTCATGATATCCAGACTCCCAAAGGTCTGTTTATAAAATTTCGCGCGCTCGTTTTCGTTCTAAATCATCATCCATTTGGCAAAAAAATTGCAAAAGTGTGTATTCGTACGCGAACTAGCTTCTTACTGCTCATAACAGCATCTATCTGTTCCGCACGTGTTGTCGGTTGATATATATATACATTTTAACCCCGCGCATAAAATAGTTCATGCCGTTGACTAGTGTAACCTTAAAGAAACAAAAGCTCTAGGTTAAAATAACTCGTTGAATATACTTGTATAAAGATTTTAACTTAATGGTCTGTTTATGGGCAGCGTGGCGAGCCGCTGAGCAAACTAATCGATAAAACTTAACCGTACGTGTATATTGGCAATATAAACAAAAATGAGCCATTACGTTACAAACCTATAATAAAGATAATAGTCAAAAAGCAGTCCACTAAATATAGTGGTGTAATTTGCTTTTGTGAGCAGGTTGTCAGTGAGGTGAGGTCACGGCGCGTGAGAGCACTCGTGGGCGGGACCATTCTGACTTTTGGTAATTACATTTGGACACCTTAGACGGACATTTGGATGAAATAGGCAATTACGTTTCATCATAATGTTGTACTTACGGTTTACCTATTCAACTGGCGCCTTGTGTTTCCATAATTCAATGTCAAGCGGCTAAGGTGGCGGAGATTTATTGGCCTCAACTTCACGTTAAAGCTGATTCGTAATATCAATATCAGACATCACATTGATTTGTTTTCGACTCTACCTATAATTACGTGATGTGCGCAAAGATTATTCAACGAATTGAAATGCGCCAAAGTAGGTAGGTATTTGAATACCCATAAAAGTAGGCAATATTTATCTTTTCGACTGTTGTATCTAGATTTTCTGTTAAGTTATTCGTTTGTTAATGCTAATTCGATGAAACATATGATAAAATCGCATAGCTATGTGTCTGTAAGGCAACAAATTTCTTTTAATGAGATAGCCCACAACTTTGAAACATAAATTATTATTTTAGAAATCATTAATTGCGTGTTTATACAGCGGTTACTTCGATCTCCTTTGTTTCACGAACAATAGGTAAGGTCAGTGGGAAATCGTTTTATTTTCTTTTCTTAAAATGCACTTTCACCAATAAAACGTGTTGTCCAAAAGCGCCAATTTGAAAAATGGTGGCCGTTTACGGCTTTTGTGTACGTTTTTGGTTTCTAATAACATTTTTGAAACCGAATATATAGTTGTTATTCTGCTTTAAGTTTTATTATATTGAAATTATGTCTGATCATAATCATCATTCTGATGTTAAAATCTTTGCTAGGTTTTAACTTTTTTGTCTTAGTTAAGTTTGCTCCTATTTAAATACAAATGTCGGCAGATATTTAAATCACAACTCTTTCAACTTTGCCATAGTGCGAAGGCATTCCATCAAAACATCAAAATTACATCAAACGTCAGGGCAAGTGGCTACTACATTTTGTAACTGGACCGATATTTTTTGCGTGAACTTTAGCAGAATAGTTGGGAATGTAAGGTTGTGTTCGGTGAGTGTCGCCGGGGGCGGGGGCGGAGGCCGGGGGCCGCGGCGCGGATCGTGCGCGTGCGCTCGTGGACCGATGATCATGCCCCGAAGCCTCCCGATTGCTGACACACGATCTATTTTCAATCGATCTACAATTCACTTCATTTGCATGCTTTACCTACATTGCTCGGTTTTTAGGAATTAGCCTTGAGTAAGAACGTGTGTTGTGTCTGTAGATGGTTGCGTTACGACGGCTGCGCTTGCGCAATCCTTACTTTATGATGTTTTGTTCCAAAACCAGTGATCGTTAGCCACGAATAGATGCTGTGCAAGTGTACACTAAACTTCAGCACTCTTTTTCAGGTATTTGCGGCTGTAGGTGGTAGTTACTAACTTGTATAGGTCTAGTTATTACTTAAAAGCATCATTTGACCATGTCTTGATTCCAATTCGGATTTTTTTAACCATTTTTTGATTAGCCGTTACAAATATAAGTCCTTCAAAACAATATTTCAAAACACTTTGTTTCTTATTCATCGTAAAAATGTCGCAACGATAATAGTTTCGAGCATCTAAACAGAAAATAACCAATTAACATTTATGTTAAAATTAATAACATCTATTAATTTGGGACGTTGACAGGCGAATAAGCTTTGTCTATAGCAACATTGTAAAAAAGCTGGTATTCTGATTTTATTTCGTTAGAGTTTCTAAGAAGCGAGACAAAGAGTCGTGTTGTTTATACTCACCGATAGCCTACATTCACAGTCTCGTTTTGATCTCCACACACCTCGACATACCTACGACCTGTTATGTATAGAATTGCCAGTATTTATAGAAAACACGTAACGTATGTTCATTATAAAAATATTTGTTCCAAGTATTTGTGGAACGGCGTCTCAAAAGCGCCGATGTTCGATTGTTGTGCCGGTGCGCGGTGCCCTGCCGGAGCCCAGCGAAGGTAATTTTTCGATACATATCTATCTAACATAGGATTTATCACCTTGTTCGATGGGTAGATATCGTGTTGCTACAGATTCAAATGGTGTTACGGTTTATAATATTTGTAAGTACCATTATTTATAAAGTTTTGGACGCTGAGACACGAGGGTAGATCCTACAACTTTGATAGCGTTTAATGTGGTGTAATTTAACAATTTGCTTACATAAATAATCAATATTACTCCTTAAATTCATCGTAGTTTAGACACTGCTACCAACCCAGAATAACAATACCTGCATCTTTGGCCATTCCTAATAGGCCTCATTTCCAATTGTATGACAACGTCCACAACCTGCTTCGTCTAATTTTAAAGGGCTATCATTTATGATGAGGTACTAAGATAGAAGAGCTACTTGACATGATTAAAGAAATTAGGAGCGTTTTAAATGATGATGGATTAACACGTAGTGTTGGGTTATAAGTAGCGGCGGGCGGTGCGGTGCGGTGCGGTGCGGTGCGGTGCGGTGCGGTGCTCAGGTGCACACAACAGTTAAGTGAGACGTTCACCCCGAGCGGCGCGGCGGCGCAGGCGCAGTAACACGCGCCGACCCGATCCCGCGCCGGCTAACTATGTAGATCTTCCCACGATTTATGCCGAACCACCTTCGATTTCTTCTAGTACGGACCTCCAACTATGTGGGAAATGGACTAGCATCGTAACACAGAATGGACTAGATACTTTTTATAACAATTCCAGGCAAATTGTTATAACGGCTAGTGAAATATTATTTCCGTACTTGATTTTTTATCGTTAAATTTTTTTATGTCGTTGATGTCTTTTGTTCGCCGTTCGGATTTTGATTTTAGAACTAGTTTTTACTTCTTCTAAAACCAAAATCAAAACTAATATATATTATTGTTTTTATAGATTATACGTGGAGTGCGTGAAAGATATCAAATCCAAGTACATCAATTAGAGATTTTGTTAAAATAAATACTTTGAAATATTATCACGAGAGCTTAGGTGGGTTCATCATAAGCGTCCTTATTTATGAATTTTCTTTTGTTTTTAGGTGAAATATTAACAGCGTAACTATAACTAAAAATAAAACCGGCCAAGTGCGAGTCGGACTCGCGCACGAAGGGTTCCGTATCATTATCACAAAAAAACGGCACAAAAATCACGTTTGTTGTATGGGAGCCCCACTTAAATATTTATTTTATTCTGTTTTTAGCATTTGTTGTTATAGCGCCAACAGAAATACATCATCTGTGAAAATTTCAACTGTGTAGCTATCACGGTTCATGAGATACAGCCTGGTGACAGACAGACAGACGGACCGCGGAGTCTCAGTAATAGGGTCCCGTTTTTACCCTTTGGGTACGGAACCCTAAAAACAACAATATGCGCTTTATTACTTCGGCTAAATTCTCATTGAGTTCTGAAAGCGTTGTGATGATATGATTCGTCGACGAAATAGTTGAATCTGTGCGAGAATAACAACAAACTCTAATCTAAATCAATAGCACAATAGGCTTATGGTAATATTCGTGATATTAAATTTAGATAAGTAAAATTTTATTTTATATTAGTTTAGAAGATTTTAATAGTGTTAGAAGTTTAGGTTTATATAATTATTATACATTTAAGTCAAGTAAGTAAAGTCTGATTTTAGATTAAGTTTTTAACCACTCTATTGTATTGGGTTCAACCTGTAAGATAGTGTGTGTAAGTTAAATAAATAAAATATTAGAGACCCAACATTAAAAGTTCTCGCGATAACCCTGGTTGGGTATCACTCGCAATTTAAAGTTAGCTACGTTCTGAAAATAAATTGCAGACGCGTTTTATTCCGGAATCAGGTTCTTATATTCCGCAAGTGGAGCAAAGTGAGTAAATATAGAATTTCTTTCTGAGATGACAATATGACGAAAGCACACAGCATCCGTTGGAACGTCTTCTTCACAATCGAAACATGATTGTTTTGCAGTTACGTCAGTTTTGCGATGCCGTATCGATAAAATGCGCGTGACTTAGCCAACCACGTTACTTAACACGATACACGCTTTTAACACAAAAGAACTTATAGATATCTAATCATAACTCATTTGTGTATACCTATCATTAATTTTAAAATATGCTCTGATGAAAATTAACAAAGCATAAGTGAGCTTACACAATCGAGTTCACTTTTAAGTGTTTTATCACGTGATTAGTAAATATAAACTGCCGAGCAATGAAAAAGTTAAAACACCTTAATTGATTTTTTTCACATTTAATTTAAAATTTGAACACAATATTTACGTTTTTAGTTGGTAATATTCTGATGCGTTGTTAAATGTACTTCAATATTGCTGACGGCGTCATTAAGCTAGCCTTTCCCGTTTAGGAGTAATTTGGTGCTATGTCACTGGAACTTTTTCATTGCTCGCGAGTGTAGTACTGTACACTAATCTGGGTCTAGTTTGTCGGAGAAAAGAAGATAACAAAATCGAGCTCCTTATCGTCTGACAAGAGTTGTGGAAGCTTCTACTGATCAGAAAGTTTAAGAAAGCTCGTTGTAGTAGACTAATGAGCTTCGATCTTACTTACTCGTTTATATTACGATTTAACTTTTAAACTAACCGTTAGATCCAGTATACATGACTGCGTAACTTTTTTTTTTTTTTTGTTGGTTGGCTCGCGCTTGACCACTATCTCACCTGATGGTAAGCGATGATGTGGTCGACGAAGAAGCACGCTTACCTAGAAGAAACATATCCACTCTTGACTTAAAGAGACCCAGGTTGTAACTCTCAGGAAATACAGACTCTGGCAGGGAATTCCACTCCTTAGCTGTACGCGTATTGAAAGTACTCCCAAAACATCCTAGCATCCAAAACGTTATTAAAGTTCTAAGACTTTTTCGCCGTTTTGTAGAAGGATGTTGTTGGAATAAAAGAGTGATCGGGTGCTTCGTTTCATAAAACAAAACATTTTTTTAGGGTTCCGTACCCAAAGAGTAAAAACGGGGCCCTATTACTAAGACTTCGCGATCCGTCTGTCTGTCTGTCTGTCTGTCCGTCTGTCACCAGGCTGTATCTCATGAACCGTAAAAGCTAGACAGTTAAAATTTTCACAGATGATGTATTTCTGTTGCCGCTATAACAACAAATACTAAAAACAGTATAAAATTAATATTTAAGGTGGGCTCCCATACAACAAACGTGATATTTGGCCGTTTTTTGCTCGATATTAATAACGGTAACAGGTAGACGCTTGATATATTCACAGAATGTTTAGTTGTATATTCACTTCAAAAAATAATAATGATTAAATAATCCATACAAGAAACGTGATTTTTTTTGCAGTGTTTTGCGATAATGGTACGGAACCCTTCGTGTGCGAGTCCGACTCGCACTTGGCCGGTTTTTATTATTCCTTATAGGCTCGCGCTTGACCACTATCTCTCCTGATGTTAAGTGATGATGTGGTCGACGGTGAAGCACGCTTGCCTAGAAGTAACCTATACGCTCTTGACTACTTGAAGTCCCCTAGGTTGTAGCTATCAGGAAACAAAGGCAGGTGGCAGGGAATTCCACTCCTTAGCTGTACGCACAATGAAATTATTTTCAAAACGCTTTGTGCGTATGGGTGGGATATCCACCATGTACTGATGGCGCATCGCCGTACGTCTTGTAGTTATTTTCTCCCAATAATTGTTGTTCTAATGTTATGGGTTGATACTTTATGGTACTTATTTTTACTTATGCACTAATATAGAACTTTACTAACGTAAATCTGAAAATTAACAAGAATAAAGGGGAAAGTTTCAGGAAGCATGGCATTTTCTTAAAGTTTCAGGAAGCGTGTGATTTGTTGGCATGTGATCTCCGTAAGGTTGCGGTGTCGCGTTACGTTCCGGCGCGGGCACCGGTCACCAGTCACCACCACCGCAGGTAACCGTTGCAGGCTGCGGTGGCGGTGGCTCCCGACACCCTACACTAATTAGCAACTACGACACGTGTCAGTTTCGCGGCTCCACTGCGCGCTTTCTCCTGATATTCGAGCACTTATAACTCGGTGGTATGACGAGCTTTCTTGTGTCTAAGAAAATGGTTCACTGTTTAGTTTTCTTTTCGCGTTTCTAATACATGAATATCGAAGTGCCAATTCGTAAAAATTAAATGTTACGCTTGATCACCATCGTTTTCTTATCCCTAGCCCATGTTACTTAGGGCGCAACAGCGCGTCAGGAAACTGTTTGAGACGAAAACTATAAGAAAAAAAACCAGCCAAGTGAGAGTCGGAGTCGCGCACGGGTTCCATACCATTATCACAAAAATCACGGGTCACATATGGGTGCCCCACTTAATTATTATTTTTTTATTCTTTTTTCATTTATTGTTATAGCGGCAAGCAATAGAAATACATCATCTGTGAAAATTTCAACTGTCTAGCTATCACGGTTTATGAGATATAGCCTGGTGATACCGTGAAGTCTTATAGTAATAGGGTCCAGTTTTTACCCTTTGGGTACGGAACCCTAAAAATGACATAAACAAACATTTCATTGCACCTCTACGAACTTTATTTTTAGTAATCTTCACCGTGTAATCCAAATCTTTTGCAAAATAAATTAGTCGATATAAAAAAGCTTTATCAATAGCACGATAAGAACCGGTCTCATGAGCTATTATCGCGGTAATGTTGTTTGCTATGGACGCTAATGACACGGGCCGTACGAGCTGCGTCCAGCCGCGGCGAACTAATGGCACCTAATCTGAATCTACGGCTCTATAAACATGGCGAGCACCACACTTAATGCCTATTGACAATCGTAAAAATCATCCCTTCATCATTTTAATAGCGACAATAGTACTAACAGTCCGAACCATATTTAAGGTAGTGCTCCTTTTATCCTTAGTTATAATATGAACCTGTCGTGGATTATTCTGCTACTGCTCTGAAAATGTTTCGTTTACTTCAGAGATTTTGTAATGGAAAATTTTCTTCATTTCAAATGTAAATTTTATACTTCAGGTTAGAAAAAATCCATTTTAAATAAAGCTCATATTTAAGCTAATAACTATCATAACCATAAGCGTCTATTCGGTAATAATTTGGGCTCATCATAATGCAGTCATGAAAAATCAATAATTTAGAAAATTTAGAAAGGTAACTATCACAATATAGTTTAAACTCGGGCTTTGTAGGACGATTGACCGTGATCTTTATAACGGTTTAACTAAACTGCGATGGACAGAGTTCACGACTCGTTTTTAGGGTTCCGTACCCAAAGGGTAAAAACTGGACCCAATTACTATAAGACTTCACGGTATCACCAGGCTATATGTCATAAACCGTGATAGCTAGACAGTTGAAATTTTCACAGATGATGTATTTCTGTTGCCGCTGTAACAACAAATACTAAAAACAGAATAAAATAAATATTTAAGTGGGGCTCCCATACAACAAACGTGATATTTGTGCCGTTTTGTTGCGATAATGGTACGGAACCCTTCGTGCGCGAGTCCAACTCGCACTTGGCCGGTTTTTATTATTACACGCTAATATAATAATGGGTGTTTGCTTGTTCTTAAGTTTATAAACCCAAATAGATGTCGATCAATAGCGCTATAACTGAATTCCTCGAGCAACTGGTAATAATAGCTCACGCCGTACACGCCGTACACTGAATAACGAGGGCGAATATTTTTGAATATCTAACAAATATTCTAATATCGAACGAAGCCATCGACAGAAACTAACGAATGTCTAACTTCTAGGGGCCTTCACCATTGGTATTTACTAGTATATACGAGTACCACATGTCAATACTGCTCACTACGCCGTCGTGTGATAATTTGTGCGGCCGCGGATTTCCACTGGCATATTAGTCACACCGTAATGACTTAACTGTCCGATTTCATCTGAATAATTACAGGCGTTTGTGATATAAGAGGACCATCGATCACAATGTACCACACAGTTATTAAAGGGAAAATATGTATATTAATTTATGCTCATATTTTTATTCGTGGAAGAGATTCGACTACGCATCCATTGATATTTAACGTAAGACCGTTGCGTTACGTCACATGTGGACACTGAGATGCAACGCTGCACAAAGAGAAAACATTGCATCATTCACGAGGTTATTTTAGGTATGGTAATGTTCTGTACGTAGATTGTTGACTAGATTTCACGAGCTGCAGTAAAATGTTATGACGGGAGAACACTGCTACTTACAACGACCAAATGGCGGTGCTTGTTTGTCCTGTGTGTTATTTAACGAACGCTAACCCTGAGTTTCCCACCTTAAAATTATCGCAGAATTAATGTGACATATTGTCAAGCACGCGTTATCTGCTGTGATTGGCTGTTGAAAATTAATTCTACCAATCACAGCAGATAACGCGTGCTTGACAATTTGTCACAGTAATTCTGCGATCATTTTAAGATGGGAAACTCGTGGTAAGTAATTTAAACATTTATTACATTAACTACAAATTATGTTACTCGTAAACGCAAATTTGTATGTACTTACAGCGAGTACTTTCATGTATAATTATAATCCTATAAATCAGTCTGTACAAAATTTAGGAGGGCACCCGTTGCCTTCATTAGAGTTGAACACTGCCGTTTGTTAGTACCTAGTACATCAAAGAAGATAGGTTGATTTACAACTTGCTATAAAAATGTTACACATTACTTACAAAAGAGTAATTAACACAAGCGGTATTTTTAGTGCAAAATCTTTTAGAAAAGACTCTTCGAATCATGGCAAATGATTAAATTACGAATGCGCACGGTTGGAGCAGTGATTGAGCGATTGACTGCTGCGCTGCGTGTCGCGGGTTCTATTCCCGCACGGGGCAAATATTTGTATGACCTACAGATAGTTGTTCCGGCTCTGGGCGTTGTGTATGTGAGATTATATGTTTGTAAACGCTCCCACCATACGGGTAGAAATTCCTAGTGTGGGGCAAAGTTAAAAAAATATATAAAATTGTATAATCCAGTTCAAGAATCAAGTGCATGTATGATCGTACCTGTAAGTGTACAGAGTACAGACCTACGTCCCTTTACAAAGTTAGCGTTTACAATCGTTGATTTGCGGCTTGCTCTATAATAGCAATAAAATTAATACGAGCATTACGTTCCAATTTAATATGTGAGCTTTAGGGTTGCTCACCTCACAACCACATTTTATTTTTATTGTATTTTATACGTCGTTATTTGACGAGCTTACATATTTTAGTATTTTTAGTTATTTTTGTAGAACCGAAAATTACTGAAACCTTTCAGGTTCTAGGTACGTGTACATATGAAATTTTCATTTATACAAAACTTTCGGTGAAAACTTTTTTACATCATAACTAGATAAATATTTCAGTGCTATAAACAGTCGGGGAGACACTTGTGACGTAAACTTGTAGACTCTTCTCTATACTAGTAAAGTCTACTAGTATTAAGTCTAATATATTTAGGAACTAGCTTCTGGCAGCGGCTTCGCCCGCGCTAATGTCGATAATCATTCCGAGGGAACATATTCCCGGGATAAAAAGTAATCCTATGTGTTATTCCAGACCATAATCTATCTCTGTGCCAAATTTCATCCAGATCTGTCCAGCCGTTTGTGCGTGAAGAAGGTACAAACATACACACTCACAGACTTTCGCCTTTATAATATTAGTGTGAAGTGTGATTGGTGCCTTAAAGTACTCCTGTAAAGATAAGAAATACAACATCGTTCAACTTTATTGTTTGTTGTAATACTATGTCGATTCTATCACCTGTGTTATGATATCTTGTAAACGATTCGAGGCATGTGTGTAATACAATTTACGATGGATTACACAAAAATACGACACGTAAAAGTATTTCATCCATAAATCTCGGTCATAAATATTGTCACTTTTATAGATGTATTACCTACTCGCGTTCGTTTTTCAATGAGATAATAAAGATAAGACTTTTTATGTTGATCAGCAGAGCTCGTGCCGGTGCCACCCGTGATGTTGGTGGAGCATCACGTCGGTGCTGCTAGAGGCTGCGCCTGCGCGTCCTAGCCGGCCGCGGCCGCACTAACAACAATATGTAATTGAGTGTAAACATGTGCTGCGAGTGATGTTGCGGCTCGGGGATATCTTCCGGCCAGCGACATTGGAATTAATACACTACAAATCTTCGGTGTGTTCAGTAAATCAAGGTGTTTATGAGTCATTCAAGTCACCGGCGCGAGACCGCGCGACCTCCGTACTGATTTGCAATCTTGAGTGCTTATTTCTCAGTCCACCTCTGCTCTTCAATCTGTATCTACTATGTTATCAAAAACATTTATATTGTCGACAGGGAAAGTCAGGGCTTTGAACGTAGATCATAGTATTTCATGATATTTAGCATTAACTAAGAGTAGGTCATGTTTCCGTGTATTGTATGCTCCTGGGAAAGATGGGCTTTCGGCTGTACTCTTAAGGTTTGCTGCCGTGCCAAAGTGCGTAATCAGATTTTCAGCATTTGATGGTTTAAGCAATACCTGCACCGTCACCTATTCTTATGTGTAAGCCGCAGTGATTGTAGAGAATGCCGTTCATAACAGCAGTCATCGGGTGAACCATAACCCTGGATATGGCCTGGCTTTATCAACTTGGTTTGATAGTGAATACTGTTTACCTACTACGCAATAATTATTTACGAAATAACCTCTACCAAATCGTCATGAGGTAGGTATATCTTCCTACACATTAAATATTTAATACCTATTTACACAATATCTTTTACCTAAAATTTATAATAATGGACTTCAATTTCATTCACTTGGGTAACTTCAGATTAGGATATAATGTAGAAATATGTATTATGTAGTGCCTAAAGTGATTATTATAATATTGTGTCTACACAACTATAAAACAATTACGTATGCGGTATTCCATAGAAAGTCCTAGCAATTAAGTAGTGGTTGTTTCTGTCATGTCATGTGTAGGCATTTGTTAGACACGGCCGCATATCCCCTGCTCCTTTTGTAGCGTGCACTCTACGTGCGTTAATGCTTCCTTCCAGTTTTGGGAGCGAGCGCGATGACTGGTTCCATGAATATTTAGTTGGGCTTCATTAGTGCACTCACTTGTTCGAAGGAAGAGGGCGTGCCGAGATGTGCTCGCACTGTGTCTTGTACCATCATATTCCACTGCATCTTATGATTAGGATTACATTAGTTTGTTTAAAGACGGGTGCAGACTATGATGACGTATATCATATCCATTGATACATTTTTTTTTGGTGAAATGATATCTATCTACAGTTAATAAAACACATATGTTTCTGAATGAATGATTGATGAATTATTGTAAAATCAAAACTGTGTTTAGACTAGGGTAGTATGTTTTGAGATTATTTCACTTTAGCAGGCATTTACATACAAAAAACAATCGGCATTCGAAGAATTTGCCATTTATCACAGATAATAATAAAATGCTAAGTGTAAAATTACTTTGCTTTCACACTATTATTATTCATCGTATTATTATCTCCACTGTCAACTAGACAAACCCCCGCGAATACATCACCATTGTTCCGACAACGAAATGAAAGTTCTTTATTTGCATATCTTAAACGCTATAGTTATCATGCCAGCCATCAAAATTATAATATAATAATATCTCTGAGGAGAATGCATTAGTAACTATAAGTACCTAATTGAGAAAGTCTGGTTGGTATACAAAAATACATGTCATTCACAAGTACCGTCTTGAAAACTACACTGCTCTTCAAGAATTCGACTTGTTTTTAATACTAAATTCTAAGAGGGAACTGTGTTTGTTTCATAGTTATGTCAAGCCCAGTTGATCCTAAATCAAAATTGATTGCTTGAACATTTAGCTGTAGAAAAGACCAACAGATTTGTAGAATTTCAGAAACTGAAAAAAAAATACTCAAGGTTTAAACGAGATCAGTGGACATAAAAGGCAATGCATTCGCAGCGATCATTGCAAGATTGTAAATCGCAATGCACGTAGCTGACAGAGACGCGTGCCTTATTGTTGTCCAACATGATGAGTACTTGACGTTCGCTTATTACAATTGTGAAAGTAAGATATTTAAGCGGCTGAGCATCGTACCGGTGACACGGACAAGGCACTGTTCCTGGCACTGTGCGGCGGCGTGGCGGCGCGGCGTAGGCGCGCGGCTCCCGTACTCCGCCCCGACAATACGCCGCCGCACGCGCCCGGCCGCCTCGTCCGCGCTCGCCAAACCTAACAAATCTATTGTTCTACCTAAACATTGGTGTCAACTTCAGAAAACCACCCGCAAATGCCACACCATGTTGTCTTGACAATTAACAGTAGTAGGTGTATCTACTCCTTCCGAACCAATCTTCAAACTCATATGGCAAACACCTTAGAGGTGAAATTCTAAGTAGATATGATGTTGTATGGCAATCTTTATAATTATGTTGTTGATTTTAAAATAACACAAGCAGTTCGTGAGGACGTGTAGAGTCCATGCATTGTAGCAGTCAACATTCGTATTCGAGGAGTCAAAACAAGAAATAAAAGAGGATGTTCATCAGACACAAGACCATAAAACGAGCCCTAAAATGTTAAACGACTGCTCAAAATTGGTGGTAAGAAGAAATTACAAAATAAAAGGACGAGATTACGGTACTTTGAATGAATTTTTGAGAGAGAGACCGTCTTAACCTATATTTCACTTTATGGGTGAACGATTTTTACAGCCTTCTCGCGGACAATCCAAATGACTACGGCTCTGGAGAAAGTTTCTGAAATTGTTTCGAAATTATCAGACAGTTCAGAAAGCCAAGTTTTCCTTATTGCATCGACCTCAAGTTCATGTCTTGCCAACTTTTCATTTAGTAAACCCCCTTCATGTTTGATAACTAGAAATTAGATGAAGAACAAGCGCATGTTACGCAGAGCTCTCGTTGCCTGTAGGCTGTGCATGTGGTTTCATATTGGTGAGATTATCGGGTGAGAATTTACGCACGCTTGTCAGTGGGTCGGGCGGGCCCGAGTGTCGCAGTTAACAAATCGGAGCAGGCTGACAAAGCGTGTCGGCCGGTGATCGACGCGTCGTTGTCGCGCTCGCTCTCTATGACAAACGCAACGCTATGAGTGATTGTGTCCGTCCGTCGCTCGGCACTCGATCTCTTTGTGTTCTCAAATAATCCGCCGCGTCGTGATCTGGAGTCTAACGGTGCAGGTCTGCGAGCCTATTGAGTGCGCTCTCTGTAATAGGCACAATTTTTCAAGCTTTCACATAAGTCCACACTAATACCGGTTAAGCTCAAAACCCATAAATGATGTATTATCCAAGATTGCTGATTATTTATTAAATAGCTGTTAATTAATGGTTGTACGTTTATAAATACAAATAGACGTCTTTGTTATGTACTTGGTATACATATATGGCTTTGGAGATTAACTCTAATGACATGCCAAATATAGCATGACCTGTTGATAGATTATGATATTTATAAACACAGACTAGTACAAGATCGAATTACCCCTGTATGTACTGTACAGGTGACTGTTTAAACATCCCATTATTTAAAAAAGTTATACTGTCGCTGGAACTAAATCTGTCTGCTCTGGCTTCCGCTGTCCATAGCGAAGTCCATCAAGGTTTTGTCTTACTGGATCTTAATACTATCATACTTGACAAGTAATGAGTATCTGAATGTGATCATCAGCTTAGCCTCTTTACAAGTTCATTGCGATTCTAGTTTAGTCGGTTTTCTATTTATACAATATCCAGCATGTAGATGCCTTTGCATTATATATCCTTGTTGACAAGAGTTGCGTCAACATAAAAAGGAAAAATAAATACTTTATCTTCAAATAATATTCTTATACAAAACTTTGAAAAAAAAAGCAACTTAATACCTTAAGAAAGCGATGTTGGACCCAAGTATAGTCCCTGGGGAATACCATTTTTTTACTTTCATCATATTGATAACTATTCTTTTTTGCCGCTTTGATTTGCAAATATTGTGGTTACCTACCTAAGTTCCAAATGTTAATTTGTAATAGATTGGTGTATTTTAGTGTTTACGTATTAGGAATTAGTATATTAGACTGTGATTTAGCTGATCAATCGTGTCAAAAAGCTCCGAATAGTCCCGCTCCTTTCAAACTCATGTAATCTCTGGATGTACTGACTATTGATCCGATTATTTTTATTCCGAAAAAATGCTCGGTAATTGTGGGATGCGGAGAGCAAAGCCATGAAAAAAGCCAGTTGTAAAGTACGAAAATATACATCCAAAAGTTAATTAATGTAACAACCAACTTAATATTTATGTATCGCTATATCATCTCGGCTTTATTAATTTACAGTGGACATAGCCTTTCCTCCGCGACCCTCCCACCTGATTATCCGTTAAAATTCATATCGTTTCAACTGTCCTGGTGGGTTCTGATAAGTTATGAAGCTTTTCAGTGCATGTTAAACTTGTACAAGATTTTGTAAAAAGTAAAAAAAATGTTTTGGTCATCTGATCAAAATAGGTATTACTGTTTTCAAGAAACTTAATAAGTATTATGATTTTTTTGTTGATTTGGAATTAGGGCAACAAAAAATAAAACAAGACACAAATGCTTTGACGTGGTAGATTGGACCTTAAAACTACATATGAATAATAAATAATAATTAAGGAATAAAAACGAAACTACATATACCGTAAACTTTTAACTATCGGATCGAATTTCCACAAAAAAATATGTAACTTGATTATACTATATAAATAAAAAATTTGGAACAAGTTAATTGGCCTGGTAGCCCGCGTAATTTTTCACACTGAGGTGAACCTGACGCGAGTTAAAATCTCAGGTCTCACCTGCACACGGCCAGCCACCTGTTAACTGCAACTCAGCAATATAAAAAAAGAAAAGGAGCGAGCGCCAGCCAGTGCAAAAAACGAGAATCCAAGACGACACGTTTGGAAAATAAAAAAAGCTCTCGCCCACCAGATGGTCGCCTCGACGCGTCGAGAAACCCGCTTTTAAGCAGGTTGTGACTTACCACGCATATTTATTCGCGCTTTTGAATACAGGGAAAATTGAATAACAAATACGATTAATCGTTACGAACTGTGAACAGCCAAATGTGTCTTGCACTGTAGGTGGAGAAATTTATTCAAGGTCGTAACTCCTCGTCTGCATACTTAAATTTGCATAGCCCTGGCAATATGGCACCCAGTGACTTCCAATATTACGTGCTTCTTGTCTCATTTGAAACGAGTGCAATTTATATGTTAGTGCTATGGGCTCGTGCCATAAGGCAGTGCGGATCTAACATTTTATTGCACCTTTCAAATTCGTTCCAAATGTGTTCATTTAGAAGCTAGCAGAAATTAATTGGCCATATGTTTTCGTTGTTCATTAAACAGCCTATTTTAGAGACGATAAGACTCCATATGGTGCAATATTTTTTTTGTCCCTGTGCAAAAACAGGATGGAACTACACCCACAAACAATCAGACAACGAATAAAAAATCGGACGTATGGACCTGTTCCAAATTTAAATAACGTGTCAAGTCATCTCATCACCTTAGTTCCTGTTCCTTCTTTTGTATTGATAAACGGTTCATTCTTCATTTAATCCAATTCGACGTCACGCAGAACTTATTATGTTCTTGTAATTTGCCATAAAGGTAGGTAATGTTTTAAATATAACAGTTCCTGGTAAAGTTTAAAGTGAAAATATCGTCAGTCTCTTAATTACATTCTCAACTAAATAAGGCAACAAAGTGTGGGACAAAGATAAATAAGATCGTTATTTGTGAACTGTGTCATCGATCTGTAAAGTAGGTACTGCGAAGAGCGGATCGGCGCTGTTGATCACGTTGTGAGTATTAATTGCTTCGGCACTAGCTAGGAAATCGGCCCGCCTCCGCAATTACTCCCTAGTTTACTAATGCTCGTGTAACTTATTGCCGACGATAGCAGCCGTCTCATGTCGCTCATTAATGGATAGTTTCCATTACTAATCGACTTCAAACAACATTTCACATTGTTATTTAAGAGGCTGGTAGGGACCTAATTATCTCATTCGACTATTATTAAATAACCATTTCAAATCCAGCGAGTTAGGTCAAGTCGCACTTATATTTATGGCACAATCATTTTAGATAAAACTAATAATGCGCACAGCGGGACTGTTAAAGATGACTATCGTTGTTTTTTGACACTCTTTGGTTAAAAGCGTTAATCAGTACCATCTGTGGCAGCAATTATTTTTTGTTAATATTTAGTTTTAGTGATGTTGGTCAGTGTTTAGGATTACAGGTGAGAGGAGATACGAGGTGTGAGTGGCATAGCGGCTACCTGGCGGTCGGCGCGTGCGCACCTGTGCCCGCATGTTCCTACGTAAATGATGATCACACAAACACGCAGCATGATGCATTCGTCCACTCGCGACATACTTACGTTTAGTATTGGATTTATTATTATTACGTGGGTTTGAGCGATATCGTACACACACTACGCCACATACAGCGTAATGAACCTATTCATCACCATATCAGGTGAGAAGCCTGTTACTTCCCAACTCTGCGTTTGTCACGAATACTGACTATCTCGCAATATACTGCACAGATTGTAGAAAGTAAAAATAACATAGCTTACTTACTTTAAACGATGTTTCATCTTTTTATTTTAAATAAGTGTCTACTAACACTTATTTAAAATAAAAAGATAAATCTAAATGATTTGCAAAGAAGACTCAAAATATTGGGTTTTGATGAGCATGTGAATGTACCGTTGCATGTCGAACATACAGCGGAAGGTTATGAGGCCGTATTTAAATTGAATCAGTGTATTTTCAAGAATATCTGAGATATGTCTGTCCGTAACATGAACTGAATCAAAAACAAGATTCAATCATACGATAAAATAATAAATGATCCCACTCCCGCACATCAACACTTAAGTCGTTAAGGGCACTTCACATAACACTGCGCACGCGCTACTGCGTGCACTTACGTCGTACGTATTACGGTGGATTCCAATTTTTTTTTTACAAATGTTGAGTCACGATAATTGGTAAATTGGAACGTGAACTTACTTCTTTCGTGGTTTTAATCTGTCTGACAGTTTTACTACTTACTTAACGAAGATATTTGGCAAACTTCGGAGCTGTGTTGAATTAATGATAAAGTATGAATCTTTCTTACTATTCTAATACACGTACTTAATCGGTTTCAAAACAATGAGAACTGGACTGAAAAAGAGGGGGCAAGTAAAAATTAACGTTCTTTAATTAAAAGGAAATAGCCTACAGCCAAATACATGTTTATAAGAGGAGGCAGTGTGGTAGATAGTTAAGGATTCAGATGAAGATGTCTTGGGGCTAGTTGAGTGGAGGAGGGGGATGCGCGCAGAGGGGCGCGGGGCGCGGAAGTGCGCTGCAAAACGACGAGCGCGGCCGCGAGGCTGCGTCGGATCTTATCGCACTTATCTGCTATATTGATTGCGCCCGTGTCGAAAGCCTCGCCTGGCCAAAAGCGGCGCAAAGCAGATTGAAACCTGAACGTACACGATGATTGATTATAACGTAATGGACACCGACGCCTGACTGTGCGACTCACTCAATACGGTATTTTAAATACCATTGCGACTACTCTATGGAATTTGTAATGCGAGCGCAAATATTCCAGTGAGTACCTCCGTCGATATAGTTTGAACTTTTTTTCTTGTTATGTGTGTTCAATAATGCTCGGTGATCATTCTGAACGTGTAATTTTGAGCGATTTTTAATTTGTATTCTCGGAATACTTAGGTAATTGTACAAGAAGTCTCATTGCGGTGGTAACTAAGAATGAGAATGTCATATAGTTTATTGAAAAATGAGACGATAAAAGTTGGTCCTTCCTTTATTATTGAACACTAACGCTGTGAAATGAACAAGTTTCATATTGTTTTGATTAAAGATGGCACAGAGCAGTTTTAGTGCCGATAACAGATAAGAAGATGCGTAAATGTCGGAATATGCAGACGGTAGATATACTCGATGCACAGGTACCTCAACATTACCAATTACCAGAATTTCACGCTGTTATCGGCCCATAACGGTGATGTAATGAGTTTTAAAGAGTTTTTTCGGTCCGTGGAATTAAAAATCTTTGCAAACAGGCAGGATCTTAATCTGAAGATCCAAGATGTACACCCGATGCGCTGGACGTGTTTATAGTGAGACTCATGTTCTCCGAAACATTCTTCACGGCGTCATGTGATTTATGTTCGCATTCGGGCAACTATTAAGCTGGAAATAACGCCTTGCTGTGCTGGACTTAGATATTTATTTAAGAGCACGCGTGAAAGCTATATCTTTTTCATTATGTTATTCAGCAATGGCAAGGCAATATAAAAAGCGTAGGTAGGTATATGAAAATGCTCACGAATTTCGCGAGGTTAATGCGTTGTCGCCGTACCTACAACATGTTATTAAGAATAATAACGGGTGATAAAGCTGTAAATTGTGGTACGTGAGTTCGAAGCACTCTCGAGCAGGCATCGCGGTCCTTCGAGCCGGGTCCACTCACAAATGGAAGGATCGGTGACCGTCAAATAAATCATCAAAACATGCGACTCATTTACACTTGTCATAACTTCACGATTGATCCACTTCTGTAACATTTAAAATTGATATTTAAAAGTGACATTAAAACTTAATGTCGCGTTTGTTATACATGAAGATAAAGCACTCGTTCAGTCCACAACAAGGTCACATTCAGTTAAAACATTATGTCTGCTATGTGATACCTACCTGCTTTTATTACACACGTTTGTGCACCAGTTGACCAACACTGAGGTTTAAGGAAAAGTAACAGAAAACGATAATGAGACGTTGAAGTTAGGAAGTGAATCAGAGATAATCAGAATGAAATAAAACGGAACTTTTTATTACGTAAACACATTTGGTCATGATCGTTTCTTAAGCATTTCAGGAGGTAGGCACACCAGTTGATAAACAAAAAGCTCAACTTTCAGGAAAACCAAAAATTCGCTCTCCTCCAAACTAGTGAATTTCTGTAATGGGTAACTACCACAAATAGACTGGTTCATCACATTCTTCAAAACCAGCACCGCCTGACCCACAAAGCGAGCTTTGATAACGGACAAGAAACACCAACAAAAAGACACGGTCTCCGAATTCAGAATTGAGAATTTAAAGTTGAGTATTTTTAAAACTACATTAGCTGGAAACAAAATTTACAAAATATGTCACTAAAGTGGGGTTTCACACGATCTTAACTACTAATCATCAATTCAGTAATCGGCCTTTAGTTGTTTCTTCTAGCCTTTTCAGTAAATATGAGTACCTATTTCATGTATCCACTAGTAGATCGGATCGGATCGCTCGCAGTCCTCCAAAACCTGCACCGCCTGACTCAAAAGCGAGCTTTGACAACGCATAAGAAAATGCAGCAAAAATACACTTGGCAGTACCTTCTAGCCTTTCCAATGAATATGAGCTAGTATAGAAGTAGTGACATTAGTACATGTATGTAACGTAGCGTGACGCGCACCTGTCGCGTGCCGGCGCGTGCCAACTGCCGGCGACGCTCAACCGTGGCGGCCCAGCGGCCCGGGCGGACGCCTGCACTTGCCACCGCGCGCACCCACCGTGGACAACACCTGACGCCACCAGCTCCGCATAGCGTCACCCGCGACGTTGCTATGACAATCCATTACAGGAAGAACAACACACCTAACGGCGATTACTTTCGAGACGTTGATAAGTGGTTTGAATGAATTTATACCTGTTTTGGTAGGATATGGTTTATGGGATTTTTAGATGATGTACCTATCTTACATTCCCCATATCTACAACTGATATTCAAGCAATAATTATTTGAATTTCGCTAAAGCAAATAAATGATTTCAGTTTGAGTTTGGATCGAGCAGCTCAATAAGGCACAGTGAATTTTAACAGAGAATCGACCAATGAATTAAGTTAAGAATGTCTGTGTTTAATTGTGGTTGTCAAAGATTGTCTTTATTCTCTTTCCATTAGTTACTTACCTCAACATCAGCCGTATAATGTTCCCACTGCTGGGACACAGGCATCCTCTCTTTGAGAGAGGTAATGGGCCATCATCCACCACGCGGACCCAGTGCGGGTTGGTGGATGTTATATATCTCCGAATTTTTAGTTCTAGGACGATTTCTCACGATGTTTTCCTGAAATAATTTACACAAAGTAAAGCGCCTGCCTGGGTTCGAACTCACGACCTATGACACGTAAGTCGGGGCCATTACCACTGGGCCACCACTGCTCTTTAATAAATCTTACTTAATTGGTGCTATTTTCAAACCTACGTTTGTCTTACTTGCAAGACAATGTGAAGGTTTTGCACAAGGATTCATAGCTTATTTGCTTGCTGATACGTTCATTATATATTATTTAACATACGCGGGCATCCGAATCCTAATCCATAACGTTTTGTTTATGCTCGCTAGTCATTTCTCCCCATTTCTCCCCCCTCGTGATTGGTTCACGATAGTGCCCCCAAAGCCCACATCAAAAATATGCTGGTTTCATTATGGATGGAGGTTAATTGGGGACAAAACTTCGTAGCTTCTGTTAAAAGGTACTTAGCATACATAAAAGGTCATCGTAAGAATCTTTAAACAGAACGTGTAAATAACATAGTAGTTAACTAAGTACGTATGTATTTTCATAATTGTAACTTGGAATTACTTGTCAAACTCAAAACATTACATTACTAACTAGGCAGTCCAGCCCAGTGATAAACCAACAACCCTGGTCCCCACTTTACTTCATATGACGCATCCTTTTACAGTTCAGTGATGCTCTAAAATTATTTGAAGGCAGAAGAGTGGTTTCCTCGCTACCGAACGTATCTTTATACACCTCGTCAGGATAATCTTCTTCTATATATATAAAAGAAAGTTGTGTTAGTTACACTATTTATAACTCAAGAACGGCTGAACCGATTTGGCTGAAAATTGGTAGGGAGGTAGATAAGAACCAGGAGAAGGACATAGGATACTTTTTATCCCGTTTAGGGTAGGGTAGGGTAAGTAGGGTAGGGTAGGTATAGTAGGGTAGGGTAGGGTAGGGAAGGTAGGGTAGGGTAGTTAGGGTAGGGTAGGTAGGGTAGAGTAGGTAGTGTAGGGTTGTTAGGGTAGAGTAGGTAGGGTAGATGAATGTTTGGTGTTTTTATGGAAAAACAAAGTTTGCCGGGTCAGCTAGTATCTTTATATATATATCTTTATATTACCTTGTCGAGGTGAAAGTAAACTCTTTTGGGAGAGTGATAGGGCCAGATAGGGCAACTTAGTAACTCTAACTTTAAAACATTCGCGTTTCATAATTGAAAAATAATATACCAAGGGAATTTAACGCGATGAATAATAATCATAATAATAATCAAAATCATAGCGTTAAATTCCCGTGGTATATTGTTTTTCAACTTAGTAACACACCTAGTACTGTAGACCTTCCTTACAAAGTTCACCGTGTTTCTTTACAAATGTCTGTAGGAAGTTTGTAACAAATGCTAACCGTACATCAGCAGCCTAATTGCGTAAATGAATTCTGCAAAGCAAACAAGTTGGAACATTCCCAAAAACGACCTTTCATATTGCATATTACACTCTGAAACGGAAAGGTTATGCTCCTTTCATTACCAATATTTTGACGTAGAATTGATTGTAAAAGAATGATTGATAGCGGAAGAATCGAGATAAAACTTCACTATTCGTATTGTGTCATGCAAATGTCATATATCTTCAACTCCGTAGTATCTCTAAGTAGTCTGTGTTCAACTCAAAGGAGGATTTGGAAAGCTAACGCTAGCTTTCCAAATTAGTTTCGCAATACCGAAAAACTTGAAAGAAATGATTCTGATTCTTTGAAAAAATCGACTTGTTTCCTTTGAAGAATTTACTTACGCAATTAGGCTGCAGGTGGCCTGTATTCTTTGTTTGGTATTTTAGCATAGAAGCAGTGCACCTTCAACAAATTATAACCAGCGCACCGGCAAGTGTTCCTGCAACAATTCTACAATTCTATTCCACGCCGCATGTGTTCTAGAAATCATGCGGGTACCCGCTTAACTGCACATATTCACCTGTTTCTAACCAGAAATAGATGTTAGGAGGATATTGATCTAACGTGCTGCGCTTATTAAATTATTATTCAATATATAAATTTAAATTATATATTGAATAATAATTTAATATTCAATATATAATTTACCGGTTGGTTGCATTCCGTAATTACCGAAACAATATAAAAGCCATTGTGATTCGCGTGGATACACGTTTCAGGCACTCAAGGGGTTATAGGCTAAATAATTATTGCTTCTGATTCTTTAATGACTTGACAACCTATATCACAATAATTTGCAAATAATAAACTTTCATCGTTAATTACATAACTCCACACAACAGGAATAAGACGAAGTTAAGCCACCAGAAAAGTGAATCAACTTCCCTACAACATAAACATTTAATTGTACAGCTTCCCAGTCTAGAATAAAGTATTATTATTTTGGCAAACAGCGTGGGTTTCATAATTGATATATTTGTAAAAGGCCATAAAGAAATCCAATAAAACAAGAAAACATGTAAAAATATGAAGGATAATATCTGCACACTGGGTGGCCGCTGTGGACAAACAACTAGATCGCCTACGCTAACTTCATTGAGGCAGGCGCCAAAGGTTATCAGCGACCAACAGTTGCCATGCAAAAGAGTTTACGCAACACACGGTATAGTTGGCGCTCGTTACTTGAGTTGAGATGCGGTAACGAGAAACAACGTCCAACGGTCTACTGAGTGGAAAAAGTGATGAATTCAGCACGTGCTGGTCGTGTGTCGGTGTCGGCGCGCGCATGTCCTGCGCACGCGCCGGCCGCCACGCTCCGCCGCATCACACCCTCTACCCCTATCCTCTACACTACCACTTTTTACATTTTTACAAACACTCTTCTAACTGCCATGTGCACGACAGTTGGACTTAGACGCTGATAACTGATAACGCTGCTACAACATTAACACGCCCGTGTAATTAAACAACGGGGGATGCGTAAGTTATGGATGAGCATATTTTAAGATATCACCTGGTCGGAGACCAGCGTAGTTATTTTATGTGGTCGTAACATACGGTTACGCACAATACTCAATTTAAAATTCTCTATTAAAGTACCCATGGCATCTAGCGTAGGCGTCCGTCGAACGTACGCGCTGCGCAAAAGCGACGTTAACGCCGCGCCAAAACGACTTGTGCTGTGTGCAGTTGTGCGTCTACACAACGTCAATTTACGTCAGATGCGCAGGCACGCTTACATAACACGACTTCCTGTCACAAAATATATCAAATCCAGCATATGAAGATTTGAAACTTAAGAATCCAGATTGCCATAAACCTTCACCTCGTTTTGGAAAAAGGCGATTGCATCAGTAAAAGCAACAGTCTAAACAGAAAACTAACAGCTACCACTCGGGCAGGTTTGCATAGATACATCTACATCGCCGCATAAAATTAAGGCTTAGGTAGCCTTACTTTTTCGACAGTATTAAATTGTACGCTAACAAGTTACCATAAACGGCTTGACCAAGTGACTTTTATTAAACAACAAAACGTCCAAATAACGCCCGTATCCTTGCATTAGTGGGTGAGCTTGAATTCGTAACAAAATTTGGAAGGAGTGTGTATTAAAGACCATATAAGGACAATAATGCACTATTGTGCTCTGAAAGCAGTGAGTAAAGTGATACAGGTTAGGTGTCGGGAGGAGTGCGGCGCGACGCGGCACAGTGTGGCACAGTGCGGCACAGCGCGGCGCGGGGGCGGCGGAGTGCGGCACAGCGCGGCGCGGGGGCGGCGGAGTGCGCGGTTGCCGTATTTTATTTATAATTACGGACGACGACCCGAGACCCGGACCTGTCGCGATTTCACCTGCTATTATTGCCATTTTATTCATTGTTATTGCATTTATTACGTTGCTTGTTACAGATTTTACTGTCTGTAGGTTTTAACGAATGGCTCTTAATGATGAGACTATATCTCCGCGCTGATTTCTCCTTATAAACGCGCACGTGTAACGATCTCATCATATAGTGAGCGGTGCCGATTTAATTGATATGATTAAGTTTTTAATGTTCCACCAGTCCAGATACACAATATAAAAAGAAAGTAAAAGAGAATTTACCATTAATGTTTGACTTTCTTATAATAAATGTTCTTGTTGATATTGATGATCCTTTTCATTAATTATTAATATAATATTATAAAGAGGAAAGATTATTTTGTTTGTTTGTTTGTTTGTAACGAATAGGCTCCGAAACTACTGGACCGATTTGAAAAATTCTTTTACCAATAGAAAGCTACATTATTCTTGAGTGACATAGGCTATTTTTTTTTACTGAAAACGGGTCCTGTGGGGTGGCCCACGGGAGCGAAGCCGCGGGCAACAGCTAGTTATTAATATTCTTGGTATATCAATTTAGCGTTGACTCGTGTCAGGGCATACTTTCTACATAGTTAACTCTGTGTGTGAGCACTTGTGCAACTAACGTTAAGTACATTATCTCATTCATTATTATATAAATTATGAACAAATCATCAACAGTGACAGCCATTAATTCTTCCCACAACACACAGAATTCCACGATCCAAGACATTTATTGACATGATGATCGATTTAACGAGATTTTCGCAAACAAGTTGCTATTTTACTAGTCTATATCGTCATTGAGAATCTGATAGAATAGAATGGAATATACTTTATTGTACACCATAAAGTTATACACATTTACAAGAAAACTTATTTATACGGGTACAAAGGCTGATAGCAGTAGCTCTGTTGTTTCCAATCTAACGCATATATTATAAGTATATATTTATGTAAGACTAGCTGTTCCCTGCGGCTTCGCTTCCGTGGACCACCCCATAGAACCCGTTTTCGGGCTTAAAAAATAGCCTATGTCACTCAGGAGTAATGTAGCTTTCTATTGGTGAAAGAATTTTTTAAATCGGTCCGGTAGTTTCGGAGCCTATTCGGTACAAACAAACAAACAAAAAATCTTTCCTCTTTATAATATTAGAATAGATATAGTATAGATAATGTATAATTTCAAATTTTAGTGTAATTCATAATTTATTTTGATTTGATTGATAATTTTTTATTTAATTTAATTATGTGATCCAAAGTTGATTGAAATAAATAAATAGCTTACTATCACACCACAAACACATAAATATCACTTCAAAACACTTGTCGAGACTGCCAGTCGATAGAAAGAGTACGTATTTTGTCAATACGTACGTCATTGACAAATGAATTCGGCAATTCGAAACCTGAAGACAGCCCAATTGACGTAACCTGAAACGCTAGTAGCTAAACATCCTACAGCCCTCGCATAGATAATGATACATCTTTACTGTCAATAATTTAAGCTGTTTAAAAGATCAAACAAGACGGAGTTTACGTATGTAGTAAGCTTCAAAAAGGCGTAATACCCAAATGACATAGTAAATTGAATCCGAAGTTGACGTCCGCGGTCCCGGCAGGTCGCGGTGTCGGAGGTGAGGCCGGGCGGCGCGCCACTGCGCCGGTGCGGGCGAGGTGCGCCTCCTACGCGCGGTACCGTTACCCACCGGTTAATTTTTATGCAGACACCAGATTATTGTATTAACGCCCGCGCCCTCTAGCGAACAAGGAAACCGACCGAGAACAAAAGACCGCTTCGATTTGATCCGAGTAACTGTCTCGAAGTGAAATGTAAAAAATAACTCAAGCCTCGAGCGCTTTGTAATATTTATATTAAATTCATATCACAGTCTCACATAAATGTCACGTCACTCAAGAACATGTTGATAACGGATTTATGTTCGTTTGATTCGCATCTTTCTTTATGACCATTTACAAAAGCATTCCGTGTGACACAGGAATTTTGAAATTCATGAAGTTTTTTTTTTGTTTTTTTATTTACTACTAGCTGACCCGGTAAACTTTGTTTTGCCATAAAAACACCAAACATTCATCTACCCTACCTACCCTACCACCCTACCATTCTACCTACCCTACCCTACCTACCCTACCCTACCCTACTTACCCTACCCTAAACGGGATAAAAAGTCCTATGTCCTTCTCCTGGTTCTTAGCTACCTCCCTACCAATTTTCAGCCAAATAGGTTCAGCCGTTCTTGAGTTATAAATAGTGTAACTAACACGACTTTCTTTTATGATCTCACCAGATGGTAAACAAGACTCTTGACGTAAAGACTCCCAGGTTATAGGTTATCAGGAGACACAGACAAGCATTATATTGTGTCAATCAAGTCAAGATAGATTCAAAAAAACTCTTGAAGTATTGTGAATGTGATGAGTTTATTACCTTACTTACTGCCCCCATTTATGTTTTCTACCATGGAGAACTCGCATAATTTAGGAATAAAAATCGGCCAAGTGCGAGTCGGACTCTCGCACGAAGGGTTCCGTACTTGGTAACGACGGTTGCGGTTTACGATTTATGACGTATTAAAAAAAAACTACATACTAGACCTCGTTCAAACCAATTTTTGGTGGAAGTTTACATGGTAATGTACAACATATATTTTTTTTAGTTTTATCATTCTCTTGTGTTAGATGTTACAGGTAAAATGTGTGTCCCCCCCGGACACACATTTTACCACTTTGGAAGTGTCTCTCGCGCAAACTATTCAGTTTAGAAAAAAAATATATTAGAAACCTCAATATAATTTTTGAAGACCTATCCATAGATACCCCATACGTATGGGTCTGATGAAAAAAATATTTGAGTTTCAGTTCTAAGTATGGGGAACCCCAAAATTTATTGTTTTTTTTTCTATTTTTGTGTGAAAATCTTAATGCGGTTCATAGAATACATCTACTTACCAAGTTTCAACAGCATAGTTCTTATAGTTTCGGAAAAAAAGTGGCTGTGACATACGGACAGACAGACTGACAGACAGACATGACGAATCCATAAGGGTTCTTTTTTGCCATTTGGCTACGGAACCCTAAAAATGAGAGTAAGTAGTAGTAGAGACCTTACTGGAACATTTTTGTAAATTTTAATTAAAATATTTTTTGTTTTGCGACAACAATATTTATTAAAAAATATCATCAGATACTAATTAATAAATATTGCTGTAGCAAAACAACAACATATTAACTGTGACGAAATTATTTACATCACCGATGACAAAAATGGCGGTTAAAAAGTTGGCTGCATATTTTATTATCTGGTTCGAATAAGTACAGTGAGAGACGACGCGGGTCGCGGACGGCTCGTAATTAACATGGGATGCTAATGTTCGCGGGTGCTCAACTGCCGAGCACTGTGCTTGAGTTGAGTATGTTTTTATTGCCAGTCTTGAGATGCTCAACTCGTGACTCACCCTGCCTACACATTCCCATAATCTTTGTTTATTTATTGGTATCAAATAAAAAAATGTCAATGAAAGTTACGAATAACAGATTATACCTACTTCCGATTTTACGTCATCGTGATAAATTAGAGGCTGTTATGTTGAAAACCATTCACATTTATAAACCTTTGAAACATTTCCATATTAATTATGTAAACGCGCTCGCGCTGACCGTTGATGTCTTTTGTTAGCGGCAGTCCACTAACTGTCCGATATGTTACTTTTATGAACGAACTGTTTTACTTGATCGAATTCAATTAAGTTTCGATGTTTAACATTTACGTTGAACAAAAGCTCAGTCTCTCTTTGCTTTTAACTTTGATTTTTTCAAGATATTTACATATTTTGTAGCGCATTATTTTGCCAATATTTTATATATATCAAATCAAATCAAATGTATTTATTTCAACTAGGCCATTATGCGGCACTTTTGAACGTTAAAAAATTTACATGTAATAAAAAATTGATTCTACCGTGCATTCGGAAAAGTAGATTGATATGGAGAAGAACGCATTAGAAACTCCATACTTACTCTTTTAAAAAAAATAAAGGCTTTTTACAATATTTACATAAGTAGTACATACATTAATAAATTCTTATACGTGAGAACGATGCACCCAGCACTACTATACTAAATATAGGTATAAAGTATTACAAGCACTAACAGGTAAATTCCTTCACTTGATAAATAGGGACATGGTTCTCACATACTTACAAATATTGCAAACATAGGTAAATTACCTATATATACATAGGGTGGTACTGTCACTGGCTAATGTCCAGTATCATCATCGTTCACAATAGTAATAATTGTTAATATTGATAACTTTTATCAATTCACCTTCGTGCATTCCTAGATACACCAATTGGTAGGGTGGGTACCGTCATCCGCCAAGCCCTCAGCCCGCCATCAGCCCATCGGAACTTAAGTTCCGAATCAACTAGTGCACTTTGAGTCTGTCTTTCACTATCAGATCCGCATCGAATTCCTGGACGATAAATTAAAATATCTGGTAAGTATTGTATCAATAACAATACGATATAGACATCTAAGTTATATTTGCTTTTATTTCACTTCTGTTTATCGAGTTGATACAAAACCAAGATTGCGCAATCACAACCTCCAAGCTTAAGGAAATAAAGCATCAGAATCCATTTACGCGGATCCACAAAGCATAGCTACCGGTGAATAATCTTTTCAGAGTCGTTGAAGCGCGACGTCGCCGTCGCCGCCCACGCGCGCAGCTACCCATAGCTCACAGGCGCTGTGTCGTGCTTATTGGCACAGGATCGCGGGATTTATCGCGTCGCCGTCACACCTCCACCGCGACACTCACTCTCTGGACACTGCGGACACTGCGGACACTGCGGACACTGCGACACTGCGGCCGTGTGACACTCGTGACACACGTGGCTCGCAGCTCGATCACCGCGCTAACGACACCATCTGTCGCCCGCGTAATCATAAAACGTACGAGATGACGTACTCACGCGTGTTTGTTCTCTGATTGTGGTCGGCCGCTACTAATGTACTCGTATTCATGACATGATATTTTAAAACTTATATACAGACTTAGATATTATACCTTGTTTGTAAGTTTGTATAGACTACCTATTTTTAGGGTTTCGTACCCAAAGGGTAAAAACGGGACCCTATTACTAAGACTCCGCGATCCGTTTGTCTGTCCGTCTGTCTGTCCGTCTGTCACCAGGCTGTATCTCATGAACCGTGATAGCTAGACAGTTGAAATTTTCACAGATGATGTATTTCTGTTGCCACTATAAAAACAAATACTAAAAACAGAATAAAATAAATATCTAAGTGGGGCTCCCATACAACCAACGTGATTTTTTTGCCGTTTTTTGCGATAATGGTACGGAACCCTTAGAGCGTGAGTCCGACTCGCACTTGGCCGGTTTTTATTTTTAATACCGTTTAAGTTCCGTTTTTAGTACCGTTTCCGTTTTACCGTGTAAATCTCCTTTTGTGACGTAATAGACAAAACCGTGCAACAAGTGCCACAGTCTAGTGGGTTAACAAAGCAATTAAACAAAACTTTATGGGTACTCACTCAGAAACTGATCAACAAAATTATTGGTTATTATGAAACTCGGAGCAAAGGATATCAAACTCAATTAACAGAGCTATAAATTATTGGCATTGGAACCGTAATGTGCTTGTGACTTTGTGACACGGCTGTCGCATTGATTGCGGGTTGTAACAGTTCAAGCTCCGGTGGCGAAACTATTTATAAATATGTAATACAGATTAAGTATTTGTAAATATTTTAAAAATCATAGATTTTTTGTTGTCTCTAATGACAGTATGTTAAAGGTCTCATAGATATTGATAATATGTTTTTAGATTTAACCGCCCATGTCTGATGGAACCTGTAGATTTTACCCAGTATTAATATCATACAAGCAAGTTTCACGTCTCATAATTTAGTATAAAAAAATACAGGCTCAAAAAATAGAGGGCAGTGGTAGCCCAGTGGTAACGGCTACGACTTACGTGTCGTAGTTCGTGAGTTCAAACCCAGGCAGGCGCATTACTTTGTGTAAATGATTTCATCACCACTGCTCTAAAAACGGCGAGGAAAAACATCGTGAGTAAACTAAATGTCCTAGAACCAAAAATTCGAAGACATGTGACATCCACCAACCCGCAATTTTTTTTTTTTTTTTTTGGGTGGGATATCATCCAATGACTTCTCCCGCTCTGGGTGAAGCGTGAGGGCGTGTCAGACTTTTACTGACTAAAACCCACCCGTGTTCCTTCAGTTGCTTGTGCCAGGGCCACGGTAACTCTCTTTCAAATTTATCCGCGACCCAGACAGGACCAACCCGCACTGGGTCCGCGTTTTAGATTATGGCCCATTCCCTCTCTCGCAGCGAGGAGGCCTGTGTCCCAGCAGTGGGAATGTTAAAGGCTAATGATGATGACGATGATGAAACAAATAGTGGTAGATACCAGTACCAATAGATAAATTATTTAGTAATTACGTATCGTGAAAACCGTCGTGGTGGCCCAATGACTAGGAGTACCAATGTGGTTTTTTCAAATGGATTTTCTAAGTTTGTTATAAACATTGCTAACATCAGTGAAGGAAACATCTTTTGGAAACCTGGATATACTGTTCTTATGTAGTTAATATACGTTTAAAATCGACAATGTCTGTCAAATCGCCTAGGGCAAGCTTGGTGATTAAATCCTGTGATTAAATCGTACCTTCTCTGCATGAGAAGAGGCCTTTGCCCTGCAGTGGGATAGTAACAGGCTGGTCATCATTATCAGCCTCTTAATGTTCCCACAGCAAGGACATAGGCCTCCTCTCTGTGAGAGGGAGAATGGGCCTTAAGGGGTACACTAGTCGAAAATTCTTCCATACAAACGTAGTCTGGCTTTTACTCCACTGTTTGACGATGTACGTTCAAAATAAAAAATGATATCAATTTGTCTCATCATTATCTAGCCCTGTATGGAAGCAAAAAAGTAAAAAAAATTTTTTTTTTTATATATGAGCTTTGAAAGTTCCATATTTTAACACTAATTTTAACGCATATTTGGGCGCAAATAAGTACCATAAGAAGAAGGAAAATTGAAAAACGGTCTCCATACAGGGATAGATTAGTAGTTCAATAATGCAAATAATTTTATTTTGAACAGATACATTCAGTCGTTTTTTCATGATATCCAGACTCCCAAAGGTCTGTTTATAAAATTTCACCCGCTCGTTTTCGTTCTAAATCATCATCCATTTCGCTACAAATTTGCAAAAGTGTGTATTGGTACGCGTACTAGCTTTTTACTGCTCATAACAGCATCTATCTGTTACGCACGTGTTGTCGGTTGATATAGCACGCATTTTAACCCCGCGCACAAAATAGTTCGTGCCGTCGACTAGGGTAGTGTGCCCAGTGCGGGTTGGTGGATGTCACAGATCTTCGAATTTTTGGTTCTAGGACATGCCGGTTTCCTCAACAGGCTGCTATTATTATTATATTATTATGCCCTACTTAGTGCTAAAATACGTAGGTAGTTAGAATAGTTAATCAGTATACAATTTTACACAAATGTGCAAATAATATGTGCTCCTGTATCATCCGCTGTCTAAGCACTAAATATATCTAACTAGAACAGTTAGAAATGAAGGAAAAAAATAATGAATGTATTTATTTTAATATACATCTCGTTTTATTGTTGACAACAACAACAACTTGGTTATTGTATTTCTATAAAATGCCTATTAAAGGCACAACTTAATCAATTTAATAGTATTTTAATAGTATTATCAAACAAATCAAATAACTGCTATAAAGCTGTACCTATCACGAGCAGTATTATATTAATGTGATTAGTGCATGTAGCTGTTACTAACTTTATTGGCCGTGTTCATATTATTGATTAATCGTGCTACGATTTTATTATTGTGTAATTGCAATGCGCCGTATAGACACGCCGAGTCATATTACACACATCTATTAATAAAAGCAATCAACACTCAAATTACTGTATGATCTAACAATATACTAAACGTGATTTAAATTTCTCTCCAATGGGTAATCCTGTTCTGTCTGAAAAGCTCGATGTGACAGTAAACAACATCGTGTTGACGTCCTGTATGATCCAGACAAAGGTTTGCAGGCGGAAATCTTCAACATCAAAATGTATCGAGTGTGTGAGGAGATTATAAATCGTAACACTGTCATATCAAGAGTGGGTTAGATAATTTATTGAGAGGTGCGCATTGAAATCGCATTTATTTGTGCGCACGCGCCGACGCGCGACGTTACAAATCATGCTTATCGCCGCAGCTTGACTTGGTCCATTGCCGCCGCCAGCCCTAAATCTAGACGGATCTAGATACTTACGTACGACGTGGTCTCTTCAGCGCTACGGGTAGCGCTACACATAACATAACATTGCGCCGGGCGGTAACGTCGCGCTAACCGCCGAGCTGCTTTGCGCAACTCTGCAAATTGGTTTATTTCACGAACAAGTACGTACACACGTTCACGTTATTATCTACCTAGAATCTCCGCACTACATTAATAATGTTTCTAGTTTAAAAGAAATAAATAATTAAACATAACAATACCAAAGCTCTTCTCGAACGAGGCCAAATTAGTGTTGAAACCCGTTTGCGTTATCTTTAAGGCGATCACTTATAAGTTATAACTAATAGAAAAGTTCAAAGTTCTATTAGACTATTAGGTGTGAACTCTAATTGGTACCGCATATCAGCGATCGATATCGGATTAGATAATCACGATGCAAATAGGAACAGAATTAATTAATGAGAATGCATTGGATTGGCCGGTGTGCGGGGACGCTGCGCACGCGCCCCGCTCCGTGCGGGCGGCGGTCGCCGGCTCGTCGGTGACCAATCACTGCGACTCGCACACGCATTCGCGCTCTCAACAACACGTCTTCACTAACTACCACTAATTGGCACGAGTATAAGATAATGTGTATTTTCTCCTATTATTGCAGCCGTGTGTGTCCTCGCACTATCTTAACCGTAATTTAACTAATTTCCAGGTAGTTAGGCTGCATACAGAAAGGAATATCGTATCATAACGAAGGACTAATTAGATGAAATACTGAAAGTGCACTTTTCTTCATTTTAGAACTCAAAGAATCAAAACTCACTTTTGTGTTTCCACAAACTTTTCAGCGACCGATATTAGAGTAGCGTACCGTTCTAAAACTGTCGCTACTCGTCAACAGATGTCGCTACGAATAAAGAATGTCTCGATGTTTAATTGTTACAATGTAGGTTACGTAACCAGCTTCGATAATATCTTAATTTCAAACAAATCTATAGAAAAGTGCCAATAATATGTACCTATCTGACGTCTAAGAAACGTGCACTTGCCTGACAGGGTCAAAGGTTAACGGAGAGATTAATATCTTATTGGACAACTTTCGTACCAGTAACCCTCATGATCTGCTTTATCTTCTGATAAACTTATTGGATTATGATGTCAATTAAGTTTTAAATGTTTATTCATTGAATGAGTCAGGGGTTTGCGTAAATGTTGGGAAACAATGTCTTTGGCTCGATGATTTGAATTACAAACTTTAACTTGGAGATAAATCAATTTAAAGCTATTGGAGCAGTGGAGCTGTCGTTTGGAATTAGAATAAAAAGAGCTTAACTAACACCTTTACGACTCATTGGGGTTTTTATTTTCCCTAAGCTGTTTCTGCTAAAAATAGGTAGGTCGGTAGACCCGGTGTTTTTAATACCACCAAGAACACCATGGCTTAATGATATCTACCTAATGTAAAACATTTCGGGCGTTTCTGACATTTTCAGGGTCTTTTCAGAAAGACACCCACTCAACCGATTCCAGTTGGGAGACTGCAAAAGAAAGGAATAGTAAAAAAAAACCAGTTGCTTGAAAAACTGTAGTTGTAGTTGAGAAAATCATGCGAGGTACGGGTTATGAGACTGTACATAGCTCGGGGCCTCATTATTGTGAAGCGTAAAGTACCTGCACACTTAGTCTTTTCTTCTGACCGCGCACGCGCATAAAAGTGGTTATAACGGTAGCCTTGATATCTCAAGGATAGCTTTAAATATTTGTATGCGAGTTCGTTAGACAAACCTTTTGTGCTGATAAATTGCGTCTGAAATAAATAGATCTACTTTATTCTGATTCGATTCTAGGTTCAAAGAAGCATTCTATACATAAAAGTATCTCGGAAATGAATAAATATGAATAACTAGCTTTTACCTGCGGCTTCATTCCCGCGTCCAATACCATAAGAACAACATTTTTTTCAGGATATTAAGATACCTACGGCGCTCAGCTTTAGTATAGCTTTCTATAAGTAAAAGGATTTTCGGAATCGGATCCATATTTGAAGAGATTACCTCTTACAATCTAATAGTTTGACCTTTTTAGGGTTCCGTACCCAAAGGGTAAAAACGGAACCCTATTACTAAGACTCCGCGGTCCGTCTATCTCTCTGTCTGTCTGTCTGTCACCAGGCTGTATCTCATGAACTGTGTTCTCTATACAGTTGAAATGTTCACAGATGATGTATTTCTGTTGCCGCTATAACAACAAATACTAAAAACGGAATACAATAAATATTTAAGCTCCCATAAAACAAACGTGATTTTTTTGCCGTTTTTTGCGATAATGGTACGGAACTCTTCGTGCGCGAGTCCGACTCGCACTTGGCCGGTTTTTTTCATTTAGATGATGACAAAGCTGAAGAAAGTCTAGTACCTACCTAGCCAAGTGTAGGTATTTCCACTAATTAGGCATAGGGGAGGTGGCGGCGGGTGCGGGCCACTGTGACCTCGTGGCCGGGTGACCGTCGCTCGCTGGCGGCTGGCGCCCACCGTCTAATGGCCGCCAGGCGACCCACATCAGACCGGTGCCGGTGGAGCCCGTGCCCCGGTGCTTTGCGCTATTGTCTCTATAAACTCGCTGCCGCTAAATAACCACTTACTGAACCACAAATTGCGTCTAAAGTAGACACGACGCGAACTTTGTTTGTTGCCTATTAAAACATTGCTTATGGTTTATAGTTTAGATTTTGATGCCACATTGATTATTTAGCGGTAAATGATGGAAGGTTTGAGTTCCCGTAATGTATGAGTGTTCTCCATTTTGATGGTTTGTTTGTAATCTTGGAATTAACTCAGCTTATCTATAGAATAATAGTTAAACCCTTTATTTTACTAAAGACAGAATTATGTATCTAAGCTCTTACCAGCCAACTTCTTTGGCACGTCATCCTCTTGAACTTAATTTGGACTTAGCACAGCTTGCCGTTTTCTTTTCTTGGTTCTTATATACCTAGCTCAACCTTCTGATTGTTCTAAACCTCGTTGAACTAAGGTATTTTTTAGACTTTCAATTATTTTCTGGTTATTTTGTGTTATAGTAGTTGATTTCTACACAGCGAACTTGTAAAAGCACTTATTTCCCAAAATGGAGATCACGCATCGTGATCATGATCACGCGCATCCCGCTTTCGGTAAACTAAATATCATTTCGTGTAACATACTAGATATGGCCAATGATACGAATGTAATGTACCTTTGACTTGGGAGGTGCTAGGAAGTAAAGGATTTTTAGGAAATAATAGAGTTAGTTCAGTTTATGACATGTTTATTTTCTGCGGAGGTAACAGAAAGGAACGCGATAAGACCATCGGCTTAGTTACAGCCTCATTGATAAGTATTATTTTAAAACAGTACATTAAAATAATAGCATAATGTTATACTTTTCTCAGAATATATTAATCATTTATACTTAAGGCACTTTGTACATGGCTTAGGATAAGAATATAATTTTAATAAGTGTATGACACTCGGCAAATGCCATATGACTAGCGTAGCCACGGTGACGCGACTCAATATAACCTTATACTAACTTATATTATAACTTATGCCAAAAAAGTCTAAATTTACATTGGTCCCCTATACATGAAATGTATAAATATAGGTAAATTTACACACAGTTGAGATTTAAAACATTTACAAAAATAATTTAATTTTAAATACTTAACTTCTAGAGCGTCGTTCAGCAGCTAACACTTAGCTAAATAAGAGATCGAGATCCTGCGGGGCTCAGTCTTTTTAATAGGCGTGCACCGGTGCGGGTGGTTGGAGGGGCTGGTGTGATAGTGGCGAGGACATCGCCTCCGGACGGTACTCGTAGGGCGAAGCTCCGGGGACTCCACAGCCTCCCTCCAGGTGTTTGCTCAGCAGGGACATTCGAGAGAATGTCTTGCCGCAACCGGAACAAGAATACTTCTTAACGTCGGAATGGGTTTGAAGGTGAGCGCGCAAGTTTGACCTGTCGGCGAAAGCGCGGCGACAGTGATGGCAGGAGAACGGCTTCTCCCCGGTGTGCGTGCGGATGTGGCCCTGCAGCAGCCACGGCCTGGAAAACGCCTTGCCGCACAGGTGACACTTGCAAGGTAGGGTGTGGGTTCGGATGTGCATCTTAAGCGCTCCGAGGGATGTGTACACCTTAGCGCAGTATTTGCAACTGAATGATTTTCTGGCAAGGCTTCCCTCAGCCGCGGCGCAGTGGTATTGTTGATGTTTCGACAGACCGGAGTAAGTTGAGTAGGACTTTGCACAATCCGGGCACTGGTAGCGAGGCCGTCGCGGTGCTGACACGGATATTCCGGAGTCTGAGGAGACTGAGCCGGGTGAGCGCAAGTCTTCTGGGCAAGGTGGCGGAGACACTGACGATGGAGGTGAGGCAGGCGAATAGTGATGCGCGTAGAGTTGTGGGTGCGCCGGAGGAGACAGGGAGGGTGCTGCTGGGTACAGCTCCTCCATGGGGTAGGGCGCGTACAGCGCGGGCAGGTAGGCGTATTGCGGCGTGGGGCGAGCCAGCTCGGGCGCGGGCTCCAGGCGCGCGCGGCACGCTGCCAGGTACTCCAGCTGCTGCTGGGGCCACTCGCGGGGCTCCACCTTCACCACTGTCGTCGATACCGGCGATGAAGCTTTGCTCGGGTAATTGCCAGTTTTGGAAAGGTCTTCTGGTTTTGTGCTTAAATTTTGGGGTTCCTCATTTTCAGTGTCACCTATAGACAAAATAAAAACCAAAATTAGTGATGTTATTTTTAAATACATTATTATTTTTCATTGGGACTTGTCAGACTTTTTTCTTTTGATCTTAAAAAATTAAACATTTGAAAATGATAAGAAATCATAGAAATCTAATCTAACAAAATATTTAAAATTAACCCTGCGGTTGTCTGTCTGTATGTTACTATTTCAAAGTAGGCAGGCGCACTAGTGTAAACATTTGCTGAAGATGTTTTAATTAGGGCCGATTGTTCAATCATCGAATAAAGGAACGAATAACTAACTAGCGAATTAACTTAACTCACTGATAAAAGGACGAATAAAATTGTTGCATTTTTCAATGGCCAGATAGCAAGCGAATAACTATCTGTGGACTTTAGTTGCCAACTTCACTGTAATATTGTGGGAGCGGGATACACGCATACGGTGTAATGTGTGTTAGAACAGGATAGCAAATGCTTTGACACTTGTTTATTTGACGTTTAAAATAACCTTTAAATTTACCATGGTGCATAGATACCGTGTATCATAACATCGTTTATTGATTTATTCTTCTCGTGTGTGGTGATTTTGTAGTTTGGTTTATTGGAAGTGACTTGTTATTATTTTGTTAATAATGGAATCAATGAAAAGACAGCGCGCTGCTAATTTCAATACTGCTGAAGTAGAATTGCTCGTTAGTCTAGTCGACAAGCACAAACATATTGTGGAAAATAAGAAGACTGATGCGGTAACAAATAAAGATAAAGATGCGGCTTGGAAGAAAATTGAGAGTTCTTTTAACTCATGTGGAATATCGACAAGTATTCGCACATGGAAAACATTAAAACTAAAGTATGAAGGCATTAAAAAATGTACTAAAAAGAAGTCCTCTGTGCAAAGGCAGGAGATGTACAGAACTGGAGGAGGACCTTCAAATGCACCAGATTTCGATGAAGTTGAAGAAAAGGTGCTGAGCATTTGCTCTAATATCACAGGCTTGGAAGCGCGTAGCGATAGTGATACTATTACATGTAGGTAGGGTATGTAATCTATTACATTCATTATAACTTAAAAATTAACATTAGGAATTCATCCTAGTTTCTTTATTACATAAACTTATTTTTTTTAATATTACTTTATAATGATTTTCAGTACCAACAATTTCTGTCCATGAAAACATTGTGCTGAATGCAATGGACTTAAACTCTGTGGAGTTAGAGATTAATTCTGCTGAAGATGCCCACGCTGATATTAAAATACCAGGTCCGTATCCTTTTTTTTTAACTGATAGTCCATCCTATTCACATTGTTGTAACACACCTTACAACAGCTGTAATTCAATGTCAGCCAATTTATAGCAAGTGAAAACAGCATAATTATGTATCATTTTAATTTAAATGTTGATATTTAATCAGTGTTATTATTTAGACATGAACGAGTCACTAATCCTGGAGATAGACAATAATTGTTAACTAATTGATCACATAACACAATACTTACAATTATAATCGTAGTAAAGTCTTGTGGCAAGGTGGGCGGGGTGAGGCGGCGTGGTGGGCGGCGTCGCCGGCCGCTCCTCCCGCACCAGCACCGGCCGCTTCTTCAGCGGACAATGTGCGTATTTCTTCGTCATGAGAGCGCGAGTGGTCTGAGAGTCCTCCACGAGCATCTTGCACAATATTCACTTCACTCAATAAAAGTCTTCAAAAATAGTTCGTAAAACGTATCACAAGTTCACTTATTCGTAACAATCCAAACAACACAAGAAATCGTCGAAGTCGCGTGTCACAGTGTCGTGTGGGGGACGCGTCACACGGGTACGTGCACTCGTCGGCGTCCTGAGCTCGAGTGGTGCGGTGAGGGAAGGTTCACTGCTCTTATAGCGCTCCCCGTCAGCGGCGCGGCCAGGTGGCGGCGCGGCGGCGGGTAGGCTCGCACGTGCGCCGTGCCCAATGGGCTGCGGGCGCGGGGCGGCGGCCAATGGAGGCGCGGCGCGGCGCGGGGCGGCCGGCACCTGCGCCTCCGCACCCGGCGCGCCGCCGCACAGAACCGCTGCCTCTCAGTGCGATATGCCCAGCTTCTCCATCGTCGTACCGGTGCGAACGCTCTCGCTGCAAATGAAACGATTTTTTGCACAAAACTTGGGGTTAAGCACCTTTGAACTGAACCAATGCCGTTTTTTGAAATGCTTCCAATACCTTTGTTCATTTCCATCTATTGTAAATTTAACTTGACAACATCAGCAACAGCTGGACGTTTCTCGTTCGAAATCTGTACACAGTATATATATGTATTTATGAACATATAAGATTAAACTATAAAGAGGAAACAATGTAAGAATGACAAATTAATGATTAATAAGTATTGAAACACATACAGTAACCTAGAATCTGATTGAATTACCGGTACCCCTATCTTACTTTGTTATATTTTTGGCAAATTGCATTTTGCTAAGTAGGTTATCTATATATCGTCCTTCCTTATTAAGCGGTATATAGAATGTCTAGAAAGGTACCTTCTTACATAGGAAGTCGTAATAATAGTACCGACGCCTACGACAATAGTTTATTTGGATTATCTTACAACTTACACCTTGCCGTTGCCAGTAATAGCAGTTACTAACAAAGCTGACACACTTAAAACTTTCCTTCCATAGACGTCCGAGGAGGCACAGCCACTTTTTAAATACGAGCTTTATTAATAAGGCAAACGAATGTTTATGAACTTCAAATACATGCGCAGAATTCATGTGAATACGAATACTAATAACCAAAACTGAATAAGTATCGAAATAAGTACGACCTATCGGTCCAATTCTTAGGAGAACTGGGTAGATATTCTATATACTTACCCAGAAGCAGATACTACATTCATAAAAGAAGCGCAGTAAAGTAAGAAACTGAAAAGCGCAAACAAAGCAATAAACCATATGACTCAAATACCTACATATTACTTAACATTAGCACCGAAGATGTCATCAAACAAAGAACGCATATCGATACGTCACTCAGGGATCGTAGATACTTGAAACATGATCGAAAAGCTGCAGTAATCATATAGTGTTGCGATTAAGTAACCTAGTTAGCGAAAAAGGTATGTTATGTGAGACCACGATGACACACAGCGAGTTATTATTAATTTCTCGACACGGGGCAAACTTATCGTCTCATTTGACCTTGTCCTCCTTCCTGTTGCGATTCGTCTTCCTTTTACGTTTTTACGCCACAACCAACAGTTACATAAGACTCCCTCTTATCATATCTCTAGAAGTTACACGGAAAGAATTTTATTTGCATATCTCACCGGCACTTGCCTTGATCGGATCTAAAAACATTTAATTGAAGAGTTGCGTGTGTAATATAATAAACGATAGCTTACTTATTTTAAAGAGCTACTACGTGTTATTGTGGTAGGAATGCTGGATCAGCATTTTAATACGTCTTGTGAAGCAGGTACATACAAACGTGTTCATTCAATATGCGCAGTTATTATTTTTAACTGTTGATCTGCTTTAATTAAGTAGGTAGGACAGTACTCATTAAAATTTAAAGTACAATCATATTAAAGAAGATTACTTTTAGGTAGTCTTAATATCTCAAACAAAAAAAAAATGAATAATGTCAAATAATTTTTTAATATGTCCATGGTCAGAGGTTGTAATAATAAGTTCGTGCGAAAGTATATCTACAATTCAACTATAACAACAATATAGAGATCAGATAAAAACTTATCCGGGTACATGTCACAGATTCATGTTGGCATGTCCACTCTGAAAATCACACGATCCTAACGGATTACTAATTCAATAATAGTAATAAACGGGAACCGGAAGGCTGAGAACCCGTTTACACTGCAGATCGTTAACAAAAACAGTTCCTTGTGTGTATCAAACCAAACAAGATATTTTTACAACCCCTTCCCAACGCGGAAATATAACGTCCATAGAGTCTTTGTTATATTTTTTATGGCACCAGTGTTAATTCCCACAGGTCAGACTGTTCGACGGGCAATTTGGGTTTCTCACAGAACAAGTTCACAGGTACAAAGCCAAAGTGCTATGTGCATCGCTTTCAGACGAGCTTTTATGCACTAGTGTAAGTAGACCACTGATACATAGGAACTTTCAATTTCAGAAGTTAAGTGTTGGGTGTTACGAACATCTTATTTATCAATCACGACACATGAACCTTGACCGTGACGCTGCTGATATTGTCACGAGCGACGACGACGAACAACCTACAATACAATTTCTTTTGTTCTATTTTTAGAGATTTGTTAGTGCCCCTCTTAAATTCGAAGTTGAGTTTTCGTGCCACCTAAAGTTATCGAAGATGTGTGCTTATGTGGTGCATTTGTTTCGTATAACGTATGCTATGCATACGGAATCGGATTAGAACCTTCTTGCCACCAATGAAGGATTATAATAAAACTTGCTTATCAACATATTACGTAAGTAGGTAACACAATAGTACATTCATATCTGCATACGATATGCATAAAGAAATTGACTTTGTCTTCTAATCTAATGTGCATTTGTTTTCGATAATATCGTCGTCGTTTCATTGTGAGATTCTATGAATAAGCGAGGAAGTTAATCTTTGCGATATGATTTCACCGTACATTTGCTGGCTATGCAAGTTCAACGTTCAACTCGCATGATATCATGATGACGAGGATCATGGCGCGAGGTGAAATTCACCTCGTGACTCAGCGTACCTACAAGTATGTGTCAAGGGATCGACGTGTATTTGACATCAACATCTCGATTGTATTTAATAATACTGTGACTAATCACCTCGATCGATCGTCAACAACAATACTCGGTATGGCAAAACGAGAGCTCTTCATTACCGACTCATCGCAGGCTTTCGACACTCTAAGTAGGCGATAATGATACCACTATAATAAACAAACTGTCTATCATTAACTAATTATTTTGGGTCCCTGTGAATGAAACATTATCTTGATCACGCTTGGGAAACGTAAACACAGCACCGGAAGATGGTTGATGGTAAACAACATTAGACATATTGTTTTATCGGAATGAATAGCGGTTTGATAATGGACAAGTACTTAGTGCACTCGTTATGAGAATAAAATTGTCTGTTTATCACCTTGTTTACCTCATTGACAGAACTAATAGCCAATTCTTGGAATGTGTAGTGTTGAGTAAAATAAAATTTTAAGAAATTTTATTCGTTATTACTATTCGGTAGTACACCGAAGTTTAGAATGATATGAGTATATCACTAGCAAAAAAGTCTACAGAAAAGCTCCACAGTCCATAAAAACGAGAAAGAAAATAATTTCCTTTTTTTTGGGCTCGTAAATTATGTGGTTATTTATTTGTTATGTACCTAATAGGTGTTAAATACGTTGGTGTCATCGTATCTTCATTATGAACAAGTGTGATATGTGTCGGGGCGGCTGCGCCGGCGGCGGGCCGGCCAGGTGCGATGTCGCGGGGGCAGGGCGCGTGCGTAACGGTCGCGGCACGAGCGGCGGGGCGCAGGCGCGCAGGCGCAGGGGCTCCGTGCGCTATGGACTATGGCGGAAATAGCGATGGACAGGGGCGCCGGCTGGGGCAGGTGGTGCCATACAGCGCTCAATGTCACACAATTGGCGGTTAATTCCTCGCATACATTACATATAAATGAACTTAATGTGCGATGGTATTTTTGATGTTCTTTTTAATCTACCTATTAATTTAATTATAATATAATTGATAATTACTCGTAGAATGTTTATTAACCTATGATCAGCATTTAATATTAACAAATCAATTTAACAGACCATCATGATAATAAGCGTAGGAGTACTCAAATCTTATTCAGGTACCAAAAGATTTTGACTTTAAATAATATGGAACCTTGTATATGTTCTTACACATACTATCTAAAAAAAAACATCATATAAACAAAAATATTACATGACCACTTAAGTAGCACTTTACGAACAGAATTATTTAATTTACGTGCTAAAGTAAGACAATAAGTAAGCCATAAAGTTTTATCAGTATTATTATCTATGTAGACAATATCTGTTATTATTACCGCGTCGAACTGTCGACCGACCCATGGCACACCTGAACCGTACCTACCATTGTTGTTGTACGGATTTGTATCATTGTTTGTTGAGCTTGCCTACACATCAATGTTATACAAAGCGCAGGCACCCACGAGCTGAGTCCGACCCTGCATTGTATTGAATCAGTGCACAGCTATGCCAGCAGCTGGCTGCGCGTGCAGAATCACATGTCTGTACCCGAATCGCACATCTGCATGGAACCGCCGACTTGCAACCAAACAGTCTAAACGCCATACCAACCCCTACAACTCGACGATACGTAGCACCTTCTGGAAATAAGCAACTCGATTAGGGTCTCCCCCATTCATTGTTTCGGTTCCGGACTACGAAAGGTCTCAAGTACCGCTCTGCTCGTAGCAACTTTGTCACTTTGGAAGTGAGGAATCTATATTTCGGTTATATCGTTGTAAGGACGAAAGATGCGAAGATAAACCGTAAGAACCTCTAAATATGGTTTTAAATCGGATGTAGCAGGGTGTTTTAGTAAAAATAAAACTTTGTTCTTAAGGTCCAAAATTGAATTGAACATGGTGTATGACTTATGCAGTTTTGGTACCCGGAGTGTTGCGTGCAGGTAGGTGAGTAGTTTAATTTTAAATAATGGCATAGCTGTAGAGTTTTCTATATAAAGCGCACAGGGCCATTCAACGCTTTTATAAACACTTTTAATACAGATGGATTGAGTCTTATACAGGCTGTTCAATAAATTAACGTTTTACCATTTTATGTAAAGAAATTTCTAATATAGATATTAGTAATTTGGGTTTACTTCTTCATAGTTCGACATATTACCAATACATAATTATGGAACTTGTTTCATAAACGATTCTTTTTCAGTTAGTACCTAAACAATTTTCTGAGAGATACAATAGAATAAAAATAAATCAGTAATTGAACTTTAACTTAAATAGTGGTTAAAAAACCTAAATAAATTGATAGCTCTGTGCAACGCCATAGCAAAGATAAATTTACATTGCGGTTCTATGTTATTGCTTCCAAAAATCACTAAACATACACAATAAATAATGAACTCAATAAAACTAAAAAGCAACATGCTGTATAGTTTGTCGCGGCAACAGCTGAGATTTGGGCACACGCTACGCGGCCGGTGCGTCACCGCTCCGCACCGCGCACCGGCCACCTTTCACCCCTCGCACATTCCCTTGCGACTGCGACTTGCGGCCTTCTTGTATGCGCAGACGCACTATTTATATCTACGCATATGCGCCACGTCCTATGTAAGTATATTATTGTATAACGATGGCTCGACAAGATGAATTGTTTTCTGTGGTACATAAAAGTCAATTAATTGAAAGATTTGATTAAGAATTAACACACACAAATTAAGATGTTAGTTGATTTGCGATTTAGGAAAAGCTTTCTGAATTTTTTCAGAAGATATTATTTATGATTTTGTTTTCAATAAGAAATAAAGAAGAAATATATTGCCTTTAAATATCTGCGCATATGTCCGCCCAAACGTCATATGTACATATGAAGTACCTATCGCTTCTGAAGATGAATGATTTTCTGTGGTAACGTACATAAATGTCAATGTAATTTAAATCAGATTTAGTAGTAAAACTTAATGACCAAATTGATTATTTTGGTCAAGCGAATTAAGGAAAACTTTTAGATCTTTTGTCAATAAAAACTATCGTAAACAATAAGGAAGTATGTAGGCGATTAATGGTTTTCAGAGGTATTCCTAATGTTTATGCAATTGAAAGCTCTGATTTAACGGTAACGTTTAATAAACTAATTGATTGTTGAATGAGGTGGTAATATGTTAGAAAATGATAAGCCTTTAGTCTTTGTGATTTCAATGAAGTAGTTAATTTATCGAATCGATAACATATTGACTTTTAAAACCACTATCGAATCCAACGCCATGTTCAAAGTTTTATTGAGAAAAGAGTCTTCATTTTGAATTTTCCGTTGCTGACTTCGTTTATATATATAAAAAAAAAACATTAAGATGATAAGTTTTGAAAAATAATCTGAAAGAGTTAGAAAATAAATAACCCTAGCACACGGCGCTTAGTGTGTTATTGGCAACGTTCGGAGTTTCCTCGCGTGATCGAATCAAAATGTAGAGATCCGCATAAGAACCAGGATTACCGACATAGCCCGAAGAATTGCCAAACTTAAGTGGCAGTGGGCAGGGGACATTGCTCGCAGAACGGATGGCGGATGGCAACGGATGGCAGACAAATTCTGGAGTGGCGACCACGAAACCGGCAGACGTTGCGTTTTAAGGCCTCCCACTAGGTGGACCGATGACCTGGTGAAGGTTAAGGGATCCGCTGGATACGAGACGCACGTGAGTCGGAACCGATTAATATGGCGACGCTTGGGGGAGATGATGAGATATTATGAAGATGATGATACTGCAGTGTTAAAGATCTTTTTGTGATAATTTTCAGCAGACTTGATTAGTTTATTGTTGCGCATCATTGTTCAGGATTTTACAACAGCTGCGTGTTTTCTCAACTCACAAATCCACAACATATTCATTTTCTAGGAGACTGAACGGCTTGTCTTATCAACGGTCTCACAATTGGTATGGTATGGTAGCATAACAAAAAATATCTAAACGAGGCCTTTCATTGGATCCATATTATCCATACTAATAATATACATGCGAAAGTAACTCTGTCTGTCTGTCTGTGACCTGATAAAATTTGGTGTGGAGATAGTTTGAGACCCTGGGAAGGACATAGGATAGTTTTTATATCGGCAATCATCCTTTAGGGGGTGGTCAAAGTTACTATGGTTAATAATTTCTCAAATAAGGCGGCCCACACAACTATAATGGTGCGATATAAAAAAATGGCTATTCAAAGTACTAATGCTACACAGACGAAATCGCGGGCAACTGCTAGTATGGTTATAATTAGGTAAAGATGTCGTTAAACTATTTCTGCAGTTTACATACTTGTTTACGAGTAGGTGTTATTAAAGATTATGACGAGTTTTAGGTAAATAATCTTAGAAGTCTTACTATACCGTAAGCGAAATACCCGCGCCGTCGTAGTACTTAATAATTTCTTTTAAACATTTTCGAAAAGTTACCTTTTTTCAGTAATTGCCTTTAAACTTTTGCTTTCTATTGTTTTCTTTAATATATACCTCTGCGCTGCTTCAGACTCGACTTGAGACATAGGTACCTACCTAAGCATGTGTGTGTGTACAATAATATGTGAATTCCACCGCACTATTCCCAAACCACTGCAACTACTGAAAGCCAGAATCAACAGTGGCGACCACCAGAAAATTAATTTACCTGTCTTGGATCCCGCAACGAAATTAATCAGAAAAGAATAACGGAGGAGCAGGAAAAATATAATTAATGAATATATGTGAATGTAATAAGTAACCTTTACTAATATTACTCAACAATTCAACATTGATGGCAGTTTACGTCACGGGCGTGACGTATCTACGTCATACCCCATATGTGATGCTATTCATACCGTTACAACACGTAGGAACAATAACATTGCAATCTAGGGAAACGGGAATCGTCCGTTTCCCACATTCGATATTTTTTTCGGAAATCTCACCGTTATTGGGATTTTTTTGCATTTCTTAGCCCGAAAAGGTATTTATAGTGTTACGGTATGAAGGGGAGAGAGACCTGGGGTCGCGGGGACAGCTGCATCCCTGCGCCGGCGCAGGCTCGAACAAGTAGATCATTGGTACAGGATTAACAGAACCGTAAATGACGAATAACGGTTACATTATTATTTTTTATCTGCAACAAATGGGGCACTATTATTACCTGCTGCAAGAGTTTTACTAGTTAATATTGTTTCCGCATTGGAAGTTCAGTTAACTTCGGGACACGATAATATGATATGAAACATAATTTTCATGGACATCATTAATGACGGCGGTTGTACTATACACCACCGGAAATAAGAGAGAATTGCCAAAATGTTTAGAAAAATACAATCTTTTTACCCGACTGCCATAGGAGGGTAATGTGTTTATCAGACTATGTATGTATGTATTAATGTATGTTTGTTCCTATGTGGCGTTCTAGGGACCAAAAGCGTTGGCCAATTTTGATGATTCTTACGTCAATCGATTCGTCTTAACCCTGCAAGTGTCACTGGCTACATTAAAATAATAGAATGGCGGATTTTGGGCGCCATATTGTGGGGCACCAATTTTTTTTTTTCTTTTCTATTTAGTTCGCTTTTTAAGCAGTCGGGATTTTTGATTATTTTAATTAACCTTTTTTTATGGAAATGTTGAGTGTAACGATGTACTTCTATATAAGTAAGATCGTACCTAACTTATAAATATTGTAAGTACCTATTGTGTTTTCACCCCCATAACCCATTCCTATTTAAGTTTGTTTTAATTAATTTCACTCTGAAGTTTCTCGGCATAACATACAATAATACGAAGCAATAGCTCGAACATTTAAGCAATGAAAATTAATTAACAGCGCCGTTCAAACGACATAGTTAGTATGTATTTAGGCACAGATATCAAATGAAATGTAATTACTTCGAGCAAACGACGGACACACCCGTTCCGGGACACCTTTTCATTTAATCAGAACTTGTTTGCGCACCCAACAAACGGTGTTTTGTTCGCGGAGGGAGGCCGATCCGCGTTGCATAGTTGCACCCGAACACCGGTTGATTTAGTCGCCATCTTTTGATAGATCCTTTTTTATAGGTACTGAAATTTATTAAAAGCGCACCAAGGCAGGGGTGCGCGTGCGCAGCGACAACTGCCGAGATTGTTCCGCGCACCTGGCCCACGCGCGCGCCATGTGATGTACTCGTCTCGTATGTACCGTATCCTCTGCCCTTATCAATTATGTGTATGCATAATGATTTGAATAATACATAATTATCTATCAAAACCGTTAAAATTATTCAATGTTCCATTTCAACGCCTGTTTTGCTCAGATGATAGAAGACTAATAATAACTTGAAAACCGTAAGTATTGTCTTGTAATCTATAAAGATTTTACAGAGTGCTAAAAGTGACTTTATCACCTCATACAAAATCTTCATGAAAAATAGTAATTTAAGATGACTGATATCTGTGATAATACAATAAATATGCTTGATTTCGCAAGTTGGATATGTAAATAATATACTAGAAAATTTAATGATATCGAGTACCCCAGCTTTCTATGTATATTGGTCCTATAAGGTTTGTCCGTTTCTCCTAGACCAAATTACAAAATACTCTCATTATCTGACTTTCCGATATCATAATATTTAGCTAGACCTAGCTTTAAATTCTGTTTTCGTTGCACTTTACTCTTATTAATATCGAGATCATGCAATTTGCTGAGGTATGACCTAAGTACTAGTAGTTAGAAATGATACATATAGTTGCCGCGACTGCAATATTCTAGTAGACATATTATTATGTCGTAATATTAGTAAGCTCTGGGGGCTCCGCTGAGCACAGCGTTAACTGCAGGACCACACGGCCGGCGATCTTGTGCGCATAGCGCAAGACACTGCGTCACTTTGTGCAGAGCATTGCGTGCGCGCGCTGGACGGTGAGCGCTGCGGTCCTCGTGTACGCTAATGTTGATACGTGTCATGTTATCGACCGCCCACCGAGCACCGACTATGTGGTCCCATATCCTACGAGACTGTCGTTTACCTAGCGGCGCGCGGCGCATGCGCCAACCCGACCATCGAGCATCAGGATATTCCACTGACCCACAATGACCATTTACCACAATATCATTAACGAAGAAAGCTACACGAAATCAGAAAGTTCATATCTCAATTTAAAGCTATTATCGTTTACACATATATAGGAATGAGTAAAATCATCCAATTTTGTGGGTACGTAAGTATTTATTTACAACTTCATCATCCCGGACATAAAGATGCAGACGTGAGCTGGGCTCAACGGTACAAGAATGCACTTGCATAATGAATGATACCTACGTACGAGTACAACGATGCGGTTTACATTACTTGCAGCGATTAAACGGTCCAGTCTCCAAAAGAGCAGAAAAAAATGAGAACCGTAAATCAAAAACATGTTCAACTTTAGTCAAACAAAACCTGTATCTATCTACTACTTAATCTAGCCACCGATACATCACGTTCGATTATTTAATTCTCAAATTAAGTGATTAGATTCGGCATGCTATAAACGTCCTAAGTGGGTCTCATAACTAAAATGGTCTTGGAATGTCTTAGAATCGCTTCGTCATTTTGCTTGTTGTAAAGGTTACGTCTTGTCGCGATTTGGAGTCAGTTACTGAGCCGAGTTTCTTATCAAATAGACATATTTAGTTATTGAATATACGGGAGTTAGGAAATTATGAGTTCAGCAATGAAATCCATTTCAGAGAATTGATCTGAATGTCGATGGAGGTCGGCTCGGGCGGGTCGCCCCGCTGTTGCAATGGGTGCCTTTGTCCGCGAGGCATCAATGTCGTCCTCGTTGGCGGCGCGCGGCGCGGCGGCGGCGGCGGTTCGAGCACATCGAGTTCGAGTATAATGCGGAAACAATGCGCGGACCACATTCGTGCATCGCGACCGCGACCGTGTCGTGTTCGGCTGCGGCCCGATGTTTGTGCTCATAAAGTGTCATTATGGTAACAGTACCTCATTGTTGTTTTCGGCGATGGCCGTCTCCCTATTTTCTTCGCTGGCCGTGTAAAAGCTCGGCGCGTCACGGCGAGTTATAACCAAAATGGGTTACGAGCGGGTCTTGCGAAACTTTTACGGGCCATCGTCTTCGTCTCCGTTGAAATCTCGTTCGGTTTAATGGCCTTCGAATTTTAAGTGCTAAAGAAAGGTAAATCACTTTGACGTGTCTTGAACTTAAATCCGTGATTTGAGAAGGACTCGATGTTTTGGGCTCGTAATAAATGACGACCAGTCGGTAATTTCTCGAAGATATTACAGATTTTTCTTAATATGTAGTAAATAATCGTGCTCGTGTACCATCATTTTAAGATTGGAAACGTTAAAGTACTTAATTGAATTTAAGTTCATTGAAGCGTGGTGGTTATTCTGACCGTGAGAAATAACCCGTCAAAGTTAACGACGGTCAAATACATATTTGCAGATTGTATTGGTTATTTAAAGACGTTTACTTATAATTTGAGCCAATTCGAGTCTAATCTGACCGACTAGCTATTTCAAGGAAATGTTTTTTTTAATTTAAATATACTTTGGCCCAAGCTAGGAATTTCTTTCTGTATCGTGGTGGGTGTGTTTACAAACATTTAAAACTCACATACACAAGACACCCAGATCCGGAACAATTATCTGCAGGCCATACAAATATTTGTTCCGTGCGGGAATCGAACCCGCGACACGCAGCGCAGCAGCCGATCGCTCAACCACTACGCCAACCGTGTCGTCAAATTATCCTAGTATTTCTCATCTCTCCTCGACAAATATAAAGAAACAATCGCAGTTCTTAATAATCAAATGCCATGCTGGTACCACTTTATCAAACCACGATCACTTCAAACCCTTTATCAAATATCCGGGTAAACACGAGATTTATGTACACCCCAAATAGTTAATCAATGGATCGATACAAATTACAATATAGTAAAGGACTCCGGTTACAAGTTGTGCCGTTGTTTATTATTACATAATTCTCCTCTGTACTTTGTCATTGACCTCTTTATTCCGCCTGACTCAGGAATTTTACTGCAATATTGAGTGGAGTCAATAACAAAAATGTATGCCAAACTTGTGTCGTTCATCGGTGTCTTATGACTTCAATAATTGCAAAAAAAATAGTAACAAGATATTTTAATGATCAGTATAATTCCAAATAGGTATGCTTACATAGCATAGTACCCATTGTAATGAGCTTAAGTATAATTCTGGTGATAAGTACTCGATAGCCGTATGATAGACAGCACAAACATTACAATCAATTAATGTGAACGTCTGAAACAATAGAAAGTCTCAGTAACCCACTTTCTTTTCACGTCCTACGTACCCGGACCAACCCCGATATCGCTTTCTGTTTAAGCAAATTATAAAAGAGCCGAGGTTATTATTAGCATTGTGATTACAGCTATTGTTTGTGAATCATAAAACAATGATTATTGAAAATCATTATGAAGATGTCAGCCACTGATCAAAGTTATAATAACAAACGATAAAAGCACGCTTGAACAAGCAAATATAATGGCCTTAATGATATGGAAGACAATGGGATGGTCCTCAGGGCGGCGGGCGCAGCGTCGCGCCTCGGCTGCGCGGGCGCACTTACGCGTCGCCACTTGACTGGAACTTGACTCGCTCGAATAGGTAGACCGACGACAGTGGACGGAACATGTACTGTCCTTTTGTTACACTCATATTTATCAAGATAATCATCTAGGTACAAATAGTCAACATCCATCTAATGTATAAGCTACCTTGTAAGATATTATTATAGCGCATAAACTCTTTCGTGCGGCTTCGCTCCCGTGGCCCATCCCACCCCATATGAACCTTGTTTTAGTTTTTACCCTACTGCAAGGAAAGTGTTATGTTTTTCGCGCGTATCTTGTATGTTTGTATGTAATATTCTTTAATACCTCATATCTTGCAAACCACTAGACGGATTTACATAATTCATACATCGTAAGATACATCTTGACCGCCCAACTGTTCTTAGATAGGTGTGACGTTAAAATAAAACGAACACGACGAATCGCAATTCTTTTTTTCCGTACCTATCAAGTGGGGTATCAAAATGAAGGATTTTTAGAGGTGATTACAAAAGTGTATACCACTTATATGTTTAAGAGTAATTCGCAAAAAAATTACAACTTAAAAGTTGTAAATAAAATAAAAAAAACCCGACTGCTTAAGAAGTGAACTAAAAAGATGTACACACATCACATCACATCATCAGCCTATTAATGTTCCCACTGCTGGGACACAGGCCTACTCTCTGTGAGAGGGAAAACGATGTAAACAAGAAGAAAATCATGCTGTGCAGTCGGAGGATTCATATGGTTTTGGTCAGCCAGCTCGTAAATAATTACTTTATAGTTCGCTTTTTAAGCAATCGGGTTTTTGATTTTATTAACTTTTTTCTGGTTAAATTAGTAGCCTTTCGGTGAGTAGCTACTACTAACAATTTTTTTTTTTTTTTTTTAAACTGAGATATTTTTAATTCAATTAAAATTTACATACTATTAAATACTTAAATAACAATAACTACCTATATATACAGTTAAATAAAAATAAAATAAAACTATGAACGCGTATAAAAGGGCAGGGGTCATAGGGCGTAATAAAATACAAATTTAGTTATATAATTACATATTTTATGTAGTTAACTCATCTTCGATACATCTCGTCCTAGTAAACACATAGAATTGTCGAATTAGTTTAATGATACAGTCAACACTGAACACGTGCGTCACTGGAGAGAAGTAAAATATAATTTATTTCAGCTGATTTATAGTCGTTCGTTTTTATAAAGGGCGGGGCGTAAGGATCGTTCAGACGCGCAACGGAAGTAGCGCTCAGAGAGAGTCGCGCGGCGCGTGCGCGTACTGTGTGCCGGAAGCGGATATGGCAATTGCATTCAATACATCTACACTGTAACTGAATACTTTAAATGGCACTTTAATATTTGCATTATTACTATTAAACTTATATAGTGTGGCATACAAAGATTACAGTGTTTTATAACATAAAAGAAAGGTATTTTTTATACGTCCGTACATCGGGCAAAAATATCGCTAGTATTATTTCCGCAACATTTGCGTCCACACAAAGATTGTCTGCAAAAGATTGCCGCAAGCCACAAAACTGCGACTTTACTCTTATCTTGCAATTTAATTATTATTATTTTTTAATTTAAAATGGACCGACGACCTGAGGGCTTAGTAGGGCTTAGTGTGAGTTTTCACTCACGCTCTCTCGCGTTAACGTAAACGTCAATTTGTATTGAAACTGGACAAGCGTCGTCTGGTGACAGTAAGGGGAAACCTATTTTTAACCGACTTACCAAAAAGGAGGAGGTTCTATGTCCGACTACATGTATGTTTTTTTTTTTTATGTATGTTCACCGATATCTCCGTCATTTGGGGACCGATTTTGTAAATTCTGTTTTTGTTTGAAAGAGTGTTCCCAAATTGGTGCCATTTAAATTTGGTGAAGATCTGATTAAGAACTTCGAAGATATACAACAGAAGTCTTCAATAAATAACGGCAAACCTCTCGGGATTGCTGCAATCGCATGTCTGTTCATTGTTTACACCATTTCATAACATAACATCACGCCAGTACGTTCTTAAGGGGTACGCAGATCTCTCATTTCACCGGTTATGTTCAAGTTTCATGATATTCGGGTAGTCTATTCTGGCTTTATAGGTACCTTACTAAACAACTAGCCTATTAGGTATGTACAACTAAAAAATGAAAAATAAAAAACTTTTTTGCAAAAAAATACTACCGACTTCCAAATAAGAAAACTAGAAAGTGAAAAATAACTTTATTTTTGGAAGTCGGTGTCCACATAACTTAAAAAAATTGTACCTACCAATGACACCGACTTCCAAAAATAAAGTTATTTTTCACTTTGTAGTTTTTTACTTGGAAGTCGGTAGTATTTTTTTGCAACAAAGTTTTTTATTTTGTATACAAATTGTCATAAGAGATCGTTTACGTTATCACGATAGAGAGCGTTAAAAAAGTGGAACAAGCTCACTAGTTAAGACTGCGGGGATCCGGTGGATGCGAGACGCACAGGACCGATCAGTGTGGCGACGCTTGGGGTCTGGTCAGGTCAAAGCTCCAGAGCCTTGAACATCGTCGCCGAGTTGCCAGCTTGTCGGTTTTTTATCGGTTACATTTCGGGGAGTGTGCGATGGAATTGAATGATTTAATTCCGCCCAGCTCGTTCCATCATCAAACTACCAGACGTACGGCGATGCGTCATCGGTACATGGTGGACATCCCACCCATACGCACTCAACATTTTGGGGACACTTTTATTATGCGTACAGCTAAGGAGTGGAATTCCCTGACGGAGTCTATGTTTCCCGATAGCTACAATCTAGGGGTCTGTAAGTCAAGAGTGAATGGGTTTTTCTAGGCAAACGTGCTTCACCGTTGACCACATCATTGCTTACCATCAGGTGAGATAGTGGTCAAGCGCGAGCCTACAGACCATAAAAAAACTGATGACGGTGAAGAATTTAAAGCGAAAGTTTGTAAAAAGTTTGTTATTTTTGCCGATGAGAAGTCCTATAGGCACACGGCTTGTGTTTTAATAAATAAACTGCCGAGCAATGAAAAAGTTCCACCCACAAAATGCCGACAAACACCTTAATTTAATTTTTTCATTTTTAATTTGAAATTTGAACACAATATTTACGTTTTTAGTTGGTAATATTCTGATGCGCTGTTAAATGTACTTCAATATTGCTGACGGCGTCATTAAGCAAGTCTTTCCCGTTTAGGAGTAATTTGGTGCTATGTCACTGAACCTTTTCCATTGCTTGCATACATAGTTATTGTTTTATTTACAGAAATTATATTTTAGTTTTTATATCTATCTACTTTACGAGCTTAACTGCATACAAAAAGGCAAGTTTTTCAAAAACATATTACCATAAACCGGTACTGTTTTAAATGGAATGGGTTTACAAGTTAACATGTTTGATTATATATCTACATAATAACATAAAAGTGATTTATTAATAGGAACAGGTTGTGTAGTATGGCGCAGATGAATGGCGGCGTAATCAGCGCTATTGAGCGGCGGTCACCTGCAGGACTCGTTGGTATTGTGACTGCGAGCTGTTAGGCACACCACATATAGAAACAGAAGCTCAAGTTTTATAAAAGAAGCGAAAACACACGCGCACATAGCCGCGTACTTAAAGTTACTTAAAAAAATATCGCAAAAACTGCAAGAGCAAGGCTTTCGCTGTACTAAGACCCATTTCTACATGAGATATGTTTTCGCGCGTAAACAACGCGGCAACGCGAAAACACAGAGAGTTGATTTTCTGTACATATCTATGTTGTGGCTTGCGGCAGTCGGGGACTCGGGGCTGAATGACGCCGCGAGCCGCGCCTTCGTCGCACCGCGTCGGGGTGCTCTGCTAGGGTCGCCAACATTCAAGGACTTGATAAACTGTCTTGAAGTTCTAACAGCTGATGATTACATTAACTGTTATAAGAATGTTCATGTAAATTTTTGATAAAACTATTTTATGAGATTCTTTGGTGACTTTTTCCAGTAATTCAGTGAGTCATCAGACTATCATAACATAAAAACTTATACTTGTGTACCTCTACCAATAAATTCGACGCATCCGCTCCAGCCGCATTACAAAATCGCTACGCAACCGTTTTCGTAGAAGCTACAGTATTTCGAGGTACACGCAATGCAACCGCTACGCTTTTGCTACGCTCAAGCTACGGAAACACGGCGCATCCACTACGACAGTCGTGCTACGAAACGCTACGCTTAGCGTAGGCCCACGCTACGGAAGCAAAACGTATCAGCTACGACTGCGCTTTAGAATCGCTACGCAACCGTTTTCGTAGACGCTACAGTATTACGAGGTACACGCAATGCAACCGCTACGCTTTTGCTACGCCCAAGCTACGGAAACACGGCGCATCCGCTACGACAGTCGTGCTACGAAACGCTACGCTTAGCGTAGGCCCACGCCACGGAAGCAAAACGTATCCGCTACGACTGCGCTTTAGAATCGCTACGCAACCGTTTTGTAGACACTACCAGTGGTGTCTCATCCCATACTAAGAAACCGTGCCGACGTTCTATACTGATTATTCTAATTAATTTTTGTACATCGATCGCGTTCGGTTCCGTTCCGTTGCGTTTTAGATGGTGATCTATCTATCGCCGTGGAACGGAACCGAACGCGATCGATTTACAAAAAATAATCGGTAAAATCAGATGAAAAACGCTAGTTACGTCGGCACGGTTTCTTTGTATGGGATGAGGCATCTGTAAACTTAGTATTATATTATCTGTGACACTACGAAACTACGAGACACGCAGTTCATCCACTACGGAATCGAGAAGTAGCTACATCCAAGTTACGAAAACACGACGCATCCGCAATTACAGTCTTGCTACGACACACTACACTTAGCGTAGACCCTCGTTACTGAAACTAAACATACCTGCTTCGATTTAAATTAATTATTATTTTATATATACATTTAATTTTGATATAAAGAGAAGGACAGGCATTAATAATTGCATTGTAAAAGGCTGCTAAGTCATAAGTACTAACTTAACACCAACTTTATACACAGTATATCGCAATAAATGTTTTGACTTTTAATTACGTTATACCTACATTTTCCAAATCCAAGCAAAATGTGGTCACCCTATATTCAGATCTATTCACATTATGATAAAAGCGGTCCCTAAACCCCGACCAATACGTTTGTTAAGGAACCGGTCGTGTATTTACTTTCAGGTACATTAGATACAGGAAACTAGTTCACATCTCAACTAATAAACCTAATTTAGGGGTAACATATTTCGATTGTTTGTAAAATATAATATCCGGGAATACTCTAACTGACTGAATCCTTGTGCCTGTAAATGGATAAATTGAATAAAAAGTGTCACAGTTCCTGAGAGATAGGAGTGAAGCCGGAAAAAGCCAGTTTTTACGAAGGTCTTTTAAAGCAGATTGATAGCTGCTATGAAATATACTACCTACTTACGTGTCATGAATTTAGTTTTGAATTACTGACAAGGCACTCATAATATCATCATATCAGCCGAAAAACGTCAACAGCTGGACATAGGCCTCTCCCAAGCGTCGCCACTTTGACCAGTCCCGTGCGTCTCGCAACCAGCGGATCCCCGCAACCTTCACCAGGTCATCGGTCCACCTGGTGGGAGGCCTTCCAACGCAACGTCTTCCGGTTCATGGTCGCCACTCCAGAACCTTTCTGCCCCATCGGCCATCCGTTCTGCGAGCAATGTGCCCTGCCCACTGCCGCTTTAGTTTGGCAATTCTTCGGTCTATGTCGGTAACACTGGTTCTCTTGCGGATCTCTACATTTCTGATTCGATCACGCAAGAAAACTCCGAGCATAGCCCTCTCCATTGCCCTTTGGCCCATTGTGAGCAATCACGTCTCAGAGCCATATGTCATCACTGGCAACACACACTGGTCATAGACTTTCGTCTTGAGACACTGTGGTAAGTTGAACGACAAGGCACTCAATTAAAAAAAAACATAACCCTTCCTTAATTGCCTTTGCTGAATCTATATTGCGTACTAATCAGCCTAATAAGACTTATACACAAATAATTTTAGTAAATCAGCATTGTTATTGTTATTTATTATATGCTTTAATGTACCCCTTAAAATACATTAAAAAGAAACTTAAAAGTAATACACAAACAATTATGTTCAAACGAAAGAGGTTGCATAAACAATTTTATTCTCACATTTGGAATTTAATCATTAATCGAATAAATAAAATGTGACTAAACGTTTGTAATTTCAAACCCATCAAAAGTAACAAACATGCGACCGTCTTACAGGTACACAACACACTTCCGTCCCATCTCAATGTTCGTTCATAATCTGTTCGCGGTATTCGCAGCGATGACACTCCAAACTGAAACAAGATCCGCCGATAAATCGTAGGATAAGTTGCGCAAGAGCGCCGGATATCGCGCCATGACCGGAAACACTTGTTTGTGCGTACTCGCAGGTAGGTTCCCATACATACATACATATATTCAATACGGGAGGAGTTCCACGGGACCCTTTACTTGAACACGTGCATGCCAGTACAGTGAACGTACTCACCGTAATCCCCTCGCTGAGATCCGGATTTTATTGCGTCGTTCTTCTTTGAATGTTTACAAGTCTTTCACGTGAGTATGTACTGGATGGCGAACAATGACGACTACTATGTGGTGTGACCTACACTGAAGTTAACGCGCACAACTATTTAACTTCGCGTCGCGCATCTACAAAACTATCAAATCCGATCGTTATTTGATTAGTTTTACAACAAGATACCAATTTTTCCAAAGTTTCCTTTAAGTAACTACAGTTCTAATGTTGATTTTTTTGGCATCGATAATGAATCTATGTGTTAGATATTTCATTCATCATTTAACTCTCAGTACCTTTAACAAAATATGTCAAGATAATTTGCTACGACGCAGTAATTTAAACAATGTTTGTATAACAAGTTTAGGACAGAATGAGGACACTCCGGCCAATCTATGAACTCCTCGTTACATCACCGCAACAAATAATAATATATCAAGTTGTTCACAGATATTATTAATCAAACAATAGGCATTCCGTGAAACAGTGTGTCGGCAAGATGGGCGATAAGGGTCCGGCAGCGGCACTCCGGTAGCGCGAGTGCGCGAGCGACTCCCGGTGCGCCTGCGCCGCATTGATTCAGACGCAACGAGTATTTCATGTTTATAGTTGAATGGTTCAGAATAATTGAAGAAGTTATTTATAAGTTTCCTCTTTAGAAGCGAATCGTGTGCGCGATCGGAGCCGGATGCCGCCACCCTTCGGAGGGCATGCCTTCACAAAGGCATTTAGTCTATTTAAAGACATCCTGCTTAGTGCGGGGGCCCAGTCCGCTCGCACGTGCGTCAAGTGTCCTGCGCCGACCTGTCAATTACTGTCACCCTCACCTATCTGTGCGCCCGCGCCGCGACTGTCTCCACTGATAAACCGACCCAGTCCATCATTTTGAATAGCGTCGCTTAGCACAAAGTGCCACTCCGCAGGTTTTCACTCAATCATCCGATCGTTCAGGATACTAATCAGATTATGCAGGTACTATTTGCATAATAAGTATGATGAGACGAAGATAAATTCTCATAAAAGTTGTCGAACAATCATGTCTTGAGGAAATTAACTTGATAGGTATCCTGTTTCGCTCAATCAAACACAATATTGTTCAACGACGGCTAAATTTATCGAAGGAGTATATCTGACAATATAATGGAGTTGGAAACAATACTGAGAGATTATAAAGAGCAGTGGAGCGAAGATTATGGCGTTCGCATGAGACAAGCACAGGCGCGGCCGCCGGCCGACCGCGGCGGCTAATGGCTCGGAGCAAGGAGCCAGCGAGCACCGAGCCACCGAGCACCGAGCCACCGAGCCATACCCACCGAGCCACTTGCGACGACAACCACCTTCATCAATAACATCTACGAGCCAATGATCCAACAAACGATTCATGACTATTTCGATATTTCGCATTATTGCGAAATTTCGGTTTGCAAAATATTCAGTGAACTGTAAGCTGAATATTATGTTGCTTATCAAGCTGCAGAAGTTCTGACTTTGAATTTACTTGTGACTACCACTCGTAATCATTTATTAGTTTTTAACAAAACGGAGTAATTACTGGGCACACGGTTGGCGCAATGGTTGAGCGATTGACTGCTTCGCTGCGTGTCGGGGGTTCGATTCCCGCACGGAACAAATATTTGTATGACCTACAGATAGTTGTTCTGGCTCTGGGTGTTGTGTATGTGAGTTTATATGTTTGTAAACGCACCCACGATACAGGAAAAAAATTTTAGTGTAAAGAAATGTTTTTATAAAAAAAATAATAATAATAATAACATATAAATTTATAACTGTTTTTCCTGAAAACAAAGAACGGCAAATATACACTCACATCACATCATCAGCCTATTAATGATCCCACTGCTGGGACACAGGCCTCCTCTCTGTGAGAGGGGATGGGCCGTAATCCACCACGCGGGCCCAGTACGGGTTGGTGGATTTATACACTCGTTTATACTAAAATGTGATATGTGGTAAGTGTTTCTATAGATCAAATCCTCTCTTAATCCTCAATGTACTTGCTGAAGTGGTAAACATTTAAACCATAGCTCATAAACATGAAGTAGAAAAGCTTTGGGATAATATACGTTATGTTGTGACTAACAAGCGCACGTACCATAAAATTTAAATATCATTGTAAGGAAATCGTACACCGGCTGGTATCGCGAACAAGATCGCCCTGCTCGTACATACGTCTATCGGTTTATTGTTTATTTTATTGGCGATGTCTCTCTGATCTAACAGGACATCAATACATATCGTAAAATCGGCAAATGTTATAAATCATCATCATAAGCACTAGCTTATGACTACACTAGACTTCGTAAATAACGATATTGTAACATTACCGCTTGTAATCACTATAGTTCTACTTATACCCGTGAATCTCTATGACATGTTTAATATTATAACTATTTGCCCCTAAGTTACAAAGTAAATAATAAAAAACCGGCCAAGTGCGAGTCGGACTCGCGCACGAAGGGTTCCGTACCATTATCGCAAAAAACGGCAAAAAAATTACGTTTGTTGTATGGGAGACCCACTTAAATATTTATTTTATTCTGTTTTTAGTGTTTGTTGTTATAGCGGTAACAGAAATACATCATCTGTGAAATAAGTTTTTAAGCTGACATGGTCGCAATCATTAGAATTAATATTTGTTTCGGGATATTTACCATGTATATTTGTATTTTGAACTGACGTTCTCGTGATCATGGCGCTTGTAACGGTGCCGAAATATCGAGCTCTCAACAAAATACAAAATATACATGGTAAATATCCCGAAACAAATATTAATTCTAATCATCTGTGAAAATTTCAACTGTGTAGCTATCCCGGTTCATGAGATACAGCCTGGTGACAGACGGACAGACAGACAGACGGATCGCGTAGTCTTAGTAATAGGGTCCCGTTTTTACCCTTTGGGTACGGAACCCTAAAAACAAAGTGTGCTAGTACCTACATATTTCTTAAATGATTTTCTGTGGCTTTGTTATTTATTATGTAAATCAGGCAGGAAAACTGAAACTTGATAATACCTAAATTGTTGTTTATACTTAGGTAACAGAAAACATACATTGTTGGTAAACATAGGCATTTTATATTTACTTATTACATAACAAAACGGTCTGGAAAGTTATCGCACAATAGTGATGTAAGCATTTTTATTTCATTTGGATTCATCAAAGTTCTATTTACCAAGGTAATTATTTTTTGTGGAAATTACCGTCATCAATGCAATGTGATACGCAAACGCAGGCGTGAAAAATAATGTTATAATTTAAACGCAACCTACGTTTTAATGGTTACCTCAGTTCATCATAATTACTTAGAATAAGTTACTAAACCAGAATGATCCAATTAAGCAATCAAAATCAAACATTAAGCGTGAAATTGACAAGTTCATTAGCCCAAAGCAATCTAGAGACGTTTCATGTTGCGGAATTCAGTTGTTTTGAAAGTGGAGGGATCGTGAGGAGTTCTATGGCGGTGTGTAGGAGGTCGTCACCTGCGCGGGCGCTTCCCGAAGTGCTCGCACACAAGGCGACCTCACATTATCCCACGTGAGCGTCGCGCCGCACGGTGACAACCCTCCTTTACTTCAAACAGAGCGTTGACCCCGGCGCACAGCTTGCTCCCCTCATGAAATTCAAAAATATCGGAACCATATGTTCTTGACCTTTCTCTTACTTTTACCGAGCTTAGTGAGAAGAATAACGATCTCTTCCGATCTGTATCACATGGCAGGATTTGTGGGTAAAAAAACTCAGGTGTGTCATGTTCTGGAAACAAGTTTTTCAGTTTAAGTATAGTTTTTGGTAATACTGATAAACATAGACATTTTTGTGATATAATATAGCCACTTGCTATTTTCATTTTCTTTCGTATAATTTTATAATTTCCAGTTTAATAACCCTTAGGCATATTATGTATGTACGTATAATGTATGCGACCTTGAAAGGTCTATCCACACATATCAGGGCCGTGCCAGGGACGTGGACGGACCGTGCCCCGTCAGGGGCTCAAAAAAATATCGGTGCGCACATTTTATATGAACTCATTCATACAAGTCCGTGCACGGGACGTGCAGAGCCCGTGCACGGACGTGTGTGAACGTGTTCATATATATATATTGAGCCCCTGAAGGGGCACGGACTGTCCACGTCCCTGGCACGGCCCTGATATGTGTGGATAGACCTTTAAGCTTCATATATCACTTGACCTACTTTCCATGTTAAAGTTTTCTTCACTTTATCCTGGAAAACGCTTTCCGTATATTCCACGAAGTAAATTTTATTGATGCATTTAAAGTGTCCTTTCTTTTTCAGCAAATACCACATAATGTCATGAATACAATAATAAACGCAATTTAAACCAATTAATTGTTAAATAAAAAATCTCATAAATAACAATAACAACCACTATGCAATTATCGTGTAACTACGAAGCCTTCAATCAATTACATGGTGGGCGGACTGTGGTTATGTAGTCATTGAAACATACTACGAGTACACCATAATTTGTTGATTAAAGTAATGGTGGCCTCGCAGTACATCTCAATTTTCTCACATATTTAAACTGTTTTCTACCATTCCTATTGATTATGGGATAATTACATAATTCGACAAAAGTGTTACACGAATGTTTTAAAGTTTTGTTTAATAGTTGCTGTGTATAAGGGAGTTTAGACTTCGCAAATTTGTATAAGGCCTACTGATATGTTTTTGTTTTAAACAAGAGGAAAGAGGCATTTCAATGACTAAATTTGACCCAAAAACAAACAGATAAAGTCAAGATTTTTTTTCTTTATCTTAATTATTTTAAAGGTTGTGTACACATTTTTTCCAGTGATTACTTCAATACAATTACCCTACACCAAGGGTCACCAATTACATTTGAGATCCGTTTTTTTAAATAATATGACCGTCGCGGTCCGTAATGTTTAAACCCCCCCCCCCCTGGCCTTTACATCGCCACGTGTATTTACTCTGTTAAAATTGAAATCCATATGTAAATATAGATACTACATCTATAAAGATTTTGATGAGATGATTCGTTCGTTGTAGAATCGACGGCAGCAAAGACAAAGCGTGGGATAAATAAATAGTTTAATTTCGTACTCAAGTAACAGAAGTAGTCTGTATTGTTTATTTAAGGTCCACAAAATAGGTCGGCGGGCCGCCATTTGGAACTCCTTCGGCCTACACCAATGCTACTCCGCTTTTTACTATGTAAAATTTTGAAATCCATCCTTATGCTACATATCAATAAAACAAAGTCCCCCGCCGCGTCTGTACGTAATAAACTGAAAAACTACTGAACAAGTTCAATGCCGCAAAAACACAGGCGTGTCTCTTCTCCGCGAAAAAGAGCCAATTTCACCCGGCTCCATCTTTCCGAGGTGTAACCGTACCGATAACAGACCATCTTGAGCTTCTTGGCGTAACGTTGACATCGACACTTAATTTCGGCCCATACATTGAGGCAAAGGCTCAACTGGCTGCCAAAAAGTTGGGGATCCTTGCGAAGGTGAGGCGGTACTTCACGCCAGAACAGCTGCTTAAGTTGTATCAAGCGCAAGTTCGATCTTGCATGGAGTACTGTTCTCATCTCTGGGATGGATCTGCCAAGTTGAGCTGTTGTTGAAGCTTGATGCTCTAGAGTCGATCGAAAAACGGGCCAAGAGGCTCATCGGCAATGAGGCACTGGTCGAGTCAAAGCTCCAGAGCCTTGAACATCGTCGTCGAGTTGCCAGCTTGTCGGTTTTTTATCGGTCGCATTTCGGAGAGTGTGCGATGGAATTGCATGATCTAATTCCGCCTAGCCCGTTTCATCATCGGACTACAAGACGTACGGCGATGCGCCATCGGTAGATGGTGGACATCCCACCCATACGCACTAAACGTTTTGGAAATACTTTCATTATGCGTACAGCTAAGGAGTGGAATTCCCTGCCGGAGTCTGTGTTTCCAGATAGCTACAACCTCGGAGTCTTTAAGTCAAGAGTGAATAGGTTACTTCTAGGCAAGCGTGCTACACCGTCGACCACATCATCGCTTACCATCAGCTGAGATAGTGGTCAAGCGCGAGCCTACCTATAATAAAAAAAAAAAAAGAACAGATTTTCATGCGGTTTTCACCAATACAAAGAATGTGAAACGAGGATGATTTTTGTGTATAATTTGTCAAGGGCGAAGCCGGGGCGGGTCGCTAGTATTATATAAATGCGAAAGTGTATCTGTCTGTTTAGTATTCACGTCTAAACTCCTGAATGAATTTTGATGACACTGATATGGACCATGACACATAAAGTATCCTAAACACAGGATACTTTTCATGCCGGTAGGAAATTTTCTTGGAACAATAATACAATTTTCGCGACGAAGCCGTGGTCAGAACCTATTAAGCTTCAAATCTACCAACTTCCGTATTGTAAAGTTTAACCAAATAAAAATAAAATAAACGTCGACCATTATAGTAAAATAAAAACAGCCGATCATGTCTAATCATGCCGAAATTATTCTTTTACCATAGTCAGAAGCAAGCTAATTCGCCGACTAAAATGGTGCGTTCGCGGAGAGTACGTGACATGCGTACGCGCATGATTGTTCGACCGGTTTCTGCACATACCTACGTAGACGATGAAAAAAAAAATAAGGAAATTCATTACTATAACATTTCATTAAGCCATATTTTAACTAAATATCACATTTGTATCTACCTGTTCTCGTATGTAGTTTGGTATACCTAATTCGTCAGCACTTCAGCAATATTTTCAAGTTGGTATGAGAGCTTTAAAAAACAGAGCCTATCTGAATAGATACATGAAAGAGCAGCGCCGAACATAATACTTATACTCTACACTCATATATACTATAGTTTGACATTTTTGTAACAATGCCTAACGATCCTATTCTTCGAATGCAGCTCTGACATTGTTTCCGGCATCCATTACGTAAGTAAATCAATCGAGTTCAAATATCGCACAGGCCATCTCATTTTCTAATCGAGTCACTTGCATAATTGGACCGATTTGCACAGTAGTGGCCGCATCGGGCACGGCCAGGCTTCGGCGAGCTCAGCCGCCGACGCCGCACCGACGCTTGCGCAATCACAATAATCGATGCTCCGCCGATGAAACAGTGAAACCAATGCGACGTCAAGTTACCGCATCACTTGATCTATATTCACTGACATCATAACTTAATCAGATCTCATTAGCCGTTCAGGTTCGCATTAGCCAATCTAAATTGTAAAATGTTAAACCTACTTATAAACAGAATTAACTATAGATAAACAGAGAAGTTAAACTGCACTAAAGTTAACCAACGGAATAGCCAAGAGACAAGCTTGAATGCCTATTGAATTTTGTCAAGAGTGTTGACTGAACGAGTACAAAGACAAAATATGTAGTTTTTACGACGTATAATAAGATGTTTGTCCAAATAATATAGTAAACAGAGTAACAAATACATTCGAAAGAAACATGGGTAGTTAACGTCAAGGTGGAGTGGTGGAGCGCACAGCCGCACCCTCGGGAGCTGCGCAAGCGCGGTTGTTTCTCGTGATTTAATTGTACCACACAGACGGTGACTCGCCAGTACTCGCAACTGGCCTGTTTCGAGTCGCCGCACAATTTCTCGCCACTTGGCAGCTACAAGTGTATGCGAACCTACACTATTTGCATGTCACATTCAATCACTTCAATTTGCCTACAGCCGCTTGCTCGTAAAACGCCATTAGATAGAGTTAATTAGATCGATATCTCAGGGTGATTAATAGTCTATTTATATTTAAGCTAAGTTTTAACTCAGGTTTAATTTAGTGTACAGTATTGAAACTTTAAGTATTTTCTTAAAATAATTGACAAGTAGACATTATGTATAATGAAAATGTTGTGTTGTAGTAGCGTAAGCGTAGCGATCAATATTCGCTCAACATTCAGCTGTAGGACGCACTAATTGAGACACAGCTACAATATCCGCCGCATGTTTATGACTCCCATATAGCAAGCTATCAAATAAATTCCGAACATGTAGGAGATACTGCCTCGCGTGTAGCGATTATAAGAACCTCATTTTGTTATGTCAGCATCATACAGACATAATGTAACATTATAGAATAGTTACGTAGGATCACAGTGGCCGGCAGTCTTAAGAAAACAGTTCGTATAAACTAGCATGAAGGTAATGTGTCAGAGTGTAGTGAGGCTGCTTGCTGCCGGGCGCTACGGACAGCGGGTAGGTAGATAACTTATTAGGGTTGGTTCGCAGATTGCGTGAATGCGTTCACTTCACGGTCGCGTTACCTTTGTTGGTGCACCGCGCTGGGTGGGCCGCTCTATCGCATGCTCCACATTGCTCGCCGCAGGTACCAGTGTACCAGCGCTGCACCGCTGCACCGCTGCATCGCACCACACACCACGAACATAAACACGCAGACAATACATTTTGCGCAATTTGTTTCGCTCTTTTAGATTGCGATTACGACCGATAATCACGGGACTCTGTAGCCTTTGTCCCTCATCCGAATGAATCGTAGGGGTTAACTTGTAGACAGGCAAGTGTTCATGAAGATGTACGGCATCAGCATCTACCTTGCTCGTCATTCATATTTACCTGTATTCACAACTGTAACATCGTAATCAACCGTTGTTGTTGAATTAGGTAATTCTATATTTGCAATATTTGTAAGTATGTGAGAACCATGTTCCTATTTATCAAGTGAAGGAATTTACCTGTTAGTGCTTGTAATACTTTAACCCTATATGTAGTATAGTAGTGCTGGGTGCATCGTCCTCACGAGTATGAATTTAATAATGTATGTACTTTTGTAAATATTGTAAAAAACATATTAAAAAATAGTAAGTATGGAGTTTCTTGTGCGTTCTTCTCCATAACAAGCTACTTTTCCGAATGCACGGTACAATCAATTTATATTACTTATAAATTTTAATTGTTAACGTTCAAAAGTGCCGCTTAATGGCGTAGTTGAAATAAATACATTTAATTTTGACTTTTTGACTTTCAATTTGTAACTAAAGACAAGGTATCAGGAAACCAACGCAGCAGCAGTACAATTGGATGATTTTGAATCACCGTTCGCAGCGATTTATGAATCAGCGATAATGTTGTTTAAGCTTTGGGAGTAAGTATAAAACAATGTTAAATTATGCTATCGTAGTAACATGGCGTTTTGTCTGAGAAATAAACTAGACACAGATTATTTGAGTTGTCTTTATAGCCAACCGGTATTATGAGTCAGCCGTGATTGTTTAATTCAGTGCTTCTAAACGTGTCGTGGCTCGTGGCTGGTGGCGCTGCGGCGCATGCGCACAGTCACTACTACTACTTTGATTCATAAGCTCGCGCAGATATTACTTTGGGTTGTATTTACTAAATTAATACTGAAAGGAATTTTGCTTTAAAGTTTGTGTGGAATTTAAGGAAGTCTACAAACTTGATCCATGTACGATCATGGCACTCCTTTAATATTTAGATACTTAATGGAGATATATTTTGTACTTATAACAATATAATGTTTGTAAAGACTGCGGTGGTTTCTCTGGTTCCAAAGGAAAAATGTATGGTTAAAGAATTGAAAAGAGGCGAGCACACGTCACCTAAACTAGAAGATAATCGCGGGGGCATGTACCTGTTGCGTTGCGCACTCCTTTCATGGAATATTGTTCTTGTTATAGAGAGCACACGACACAAAGCGGGTTTATCTGGACGCATTATGAGAAGCATCTCCGCTCCCAGATCGCGCGATAATACTCGTCGTCGTCGACTCACAAAAGTATAGGCGCACGATGCATAGTGGTGCGCGGAGTGCGGGCGGCGGCGACCGATGTAAGGTGATCTGAGCCGCGCTGACCTTTGTGCATTACGGGCAACCGCCGTTGATCTTCTTTGTGTCGCGGCTTGCTTGTCAGCGTCCTCGCAAGAAGGAACTTTGTTGTCTTTCTCGAAAAGAAAGTAGGTAGAGATATCGATGTAAGCATTGTTCCGCCTTCGAGTTAATTCAATATAGTGCTGCTGTCTATCGAACGCCATTTTTGTTTAACATTTGAATAGATCTTATTGTGCTCGCTGTTTGGCGTTCTGAATAGAGAGCAGGTGTGTCTTAGGAGGTTTACGGTCGCTGATCTCTGACGTCTCGTAACCCGAACATTATTCATATTTTGGCTCAGGCTTTTCAAATCTAAGCGATCGAAAGTTCGTGGTCCGGTATCAGATTTAACAATACTAAAATGCACAACTGAATTGTTAATTACTTTATTATCTTGTTTGCATGAACTGTACGATACAAAAGCTAAAACGCCATTAATATCTAATCGCTTATCTACGTTATTACAACAATCGTATAAATCATGGTCGGAGTCGGAGTATTAACATAGCTAGAAAGCGAACTGGTGACTAAAATTAAGGGAAGTTAGTAAGCTATTGTGAAATAATAAAACGATAAAATACCATTGGAGATTATCATTTATATGCTCACCCGCTTCAAATGAGCGATGAGGAACTGAGATGTGTCATCGGATTTTATTATAGAGAACGACATAGTGTCAAATGTGGACTTTGTTGTGCGTGAGATCGTCGCTGCGTTTCGTGGCCAAGCATTCATGTAAAGGCTTACTAACTGCATTCATATGGGAATGAACTAAGGCTTTAGTTCTATTGATTTTTTTGACTATACCAAGGTATAACTTGTTGAATTCGTTTCCACGATAATCATAAGCAATAGTCTGTTTAGTAAGCGTTGTCTTGTCATGTCACTAATCTAGTGTTGGCAGCATAATTTACATCACAGGGATATGCTAATGTCGCGAATACCGCTTATGCTCTCAGTGCCATAGTTAAACCATTAGCATAGTAGACAAATAACAAACAAATTGAGTAGGCAAGTGCTATTTAAATCTCTGAACTCTGCACCGCTTTTCTCTAGTTTAAAAATCAGTCAAGTGCGAGTCGGATTTGCGCTCTAAGGGTTCCGTACTTTATCGCAAAAAACGGCAAGAAAAACACGTTTGTTGTATGGGAGCCCCACATTTTTTTTATTGTAACTATGTAGGCTCGCGCTTGACCATATTTATTTTTATATATTTTTATTAATATTTGTTTTATTCTGTTTTTAGTACTTGTTGTTTTAGCGGCAACAGAAATACATCATCTGTGAAAATTTCAACTGTCTAGCTATCACGGTGCATGAGATACAGCCTGGTGACAGACAGACAGACATACAGACAGACAGATGGACAGTGGAGTCTTAGTAATAGGGTCCCGTTTTTACCCTTTGGGTACGGAACCCTAAAAACTGTAGAATCCTATTATTTAGATTAAACTCAGGCATCTAAATAAATTAAATTCAAATGTGGACTTAATTAACGTATTTATTCCCTTGCTATTAACACTATAAAAAGTAATATATCTCCAGAAGACCGAACACCGTGGTTCACAGATGACGCTCGTAGCACGGGCCCCGGGCCCCGGGCACACAGGCCGCCTCGGCTAGGTGAGCAATGACAGATGTGCCAATTTAGTCCATGTCACCTCGCCCGCCTCCCTATTAACTGCGTCTGTATAGGAAACGGTCAGCTGGCATATTTTTTTCACCAATCTGGATCAGTTGGGCGAAGTTTATGCGTCTGCTGACCCATATGTCTCGTAAACGTAACGAATTCCGACCAATATAATAATTATACGCTATATAAATTAAAAGAAACCAGGCCATTATGAACATTAAAATTTATGAGGGAATTAAAGAAACACCTGATGAATTGAATAAACAGGTAAGAACAATTTAAGTAACGAACTGATCTAAAAGTCTAAGAGGAAATTAAACACAACGTTACCTTTGCCTGAATAAAAAGAAACTATATTGTAGTACTGTATTCATTCTTGTTATTCCATGCTTCCAGCCACATAAAAGCTTTAAAATAAATGAAACACCTTCAGGAAAAAAGAAGCCTCGACAAACAATAAGAAGCATTTATAACCGTTTAAAGAATTACTTACTGTCGCTTATATGCATAGCACGACATTACAATGTAAGTAGGTAGTCGTGTACATACGTAGTACATACGCGACACGGTTCAGACTGTTGGCTGTTCAGAGGGACACGCCACAAAGTATTCCATGAATGTGTAATCAGAGAGTTTATTGATCGTGACAAGATTAACACCACTCCGCATTGTCTGAGTTGGCACGTCTTAAATTTTCCCTTTTTGTGCCAATAACTTAAGGAATTCACGAATTAATTTTTTTTCTTCACCTTTATGAATGTCGGTCGTTTATCACAACTGGAAAGAAATATTCCTTCTTATGTTGCGCTTTCGTAACCGCTTTTCAATTGTAAATTGTGATGTTTTACGACTATGTTTCGTACCCAAAATAGAATACCTTTACTTGCCCATAAATACATCGAGTTCGACCTCACTAACACGACGAGGAAGTACTCGTACCACCGAATTTGAGGGATTTTTCACTTGAATAAAAAATTAAATTTGATATGTTTTGAATTATTCAATGAAATACAAAGCAAGTCAAACAGCTAACTATAAGGTAAAGTTAACTAAGGGCGACGCGACGCGTGTTTGTAAAGTGCAGTTACATAGATGCCATAATGTATGGGAGTGCAGCATGGGAGAATCGCTCGTTACATAATTGCAGCGCGTCGGAAGGGCGTCTCCTGCGCACAAGCGCATCCTGCGAGCACGTGCCGCCACGCGGCCGGAAGTGCCTCGCATCGACCCACTTACCGCGACCTTCGCGTATTTCTATATTATCTATGTATCCCACCACTGGTACTACAACTCTGTTACTTTCGCCAGCCCAATAGAACACGCGCCAACTACACCGTGTGCTTACAATGTGCTGTGGCCGGTCATTCGTAACCAGCCAATGTCATTGTCAATACCTGCCTCCGAGATCAGCAACCGCTGTCCGCTATAAACAAATTGAGATGCGATTTACGATGTAATAGCAAACTGGAACGGTTTACATTACAGAAACCCGAAATACATATTATAGCGGAAATTAAGTACTACAGGCATAACTGCATAGGTATTCTTTATCAATTTTACAATACAGGTATATTTAAACTGCCACTTACCATAATTCAATGAAAATTTTATTATCTACATGTGAAAATACACATCGGTAACATATATCTGAATATGATTGACACTTCAGGGTTGCATCAAGTTATTGTACGTTAAGGTTAATAATAAAAATCGTATCTACGTGTTATTTGCATAGGCCCTGTTGACTGAACTTAGGTACGTCGATAAGGCGTGGACAGGTTGTGGGGGCTTATCTGTTGGCGAGGACATCCGCACGTTGTTCGGAGTTCGGACGTGCGCTATCCAACTAACACAGTTCTATTATCGCGCATCCCCGTCTTCATCGCGATCGCATCGACGTATCGGTGACCACGTGATAAAATGCTCGTTTCAAATCAACATCACATTGAAACACGGAAGTTTGTGTCATATCAAGGGCAACGGAGACAATGATGTGATGCACCAAAGATAAAATATAAGCTTATGTTGCTCTCTTTTATGTTATGGGTCATACAGAATTGCGAATGATATCATCATGGCGCTCTGTACCGTTGTATGAAGATGGAAATCACTAAAACAATAAGCAGTGACAAGTGTTTCACCCATCGTCGCATCGTGCCAGAGTACCACAGTTACATCTTTTGGAATAATTGCTTCAAGACTTCTGAAATCCGAAGGATCTTTTCTAAGTCAGGGTACCAAAGCTTTGTATTTGCTCTTTTTTATACTTCCAGTGTCATTTAATTGCATCTATATTAGGTCCTCGTCTTATTGCATATAAGTAATAGTGCATGCGCAGCCAAATGTCACGTGTGTCTTTGGTCTCGTGAGCAACGCATTTTTTTTATAAAATGCACAATTTTGGCACAATTAATAGTATTCTGGGCCACACGTTTTAAAAAAACGTAAAGTATTACGACGATTAAGCACTATAGATTTATTGCTAATTTGTGCATTTTTAATAAGATGATGAACAAGTGAGATTTAGAGTTCAGAGGACTACGACCTAGTTTATCCCTATTAACAAAAGTGATCATTTAATTTTGTTTTGTGGGCTGCTTAGCCAATTAGTTAATCACCTTAAACAATCAAGTAATAGATATTTGTCTTGGGGATTTTGTTATGTAAACATATTTAGAAGTTACCTCTTAAATTTTTATACAAAATCACAATTTGTAACAATTATGCAACAAGAGAAATAACAAAGAAGTCCACAGGTAAACTAAACAACACCATTTGTCATGGTTAACTGGAAACACAACAGTGCGATTGTTCCTCTTGAAACCTTGAACAATAACCTGTTCGAGTGCAGCGTCGGATTTTTTCCAAAATCTCCTTTTATTCGTATTCAAAAAGCTTAATGGAATTTCGCATTGCGCCAGTCGGCGTATTGTACAACGGCGAAGAATGTGGATAAAATCAACAACGCATTAAATCACACATACCCGATTATTCAATAGTAGGGTAAAAAGAATATTTACGCCTCACGGTAAGAAAAAATGTTGAAGATAAAATATCTCTCCACAAAGAGAAATTCGGTATTGCCGGGTAGCTTTGTGCGTGGGATAGACGGCTAGCAAATTCGTGAGTGGGTTTGAAGCGTTGTGCAGTAGGTATGTGGCATTGCGCAGGGTGCAGGTAGTGCTGGGAGCTGCGTGCATAAATCTGCAGGTCGGTCCGCCGCGGCCGGTTCGCTGTTCACGCCTACATCGCGGGCGCAGCCGCGGCGCTGGCGAAGCGCGCTCGCGCCTGCCGAGCCGATCTGCACGTTCTTAGCATATCTGAATCTGTCTACACGCGGCGGCAGTCGGCACTCGGCACACCGCCGCTGCCAGATATGGGCAAAAATTGAAACACGGAACGTACATATCTGAGTAGGCCTCTGCCTACACATAAAGCGTTGCGTTCGTGCTTTCTTTATGTCCCGCCCCTGTATGGTAAAGAAAATAAAATCTTGTCGGTGATCTGCATATCACGCAGGTTTCACAGGCTTTTTACTACAAATTTCTATTTAAGTGGTAACATTTTAAAGGCTTTTAAATAGCGTTACTTTCAATAATACTCTGGTACTTAATTAGCAGCTCTCAATCCTCAATTAAAATGCTTAACATATCTGCAGTATTTTATGAATGTACTTAGTGACTTATTTAATTGACAATGTGTAAGGTGGCTAATATGCAAACCAAACATTCATGAAACCATCATATGTATCAGAAGATGTATGGCATATTGGAACTTAAAGTATGTACTTTAAGTTCCAATATGCCATACATCTTCTTACGTTTGGTCTTTTACTCCCATTCCATCATGATTGATGCCATTATGATAGAATTCGAGTTAGCGACGAGATTTCGAGAAAAATACACTCGCGAGCAATGAAAAAGTTCCAGTGACACCAAATTACTCCTAAACGGGAAAGGCTAGCTTAATGACGCCGTCAGCAATATTGAAGTACATTTAACAGCGCATCAAAATATTACCAACTAAAAACGTAAATATTGTGTTCAAATTTTAAATGAAATGTGAAAAAATTAAATTAAGGTGTTTGTCGGCATTTTGTGGGTGGAACTTTTTCATTGCTCGGCAGTTTATTAGTCTAATCCAACTTCAATTAAAATCGCGTCGTCGAGTTACCTACCCATAGACGGTTAAACACTAGACAAGCCGGGTGTCCGGATTTTGAAAATGTTATTCAGTTAGATACCCGGCTTTAGTAGACTAGCTACTAGGTGTAATGGCACCTTTAGCAAAGCTTATATCTTTTTATTAGGGTTACGCCAACGCCGTCCGTCTATCTGTCCATCACAGGACTTACAGAACGGTTCCGTACTATGGTACGCAATCGCAAAAAACGGCAAAAAAACACGTTTGTTGTATAGGAGCTCCACTTAAATATTTATTTTATTCTGTTTTTAGTATTTGTTGTTATAGCGGCAATAGAAATACATCACCTGTGAAAATTTCAACTGTTTAGCTATCACGGTTCATGAGATACAGCCTGGTGACAGACAGACAGACAGACAGACGGACCGCGAAGTCTTAGTAATAGGGTCCCGTTCACGGAGTCTTAGTAGATGGTTAAATACGGGACCCTATTACTAAGACTTCGTGGTCCGTCTGTCTATCTGTCTGTCACCAGGCTGTATCTCATGAACCCATACAACAAACGTGTTTTTTTTTGCCGATTTTTGCGATAATGGTACGGAACACTTCGTGCGCGAGTCCGACTCGCACTTGGCCGGTTTTTTCTATTTTCCAATTTTAATGTAGCCAGTGAAACTTGCAAGGTTAAGACAAATCGATTGACGTAAGAATCACCAAAATCGGCCAACGCGTTTAGTCTCTAGAACGCCTTATAGGAACAAACATACATACATACATGCATACATAGACATAAAAAATTACCCTCCTTCGGCAGTCAAAGTCAAGTAATTTAAAAGGTTATATCGTACGGAACCGGAACTCATAACGCGCGAGTCCATCTCACACATTGTTGATCAAACTAATGACGTAGTTCTTGTTCAGTTACTAAACTAACTAAAATTTAAAGAGATATTATAGTCACTTGAAACAATTGTATTATATTTAATGAATCTGTTAATTAGCACTCAAAGGGATAAACCGAAAGAGAGAAGAATACCGACTAAGTATCTTTAACATTAGAAATTAATCAAGCTGTCTAGCTCGAGATATTCGGCATTACAGATCGTAAGTACAATAGGTCGGTTTTTGCGCGTCTCCTTACCTGCATGAGCCGTATCCCACGGCCTCGGCGCCTCAACAGGTGTGCACCTGAGCCCAGACAAGCTTTTTCATTATAGACCTTACGGACACACAATCAAACAAAACGAACTACATGCTCGTTTGAGAATGATGCCCCGATTCATTCATCGTTCGCCGAGGAATTCTTTTATATTTGCTGGCCGAACTCGATCTTATTTTTATTGTCTCGTTCGTTCACATTGACGATATGACCGTGCCTCAACGATGGATATGGAGATTTTCTTATTGATCATACTTATTTATATGTAGATTGACGACATTTAATTTTAATGAATCCTTTTAGAATCCTCCCTCCGAATTAATTAGACAGTCAACCAAAACATCGTTGAAATGGACAGCTTTCAAGTTAAATGTCGGTCTACAAACCTACGCAATATTTAAGAATATTATGTTAAATTATAATAAACAAGCATAGCAACGTAACACAGGTGTAGCAATTAATGAACGCACCGTAAGCGCAAACAAACGAAGATACTAATTTACCTACTTCGTGAAATTGGAGTAATAAGTCGTAATACGTTTGTATTGTTATGAAATGTATTTATTGAACTTATTATATCACGGTTCAATAAAAAAATCTTGTCTTGTCACACGTGACAGTTTGGGATGTAATTTGCAGTTTCATAATATTTAGTAGAGCGTGTCACGTGCTGCGGTAACCTTGATGAAGTGCTGGTCAACACATTGCTGGCAGGGCGTTGTCGCATACCGATGGCCCATTTAAAGCCGACACTTCCACACGACTCGCCTGCGCTCTTAAATTTAATACTTTCGCACTTAAATCCAGACACAAATATTTAAAGAACCATCCTACATTATTAATTTGGTAAACATTACGCCTAACCTACTGATTCCTTAACATAGAATTCACGATATCTATCCATAGGTACCTACTTAAAATATCAACAGTTTTTCCTACACTCATGAAGTTAACCTTGAATAATTCGGCCGGGACATAGTTAATATTTATTTTATATATTTACATATGCATAGATATCTGTAGAATATCATAAACAAACAGATCAACAAGTCGCACTGTTAGCTTTATACCATTTTATCGATAAATTTGTTCTTGATATACAGTGCCCATAAAAGATAAATGCAGCCGTAACCTTGATCTGCACACATCTTGATATTGGAAAATGTGTGCAAACAAAGGTGGGTTAGTGTTGCTTGCCAGTTGCCAGTTCGTATTCCACGAATTATATAACGTTTGTGTCAACAATAATATGGAGTAACCTTCAAGATTAAGTATGTACTGCGGTTTGAATGTAGGATACGCGATTTCTCCTAAAACAGATAGTATTCTCGGTTCTGCACATCGACCGCAGCAAAAAGGAGATTATGTCGAAACTAATAGTAATAATCTCCAAAAGTAAATCGTCCAACGTGAATCTGGGCCATCTTTGGTAGGATATGTTTCATGGCTGGTGTGTACAACCAGCAATATACTTTCTCACGCAGTCAGCCGATGACTCCAAATCGTTTTTGTGAACCGATTCTCTTTGCGGAATATGTTTACCTGAATCAGCTGATTTTGGGAATTTGAACGGCTTGAATGAACACAGAAAAAATTATCCTCAGCGCAACTACCTGTTGTTGAATAGAAATTGCGTTGAGAATCTGGCACCTTACTGTGGGAGAAATATCAATGTGCACTTAATATAATAGATAAGTAAGGCAGCGAGACAGTCGGCCTGTAACTTTCACATGTCATCGCGGAGATCCAGGTACAGATGTTCTGCATCCTTATACCGACTGAATTGGGTGTAATAGAAGAGTGATTTATTTTCTAATTAAATCGGACCGTGTGTAGGTTGATTTAGGCGCATATTGTGGTGTCTGGCCGGTCGAGTGGTCGGCCGCGCTTGCGCAGCGTGGCATGGCGGCCGCTATCGATGCCGGCCGATCGCGTCGTGTTAATTACTTTCATTAAGGGCAATTGTCCTGCTCAATCGGCCTGATCAGTCAGTTTGCCGCCGCTCGATATTTCTACTCAATACTATTAGCCCGCCTCGGTTGACGGCGGCGCAACTCTAACATGAATTGCGTTACATGCGCCAATCTGAGCTTTAATTTAGTTTGAGATAGTTAGTGACCCGTGCATTTACTTGACGATGACCAATGTTGACTTTCAATGAACTATTTACTACTACTATTAAACTACTGTGCTCCTGACACTCAAGTTCTTCTTGGTCTATTTTAGACGTTTCACAATAAGTTCCTTCTGTACCGTAGCATATGCGTTTCCCTCTGCTGCATAGTCCATACTACAGGGGGCTCCACCATTCGTGATCGGTTTCACTAGAATCCAAATGAAATTAGGTACTGCCCCACCAGCTTAGGCAATCGGTCCAGTGGACTCCTGCGGCCGTCACCAGGTCATCGATGAACTCTAGTGGTACGATGTACTTAATTTCTCCTCCTACATCTTGTTTATCATTACCTCCCTTCTCTTAATCTCTTCTATTATTGTATCTGCCCCTGGCCTTGCCGAATTCCTTATTGTCTGCATCCACAAGATAATATACAGGAACGTACCTAACAACATGACCCGCACACCACCAAATAAAATAATTATAGGTAACACAAATCATTAACAACGCCTGCAGCGCTGTTGGCTTTGCGCCGACGCATAGTTGGTAGCAGTCGTAGCAGGATGCGAGGTTACTCTACGAACAATAAACTATAATTCTTGATAGGCCATTAACATATCATTGTGGTGCGCTAATCGAATGGCCGCAAGCGCGGGTGTGCTCCGCCGACCGTCGAGCCTGGCCGCTGGGCGCTGCCAGCCAGCAACAACTACCGAAGCTACTCGTTACTTGCTTTAACAGTTCAATGAAATACTATGTAAGTAGCTTTTATCAGCTTTATTCAACTTATCATTCATCATCATCATCAGCCGTTTTAATGTTCCCACTGCTGGGACACCGGCCTCCTCTCTGTGAGAGGGAACTTATCATTGTTAGTATAAAATTTATAATATAAGTATTGTAATAGAATAAAGTCGCTTTTCGTGGCTGTCTGTGGGGCCACGTTGCTCTTTATTAACCGACTTTCCAAATAGGAGGAGGTCCTTTGTTCGACTTTATGTTTCTTTTTTGTTTGCAGCAGTATGTTTCCAAATTGGTCCCATTTAAATTTGATGAAGATCTGATGAAGAACTTCGGAGATATACACCAGAACTCTTTAATAAATGGCAGCAAATCTCTCGGGATTGCTACAATGCATGTGTGTTTTATTGTTTATAGCATTTCATAACATAACATCACGCCAGTACGCTCTAAAGGTGTACGCAGATGTGTACAGTTCACCTTGGTACACTCTCATTTCACCAGATAAGTATTTCATGATATTCGGGTAATCGATTCTAGCATTATAGGTTCGTATGTACCTTACTATAGAAACTTACCTACTAGGTGCGACAGCAAAAAAGTGAAACATAAAATTTTTTTTTACAAAATATTACAACCGAACCGACAAATGAAAACACTACAAAGTAGTACAAAGTGAAAAATAACTTCATTTTTGGAAGCCGGTGTCAAAAAACGAAGAAAAGAAAACAAGTACACTGACTTCCGAAAAAGAAGTTAATTTTTGCAATGTTTTTATTCGGAAGTCGGTTAATTTTTTTGTAAAAAGTTTATATTTAATTTTCTCTCTATATTTTTATCTGGTTAACACTTTAATTTTGATATTTTTTTTCGGAAAGTTTATGCTTGTAATCCTACTGCCTGTCCTATTTTACTAATACTATTTTAAACGTCTGTATTTTTAGGCAAATTTGGTTTATAAATCACGCCTCAGCAACGGCTGAACGGATTTGGATGAAACTTGGCACATGGGCAGACCATGCCCTGGTTTAGGTCACAGGATGTTTATCAACCCGTTAGTACGTCTTTTTTCGGCGAAACCGATAGCAAAAGTTTATCTAATAAACCTTTCGTGCAAATACGTATCTTGCACACACTTTCCCGACCGACAGTATAGTGGGACTTACCCAAAAATAAAGTAAACACTGCTGAGGAATAGAAAAAGTTATGGGTGTTCTTGCTTATTTGCCTTATATCGTGAATCATAGGCGTACATGATTACGAGAATTGCATCATCATTCGTCAACGTCATTTTGCGAGAAAATGAGGTAGGTTAACAAAATTTTTGTTAGGAAACAAGTAGTTTATTTTATTGTTTTTTAGTTATTTTGAACATGCATTTTATCAAGGATCTCTGTGGTATAAAACAAGACCGGCTATGAAGGGTCCCGTATCATAGTAGGAATAATATATTTTTAACTAAGTTAAATTGTTTGGCTTTTGCTGATTACTAAAAAACTGTGCTGGTAAAAGAAATCGTTTTATATTTCCAGTAATAAAGCACATAAGTGTACTACTACGTATAGGTCATTTTTCATAATAAAAAAGATATTTAGTAATGTGCTTCCGTTACTCAAATAATCAACTGTCCGACAGATAAGATGACGAAGTTGAAGCATAATTCGTTTACTACCATTTTGGTACCGAAACCTCAAAAATAAAATCAAAGACACTCCAATATGATGATGTACTACCAATACTCCCAATACTCCCAATACTTTATTTTACAGAGGTGGTAAGTACTTTTCCACGTTGTTATGAAAAAACTAAGTACAAAATTTCATAACCTAATGACCTGTACAAGTGTACAGTTTTATTGCTACGACGTAATGTAGACTAGCGCAGTATCTATGAGTTCCGAATGGTAGATAGTACTTTATTGTTACAATGGCACACCAACGACTCATTTACACATTAAGGCGCAGATTCCCTTGAGTATTTGATTTTAAAATGAGAATCACGTCTAAACGGCTTGTCGTAATTTTTTGGAAAAAATATATGTTACTTTAGTCCATTATCTTAATAATTTGATATAAGCACTTTTTGAGTTTTATTCGTATAACACAGTGTAATTAATTAGTAAAGTTATGTCTAAAATGGACAAAAACACGACAATCGCACCAAAACCGCTGGGCGTATTTTAATGAAATCGACACCATCTCAAAGACAATTTAATTATCTACATTTTGATCTGAAGATTTTTTTTTAAGTTGTAGAATAATAAGGAAAGTACAAAAAACTACTAAATTTTGGGTCGCGCGGGTGCGAAACGGGTGCGCGTTTTGTTCCCTCAAGGTCGTCGGCGTTAGTCGTCGTCTTAATATTACAAAGAAACATCTAGAAACGATCCTTTGTAAACAAGTCACTTACAGACATGCACATCATCTACAGCGTAAGTCGCATAAATTATAACAGGTATATAAAACAAACATAAAATTAAAAGGAGATAATTAAAAAACAATAAACATATATATATATATCATGGATTAACTTAGCATTGAACAGTTATTTACCCTAAAAACTAAATAATTATTAGAGAAAAAGTAAAATGTCAATTTATATTATTAAAACATTACCATTCCAATAATTAAAACATATACATACGCACATACCTACATTAATTTAAATTACAAATACATTAAATTGTATCATACTATTTAAAAAATTTGGTGATGAAGTTTCACAGTTGTATGACATTGGGGCCTCTGTACCTCAAGGCTCCGTGCTTGGTCCTATCCTGTACTCAATAAATATAGCTGACTATCTTGCAGTGAGAATGTAGTAACAGCAACATATGCTACAGCAGCAGATGATACTGCCTGCCTAGCAAGTAACTATAACCCTACTGTGGCAGCAGAAATGCTGCAAACTCATCTGTATAAAATAAACGAGTGGCTGGAAAAATGGAAAATTAAACCAAGTGTATCCAAATCTCTATAAATCACATTCACACTCCGTAGAGGAGAATGTCCACCTGTAACACTAAGAGGTGAACAACTACCTAAAGAAAACTGTGTGAGGTACCTTGGGTTTCATCTAGATCGAAGTTAACATGGGCCAATCATATAACAGCTAAAAGGAAAGAAACAGATCTCAATTTCAAACGGTTGTACTGGGTAATTTGCCGACAGTCACCGCTAAATCTGTTCACTAAACTATTGGTTTATAAATGCATCATAAAACCCTTACGGTCATATGGAATTCAGCTCTGGGGATCTGCGAGTAACTCAAACCTTGAAATCCTACAAAGAATTCAGAATAATGTCCTAAGAGCAATATAAGTACCATGGTTTGCAAGAAATGTGGAAAAACATGAAAACCTAAATGTGCCCACCATTAAGGAGAAGGTAAATAAATACGCCACAAAATACAAGGATAGGCTTACAAACCAACTCGCCAGGGACCTGGTTAATAATAATAACCACATCACAAGGCTAAAACGATGGCAAATGATGACGACGATGATGGCGTGTCGCGGGTTCGATTCCCGCACGAAACAAATGTTTGTATGACCTACAAATAATTGTTCCGGCTCTGGGTGTTGTGTATGTGAGTTTATATGTTTGCAAACGCTCCCACGATACAGGAAGTAATTCCTAGTGTGGGGCAACGTTTTTTAAAAAAAGAGAAGAGAGAAGAGAAGAGAAATATTGCAACTGGATCAGATACACTAAATTGAGTGTGGACTATTCTGAGGATGGGAGGAGAGTATTTGCTGAAATACCTCCTGAAACACAAAAAGAAGACAAAAAATCTGATTATGGCTGAATAGCCGATGGTAGATATGAAAAGTGAGAAAAAAAAATATTAAAAAAAAAAACAAATAATTAAAACAAAAATAACAAATGGTACAAAAAATAATTAGATAAGTAAATTCGTAGTAGGGGGAGTCAGCTGATCACAAATCGATATTAATGATTTTATTTTTTAATTTTGGCAGACTACCCATCAAAGAAGTATTTTTGATATATAGGTGCAACATTAAAAGCTTATTGGCTACTGGCAGCTTATTAAATACGTTATTGTGACAGACAAACGGACTGACAGGTGTAAGCTTAGTAGAAGAACCCTTTATGTACGGGACCCTAAAAACGGTATTTCTTCCTTGACATTAATTTGTGATTTATCTTTTTTTATCATTTACCATTTGTTTTTTTTTCTGTTTTAAACGGTTAGTCGACTCTTCACGTGTCACGGAATTTTTTTCTGCCAGAAAATCCGCTATCCCAGTGTTATGGGCACGTTTCCTGTTGACATCGATGTCCACGAATTTTTTGACGCCCAATGATACCCTCCTTTTTAGGGTTCCGTACCCAAAGGGTAAAAACGGGACCCTATTACTAAGACTCCGGGTCCGTCTGTCTGTCTGTCACCAGGCTGTAGCTCATGAACCGCGATAGCTAGACAGTTGAAATTTTCACTATACACGCTATAACAACAAATACTCCTTCCCATATAACAAACGTGATTTTTGTGCCGTTTTTTGGGATAATGGTACGGAACCCTTAGTGCGCGAGTCCGACTCGCACTTGGCCGGTTTTTTATACACGTTTGTATGTAGTTTGTGTATAAGTATGTTATGTTTAAATTAATGATTTTATTTTATTTTTCTATTTCTTTTAATAAAATCATAGCTTTTATGAAGGTACTTAAGTAAACTTGAAAAGAAAACTTAAAACCAAAAAAAAAAATATTACTACTTAAAAACTTTAGTCAATTATTTGACACTACTTTATTAGGTATCTATCGCATAACAATAATGAGTTGAATTTGATAATGCTAACAATTAACAGTAATATCGTGTGCGGAATTACTGATATGAGAACATAGTACATATAGTCATAGATAACAAAGCGATTCCATCGCCGCAGTGATTCTATTAGTATCTAACTAGTAGCATTGTTCAATTTAGTACCTAATGAATCACACATGTGTTATCACCATAATAAGTTACTAACGCCATAAAACCATAGTAATTTACTTACAATATGACGCAATTCTCGAAATAATCTAAATAATATTTCCTCCTAAATGGTTGGAATAGTAGAGGTTGAGGTGCGGGGGAAGAGGGGGCACGGGGCTACCATATTGTAATTTGGAGGGGCCGACCATCGCTCCAGTGGCGCAATTGGTTAGCGCACGGTACTTATAAGACAGTGTTCGTGAGCAATGCCGGGGTTGTGAGTTCGAGCCTCACCTGGAGCATTCTTTTTGGTAAACTTATTTTTGATAAAAACATTTATATAATGTTAAAAACTGGTTTGGTATATGTTGCCCTTTAACGATTAACATATTGTTCATAGATAAGCAGCAAAAAACATAGTTTTGACCTTATTAAATGACATGCAGATAATAATGTGACTTAGGGCCTCGTTCACCATCTGCATTTAAAGTGTCGAGTAGGCTAACCGCCAGTCAAAGTCACCCGTAACGTCATGTACGAATTTCACGACGTTCGAGTAGCACTAATTATAAGATTAACTGACCCATAACTTACTTGCCCCGACATCTGCCCATTAGCGTGTTTACCCATTAGTTAAAAGTTGTCCGTTGTCATTTTGTGTAGATTATTTTACAGTTTATTAATAAAAATGGATTTATTTGACTTGATTGATCATGATTTAGAACATTCTACGACGCTACGAGTACTTAGGATTGGTGTATTTAAATGCCGTGTTGATTATTTTACGGACCTAGATGATACAAATTTTTGCTAGATTTCGTCTATTGAATTATGCAGTAAACCAAATGATAAGCACTTACAAAACATAAAATACTCCATAAATCGTAAGATGATTGGTATGTTTTTCATTATTCAAGTGGTTTTACTAATAACCTATCAATTCTTATTTTTAACTTTATCTATGCTAAATAAAGTATCACATTAAAATCATATGCATACCAAACCAGACGCAAAAACACCATAAATATAAAAAAGAAAGGAAGAAAAAGTGTTTATACGCGCCAGGCACGACGAACATCGTAAAAAAAAACCAAAAAAAAAGTACAAATGACTATTAACATCTGGCAAAGGCATTTGACGAGCAACATTGACGTATTATTGAACGAATGAAACGCAAGATTTGTTACGGCATTCACTTAACCAGTAAGTTGTTACCCGAAGCTCTGTTTTCGTTTGTGAAATTGATAAAAGATAGGTACTCGTAACTTTTACGTGCCACTTAACTTTAACTTGGAGGTAACTAATCAACGCTTTACTTGGAGATGGTGAACGAGGCCCTTACTGTGAGTTATACCTACCTACATTTCAAGGTATTTTTTTTTTATTAGTTGTAATTTTTTCCTGTACGTAGGTAGACTAAGTTGAATAATTAAAAACCGAAGGAAAATATAATTCTGCACAAATCATTTTTCGTTTCTACAACCATTTTTTATTTACGTGTTCAAGCAATTTAGGAGGAAAAATCTAGTAAAAATATTTAAAATAAATAAAAAAAACATTGTTTGAATTTCGGTTGGTTGTATTTAGGTTCTCAAACCTAGGTACCTACTTGTAAAAAATCTGTGGATGATTTATTTACAAAATTAAATTTAAATAATAGTTTTCATAAAGGATAGTAATGGCAGTAATTATTGCTCAGACAATATAGACACAAAAATACAACAAAAATACTAGATATTCGTAGTAAACAGCTTAACTTATTGTCAAAGGCTTATTATTCTACAAGCAGATGCTAACTTAATAAGTTTGTAAAGAGTGCGCGTGTGACTGTTATTATAATCGTTTTAGTATGTGGGTCGAAAAATTGTGATAACCAAGTTATTGCGCGCACTTTATAGTAGGCACTCACCAGCAGTCTAATTGCGTAAGTAAGGGAATTCGGCAAAGGGTTTGATCCCATGAAAGTGTGTGACAAATACTCTTTAAACAATAAGGTATTGCCAAAAATTATTGAACTCTTTCGAAAAAATTATAAGCCTCCAATAATTTTGCCATTACCTAATTATTAAAAGAGAATTTATCATACGCTTTCATGGGGTCAAACCCTTTGCCTTTCCGAATTTTCTTTCGCAATTAGGCTGCAGGAACGATGCAGAGCCTGCTATTAAGTGTTGCCATCGAAAACGGATAAGTACACAATTGAACATAAATATGTACTTAGATTGTCTTTGGTTTTCTCTAAAATCTAAATTAACACAAACCATTTTGGTTAAATTCGGTGAACAATATGTGGACACTATTACGTAAGGTCAACTAAAATGTGTACCAAGTAATTAAAACGACTAACACAATACAATTAACTTTATCATTGTTTAAACAACGGCACCACACATCGTGAGAATGTTTTTCCTAAATTACGGACAGCTTATCTCCTTGGGTTTGGTCCAGCGCCACTAGACGCGACTGCCGTTCATGTGGTCGCGAGTTCGATCCCCACATCACTCATCAGAAGGGTAAATCACGATCGCATTCATGCAACCTCAATCTGTCAAAAGCACCCCTAATTGCCCTAAGTTTTTGACATTGATGGTTTTTTAAAACGCGTGTTGGCATTTAGACGTTTTTTTTAGGGTCCCATAGTCAACAACTTTTATTTTTATTTTTTTTATTTTAGATAGGCTCGCGCTTGACCACTATCTCTCTTCACTTATAGTTCCGCCATGCCCGTCTGTCCGCCCGTCCATCCGCAGCTTAGCTCAGAGACTCTTAGTACTAGAAAGCTTTAATTTGGCATATTAATCACGACGACAAAGTGGTAAAAAAAAATCAAGTAAACAAAAAATGGTACGTCTGTACACGTATAGTGGGGATGTTTTTTTTTCTCATCTCTCCCATGGTGTGAGGTATCGTTGGATAGGCAATTCAAAAATATTACGTGTCTGTGGAAACCATTTTTCGATTCAGAGATCCGTTTGCGTAAAATTTAGCTTTGAATGGCTAATTTTTGTTAGAGTCAAGTTTTCCCCCCTGCCGGCTAAATGGTGGCTTTTAGATATGTGAAAAAAATCACGGCAATAATATATATGACCAAATTAAAAGAAAAACTACAACAGCTAAGTAGGCTTTACAAGTTTACGAGTAATAGTTGACCAACTTAAAAAATGTACTTGGAAAAGTTTAAAATTTTGTATATTGATGTATAGTCTCAACAGTTTTCGAGCGGCAAAGTTAAGAGCATTGTTCGGTGCTTTCATTGTTTATGAACGTTAGTAATGTTATCTATTTATTTAGGTGAATGTAGCTGTTAATACGGAACCCTCTGTGCGCGAGTCAGACTCGCACTTAGACGGTATTTTTTCCTACTTCTCCGTTTTTTTATTTTTCTGATTAATTTCGTTGCGGGATCCAAGACAGTTAAATTCATTTTCTGGGACTTCGTCGAGCTTCATTGCCTCGGCGCTTTTCTGGTGGTCGCCACTGTTGATTCTGGCTTTCAGGAGTTGCAGTGGTTTGAAAATAGTGAGGTAGGACTGTCCCAAACAAAAAACCTCGTTGTTTCATGGTTTTTACATTTAGGAAAAAATATTATAAATGTAATTATGTAGTCCAAGTATGTAAATGGTCAACTCGGTTTTATTTGTGTTGCCTTACAAGAGTGTTGAAAAGCGCCGTTAGAAACGCACCAGCATTTTGCCATTTTTTTTTTTAATTTTTATGATGTGGTTATGTTATTAACGGAAATAGTTCAACGGTTTAAAAGGGGCTGGCAAGTTAGATGTCGAAACTAAGTTTAGAGTACTTAGTTGAATGAAGTGGTTAATATAGGACTAAATATAGCTATTTACTAATGCGTTAGTGTTTACTAGCAATGCTCATTAGTATTACCAAGTGACTTAAAATACTAATAAATAGCAAATGCTGAACGTTTTACAGATACTTACAGAAGTTAGTCGACCGTTAAGTTTGATAACGAGCGACATGACTTGATGTTTATATTTATTTAATTACTAGCTTCTGCCTGCGGCTTCGCCCGCGTAAAAAATGTTTTATCATCCCAAGGGAATACAAATTCTCTGGATCTCAAACTATCTCCTTACCAAATTGCATATAAATCTGTTCAGTAGATCCAGAAATTACCCCCTACAACCTCACAAACTTTACCTCTTTATAATATTAGTATAGATTATTCAGAAAGCTAACAATCTTGGTCATTCATAACTAAGATAAATTTTGATTAAAACTAACAATTACCATTTACAAACAAGCGTCAATTGAAGACAACAAACAACATAACTTAGTGAAATGTAAATAAATGTCAAACTTCAATAACCCTTCTCAAAATCAATAAAAATCAAGAATGCAGTTGTAGCAACGGCCTTACTAAGTCACAATGCCCGAGGCTACTACTGCGACATCTCGCCATTAATCCTGCTATCCGCACGAAGCGCAGGGGCCCAATGTATTGCCAAATTTGTCGAGAGCCGATCGCGGACTAATAGCTCACTTATCTGAGCAAAGTCAATAAACTGAAACAATAGCCTGATGTAACCGCTTTCTGACCGGTATCGGTACCGGTATCGCGGTACTGTACGATATTAAAATACGTTGTCAAAAGAGCGGTCGAGTTTCTAATGAAATACCAAGTTTCATTGTTTTATATTTGTTTTATCTACGTAAAATATGCTAATTATTTTGTGATACGAATCTATTAATTAAATTCGACTTTGACCTTTGATAATCACGTTACTATTTTTATCACAACTAGATACCTACATAGTTAGGTAGGTATAATAAATGACTATTAAAAACTTATTATATATTTTAAAATAACGTATTCAATTTAAATTCTTACTTTACAAGACTGTTTTTTATTATTACTTTATAGTAGCATAAAATCAATACGTTAAATACTTTCTTATTCCAAAGCTAAATACTTTTATAACAAATAGGTAAACTAGTCAAGTAACCATTATTATTTTCTAAACAAGAATTCTAAACAACAATTACAGACTACAGTTACCGCTGTGAGTCAAGCATTGTCCTTTCAAATAAGTGTGTCGTGTCTACGGGCAGTGCAGTCTATCAGTAGTCAGGTACGTCCAGTAGTCAGCTGGAGGGTGCACGACGTTGTACTAAACTACTAACTAATCGGGCGCTGCACGCTGCGTGACCCCTGATCCTGCCCGACCGCTCGCCGCAGCCGCCCGCGCCCCTGACTCCCTGCTATTTGTTTAACTCGTGCCCTCATCTCATCCGAACAACCTCTAGGGAATTGAAAATGTATACCAATTTCCTCAAAAATTCCTATGGTCAGTTTACCAATGATTCCGTGAACCACGCAGGTTTCTGTAAATTCCTAATGATTTCTTTTGTCACGATTTTTTATGATCCTTTACATGTAGAAATCGACCCGACCCCGGCATGCCTCGGCGACCTCAAGTCGTGAGGAATGTAAATTGTTGACCGTGCGCGAACAACCCCCGACACAATATTACTTCTTTGATTTTTTCTGTCACCTACGAGAAGATATTCGGGAGGGCAGCGCTACGTGCGTAGCCAACGAGAGTGTGGACACACGTTACAAAAGGCCACGCATCCACCGCTTTTCAACACTACCTTGTGACCCGGTCGTGCCTACCTCTGTCATTATTAATAGTCCCATTCCAATGGGATCGATCCACTACTTAATTGATTACCTAATTTAATACAGAGTAGTTACAATCCAAGCCAAAAAGAACTTTAATTATTAAAGAAAAACAAAAACAATTTAAAATGTTCTAATACTTTATCTATTATTAAATCAAAGCCCTCTAAATAGTGAACTTGAACGAAACAAATATTTCTAAAATATAGCTCATTACTGATACCAAAGTTAGAGCTCACATAAGCATTTAAGTATTAATGATCTTGAAAATCTCCGGAAGTGCAGATAACGAACAAAGTAAACAATTGCCATACAATTGATTCCATCTTATTTGCGTATATTTTGATTTTAAATTGACATACAGATAGAAGGCAGGCTTGAACAAAGATAGAAAGGCAATAAAGATAAGGAGCCTGCCCGGATATCATATGATCAGCAATAATATAGCCTAGGACCATAAAATATGTACCTAGGTACTTTGGGACTACGGCATGGCATTGTACTGTGCCGATATTAATAGAATATCAATCGGTATGGGCGTATTAGGAATAACGTTTAAGCAATTCAATAGTCTTTTTAACCGACTTACCAAAAAGGAGGAGGTTCTATGTTCGACATTATGTTTGTTTTTTTTTTTAGTTTTTGTGTATGTTCACGCATATCTCCGTCAATTTTGGACCGATTTTGAAAATTCTTTTTTTGTTTGAAAAAGTATGTTTCGAAATTAATCCCATTTTAATTTGGTGAAGATCTGATGAAGAACTTCGAAGATATACAACAGAACTCTTCAATAAATTACGGCAAATCTCTCGGAATTGCTGCAATCGCATGTCTGTTTATTGTTTATGCCATTTCATAACATCACGCCAGTACGCTATTAAGGGGTACGCAGATCTCTCATTTCACCGGTAATTAAAATGCTCTAGTTTCATGATATTCGGGTAATCTATTCTGGCGTTATAAGTACCTTACTAAACAACTTGTACAACTAAAAAGTGAAAAATAAAAAGCTTTTTACAAAAAAATACTACCGACTTCCAAATAAAAAGACTACAAAGTGAAAAATTACTTTATTTTTGGAAGTCGGTGTCTTTGGTAGGTACCATTTTTTTGCGTTATAGATTATTTATTTCTTTTTCCTTATTTGGAAGTATTTTTTTGTAAAAAGCTTTTTTTCAGATTTTCATCTCAATTTTAATAGATAAAATTATATTTGTCCGTTCAATAGTTCGTTTATTTAAAAAAATTTGGAACCTCAATTTTTCTTTGTCACGTAAGCAAAAATTACGACGATACAGACCGTTGAAATTTTGTGTGACGTCACGCCTTGGTACACTTTTTACTTAGAAGTGACGTCACAAACGGATTCCTGAATTTTGATGCTTTATCTTTGTCAATTTTTATCGTTTTAATTTTGCAAAAATACGTGTCCAATAGTTTTTGATTATTTAACTGATGGATTTAAACATTGTTGATTATCTAACTGACGGATTAAATAGAATTTTTATTTTTTAGTAAAAAAGATATCATGGATCATCCTTATTTTATTGGTGAGGAAAACAAAACAAAAAAAAAGGTGGGCCACAGTATATGAGCCATTATGGAGTTATTGAAACGTCGTACAGAGTTTGGGTATATAATTTATAAGTATACACAGAAGACGAGGTGGCCGAGTGGTTAAGGCGTTGGACTGCTAATCCAATGTGCTCTGCACGCGTGGGTTCGAAACCCATCCTCGTCGTGAAATTGTTTTCGATTTTTTTATAGTAGCAACACAGTGTTTCGCACAGTTTTTATGACTTTTACGAGATTTATTTTTATATAAATGTAAGTTTATTATTATAATAAATATTTCTGAATAAAATCACTGTATGATGGTGCAAATCGCATCAAAACAGCGAAAACTACGGACATCATAAACCTAATCTAATTAAATGATAAGTACATCCTACTGAGGTTCAAACACATTTAACAATTGTAATATCAACAATATCAGAATGTATTTAAAGTTTCATTATGATGAATTTTGCTAATACTTCTACAGAAAACGTTAAATATAACATACATTCTGACGTCACTAATTAGTTTTGTGATAAAAAAATATGATTGTTATTCTAAACTATCTGTAAAGCAGATAATGTTAAATGTTGTGCTAAGCTACCGGTTGGTAGCAACTATCGAAGTAGCGGCAGTAGAAGCAAGCAATGAATGATAGGTCAGGGGTCACGACTACGCGTAACTCGTAAGTGGCGACAGGTTATTAGCCTATCGAGCGCCGGCACCGCAATAAACAAGTTATGTACATAGTTACATTTTGCGCATTTGATTACCTTACAACAACTATGAAACAACTTTGTTTTTCACGCGATGTTATTTACGTGTATTTCGTCACGTGCTCTCTGTTCTATTGTGTACTGTGTTACTTTAGGAACTAGGTTGATTTCTGTACAGAACGGCGGTGAAACGCTTAATATTCTTGACTTATATTATAACTAGCTGTTCCCCTCGGCTTCGCTCCCGTGGGCCATCCCACAGGACCTGTTTTCGGGAATAAAAAATAGCCTATGTTACTCAGGAATAACGTAGCTTTCTATTGGTGATAGAATTATTTAAATCGGTCCAGTAGTTTCGGAGCCTATTCGGTACAAACAAACAAACAAAAAATATTTCCTCTTTATAATATTATTATATATTATACTAGCTACTTCGCGCGGCTTCGCTCCCGTGGCTTCGTTCCACCCCAGTGGACCCGTTTTCGGGATTAAAAAATAGCCTATGTTACTCTGGAATAACATAGCTTTCTATTGGTGAAAGAATTTTTTAATTCGGTCCAGTAGTTTCGAAGCCTATTCGGTACAAACAAACAAACAAACAAACAAAAAAATCTTTCCTCTTTATAATATTAGTATAGATAAGTATAGAAGTATAGATTAGTGTATTAGTATAGATATTATATATATATATATATATACATTATAATAAGATATGAAAGCACGAAAAAGGGGGCGGGGAAAAGTATGAGCATTCTGGAGGTCTTCTAGAGAGAAGAAAGCCCGAAGTCCGTAGTTTCGGCCTTCGTTACGGACGTTTCCTACTCCGTATCATTTACGGACGGATGATTCGTTCGGAACCCGAACTAAGAATGAATGACAACACAATTTGACAGCTGGTCCTACTCCCGCCTTTCCGTCCAAAAAATTTAGCTGTACACTTGTTTTATTCATCGTTTTGAAAGTTAATACTTTCGGACGGCTCGTAACTTCGTTGAAGAAGTTAGGGAGTAGAGCCCCTGACCTTAGAATAAGGTTCTGACATTATTTTCCATTCTGACCAGACGGAGGGTATCACGAGAAATCCCTACACTATAAGCACATTTTACCTACCACACCACGCCATACCAGACTTCACGACACCTCAAACCGTAATATAAACTCATTACCAAAAATATTTCGATACAGTCTCAATAGGTCAGATAAGATACAAAGAATTCATGACGAATTAAAATTCCGTTGTAAGTGGGTACCCAATGTGGCCATACAATCCAGTCGTAAAGATAAGCTTGGGACAACTGTGTTTAGCATTGATTTTGGAGCACCGTTGATCACGAAGTGGTCTGCTTTCGTCACCGACTCACCGACCACCGGACAGAAGTCGATCAATTCATAAATAACAGGCTAACGGAGCCTTTTAATTCACGACGCTATTAAATGTTGCTTTGTGTTTATAATAATGGTTAATTAAGGCTTTGTTTTTTGCTCCTGGATCCGGGTGTCAAGCGCGGCACTGATTGGCAACTCCAGTGTCTTGCGGCACTATATAATGAGCCCAACAATATTGCAGACTTGTTGAATTTAATCCTGCCTTTTCCGAAATACTTGGCTTACCTACTTATTATAATCCTGTCTGAATCTAGCTCGCCTTTGTGTGCGTTGTGTTCGACTTTCTAGACTTACCTAGAAGCGCTCTGAATCTTTGTAGAGGTGCGATAAATATCCGATTGTTTATTGCGAATTCATTGATAATTTATCTACCAATAAAAATAAATCTCTATACACTATGAGCTTATGCGAGTGTAATGTTTCCCACCAAAATCAATTAGCGGGGCAGAGTAGACACCATAATAAAATTCGTATTTTCTTGATGCTCCAAAACTGCATTTTAATCCGACTGCGGAAGGAGGGTAATGTGTTTATCAGTCTATGTATGTATGTATGTTTGTTCCTATGTGGCGTTCTACAGACCAAACGCGTTTTCCGATTTTGATGATTCTTATGTCAATCGATTCGTCTTAACCCTGCAAGTGTCACTGGCTACATTAAAATTGGCGAATAGAAAAATGGCGGATTTTGGGCGCCATATTGTGGGAGCCTTTCGTGTGGGGTATCAAAATAAAGGGTTTTAAGAGGTGTTTTCAAAAATATAAAACACTTGTATGTTTAAATGTAACTCATACTAAAAAAAAAATACTAAAAAGTTATAAAAAAAAAAATTAAAAAAAAACAAAAGACCCGACTGCTTAAAAGGCGAACTAAAAAGACGTAAACAAGAAGAAAATCATGCTGTGCAGTCGGAGGATACATCTGGTTTTGGTCAGCCAGCTCGTGAATATGTATCCTCCGACTGCATAGCATGATATTCTTCATGTTTACGTCTTTTTAGTTCGCCTTTTTTTCCATGTAATAATAATTTACAGTTACGCAAAGTAGTGTAAAGTTGTTAGTGAATCATTTTGCGAATACCGTAATAATCTTAATCTTTTTGAACCTACAACCCCGTCGACATACAAACGTTTTGAAACAAAGGAAAAATAAGAAAGTAAAGAAGGTTTCCTCAATCAAATCCAAGGACACGACGCACGGCGACCATAATCCGTTTAAAAGGATTTCGCATTCATCAACGATTCAGTAGCAGGTACAGCCAGCAACGAAAGTCGGTAATAGGTTCAGGTTCTTTTTTCATTTGTTTTATATTTCTTTGAATTACTTAACTCAGAACCTCAGACACCCTTACTTTTTACTGTAAATAAAAAAGTGTCTACTTTGTTGCTAACCGTACGTATAAGTGTGTCTGTCAGTGTGCTGGCGTACTATACCGAATGTTCTCGATACCTGAATGAGAGCACCATGCACGTAGATGAACACCTTAGTTCGTCTCAACTGATAAGTGAACTAAAAATGTAACCGGTTAATTGTAATGACTTTTCTTTTTGGCACAGTTCGTGGCTGTCACAATAGAATGGGCCGCTGACAATCGTCGGCGCGCGGACGCTGATTGTATCTGTCAAACAGGAGCGTTTGTTTATGAGACGCGCTGCTACCGTGCCGCGTCCGCCGCACCGCTTGTAGGTACTACGTACGTACGTACGTACGGACACCGCCCCGTTGTCATCGAGGACATGTCCGCACTCCGCTATCAGCTGTCCATCACTCAGAACAACCCACTATTTTCTTCCGACTTTCTAATGGCACCTCGAGCGAGAATTTGCATAAGTATTTAGGTAATTATTCGCATCTCAGATTTATTTGTAAGTAGGTACATGATTGACAATTGTCGCAAATCGTTCGTGCTTGTCAGATTGGATTACCCTTTAAAATTGAACAAAAAAAAAACCGAGAAAGTTGTTCTATCAGATGACGCAAAGTGGGTGGGCTGCTGCAGCGGCCTGCGACAATTGTTACTTTCATATCAATAAGCTCGAGAGAATCAAAACACCAGCATCTATCTTGCACAATATTATCCCAATCTTAAATGCACTGTCTAAAAAATCTGCTCGCTGACAACATTCTTGACTTGTATACCTAGGAAAGGGTGAAAGCAATTTTAAATATAGGTTTATTTGCATATCATTTACCGTTACATTTAATCATGATTCATGCTGATTTTACGACTCTTGAACACCTACATCACCCGTGGAAACGCGTTGCGAATCGCTAATACTTAAGAGTTTGCCTAAACCGATTTATCAAATTACGGGCAGCGCGAGCTGTGCGGACCGTACTGTCATATGTAATTCACGAGAGGTACAAAGAATTGAATCATAAATATTAATCAAGATCGCAATAAAATCAGAATGGCGCGGATTGGCGCGACTACGTAGTACCTGCGAGCTGCGCAGGCGCGCGTCACCGCGTCAAACGCCGCCAGCCGCCCCATTTACCAACACTTGCGACGTTTATATTTAAATTTTAATGAACACAGTCAATATCCATCGCTATAATAAATTATCAGAATGACAAACTTTTAATTGTGACAAATGATACCTAGACTCGAGAACAATATATCGAGCGTGGCATATGGGCTCCGGGGCTCCGGGGCTCCGGGCACAAACAGTCGACATTTGCAACACCGCGTGTGGGTCGTACCTGCTAACGATCGAAAGGTGATGCTTGTGGGACTGGGGCCAGTTGCAAGTAACGACTATTATGTAGTGGAAGTTGTTCCAGTAAGTAGAATCCTAACTACTTAATACACTAACGAGCAATGAAAAAGTTCCAGTGACGTAGCACCAAATTACTCCTAAACGGGAAAGGCTAGCTTAATGACGCCGTCTGCAATATTGAAGTACATTTAACAGTGCATCAGAATATTACCAACTAAAAACGTAAATATTGTGTTCAAATTTTAAATTAAATGTGAAAAAATTAAATTAAGGTGTTTGTCGGCATTTTGTGGGTGGAACTTTTTCATTGCTCGGCAGTTTAGTATACCTATCTACTTAGATGATCCTGGGGGATCCTTGATCGATATTCAACCACCTTAATTAGATAGGCATTAGAACTTTCCGATATGGCCAACACCGACGCTCTGTATAATAATATTATTAGTAAGTGCATCGTGTAATTTTACGCACATACTTACAGTATGACAGTCGAGAGACAGCGCCTGTTTATTAGTGACGCAGCTGTGGCCAATGATGGCTGAAACCTAAGATACTGTCGTATTACCAAACGTGGTAACTTACTATGCATCGAAAATGAAATCTTAGAATAACACTCAATCGAATGTCCAGTCAGTTGAACGTTTATTTTATGAAATCGCCATTAAATCGTACTCTTTAAATATGTAATATCGAGTGTCCAACGCATTACATTTTCATTGTATCTGTATATTAACATACTGACTACTTATTTTAAATACTACTTTGCTTTAATTACTACTTACTATTTTGCTTGTCGAAGCTTTGTCGTAGTTGTTTTCGTAGCGCCGTCGTAGCATTGTTGTAGCGGCACCGTAGCAGCACCATCGAGTGTTAAAAATGTCGAATTCAATTTGGTGCTCGTAAGCAGGGATGATAGTTTCGTAACCGTAACCGAAACTATCGGATATCCGAAATAAAAATCTATCCGAATCCGACATAGGTAAACGTTTCGGAGAGGGGCGGCGTCTAAATGAGACACATTATGACAGATTTTTCTGTCCGTCCGAGCCGACACACTAGCCGCGAGCGTCACTGTTATTGATAAAAAATAATATCCGTAACCGAAAATATCCGAATAATTTCATATCCGTATCCAGATACGAAATTTCATATCCATAAAATTCCTGCTCGTAAGAATTAGAAAGACGTTCTTAATTAAAAGCTAACTCACGGTATAACTTTGATGATACGACCACTTCCACGGCATATTAACAGAGTGCCAACAATAATATACCTGAAACATAACTTATCCAATATGAATATTATATATAATACTCGGAGAACGGTACTCAATGCGCTGGTCGTCGAGATTTAACAACTGTAAATCAACACTGACATTTATCGCCAAACAGTAAGTTCAAAGACAATGCGTTGGCAGATCGTTTGGGCATAATGTTACGGTGATAGTACAGTGGTAGTTGGTACGAAACAGGAATCCTTGGGCATGAGTCAGGCGGTGGCGGCGCGGTGGCGCGTGTGCTCCGAGTGGCGCAACAGCTTGCCGCCACTGCCACCGACACCCGCGTTGACAATGTCGAGGTGAGTTACGCGGACGTACTTAGAGCTTATTGTTAACTAGCTTTTCCTTTTCCCCCGGTTTCGCTTCCGTCCATCCCACAGAGATCGTACTCAAACGAAAATCAGCTGTAGCTTCCTATCAGTGAAAGAATTTTCGTATTCAGAATTGTAGGCGCCTATTTCCAGATATTACCTTTTCCATACATATAAATATTCAATAGTAGATTGTTTATCTGAGGAGCAAACTACTATTTTAAAGGCGAGAGTGTTTTTTTTTTAATCCAGAGCGGAGCGAGGCATTCAAAGTACGTCACTCGAGCTTAAAATAGTGTTGCTCCCGAGGTGGACACTCTACTTTTTATAAGAAAATATGTTTTATATGTTTTTTGAGAAAATAAGTAGTAGTAGTACGAACAAGAAGGTAACGTTTATTTATAAACATACAATTAGGAACCATAAGACATAACATAGAAATAATCATTTAGAGGCTAATGTTTATATTTGAACAATTATGGAAGTGCATCGTAACAATTTTATTAGTACCATCCGTTACAGTTGTAGATTTATTTTTTAATTTGCCTCGCGCGTGGTTTTCCAGCCAGTCACTTTTTCAATACAATCTTCCCGTGCGGTCTGAAATAGAATTACAATCGCTCATTAGTCATTCACCTAATACATTCGTCGTAATCGATTTTAGCGATGTAATCCTATTTTGGAGCGCATGGTTTGTGATTCATCTCTTTACATTTACTAACAATATCCACATTCCAAATTAAAATCACTTTTAGTCCCTAGGGATAAATGAGCTATTTTAGTCCCTGTTTACGAAGAATACACTAGCTCTTTTCGAATAGATGTGATAAAATCAATTTTGTCGCCTTGTAATATTCGTTTAGAAATAGCTTAGATTAATGACTTATTTATATTAATGATCACAAATGTCACTCACTTGTCCGGCAAACCGGAAGGCGCCCTCTATCGACACAACCAAGCGTTTGGGTTCCCCGAAAAAAATTAATGCCCCAATCAAAAAAAACTTTTCAACAAAAAGACTAAACCGACTTTCAAAACAAAACACCACCAAGCGAAAAATAAGTTGCTTTTGGTAAAAAAGGTTTTTTATTTTTATCTTTTATAAATAATATAAATGATATCTCATGAAAATCATGTAAAGCCAGAAGGTTTCTCATAACAGTTCCAACAAGCCTAAATATGGTTGGGATACATTGTTTTTTACGGAGTTCCGGTGCCTAGCTTCTGACTTCATCACTAGAGCAGTTCAATGGTACCGGACAATTTCATTGACATGCATGTGCAATAAATTACAATTGATTAATTATTTATAAATAATACCTACATTTAATAGACATTATCTACACGAACTTGACTTTGTATTGTATAGAGATTTATTACTCAAAAAACATAATATATTTATTTGTATACCAATTTCATTGGTAGGACATAGAGCTCGATTGAAATGTAAACATAAGACCTTTATTATAATACCTGTGTTCACAAATAAAGATTGATTGATTGACCATTAGAACCATTTATTAAAATTTTCTTCATCAGTCATTTAACTATTCAGGATATCTTATACCCAAAACATACTTAACACTGAGAAGTTCCAGTGGCCATCTGTTATCTTCTTCATCAGTTCCACATCACCAAATGATACTTTCTGAATGAAAATGCTTGCCATGTTGATGAACATAACAAAATCGCTATATGCAATGTTAATAATTGTAATGTATTAAATTCTAATAATTCTAATTTATGCAATGTTAAATTTTTGTTTATTTAATGTTTATCTTTTTCATTTATATCTTTGATTTAATTTAAAGAATATCAATTACCCGTTTAAATCTTGATTTATATCTAATAAAGTGTGCATGCTATAACTGAGTGTCATTCTGAACTTCGACAATTAATTATTTCGACATAGTCTCAATATCGATAAACAATAGTTCGACTACTCATTGCTTCGACAGAACATATATTCGACTAGCATTAGTTCGACAGATTATACTTCGACAGTGTGTTATCTTCGAAAAACACTACTTCGACAGAACCCTTCTTCTGCCATATTAATATTTTTTTTTAATATTTTCTGTCAATATAATATTCCCTGTTTTTGGAGAGGTGATACAGGACTTCCTAGTACAAGAGCCAGGGCTGCACTGATATTTGTGAAATAAAGTGTGTGTTATTAAATAAATATTAAATAAATGTATGCCTATAAAATTTGAGGAGACATCTATAATATAGAAAGTAAGTAGATATAGATTCTATATATAATTTTATTCTTAAGTCGGTACAGTTAAAAAGGTTATACTCATTAACCTTCCTTTTCCTTAGTTTAAGAAAAAAAAGGATGGGAACGACACTTGTAACGGAACAACAAAAAAACACCGGTGTTTTATAAAAACAAACAAATATGCGACAAAACATAAACAAAAAATTACATAAAAAACTGTAAACGGAATGGGATTGGTATGGTAATATGAACAAGGGTGGTTCAACTTCCAAGCAATACTACGTTCTGTATAAGCTCCGGTTTCTGGGAAGAACTAATCGACGCGTCACAAATATTAAAAGCAATTAAAGAGATGCGATTGGCTATTAAAAATTAATTAATCAATCACAACAGCTAGTCATAATCGTAATCACATTATTTTGCAATGTTTTTTTATTTAAAAAAACTGGGTTTAATGTAATAGTATTTTTCAACTAGGAACTTTTCGTAGCAATAATATCTATTTATTATATTTTTACTTAAAAATACGTAGACCGTAGCGCGGCGTAGCACTTGCTACGAAACGGAGATGAGTTCTTGAAAAACTTTACATAGGTACCTACTACCTACTTAGGTAAATACTAAAACTTTATTTCAGATCTATCTAAAAAGTAAAATTTAAAAAAAAAATCCCCCGAGATATATATTTCTTGCGAAAATACCCCGATTTAAACGGTAAAACGCCCATAGCTTTTAAACGGCTGAACCGATTTACATCAAACATAGCTAAGAACACTTTCGATAAAGTCACCTTTCAAATTAAAGAAATACCGGCCAAGTGCGAGTCGGACTTCGCACATTTAGGGTTCCGTACCAGACCGCAAAATTAAGTTGGTTGTAATAGGACAAATGAGGGAATTTCTAAGAAAATATTTTTTTAAACAAATAACAGTATTTATCTACTCAACGAGTTCTAAACAACGATACCTCACTCGACGGGGTATACATAATTAAAAAAAATTGCGCCTTCCTTTACTTGTACGGGACCCATAAAAAATATTAAAAAAAAAATTGACAATTTGTATGGCTTTGGGTCAACAAGATACTTATACTGTGAAAATTTGAACACTGTAGCTCCAACCGTTTGGCTGTAAAACAGCGACATAGTGGCAGCAATAGGGCTCCATTTGGACCCTTCGGATACGGAACCTTAAAAAACAAAATCAAAATCGGTTCATCCGTTTAGGAGCTTTGATGCCACAGATAGATACACATAATATACGCAAATACACAAACACACAGCTACACACTTCAAACTTACAACACCCCCTCTTTTGCCTTCGGGGGTTAAAAACAAATGTGTTATTAACACATAGAATTAATTTTTTTTTTTTAATTTAGAAGGCAGCTTTCTTCTCTCCACTCAACTCAATCGTCATGACAACGGAAAAATACCCTCGATTAATGTCTATAGTACGAGTGTGAATGGCTGAGTCGAGTGGAGAAAATGGTTTTGAGTACCCATAGGGGGAAATGTTTTAAGCCGTCAATCACGCATTATCTGCAAATAATAAAAAGTCCAGCGTCCCAAACAGTAATGTCATAGAAAACTACAAAAGCTTACTAATTGGCAAAGCTTCAAAGGTATAAAAAAGGTCCATCTTATAATAAGTATCGGCCAGTGAAAGGTAATCTGATATTATTTGATCGATTCCCGCCAGTGCATCTCCCGACTCCCAGTGAATCGGGAGCACATTTGATGAATTCTCACGATGCGTTTGGGAACAAGGTTTTTTCTCGTTTCATTGCTCTCGCAAACAATAGATCACCGAGCGCGGATGCAGGGAGGGTTGGAAGTACCGCGCCGCACCGACCGACCGATGTTCGTGTGTTTCGTTGCGTACAGAGAGTGACAATGGTGTGTATTGGCCTAAATAACTTACGTAGTAGATACATTATTTCAACTTTAAGTGGAAGCTTTTGTAAATAACGTAGCTGTTGGTTTTCAAATGCTCTAAACATTGCCTTATAACCGATATTTTCGTTACGATTTTTTCAGAATATTTCGAGATTTCAACTTTACAATTCCCAATCGGACTCCAAACTATGTGAGCTAACTTTCTTGAAATCTAATTTAACCTCTTCCCTGTCCAATGAGTCATATATGATTCATGTGCAGCAAGGCGCGAGGGAATGGACGAGGAGCACAGCACATGCGCGGTCACTAGGCGACCCTCCAGCCGAGCGTGCAGAGCCACGCCATTGTCAAATAAATCGCAAAAAATTGCCACATCATTTCAGATATTTGTTTCAAAATTTTATAATGCGATCTAAAGATGTAAAAACGTGATTGTTTATCTATTGTGTCTGCTATGTGGACAGTAAACCTGTTAATAGATAAATTCAATATTTAACTGAAAGAACTTACAGAACCCTCGTATTTGTTACCAGTGGGCAAGTCTGTGCAACCCCAGTATACATGTGCGGCTTCCCGGCGCTCCCTGTTCCGTCTGCATGCTACAACTTGTTGTTGTGAACCAGTTCCTGAACTAAGGTGACCTGTCAAATTACTTCCTCAATTATTTATGCATTTTATGCACTTTATTTTTTGCATAACACTGCACGTCACCGTACCTGCATAATATTCTTTTTGATATCACTCGGCATATTATTTGAATAAATAATGCTTAGTTGTTACAGTTTCTAAAAGATTATAAATATTATAATTTTTAGGTGTATGCAGATAGTAGGTAGGTTATAGGTACCCCGAAATTTGCATTCATGAAAATTAAGTACCTAGTTATGGTAATTTTATGTGATATGAAATTATATCTATTGTTATTTAAAGTATGAAATATTTTGCTTACTAACTTACCTACTCCATCCCAAAAAATCGATGAATAAGATTACATTACCACCGTCTAACCGTGAGCAGTGCTGGCCCAGTGGTATCGGCCGCGACTTACAAGTTGTAGGCCGTGGGTTCGAGCCCCGGCAGGCACTTTACTTTGTGTATCACCACTGCTCTCAAAATGGTGAAGGAAATCATCCTGAGGAAACCGGCATGTCCTAGAACCAAAAATTCGAAGATGACATCATATGATTACGGCCCATTCCCTCTCACAGAGAGGAGGCCTGTGTCCCAGCAGTGGGAACATTAATAGGCTGATGATGTGACCACCGTCTAAAGCCCAGTTTTTTGATGCGTAGTTAACTCAACCAATAGTCAAATATGCTAACCAATGGTTTCAAATTTCGGTAAAACGCGTTTATTCATCAATTGTTGGCATCACAAATGTTTAAATAAGTTAAAGATTTAGAGACTAACAATAAACGAGTTTTACCGAAATTTGCAACCATTGGTTAGCATATTTAACCATTGATTGAGTTAATTTGAGTTAACTACGGATAAATAAACTGGGCCTTACGTACGCTTCCAACTAACATTCCCTATTAACTCAGTAGTACCTGGGAGAAAATATAGAAAACGACGTTTTCTAAAAATGAAACCCAGCTAGATCGATTTATCGCCCCCGAAATCCCTTGCATACTAAATTTCATGAAAATCGTTGGAGCCGTTTCCGAGATTCAGAGTATATATATACATATATACAAGAAATGATCGTTTAAAGGTATTAGATAGATATATTTTTATTAGCACTCATCCTGTACTAACAACACAGCTGCTTAATGAAGCTTAAACTCTCTGAACTTTGCCCACACTGTGACCTGTGCGTCACAATCCGTAAAATGTAAATCAATCTATAAAGCTCAGTCATATCGATATCAAAACAATCAAAAGTCGGGCACCGAGCCAGATCAAATTGGAATTGTCTCATTATCTGTGATACATTTCGCTTGAATCACGAGTCGGGAATGTGACCGGACCGGTACAGTTACCCATATCCTACTGCACACACTGTAATGATTATCCTCCGTATTTAATAAAAGACTCGACGGAAGCTGCTACCTGTCTCGTGAGAATTGACAGCGGATGTTGCAAAAGGTGCCCCCGTTTTTTGTAAGTGTTACATATTGATGAAATGGGATTAAGGGTGATTCCGACTCCTGTTTAGTCATTCCTGAGAACTGCTCTTCCACTTGTGATTGAACAATGGTACCTATGTAGGGAAATAGTGGTATGTCTATAAGTAGAATACCATGTTCTTATGTGATATTTAAAGTTATGTCGAACATACATATATCCTGACCTTAAATTGACGACTTATTTATTTGTAAGTTAAGTGGCGATTGTTCGATGTTTTTTGACCTCATCAGCAAGCAAGACCGTAAAAAAATCATATCTGAAATCTCCATAGAACAAAACTTCATAATTTCAAGCTATAATACGTGTGAAATTCTTTTCCCTTCACCTGCTACAGTGTCGCGATTAAAAAAACTCAGAACAAAAAACACAAGAAGGAAACATAAACGGTGCCGGTTATGATGAGTACGTACCATCATACAAAAAAGTATTTAGAGTTGTGCACTTGTGAGATCCGTTCCCACAGTGCTTTATCGATCATAGGAACATCATCTGTGAGTACAATATCGTGCCCGCCTCCATTTAAGACGTAGAAAGTTCAGTAACCTTGATGTTCTTATCTTTATCATAATAAGGCATTAACAATATAAAAGCAATCTATCATTTGAAATTAATATGATCAGTGATCGGCGGCGCGGCGGCACGGCGGAGCGGTGGTGTGTTCACCGGCACTCGATATCTGCATGCGCCCGAATGGCGGTTAATCAGGTGGCCCGTTATATTACATTGTGCTCGCCGTGAGCTCCAACCTGAGAGAACAGGTTGCTCCAATGACAAAGGAGCAGATTCCATCGTCCGCAATCCGCGTCTCCGAGCCCCACATTATAAATAGTCCGTCGAAATAATCCGTTGCTACGTGTCAGTGCGGCGCCCACCAACGTCGGCCGGTACACTTCCATACTTAATGATATCTAACACAAAAACAATTCATAAAAAACTGCTAACAGTGAACATTCCGTTTCCGCGTGCAGCTTTGACCTCACGGTGATGGATGGTCTTCCAATTATTAATAGTTTATCTTCGTAATAGATGGTAATAGCTGCGACCGCGATCGATATTAAAATCTTACGGTGTCATCTTCTCATTAATTTTTGTTTCGATTTTAAACGAGAACTAAGAAATAGGCTCAATCAAATATGATTATTGACTTTGTTAAAATGCTTTACTCACGTATAAGTGAAGATACTTAGATATATCGCACCCTAGGATATCAAACCCTTTTTCTACCTTGCTTGATGGACTAAAATTTGGAAAATTAGTTGATTATCGGCTTAATATCGAATTTTGTTCCCTTTCTTTTAAATTGGCGTTATTCTGTCTACGAACTTTTATTACACGATAAGAAAATACGAGCTAGCGTGTTAAGAAAATTGCTGCCGGTGGTTTATTTTTAAAGCAATAGGACTAGATTGACAAATCTACTGGCCCTACATCACATCACATCATCAGCCTATTAATGTTCCCACTGCTTTGACACAGGCCTCCTCTCTGTGAGGGGAATGGGCCGTAATCCACCACGCGGGCCGAATGCGGGTTGGTGGATGTCACATGTCTTCGTATTTTTAGTTCCAGGACATGCCGGTTTCCTCACAATGTATTCCTTCACCGTTTTGAGAGCAGTAGTGATGAAATAATTTACACAAAGTAAAGCGCCTGCCTGGGCTCGAACCCACGACCTACAACTTGTAAGTCGCGGCCGATACCACTGGGCCACCACAGCTCTCATACCCCTACATACTGCCTATTATTACAAACAGACATGCTTCCGTTTAAAACAACGTACATATAAAAGTAAAATACAAAATACTAAAAGTGTCTGACAGCACACTCACTTGACCCAGCTATTCTAACAACGCTACACTAGAGGAGTAGATAGACATTAGGGACTAATATAAACCATATTTTCCCACAAAAATATTTCTCACAGATGAATAATAAAGAAAACTAAAGTCTTGAGTAATAATCGTAAAATACAAACAATCGACTTTCATTTTAAAACAAGGATGTTTGCGCCACCTGCGAGCCAGGCGCGGCGGCCAGACGGGGAGGGCGCGCCGGCTCCACCGTGCTTTACTGCCGGAACAATGGACCAAAGGCCACACTATATTGTCGCTACAGCACGTGGTGCAGTTAACACGCACAATGACTTTGCGACCACCTGATTTAAATTACTTTACTACTTAATTCTCTTAACGTGACTGTAAGACAACGAAACAGTCTTCCGGCGTCCCTCTGTCTCTGAATTCACACGACTCAAAATCTTCAACCATTCAAACAAACAGGTTCATCGAATTCTTATTTGTATTGTTTTGTTTTACTCCAGATGTTAATTTCGTTTACATTTACCTTCTTCTGTATGAAACATGAGTAGATTATTATCTTAAAACTGCTTAGTAACAAACAGTATATCCTCTATAGTTGTAGTATCTATGTGTATTGCTTCCAGGTGGCTTGCCTTCGTTTGGCTGAGTCACTTTGTGATAGCTGATATTACACAGTTTAGCAAGCGGACCATTCCCTTTGTAGAGTGGACATACGCGGATTGATATGAAATGTTTTGAGTGCGTTCCGCATTTGTGATATACTACTTAAAACAAGTAAGACATTCACTTGTCACGACCATTTAATGGTATGAAATAAGCACAGGCCCCAGTAGTGACCCCTGTGGCACTCTAGCCCAGTAACGATGAAACTATGATTATGTATCATATATTCGTATTATATTCATAATAAATAATATAATTGGGCCATGAGATAACATTCTATGTATATACGATGACGAAAAATAAGTTACCAGACCAACTTATTAACTAACATCCGATCAAATGTCAATGGATGATACAAACTATTATTTTAAAGGTATATATTAAGTAATAAATAAATCACAATGATATGAACGCTTCAGTATGAGAGCCGCGTCGAAGCAGTCTATTTTATAATAATGATACGGTTCATAAAATCATAACACCCATCAAGGTGGACCAAAATAGAATTCAGTTAGAATCACAGCTGGTGCGGTGAGCGCCACAGATCATAAGGCGATTACACACTATTATGAAACATAAATGATTGTAACGCCCTCACTAAAAGGGTTAGCCCGTGCGGCGGAAATTGATTTAAATTATGCTATTAATAATATTAATATGATGTTCCAGTAGGAGCACCTTTTTCAAAAAAGCTGCCCTGTATCATTACAAAAAATATTTAATTATAGACAACTGAATTAATTGTACGTTGATTTTTAGAAAATTTATTGAATTTAAGAAAACAAATATTAATTTTTGATTTACAAAATTTATTACCTATTGGCAATAAAGAAAGTAGGTAGTGATTAAAGTTTATTTAATTGGGCTTTGGTCAAACAGAACTGTATATGGGTTTTTAGACTAGTTTTTCATCACCTGCCGTTTAAAGATAGATGATCACTAAAATATACACAACTAAAAGATCAAAATCGAATCCCATCTAATCACAATGCAATAAACGTTTTCCTTTTCCTGTTGTTAGACAACTCTGAACTAAACCGGGAATCCTAGTATTTCTGTGACGTTGTTCAACTTCTGATCGAAATATCCTCTTTTCGTAGATGTCATAATATATGCAGCAATTGTAACCAGAATAACCCATATATTTCTTAATTACTGATGTACTAACAAACGAAATGTGCCAATCATAATGTACATTTTTAGATAGATTAGTAATCGACGCAATTTTAATGACAATTCACTCATTCGTAATCATTTACATACAAAAAAACTTAATATAGAAAACACAATGTTGGCGGTCAATTACTGACCCAGCAGGCGTTATCCTGGCCGCGGTTCAACAGATGGTTGTTTTTTATCGGTGGCGGTGATGGGGCGCTGAGCGGTGAGCGGTGCTCGGGCGCGGGGGTGCGTCCTATAACCGTATAATTACACGTTGTAGTTGCGCGCGCGCCGGCACGCACAATTGGCTTAAACGAGTGTTTGCTTTGATGTGCCGCCGGCCACGGCGGTTATCCACGTGCGGTCGCCACAACCCGTTCTCATGTTAAGCTTATTAAGAAGAGGCTACCCGTTTTACGGTTGTTTATACGTACGACAAGAAATGCCTTCACGTTGCAGATTTAAAAGGCATCTGGATAAAAGCACTTGGCGAATTCCACGTACCGCTTTATGTCTCTGAGATTGCCCACCTACTCCTAATCTGCGCGCGCTGCGAGTGCTGCGACTCGGTTCCTCGCCTCTCATTATGTATGTAAGTATATGCGTTATGATTAATCAATATAAACATCGTGTCAATCGAGCAACACTCGTAACTGTGCCGTGTACTATCTATGTCATCTGTTTGTTATAAAGTGTACAGTTATGTCGCACAAATGCCAAGGGCTACATCGATCAACCCGGGTTGTCGCAAGTGGTTCTTAATCGACAGCCGTAGTCGAAAGTTGAGTAGCGACATCGTGATGCCAAACTTAGCCTCCTTCTTCGTACCAGTACACATAGCGCGTTGTGAAAAAGTCGCCTCGCTCGTCTCGATAACAACTGCGACACCGCATAAAATATTATTAATCTTCAGATCGTGACTAACGGTTTCGGATCATCGTTTACATGAGTGGAGGACGGGAAGAAAAAAAAACAAGTATCGGAGCAACTGTTTGCACAGCGAAGCTTTCAAAAGTGCGCAAGTCAAGCCGATGGCATATTAGCAATGCAAGTGGGTCCACTCTGCTGAAATTCCTTGACCCCAAATCTTTGTAATACAATTACTGAAAATATCATGCATGGCCAAGTAGAAAAGTTAAATTATTTTATGTAAACCAAAACAAACAAATAAAAGATAGGGTCGTTTTTCATTTCGACCGTTTCTTCGAAAAGATCGAATATAATAATATTATCAATAGTTTTATTTGTAGAACTAAAGCTATTAAAAATAAGAAATGATTCCGGTATCAGTTATAATTATCTAAATAATGTGTGAGATTGACTTTAGACCACGTCATGACGTCATCAATTCTAGACAAGCAGTATACAGGATGATTCGCAAAAACAGTATTTTGGTTTATTTCATATCCTTAGTTGTTTATTTCATTTATTCATTCATAAACAATATACATTGTGTTTGAACATATTATCATTAAATTATTATTTCTACAAATCCAAATAATACAAAAAAAACAACATTTCACTACTTAATAATTAATAAATTCAATGTCAAAAAAATAATAATCAAATTCAATATAATAAAGAAAGTTATATAGTTATAAAAATTTAATGTCAACCTTACAATTATCTAATACAACAAACAAAAGAAAACAACGAAAATCACTACATGTCAAAGAAGTTAATAGATTCAATGTCAAATTCCGTATAATTAAAAGGTCAAAAACAATTAAAGTAATATAATACAACATAATAGTAACAAGGAAACAATAATAGAAAAGTCACAACAATACACCACAAAACGAGAATAAGCCCTTCTCTCTTATGCCTACAAGTCTTCAACTGAGTAGAGACACCTATCTAACAGGAACGCTCGAAGCTTTGCTTTAAATGACGATGTGTAAATTAAACTTTTTAAGTGAATTGGCAATTTATTGAAAATTTGCACTGCTTGGTATTGCGGACTGTGTTTCACAATGTTGAAATGGGTTTAAATATTCATTTCATTAATTAAGTTTATAATAAAGTATCTAATTATTGTAATTTGAAAAAAATATAATTATATTAATCCTGCTCATTTTAGTAATGTTATTATGAACTGCTTTATTGACATACCCCTGATCAAACCGTTTTGACTTATGAAAGTGTTATATTGCATGGATAGTGGGATTTCTTGTATGGAATCCAGAGATATTTTCGGTCTGTCGATCATAGATCACCCTGTATGTTCACCGATGATTTAACGACGCGATGAATGCGATCGCCTCATATGTTACGATTGGATATCTGTGGCAGGTGTTATAGATCGGTCTGCTAACACACTCGATGTACCTCGTGCCCCCAAACCGCCGATGAGTCTACTTAACACCTTGATGGATCGTTTTGACCGTACAGATAGTTTACACCGCTAATGAAACATAATAACTGTTGATAAGTATCATAAAGTGAACATAATGGAATTAATCACGGACCTTAAACGTTTAGCTAGCCGCACTACCAGTATCTGTAATCTGCTGGTGATTTATTTACACCTGCTACGATATTGTTCAGCCACTGCTCCTTATACGTACCAAACAGATACGGTTAATCTCGTTTAGTGTTCGTAATAGTTCTAAATAGTAATACATGGAACAATGAAATAAATTACACTTTAACATTGTGGGCACGTTATAATGGTAGAATTACACAATTACTGGCGAACAATTAATGCTAAAAGTATTGGACATTGTAACATTGACCCGCAGCAATGCTTGTAGCAACCTTTCATGACACACAGCGATCAAAGTTACACAACTTATTAATCCGGTTCAACACAAGAAGTTGCGGTAAGCATTCTCTTTATTAAAAGTGTATTGTTTTACATTTCATATTGCTCCATGCGTTATTGAATACGTCTGTATCTAGGCTAACCGAGATAATGATAGATAATACGGCACAATGAAGCACGCGCCGCACCGTGCACCGGTTCGTTAGTGTAACTGTTGAGTCACGGACCCAAAGATCACCTGACGGGGTGCTTTTGACAGTGCGCGAACCAGCTCGCACGCGCGCCTCCGCCGCTTTGCACTGCAGTGCACACACACTGCCCACCTAACTGTGTCTGGACCACTACTACACATACACTGTAAGCACAAATACTATCACACATTATATCCGTGCTCTAACGCAATAACTCTTAAAAACATAATTATAATTGCTCAAAGTGAAACATCACAGTTTATGTATCACTGTATAAAAATAAACTGCGCGTTTTATCAAAATTACGTGTTGAAACTCACAACAAAACATCGAAATTAGCACCTTGTTACTGCATCCCGAGGGTAATGCCTCTATAATCAAAAAGGTAGCAATTTAGCGTTTACTCGCCAAAGCAAAAAGTGTGAGCAACAAAAAACAACAAAATGAGTGTGAAGCGAAGTTCGAAATGTTCTTTATTAGATAAAAATTACATGAAACTCCGTTCCGTTTATTAAATTCGGCTATTAAGTTGTGTAGAAAATTACACTCTTTTAAGTAGCATCTCGTTTAAGATGAAAAGGTTTCCATCAATGAATCTAAGGATGAACGCCATATCATAAATATTATATTAGACGAGCAATTTTGAAAAAAAAAAAAAAAAAAAAAAAATATCAAAAAACCCGACTGCTTTAAAAGCCAACTAAAAAGACGTAAACATGAAAAAAACATGCTGTGCAGTCGGAGGATACATATTCGCGAGCTGGCTGACCAAAACCAGATGTATCCTCCGACTGCACAGCATGATTTTTTCTTGTTTACGTCTTTTAGTTCGCTTTTTTTATTTAACATGTTTTTCGAATTAGGTACATTTAAACAAATAAGTGTTGTATATTTTTGAAATTGTCTCTTAAAACCCTTTATTTTGATACCTACTTTAATTGATGGTATAGGAAGAAAAAAAAAATGGGTCTCCACAATATGGCGCCCAAGAGCCGCCATTTTTCTATTTTCCAATTATAATGTAGCCAGTGACACTTGCAAGATTAAGACGAATCGATTGACGTACGAATCATCAAAATCGGCCAACGCGTTTGGTCTCTGGAACGCCACATAGAAACAAACATACATATAAACGTACATACATATATACATACAATGTATGTATGTATATATGTATGACTGATAAACACATTACCCTCCTTCGGCAGTCGGGTAAAAAGTGTTTATTCGCCACAAAAACGACATACAATTTTTTAAATTTTTCCTTAAATTAAACCCTTAACGGTAGTATTAGTAAGTACTTAAATTATGTTAGTATAGGAAAATAAGATTAAAATAAAATACCAAATTTGAGGGCCTAGTAGGATGATGAGTAAGTACGAGCAGATGCAAGTTTGGAAGTTGTACGTATTGTAATCAACGTTTCTGCACGTATTATAAGTTTTTCTTTTAAATAAATGGTTTCACACAAAATCTTTCTTATTAGAATACAGAAGTAGTGAACTTTCCAGCTAGGTCCGATGTTCAGGCACACATTGCTGGTCATTGCAATATTTTCAATTGTGCAACAATAATTACGTACCCATTCTGAAAATGTTGCATTTGACAGGTCAGCGGAATGATCACCTCTCTCGAGTCCTCTTTGTAATAGATAGCGCCGACCTTCGACGGCGTGCGGCGACTTCACGACTTTACACAAAGACTGTCAAGAATAATTAAAGTAATTACTGTTTACAGTAATTAATGACCCACATAACGTGATATGGTTTGATTGATCTCGGAACTGTGACGAGATAATTGTGGCTTGCTGGCGTTATTGCCACACGCCGTCTTGCAGACGGTTTTCAATTAATGAATACGTAGGTACCCACTCCGCCATCATACATCGCCTATCATCGCGTTGTGAAACGTTTTGTTCCAAGTCTTTTATATTTCAATTGTTTTAGCGCTATAACGATAGAGTGCCGGCTGACACTAAGTACTATGTTTTGCATGCAACGAAATCCGATTGCGTTTTTATTTAACACACTCTATGCGGTCATGACAGGTACCTAATTAGATAAATTGTTTCAATTTGAAACCTTAAAGGTGTAGGTACTAAACTTACAGTCACAATCTTTTGCTTACAAAACTTATTTGCAGAGGCGTAATTTTCTAGAAACCTCGTAAGGTAACAAGGGTGATTAGTGGGGCTTTTAAATAAGATCTTCGAAGCATCGTCTGCAGGGTTATCGATTGTAATTCTGTGTGAGTAGCGGCGCTGCGGCGCGGAGAGCGCGGGCCGGGCGAGGAGATAGCCGGCGGCTATCCGCGTACATAGACACTGCATTAGGGCTCCTGCGCCCGCCCGGCGGCTCCTTTGCCGCCATAAGCGCATTTAACATGTAATCGCGCTTGCATTTCTCTTTTGTGCACACAAATAAAGACTAAAAGAATAGCTTAAAAGGCAGTTAATTATTTAAGCCCCGTCGCAATATACATGTAAATATGGAATAAGTGTTAAGCGCTTGCTTTTAGATATTACAGATAAGGTCAACTTAGATTTATGCATGCCGTACTTTACTATTGTGCACCGTATCAGTTGAAAGTTTTCTTCTTAGAGATTAGGTATTCTTTGTTTATATGGTCGTAGCAAAGTAAAACTGGTGGTGAAACTTAGTAACGTTTTGAAGTCACCTGTTTTCTAGACCGTGGTGTGGCCTCTAGGAACATTAAATCTCACTCTAGCTATAATTAAAGTAACGTGTACATACGTAGATTATGTAAACATCACAAAAACCGCTAAAATCTGAAACAACTCGAGTGAATCACTAATCAAGGACCTAACGAGTCTTAATTCGTTTTCTGAAAAACTTGAAGGACAATGAAGTTGTTTTAAATTAAATCGTTATAAGGTTTGGTTCTGGCTGGGAGCTGTGGTACGTTATTAAAGACAGCGGCGGCGACAGTTCGCGTGGGCGCGATTGACTCGTCAGCGGCTATCGAGCCTCACTTAGCGCTAACGTGGCGCGCGCGCTTTATCGTAGCGCTGCGCAGACGCCGCCGCCTGCGCTTGCGCTTCCAACATTCACTTAACTCAATCTCGACTAAATTAATATAAAGTATTCAACAGACATCCTCGCAGAAGAACTGCGATTAAACAAACGAGGAAAGTCTATAGCGGCATAGGAAAGAGCTTTTATTTAGTGTTTTTTTTTTAAATATTATCTGACGCTGCTTTAAATTTTTATTTCTAACTAGAATCTTTGACGTATCAATGAGAAAAACCTACGCTAGTAGCATTAAATTCTTAAAGGATAGACGTGGATCTTGGTAGAAAGTAGAACCAGAAAAAATTGCGTTACAAAAAATCTTTTTACCCGACTGCCGAAGGAGGGTAATGTGTTTATCAGTATTTGTATGTATGTATGTATGTTTGTTCCTATGTGGCGTTCTAGGGACCAAACGCGTTGGCCAATTTTGATGATCCTTACGTCAATCGATTCGTCTTAACCCTGCGAGTGTCACTAGCTACATAAAAATTGGATCATAAAAAAGTCGCGGAATTTGGGCGCCGTATTGTGAGGCACAATTATTTTTTTTCCAATCCCATGGTGTGGGGTATCAAAAAAGGGTTTTAAGAGGTGATTTCAAAAATATATAACACATGTTTAAATGTATCTTATTCTAAAAAAATAACTTAAAAGTTAAAAATAAAAAAAGTTAATTAAAAAAACTGACCACTGACCTAATGCTGACCAAAACCAGATGTATCCTCGAACTGCACAGCATGATTTTCTCCTTGTTTACGTGTTTTTAGTTCGCTTTTTAAGCAGTCAGTTTTTAGTTTTTTTTAATTAACTTTTTTTATTACTAATGAATTTAAACTACCAACAACATTATTTCCTACATCTCGAAAACAGCCACAACCCGCACAATAAGACCAAAACTGTATTCTAACTAGTTTGCACGATATAAACGAGTGGTAAATTAGCTCCTTGAATCTATTCTTGTAGTGAAATAAAGCCACTTTCTATCTTTTATTTAGTGTCGCGCTGCCAAGCCCTTTTATCTCGCTTGACAAAGAGGCGGGTAATTGCCATTCGTACTGCGCCAGGGAATTCATTAAAACTTGATAAAACTATTTAAATATTAAGGCTAGGCTAAGTACCTAACTCTACTGTAAAATTGAATGCGTATCTAATGATTATTCATATTTTTTATCATTTTTATATTTTCCTAGTAATGTGTTTTTCTTTGTTAAGCTTGATTATATTCTCTATTTCTATCGTCTAGAGCAGTGGTGGCCCAGTGGAGAGCAGTGGTGGCCCAGTGGTATCGGCCGCGACTTACAAGTTATAGATCGTGAGTTCGAACCCAGGCAGGCGCTTTACTTTGTGCAAATTATTTCATCACCACTGCTATCAAAAACGGTGAAGGAAAACATCGTGAGGAAACCGGCATGTCCTAGAACCAAAAATTCGAAGACGTGTGACATCCACCAATCCGCACTGGGCGCGAGTGGTGGATTACGGCCCATCCCCTCTCACAGAGAGGAGGCCTGTGTCGCAGCAGTGGGAACATTAATAGGCTGATGATGTATTTCTAACGTAGGTAGTACTTTTATTTTGTATGCAATCATGTTTTTAAGGTTTAATATTTTACCTGCTTTTGTTTCGAGATTGCCAACTTGTTTTTGTTGGTGTCCGTCCGCCAAACGCGTATTTTTTTTTTCTAGTGCTGTGGTTTAAACTGGTCGGGGCAACCCCAAAACCAACCCGCGGGAAATCCGTAAACAATAATACACATAATTATCCCTATTTGTTCTTTTGGCCATACTACATGGGAAATAATTTATGTGAACCCTTTTAGCGACTGATTTGCGGGCACAGTTATAACCGCTCTGTATAATAATGGGTGCAATTTCCTTTTGTTCGTCTCGAGTGAATGTTTTGTCGATACCTAATCGCTCTCCCCTGTGAACTTGAAATGAAGCAATCCTGAATCTGGTACACTCATGAGAATATTTTTATTTGGTATGTTATTATTCAAATTTCCGATTGTGCCTTAATGAGGGGCTCAAAATTGTAATAACGGGTAGCGCTTACATTAAATTTGTTATATAATATAATGCTACAATATTAAAACGATTTGGATGCATAACTCTTTAATCGGACCAAGGTGTAACAAAGGACACAATTTTAACTTTAGGCAGCCGTTGAAAAAATAAAGGTAAAGTTACAAAAGGAACAATACAATATACATTACTATAGGCACTTATAACAATAACAACTATAGTATTCGTTAGAACGACTTAATTTAATGACAGGTATTATTTCATTTTTACTATTTTTTATACTGGTTAACTCAGAAAAGGTAAGCAAAAAAAAACCGGCCAAGTGCGAGTCGGACTCGCGCACGAAGGGTTCCGTACCATTATCGCAAAAAAGGCAAAAAACATGTTTTTTGTATGGGAGCCCCACTTAAATATTTATTTTATTCTGTTTTTATTTGTTATTATATGTTGTTTTTTGTTGTTATAGCGGCAACAGAAATACATCATCTGTGAAAATTTCAACTGTCTAGCTATCACGGTTCATGAGATACAGCCTGGTGACAGACAGACAGATAGACAGACGGACCGCGGAGTCTCAGTAATAGGGTCCCGTTTTTACCCTTTGGGTACGGAACCCTAAAAATGAAAGTTATATAAAAACATTTTAATTAAATATTTATTAATTCACTTGGGACTAACAAAATAGCGTAGAATCATCTTAAATTCATTAGGGAACGTAAATGGGTATTGGTTAATGAAAATTAATCGAGGCTGGCACGCTTGGAGTGAAGGGGTGGTCGCACAACAGTGATGTGATGAGCGGCACTAATGCGTGCGCGCAGCGCAGGTAACACCGGTGGATCTACACGTTATTTAGGTATCGCTTTTTATTACCTTTTGAATATTTTACAAAAAGGAGGCACATACTGGACGATTTTTTAACTGAGATAGTATGGGGAAATACGAAATCATTAAAGATATGGGCGTAATTCACGGTGAGGCAGAATGGGACCCGCCTGAAGCCTCCTGAAACCTGCCCAATCCACTCTGGCTTCAAGCAAAAAAATTGCATGTATAAGTAAAACTTACCAAACAATGCCAAAAAAAACAGTGCAGTTAGTAAAACGCAGTTTGGAGTTGCAGAGTTTTATGTATGTAAAATGTAAACGAAGGATTCCTAAATTTTCGAGCTCGCTTTGCTTACTCTTGCATCCTACATTCTCATATTTATTACTATTGTAAGTTATTACTGTGTAAAGTTTCGGGAAACCAAGACAAATTCCTTCTATATCTTACGAATTCGGATTTAACCATGTGGAACATTAAAAATGTATATCTTTACAATTATATCTCTCTTCAATTAATTTGCCAGGAGCATGTAATCATAGCCCGGACAGAATAAACTTGAAACGTTAATCACGATGTTACTTAGAGGTAGGTATCTAATCAGTGATTAAAACAACACTACTTTCATTTAATTAACTTGAATAAGCGAGAGTATACCGTACTACCAAGATATTTATAGACTTTATCTCGCACTCTCCGAATGAAAGTGACCTAACTCAAAAAATAAATTTTGAGGGAAATGCGCACGCTTTAAAAAAATATAAAGTACTAAAGTGACCGTTGTATGTTGGCTGTTTCTTTCTTACTCATAATTCGCGGTCTTTTTGACCACAGGGTTTTAGAATAGGCTTTTTAAGGGTACACTAGTCGACGGCACGAACTATTTTGTGCGCGGGGTTAAAATGCATGCTATATCAACCGACAACACTTGCGGAACAGATAGAAGCTGTTATGAGCAGTAAGAAGTTAGTTCGCGTACATACGTACACACTTTTGCAAATTTGTAGCGAAATAGATGATGATTTAGAACGAAAACGAGCGCGCGTAATTTTATAAACAGACCTTAGGTAGTCTGGATATCATGAAAAAAGGACTGAATGTATCTGTTCAAAATAAAATTATTTGCATTGTTGAACTACTAATATATCTCTGTATGGAGGCCGTTTTTCAATTATCCTTCTTCTTATGGTACTTATTTGCGCCCAAAGATGCGTTAAAATTAGTGTTGAAATAAGGAACTTTCGAAGCTCATAACTATCAAGTAAATTTTTTTTTTACTTTTTTGCTTCCATACAGGGCTAGATAATGATGAGACAAATTGATATCATTTTTTATTTAGAACGTACATCGTCAAACAGTGGAGTAAAAGCCAGACTACGTTTGTATGGAAGAATTTTCGACTAGTGTACCCTTAAGGTCAGTTTATAGCAAAATCAGAAATTACAGGAATTTTGAATTAGGACACTTTCATTCTAAGAGTTAACAAGTACTTCATAATATGTCTGGTAATGCTACCAATTTCGTCTATTTTCTATTCTAATCTTTATTTACCGAAATTGGAGGCTAATATACAGGGTGTCCCAGAAATCGACGTCAAGCCGTAAATGGGTGATAAACCAAGTTATAACAGTTCTCAGAAAAATACGAAAAAAAATCTATCTCATGTTTTTAAAAAACTATGTTCACTTTAAAAATTTACTAAAAAAATCAATCCCTGTAATGGTTCTTTAACTCCAATTGCTACAAATCCCATAATTTATCAAATTTTTTTATTATTATGTAATCTTGAATAATGCTTGTGTAGATTTTTGCCTAAAATTTAAAGCCAACTCCTCCTACTTAGAAGAAAATTAAACTTTTTCAAAACCAAATTATTCAAATTTACTGTTTCGCCCAACTTTAACTGACTGTACTGAAAAAAAAATGTACTACGCTAGTTTGGCAAGTAACATGAAAAATTGGCGCATTTAATAAGGATTCAAAAATGGTGTAACACTTGCTAGATTACGTTTTCAATAATTGGTCAAATTTTTTTTTGTAAATAGTATCGGTTTTTACCCAAAATGTCCATTTTCCTTAAAATGACTTTAGCTTACCTAAAGCTTTGCTAAACTCCGTTTCTAGTTCGATAGAGACGGAGAGAGTCATTTTACGAAGTGTGAGCGAGATAAGAAATCGAAAATTAAAAAATCGGCTAAATTCTCTATTGTTTTTGAGTACACTTTCTCTTTTACCGCTCCCCAGTAAAAAAAATCTAGGGGAGTTAAATCAGGCGAACGGGGTGGCCACAAGATTGTCCCACCGCGCCCTATCCACCTGAGCGGGTATTCTTCATCAAGATGTTCTCTTACTAAACGGGCATAATGCGCTGGGCAGCCATCTTGCTGGAACCACATTTCCCTGTAAACGTTCAGTGGCACGTCTTCTAATAAATCTGGTAAAGTATTTTGAAGAAAATCCAAATAAACTGCGCCATTCAAAATCTCTGGCAGCTCAAAAGGTCCAATTATTTTGCCATTTAGTATCCCGGTCCACATGTTTACTTTAAATCGATTCTGTGACTTATCTTGCCTCATCAAATTTGGATTTTCTACATGCCACTCGTGCAAATTGTGCAAATTCATGTAGCCATCTTTTTTAAATGTTGACTCATCGGTCCATAAAATCTTCTCTAAGAATCGAGGGTCTTCTCTGTGCCTTTCTAGCATCCTTTGGCAAAACGCAACTCTGGGAGCGTAATCCCGTGGCAGTAATGATTGTACTTGTACTTTTTTAAGATTCAGTGGGCGGTACTCTTAGATACACCTGTGTTTGTTTCGATTCCACGTACAGAAGCACTTGGGTCTTCTTGGACTGCTTGTAGTACGACGTCTTCGTACGGATTACGATGTCTTCCTTCACCATGTACTTGGTTAGGGAATCGTCCCTCTGATAGTGAACGGTGCACATTAATAAAAACTCGATGATCTGGGTGACGATTGTTCGGGTACCTCTCACGATAAAGTCTAGCGGCTGCATTGGCATTGCATCTGCATTCCCCATAAACGAGGTGCATGTTCGCATATTCCAATGCAGTGTACACAGCCATGGTAGTACTACACAATCACAGGATCAGCAACAGTCCAGAGTAAAGCACAGGTCGTCAGAAAGAGGAATTAAACAGTCCAAATCACAAGCAATTAAGTCCAGAAAACAACGCAAAAAGTGGTAAGTACGGAATCAACATGAACGAATACGGAGATGCGCAGTAAACAAAGCAGCGTAACGTACTGATTTGTAATTGTGTGTGCGTCTGCGCTTATAAAACAGAACAATAACTACTGCTGTCTCATTCGCACTCATCGGTAAATAGTATCTCCGTTTCATGATAAAGGTTGTGTCACTGATAAAGGTGGCGTCACTCTCTGTCTCGCTCACACTTCGTAAAATGACTCTCTCCGTCTCTATCGAACTAGAAACGGAGTTTAGCAAAGCTTTAGGTAAGCTAAAGTCATTTTAAGGAAGTATGGACATTTTGTGTAAAAACTGAGACTATTTACAAAAAAAAACTTGACCAATTATTGAAAACGTAATCTAGCAAGTGTTACACCATTTTTGAATCCTTATTAAATGCGCCAATTTTTCATGTTACTTGCCAAACTAGCGTAGTACATTTTTTTTTTCAGTACAGTCAGTTAAAGTTGGGCGAAATAGTAAATTTGAATAATTTGGTTTTGAAAAAGTTTAATTTTCTTCCAAGTAGGAGGAGTTGGCTTTGAATTTTAGGCAAAAATCTACACAAGCATTATTCAAGATTACATAATAATAAAAAAATTAGATAAATTATGGGATTTGTAGCAATTGGAGTTAAAGAACCATTACAGGGATTGATTTTTTTAGTAAATTTTTAAAGTGACCATAATTTTTTTAAAACATGAGATAGATTTTTTTTCGTATTTTTCTGAGAACTGTTATAACTTGGTCTATCACCCATTTACGGCTTGACGTCGATTTCTGGGACACCCTGTATATATATTTTTTATTATTGATTGTTTGTTTAGCCTGATAAACTAACATCATTCTTTTAGATTGAAGAAATAACACAGTTTTGTTCTTATAAGATTGGAATTATGGCATCTCACCATGTAAATTGGAAAACACTAAGGGAGGTCTTTACCCTGCAGTGAGACGATACAGGCTAAAAATAAAAAATATTCTTCCGTCGTAGTAAGTTCGAATACCTACTTGCAAATATGAGATAAACACTGCGTAGCTGTACACGGTGTGTTTATCTGTTGGTCGCATGCTGACGTCACAGCGTGTTTGTTGCGGCGCACGTGCGCACGCGCAGGTGACAGTATAGGTACCCGCGCTGCGCATCTGTGGCGCTTTGTGTATCTATCGCGCTTTTTCTGCTAACCTTTGATTCATTGTATTATTTGTAAATTGTAACCGTAGCACCCGGCCCTGGGGTCGCCTCGCAGGATGTACGTCATGTAGGTAGGTATTATAACGAACTCTACCAACGTGATTATAAATTCTTTTTTCTAGATTCTTTTGATGCAAGAGTGCAACGTTTTTCATTGCCCTTAAGTCAGAATTGCAGTAATGAAGCCGAAAAACCAAAATAAAGTTTTCAATCACTACATCACACACATCATCAGCCTATTAATGTTCCCACTGCTGGGACACAGGCCTCCTCTCTGTGAGAGGGGATGGGCCGTAATCTACCACGCGGGCCCAGTGCGGGTTGGTGGATGTTACATGCCGGTTTCCTCACGATGTTTTCCTTCACCGTTTTGAGAGCACTGGTGATGATATAATTTACACAAAGTAATGCGCCTGCCTGGGCTCGAACCCACGACCTACAACTTGTATAGTCACGGCCGATACCACTGGGCCACCACTGCTCTCCTGGGCCACCACTGCTCTACTGGGCCACCACTGTTCTCAGCAATACACTGCAATCAGTACACATAGCGAGAATTTAAACCATAAACAGTATTCAGGATTAATATTTGTGAAAATGGCTCATGGGTTCATTAGGCTACAGGCCTTTGCAGTTTTAAGAACCTGCAAAATGTCAGGAATGAGATAAAAATATTATTTTTTAATCATCATCCAAAACTATTCATTTTCCAAATGTTTTGCATAAATCGTGTCTTTGATTGATAACTAATGCCTTGAACTTTTTGGAGCGGGATAAAAAAGGTAGTATACCTGAACACCGTAAAAAAATCATCCAACGTAGCAGGCCAGGTCATTAGTTCCAATGAGTTTGGAATGCAAAAGCATCTCATCCATAAAAAATATATTGAAAAAGTAAAACACGTTATGGATTTGATCCTTATGTCAAAGTACTCAGCTGAAAAGTTTCTACCTAATCAGATCTTATTAAAGGTACAGAATCAGATAAAATACAGGTAACTTATATTTAAAATCCACCTCCACTCTAAGAATGTTGTGTTATTTCGTTAGCAAATTTTACAAAAACAGGTGGTCAATTATCCTACACTGCTTACAATTATTACAATTACAATACTCGAGACACATTTTCTGAACAGTTGTTTACTTGGATTTTGTTTGCGTGACAGTCTAGAGATAGTTGTGCTAAGGGCCAGTGCAGCGACAATTTCATATTTGCATATGTCACTGGAATGTGTCAAAGGAAACTGGACTGTATGTGGTGGTGATAAAGCGTTTGGTGGTGTAAAAGTTTTGTTTGATAAACAAAGTTATCTGGGAGCGCGAGCTTACTCACCGGTTGGCCGCGCACGTGCGCCCGCGCCGCGGCTGCGCTAATCGTTCCCAGATTAGTGCTCACCTAACAATCATGTCGATAACTTCCACTCTACACAAGACAAGTGCTAATTACACACTGTAACACGTTATGACAGTGTTCTGGCAACACTTTGATACATCGTATTATTTTTCTTTATAAAGACATCAACGAGCAAACTACACATTTTTAAATTTTTAATTGGGTAACTAAAATAAATTTTATAATGTTATATTTACCAAATAATGCATGGAATTATTGCTGAGCATTTTTTAAATATCGTACACTCGATGAGCGACCTTTAAAGATACAATCACATCACATCACATCACATCATCAGCCTATTAATGTTTCCACTGCTGGGACACAGGCCTCCTCTCTGTGAGAGGGGATGGGCCGTAATCCACCACACGGGCCCAGTGCGGGTTGGTGGATGTCACATGTGTTCGAATTTTTGGTTCTAGGACATGCTGGGTCTAATGTGTAGGTTTATAAATCATTTTTATATTTTCCTAGTTATGTGTTTTTCTTGGTTAAGATTGATTATATTCTCTATTTCTAACGTCTAGAGCAGTGATGGCCCAGTGGTATCGGCCGCGACTTACAAGTTGTAGGTCGTAGGTTCGAACCCAGGCATGCGCTTTACTCTGTGTAAATTATTTCATCACCACTGCTCTCAAAAACGGTGAAGGAAAACATCGTGAGGAAAGATACAATACTTCATTGAAATTATTTACATTTTACCAATAAGGCAATAACAAAAAGTATCGATATGTTCATTTTGTTATGGGTCAAACAGCACTAGAGCCGGCGTCTCGGCACGTAATCGTAAATATCAGACATTTAACACACAGTGGTCTCGCTGGCCGGTGATTATAAATAGATTGTTGCGATATAGACGACGTGTTTACAGCCGGTATCTGTCGATAGCTGATCCAATACCGACCACTAACGTCATGCAATTAACATCATGGAATGAACGCCGATCAGACAAATACGCTATGAATGAATCTGATAGCCGCGGTCAATGAATACTTGCTGACGCCTAACGTTTTCCTCGAGACCCCCGAAGCGTAATCAGTTCATTAGTCATGTTCCTTACTACTGCTACTACTCATAGTAGTCACTTCGATTCTTGTTTGTTGAATATTAAACCGGCTCTCCGTTCGAAATTATCTGAGCATTACAAATTCTAATGCACTTATTGAATATGAATAAGTTACTTTGGTACTTCCTCTTCTTGTAACTACGACTGCAACACTATTATTTAAGTACCTTGCCTCTAATTAAGATTATTGAGTCAAAAATAATTAGTGGGGTTGTTTTTAAAGAAATTGTATACTTCTAATGCACAAAGAAATCGTTATCGGAAATTTATAATTGGTATACCAAATAGTCGCTACTTAATTAGATATGATTTGCCTTCAATTCGATTTTTATATTAAAAATAAAATTATTCATTAAAAACTATTTTTTTTAACAAGCTTTTTTTCATATTCTTCAGCAAACCCTTTCATTTGATAACCATATCATGGCAGTGCATAAAACATAACTAGTCCGCCATCTTGGGCCGTCCACCATATTGGATTTAGAATGACGAATTTTAGCTAACCATGCTATGTCATGTATGTTATGTCATCCAAACTAAACGTGTATGCAAAATTTCATCTTTGTCGGTGGAGACTGCTTTAAAATTAAATTGCAAGATTTGACCCGTATACACTTACATACATACATACATTGCAAGTTGAAGTTGAAGTTAGTTGAAAGTTTGTAAAAAGAATCATCATTGTCAGTGATGAAAGTTGACGAAGTGACGAAGATTGTCAACCCCGATCCTTTGGCCGAAAAATAGGCCACCAGCCCTCAGTTCGCTTGACGATGTAAATAAGGTAAATATATTGTTCATCAGCAGCTATGAACCAACGAAGTTTCAAACACCTTGCCCTCTTTAAATTTAATTTTTCTCCGATGAACGTCCATCAAACCCACAGATTGTCAACCTTAAATCACACAAAAACGGTCGAACAGAAATGAAGTGCAGTTTGTAACAATATAATAAGGAGAGCGCGTCAGTTAACATCTTCACTCAGTTATCTGCGCTCGCGCTGTCAGTAACAAGAAATAATGATGTACGTATAATATTGCGCATTGCGTGCAGGAAACGATTGTAAGCAATACCATAGCGCTGAGGAACTGCCGCAAGTTATAAGCTGCCTAACAGCCGCTGGATTTTAAAGGATATAACTGTCATATCAAGGTGAACTTAATGTAGCCACAGTCTGTTTTTTTTTGCGGTGGGTAATCCAATGACTTCTCCCGCTCTGGGTGAAGCGGGAGGGCGTGTCAGACTTTTACTGACTAAAATCCACCCGTGTTCCTTCAGTTACTTGTGCCAGGGCCGCGGTAACCCTCTTTGAAATTTATCCGCGACCCAGACAGGCATCAGCCCTAGCAGTTCCCATCAGTTTTGCTGACATCTCTTAGGGGTGCGCGTGGAACACCACGCGCCGTCGACTCGAGCGTGTTCCTTATCGGACGGCGATCTACCCATTACTTGCCGTCTGCAAGCCAGCGCCTACGGTGGCCGGGAATTGGCTTGCGACTCCCGACGCCCGGGACATCACCTGCGGTGGCTAGGGGCGTGAGGGCTTCTCCGTTGCGTCTCCCTCACGCTTTCCGCCTCCTCCTCCTTTACAAGCATTACTGCTTCGCAGAAGGAGGAGACAGCTTGCCATGCCCTCTCACTCAATTGCAATGCCCATGCCCATGACTAATGTAGGCACAGTCTGGGCAATTAAGTGTTTCCTACAGTTGAATGTCAAATGCAGGCCATAAAACGACAAGTTCAATTTGTCAGTTGTCTATGTGACAGTGACAGATAGTTTCAACCTTAATGAAGCTTCATTAGTTTCTGGGATTATAATGAGAACTTTCCGACTTTATATCTTACATATATTCTTTATTATGTAGTTTACACATAAACTGATAAACCTCGTTCAACTTAAGATTCAGTTGATAACCAACATGATGCACTATTTACTCTACTAGTGGTCTGGCATTGAGCTGAATTGGACCTATTTGGCGCAGCCGCACAATAATACTGTCTTTACAAAAATCTTTTTTATAATTGTACCAACCTACATTGTGTATTGCATTTCGTGCAAAATAAATATTATTTCTTTCTTACGAAATAAATTGTCTCTTATGCATTTCAAGTTTAGAATAACAACGTGACCCCGACAAAAACACGAAATGCGACTTTATTTTGTAATAATGATAGAACATATTTCGCCGCTGACTTGCACCGCTGCGCGGGAGTGCAGATCAGATCGGCGCGCGGGCGCCGCTTGGCGATTGTTCCTCCGTCCGGCGCGGGCACGACGAGCGACATGTCACTGCTATGTGCTAATAAGATATATTGACATAACTCGCCAGTTTTGACTCCAACTGCATTTAACTGCACCCTTTATTACCTACCTACTCACTCATGTTTAAAGGTGTCCGTTGCTGGGTGTAGGGTTCCCGTAAATATCGCCAGTTCACCACATTGACTGGTCTTGGACTTCTCCACGAGCCACGGGTCCTCACCAGGCCTTCGATCTACCTTGTTGGAGGTCTTCCAACGCCATGACTTTCGGTACGCGGTAGTCACCCCAGAAACTTACACTACGCTTGCTGTTTATAACTGCTGATGATTATATATACATTTGTTTTTTTTTTTTTTAATACAATTATTTACCATCATCATTAGATAAGTGCATAGCAATTTTCATTCAGTTTGATTTGAGTATAACTACCTGCTTAAAAACAGTTAAACTGGGATCAATATTATTTGCATAAGATTTATTAAATTATCAGTAGAAACAGGACGTCATTTTGTCCACAAATAAAAGCAGAAAAAACCCGTTATTTTTCTTTAAAAGGTGTTTACGGTCAATGTTTAAATAATTGATGTATTTGAAGATAGATTTTTTCTAGACCACATCTGTCTGTCTACATTAATAAATCATAATGTATCATTTGATGCTAATACTATGCGGTCTAGGCAATTCAGAGAATCAGTTTTACAACAGGCTACAGATTTATCTAGCGCCAAAAAGTGTCAGGCGAGGTACTGACGTAGCTTATGAAAAAACGGTCGAACGCGTTGCGTGGGCGCACCGGGGGCAGGCTGCGCACGCGCCATCTCGTAGCGCTTCGAGTCTGAGGTAGATTTAAAGGAGCTAATGCCCGTCTGACTCCACCCTGGCCAAGTGGCCACTTGTTCCATTGTTTGTAATCCGTGCAAAATTGCGGAAATAGAAGCCAGTTCTATAACTAGTCCTATAACTATCGTAATAAATAATAAATTCTGCTATTATTGGGTTTACGTCGTCGCTACCAAGAATTGGTGCCTAGCTAGACATAACTAAGTTTTTGCAATAGTTTATTTACCATAAACTCTAATAATAAAATATCCCAATGCTAGTTTATTACCTGTTTTGGTGTCGTTGTATACTTACATGTTTGAATAACCAGGCTATAAAATATTTTCAAATCATAACTTTCGTGAGACACAATATTCATATTTATTCATGTCTACGACTGCACTGACGTATTCTGGTTTGCCCAACTTGTTCGGCAATCCCGAAACACACACGTAAATACCATAAGTACCGACGTAAATGATGATTGAATGCTTGATGGTACTGGGTTTAGTTATATGGAATCATCAGATACATAATATTTACAGTTTCGATAACCTATACATACCTAGATATGTAATAGTTTAGTCCTAGGTAATTGCCGATATCTATTGCAACAAAACATTACCTAAATGCCTTTAAACTTCCTCGTAATGGAACTAGTCCAGCTCCAGCTGTTACGGTAATTGTACAGGATCAATATCTAGACGAATGTGAATTTCGCAAGTCGATTGTGAGGTGGTCAAGTTGATCGATGATGTGTGCGCGTGCGGGCACCGCTTGTCAATTAGGTTAGCGGAGTTCAGGGCCTGAGCGGCTGGGCTACGAGCGCGCCTATCTGCGCCACGGATCTGGCGACGTTTACGCAACTTTATGTTAATAAGATTATACGAGATTTGTAGAAAAATCTTCTTACACAATTTACGTTCTCCAAACTTGTTCGATGAGCAGTAGGTACATAGCGGCACATAGTCACACACAAAGCATTCTTCACCTAAGTATTCGCACAAAAACTGGCATGTGCTAACGCACAGGTAGAACGGTGAGCACAATGCAATCGACTCTTTATGTCACAAAATAAATAAAAGCCGTTTCATATAAATTCTTGAGCACAAAAAATGTCGTAAAATAAAATCACAACGGCCTTCATTCATCTTGATCTTTTGTAAAACTTAATGAAAATAGACATGGTGGGGTATCACCGTTTTATTTCTTGGTATCAGAGAGCGACACAATCAGTTAGGTAGTCACTTTTTTCATAAAATCCATTACAAATTGTAACTAATTACAATTGTTTTTATTTTTATATTAAATACCGTCGTGCAGTCTTCAAGATTTATGAGAGCTAAAGCTAAGTATCATGATAAGCCATATATAAAATAAAACCTACCTTTTTAGAGAATGAGACTGTGTTAATTTGATAAAAAGCATTTTAACAAAAAAATACTACCGACTTCCAAATTAAAAAACTACAAAGTGAAAAATAACTTTATTTTTGGAAGTCGGTGTCTTTCGTAGGTACCAATTTTATGTGTTATGGACACTGACTTCCAAAAATAAAGTTATTTTTCACTTTGTAGTTTTTAATTTGGAAGTCGGTAGTATTTTTTTGGAAAAAAACTTTTTACTTTTTAGTTGTACCTAATAGGCAACTTGTTTAGTAAGGTGCCTATAACGCCAGAATAGATAACCCGAATATCATGAAACTTGAACATAACCGGTGAAATGAGTGATCTGCGTACCCCTTAAGAGCGTACTGGCGTGATGTTATGTTATGAAATGGTATAATCAATAAAAAAATAATTTTCAATATCGGTCCAAAATTGACGGAGATATGCGTGAACATACACAAAAAAAAAAGTAAAAAAAACAAACATAATGTCGAACATAGAACCTCCCTCCTTTTTGGTAAGTCGGTTAAAAAGTTATCCATATCTCCACATGATCCACATCAACTGCAGGATACATCTTGCAAATCAATAGAAGTTGACGCAAGTGTGCGCGCGCCGCGAATCAGCAGCTGCACAGCTGATCCTTCACAATGGATTCTTTGCAGGTTGTTGCAACGAAGTAAATGGTCTCACTTTCGAAGAAATTCACCTTCGCTCGAATGCAGCCCGCCAACGCCACACAATGTGCGACGGTGATTTTTTTTAACGTCGATGTTTTTGTCGATAATCGTTAAAATCAACAAACGTTTTTATTTTTGGTTTTAGCACATCACGTGAAGATAAAATAAATTTTCATGAGTTTGGTGGTTATTGGTTATTATAGGAACTTCCATAAATGAATCTCATGCGGCATGCCTGTTTACCCGTGGAGCAGGCAGACTAACATAGTAAACACTGATCTATAACTATATTTCATCAGTTGAGTACTTGTAAGCTGAAGTATCAATTAGGAGCCGAACATTTGGCCTGAACAGATCCAGACTCCTTGTTCTTTCTAAGATGTTTCTAATGGAATAACCTTCTGGAACAATCTTGCAAGTCCTATAAGGACTCGCAAGAATTCTTTGTGTTTAATATCTAATTATTTTGTGATAGTCATCATGCGTATTCACCACCCAATTCATTACTGGCTTCGAGTGGATGTAGGACTTACTTTGGAATTATATTATCATGGCCTACCCTGGGGTTGGTAAGTATTTTTAAAGCCTGTTACATAACCAATTCATCAGTTTGGAACGCAGCTGTTTTTATAGCAGTAGGTGAATTAAGGTGGTTTCATTACGGTTATATTCATTTACCATATAAGAGGTTTATCATTATACTATGGTACCTGGGCGACCGAGCTCTGCTCGGGTGAAAATAGAGAAAACGACGTTTTCTAAAAATGAAACCTAGCTAGATCGATTTATCGCCCCCGAAACCCACAGCATACTATATTTCATGAAAACCGTTTCCAAGATTCAGATTATATATATACAAGAATTGCTCGTTTAAAGGTAGGTATTAGATAGACAGATAGATTAATTAGTCAGTTTAAAACAATAATCATTTGAACGTAAAACGTAATCCTTATTTCAACCACTTTTCCTACAATCGGCAATACTGAATGTGACAGTTAATTTTTAAAGCGTTGCACAAGGCGGGCGTGGTTTCGGTAATGTTACTCTTGTGGAAACAGCTGTACGCTCCCCTTCTCCTGAACACCTATGTGCCGCACGTGTTGTATGTGCCTACTATGCCCAGTGTGTCCTCGCTCTTACGTAAATACGATTCGTATTTGAAGTCCTTACATCCGGAGTAGCAGCGAGTACCGGCCACTTCGGTACCTACAACTTGATTTTATTTGCATAGGTACATGTGCCGAGGCGCACATTGAATATGGAAGACCTTAGTGTGGGCATTGTACCGATAACGGATGAAACACACAATTTTTTAGTGAAGTGAAGCAATAGGATATTATACATTAAACACACCTGCCGACGACTTCCGATGATTTATTGACTTAGCAACGTGATCTGTTCAATATAGTAGATAATATGGATCTGTCTGTGGGTGGTGAGGGGTCTACCGACCGGCCACTCGGTAGCAAATATCAACATACAAGCAATATATGCTTAACCCAGGAAAATAATTAAAATAAAGGCGATTTGGCGAAATAAATCCTAGTGAAGATTTATCTCCGGAATATTTCTTTTCAGGCAATAGAATTGCGGAATACAATTACGGTATCTAGTGCGAAAAAAAGGCTGTCTACAATCCCAAAAGTTAGTTATTTGAGAATATGTCAAAAAAATTATTTGCTTTAATGCTGGGTATACAGTACCAACGCCAGTATGGAGCAAAACAAACCCCTGACCTGTTCCGGTATGTTAATTCAGTACCTTTTTTCCTTTATTTATGTAACGAAAATAATATTTCAAATATAACCCTTGGCGTTAACAAAACAATGGTTAACGGTAACAATATATCACGTTTGTTCAGACAAGAAGTAGTTCGTACACCTCGACAAAATCGATCGGCAGATAACAAAAGAAGTCCGATTAAAAAGTAGTGCATATTAATGTTGAATTAATTATAAACCAGTATTTACATTGTTTGAGAGAATAAGGATGACTGGTTGTCGGGTTCTTCAGGCTCTCCCTTTCAAATTTGGAACATACCCAATCGGAAGCTGCAAGCAGGTGTGCGATGTGAGGAGCCCGATCCGTCTCCGAGATCACACGATGTGGAGCACTTAACATACGTTACACAACAATTAACTCTAATATTCAATAAATCTTTTTTATTGAATATTCATAATGTAACGTAAAGTGGAAATTCTCTCACGTGACTTGTGAGCAAGTCGTTATTGATTATGTTAATAATCTACTACTGCAGTAGTCGTTCTGTATTCGGTAATAATACTTTCTTATTTGTTTTGTGAAAATTTAAAAAACTTGCTTAGTATACTTTGGTTAAGCAGCCTCTAATCTGGCCCAAATTTCTATCTATACTAATATTATAAAGAGGAAAGATTTTTTTGTTTGTTTGTTTGTTTGTTTGTACCGAATAGGCTCCGAAACTACTGGACCGATTAAAAAAATTCTTTCACCAATAGAAAGCTACGTTATTCCTGAGTAACATAGGCTATTTTTGAATCCCGAAAACGGGTCCTGTGGGGTGGCCCACGGGAGCGAAGCCGCGGGCAACAGCTCGTATTATATATGGTGATCAGTAACTGGGTGAATTCCTCGAAAGGGGTAATATTAGAACTAATTTGCAATAAGTTATATTATTTTGACCTGATAAAAGTTTTCGAGCCCTTAAAGCTTTTTTGAATTTTTTGCACGTCTTGGTGATAAACTGCTCAGTACGAGAAATCAACTCCGCCATAGACGAAAAAAGTACCCATCAAACCTCTGGAAAGCTAATACTATAAAAAATCTTGACACATCTCTTGTTTATTGGGACCATAGACATAAATCTAACTAATAACGCAAATCCTTCCATCTGTATGAAAACCAAGCGTGCCACTTTTTCACAAACAATTTAAAAACAAATTTACTAACCAATGAAAGAAAACATTGCCAATGCCTCGGCCAACTTTTTCTATACATTCTTTACAGCTCAATATGGCATAAAAAGGATTTTTTCTAGATTTCGGTGGATTTCCGGTGTCGATAATTCTAAATGAAAAGCACAGATTACGATCATTGATCGTAACTTTACTCCGTTTTTTGGCACGCGAAGTACATACAATCGCGTCATCTAGTTAGATTTATATCTTTGACCCAATCAAAGATATAAATACAAAAGTATGGCACAGAACGTTAAAAAAATCAAGAAATACTTCCTTGTTTCATTCACAAAATAGGTATACCCAATATACCTTTACTTATCTAAAAATGAATGTAAAACAACGGTGTGGACTGAGGAACCCACTTAGTAGAATCACTTCGGTGAACCAGATGTGTTGCCCTTATGTATTTAAATATAGTAACTTACCCTTACTTATGCCTGCGTCGCATGCGCCACTCTACATATTAAAAAAAGCTTTTTCGATCTAAAAACGAATAGGCACGCATTCAAAATCGGCAAATGGACCTAGAAATTACATAAATAGAGTAAAAACAGTCGAGCTATATGACCTCCTGATGTTTAGCTATCATGTTTATTTTCTTTCGAAGATCATAGATCATGTTCCTCTGATGATCTAGAATTTACTCTACAAGTAAAAGCAACAAAGAATAACTTGCCTAATTGTAACTACTTGTAGGGAACGTAGATATCGTATTTCAGCATAATATTTTAAGTTTCATACCGTCCTTAAAATATTTGAAGCAGTTGGAGTTGGAGATTATGCCATTAAGTATTTGGTGTTGTGTTTCCATTAAACGCTTACGCTGCTATAATATATTTAGCAGCACCACTGACTCCCTTGTTTTGAAGATCTTTTCCCATGATAACAAGTTTAATAACCGAGTGTTTGTGTTCACCGCCTCTTCAAATATCTTCAATAGTATTACCCTGTCAACTTTTCAATCGTTTCACTTAATTACCTCAGAGCTCCTGCTTATCTAATCAGGTTTTGAAAGGAGCCGGTGTGAACACTGGCCCACTTGTGTTTGCGAGACCGCACGTGTTCACTCACCTAGGTACCCGACCCCGTCTTGCGAGGGCTCGCATACTGACGGAGGGACATTAAGCAACCCATTGGTAAACACCAGCCATGTGCGGCCCTTGATAATGTTTATACAAAGAAGATCTTTGTACCCCACCGGTGTACCAACCAATACTTACAATTTGTATGTAGAACGTGGAAATGTGATAAAAGAAACGAGGTTTCCATCGTCGGGAATGGGAAATATCATGCTCATATTACGTTAATAATATTTTTTATCATATCTATCTTTATTTGCTGAACAAAATCAGGGCGCAATGAAAGGTTATTACACTCTCCCTAACCCTAACTAGCTATAGAAATAAAAAAGCGATTCCATCAGGACAGGGTCGTAGCAGGTGGCGTTTTGTTGGTTGTGCCTGGGATAGCTGGGCATACAGTTTTGCCGTTTGTAACATGGACTTCCGAGCCTATTTTGCTCTTCTTAGTTTCTTTTTTATTTATTTTATGGCAGAAAGTAATAAAAGGCCTCCAGAACAAAATTCGCCCACTGTGGCTAATCTCAGCAGAGACTAATAACCAACAGTGCAGGGCAGGAATGTATGCAAAAGTGTGTGTGTTGTATTGATATAAGTGTATCAATTGTCACCGCCGGGGTGCCAGCTGTTTTAGAACCCAATGGCTTGGCACGCGACGATGGGAAGAGACCAGACGGGATGACCATAATACCTTGGAAGATGGGTAGGCCTTTGGTGTGGGATGCAACATGTGTCGACACCCTTGCGCCATCCCATCTTATTAGCACGGCGGGCTGTGCTGGGGCGGCTGCTGCCGGTGCAGAAAACCTCAAACGGCGCAAATATAACAACCTTATTGGAAGTTATATGTTTGAGCCGTTTGGGGTTGAAACAATAGGTCCATGGGGTCCGAGTGCGCATCGAGTTTTTCGAGAAATTAGCACAAAGCTCGTCGACTCTTCACGTGACCAGAGGGCTGGCCTTTTCTTCGGCCAGAGAATCAGCATTTCCATACAACGTGGCAATGCTGCCAGCGTTCTGGGCACGTTTCCCATTGACGTCGATGTGGACGAATTTTTTGATGCACAATGAGCTTTTTTGCCGTCTCCCTTTTGTAAATGTATATAGGTTTGTTTTTTAAAATATTCAATTGTATATATGTTAATTAATTAAATTTTATCCATTGAAATAAATATAGTGTATTATCATCAATCTGGCCGAAAGACGTCCACTGCTGGAAACAGGCCACCCCCTTGTGTCGCCACTCTGATCGGTCCTATGCAATTCGCATCCACCGGACGCCCACAGTCTTGACCAGGTCGTCGCTCCACCTAGAAACCTTCCAATGCTGCGTCTTCTGGTAGGCGGTCGCCACTCTAGAACTTTTTGGCCTCAACGGCCATCCGTTCTGCGAGCAATTTGCCCTGCCCACTGCCACTTAAGTTTGGCCATTCATCGGGCTATGTCGGTAACCTTGGTTCTCTTGCGGATGTCTTCATTTCTGATTCGATCACGAAAGGAAACTCCGAGCATAGCCCTCTCCATTGCCCTTTGGGTGACTTTAAGCCTTCTGATAAGGCCCTTTGTGAGCGACCATGTCTCGGTCCCGTAAGTAATCATTGGCAACACACACTGGTGACAAACTTTCGTCTTGAGACACTGTGGTAAGTTGGACGAGAAGATACCGCGCAACTTCCCGAACGCGGCCCAGCCTCTTTCTTGAAGTTGGACGTACCTAACAGGACCGTTTGTCCCAGGTAGACATAATCGTCCACAACTTCGAGCGTAGAGTCTCCGACTTTGATAGTGATAAGTGTTTACCTAATTATAAATTCTTTGATTCGTAGACGAATTAAACTAATGTTAATTCGAGCGCTAACCCCTCCGACAAACTGCTGGTCCAAAATAAACGTTTTCTCACTGTGCTCTCAATCTCATAGTCCGATGGGACGGCAACTTTACGTGCTTCCGGAGCACGGCTGTTTCACACCGCCAACTTCCAAACTCCAGGCTCGAACCCGGGACTTCAGGCTCGGCTTCGTCAAAATAACACGAAACAGGAACACTGACCGATTTAGAAGTCGGTTGTATTTTTTTGTAAAAAGTTTTTTTATCCTACATATGACTTTCGTATGTGCAGTTAGTGAAGGCGACCAAAAATAAGCTATTGTTAAATTAATAAAAAACCGGCCAAGTGCGAGTCGGACTCGCGCACGAAGGGTTCCGTACCATTATCGCAAAAGACGGCCAAAAAATCACGTTTGTTGTATGGGAGCCCCCCTTAATTTATTTTATTTTAATTTAATAATTATTATTTTTTGAAGTGAATATACAACTAAATATTCTGTGAATATTTCAAGCGTCTACCTGTTGCCGTTATTAATATCGAGCAAAAAACAGCAAAAAAAACCCCTTGTTGTATGGGAGCGCCCCTTAAATATTTATTTTATACTGTTTTTAGTATTTGTTGTTATAGCGGCAACAGAAATACATCATCTCTGAAAATTTCAACTGTCCAGCTATCACGGTTCATGAGATACTGCCTGGTGACAGACGAACAGACAGACAGACAGGCAGACAGACAGACAGACGGATCGCGGAGTCTTAGTAATAGGGTCCCGTTTTTACCCTTTGGGTACGGAACCCTAAAAAACCGGCCAAGTGCGTGTCGGGCCCCGCGCATTAATAGGGTTCCGTAGTTGCATAATAATGCGGACTAAGAAGAGGGTTTCTTGTTGTTACATGAACTTTAAAACGGTTTCAGCGGCTCACAACGTCTAAAAACGGGCCCACATAGGACGATGGTAACTGAAGAAGGAGTTATAAAATTCAACTTCACAAGTGAAGATACAAAAAATATTATCTATTTGAGTACCACTGAGAGGCAAGCGTTTGTAATAAAGACTTACATCCAGCGTCACTTAATAATTTGAATTTGCAGTATTGCCGTTACAGGAATAATCTTCGTTAAAATCTCCAAATATTTATAAACCGAAAGCTAATATTTTAGTATGAAACAACAACCTACTCAACTATCATAAAGTAAAATCAAATTATTCAATGATAGGAACAAACAACCAACGTAAATAAGCTGCAATAAATAACCTATATATCATATTTTTGTTTATGTTAGTCAGATTGCGCAGTAAGATTCCTCAAAAAGCTTTGACAACCCTTAAACCTTAACTGGGGGCTATCTTTTAAAATCTTATTATGTCATATTGATTGCTTCTTTTGCTTTATCCCCAAGGAACAAGATTTTTCATAAAAACAAATTTCCCCCTATTCACCCCCTTAAAGGTAGCTATTGCAGCCTTGCAATTGGAACTCCCGAAATATCCTTTATAGTGCTTCCCTAGACCCTTAATTAAAAAACGTAACCCTGTGCAGTAAGATTCTTAACAAATTTTAACACCCGCTGCTAAATCGTAGTTAGGGGCGGTTTTGAAAAACTTAAAATGATAATCTTTATTGTTTAGGTACTTAGGTTGGTATTTATATTTATGTCAAATTTCAAGTTTATTAACCTATAACATAAAATTATTCAAAAATACTTTAACTCCTGCTAAATCGTAGTTAGGTGGCAGTTTTGAAAATCTAATAATAAAAACCTTTATTATTTACTTAGGTCGGTATTTGTGCCAAGTTTCAAGTTTATTAACCCTAGAAAAAAGATTCTTAAAAAAAACTTTAACACTTTCTTTTGGGGGTAGTTTCAAAAAGCTAATAATTATAACCTTTATTGTTTACTTAGGTTGGTATTTACGTCAAGTTTCAAGTTTAAGACAAAGACAAAGACATTTTATTTCAACAAGGCCACCAAGCGGCACTTTTGAACGTACATAAAAATTATTCTACCGTGCATTCGGAAAGTAGCTTGTTATGGAGAAGAATGCACAAGAAACTCCATAATTACACTTTTGTTTTAATAATATTGTAAAAAACATATTTTTTTTACAATATTTAGGAACATAGGTACATATATAGTTATTAGTTCATATATGTGAGGAAAATGCACCCAGAATAGCACTACACACTATACCACCTACAGACATAAAGTATTAGAAGTACTCACACATATACTGTGCAGTTATATAATAGATACTAGAAAAACATTAACATCCGAAGCAGTCAAGTGACGGCGGCGGCGTCCGTTCACGAACATGACGCATGAATTGGCACCACCCAGCTCAACCATCATAAAGGGAACCGGATGATCCAACACACGCGCCACCATCAGAGAGACATTTGAGAGAGCATGAGCATGACACACTCAACGGCCAGGGCACACACAAGTCAACGAACGACGCATAGGTACAGTAAATGGTAGATTTACAGTTGGGTACATAGTACTCACACACGTGCTGTGCAGTTATACAATACTAAGGAAATTGAGTTTATACAATGCAAATATATTCATACAGTCTTCAGCAGGTCCAACAATACCTCAAAACAATAATGTTCTGCATATTACTTGTTATTGCGCCCTAGTGGATGTGGATTGTGGAGCAGGACTAGCATTGAGCCAAGCATTTTTATCAGTGATGTAATCCCCCAACTTATAATATGCCAGCCTACATAGTGTGCGTTTTATACAGGTTTTAAACTTCGTCTCATTCAGTTCAAGAATGTGGGGAGGAATTTTATTGTAACATTTTGTACAGTACCCAATTTATTAACTAAAGAAACTAAACTAACTTTATTAACTAAAGAAATAAGATTTTTCAAAAAACTTTAACATCCCCAAAATTGTCTTTTGGGGGTATATCCAAAAACCAAATAGTGACAACTTTTATTGTTTTCATAGGGTGGTATTTAAGTCAAGTTTATTTCAAGTTTATTAACCCAAGAAATAAGACTTCAAAAAAACTTTTACACACCTTAAATCGACTTTTGGGGGTAGTTTCGAAAAACTAATAATGTCACCTTTATCATTTACTTAGATTACTATTTGTGTCAAGTTTCAATACTAGCCGAAGGAATTAGATTTTTCATACAAACTTTCAATCCCTTTTTTACCCTCTTAGGGGCGGAATTTCCAAAAATGCTTTATTACAGACAGACAGACAGACAGGCAGTAATAGGGTCCCGTTTTTACCTTTTGGGTACGGAACCCTAAAAATAACCCGGAACTTTTTATTCGTTTTTATTACTTTTTATCAAAATATTACAATTTGATTTTGATTCACACAAATTGAATAAAAGATGAGTTCTATACCAGAAACACTAACACCAGAAAGTGTAAAATTAAACTCAGAAACTGTCATAAACATAAATCCTTTACTGTCCAGGCTACTCGTCTGTGGAATGCGTTGCCAGACTCAATCAAACGCGCCCAATCGTTGCCGGTGTTCAAAAGACTCGTGAGGGAGCATTACCTGTCGCTGTGATTATGAATTAATTGTCATAATTTTATTTATTGCCTTTATATTTTAGTATGTATGTATTTATGTATATATTAAATAGCATATGTATTATATATCTGCATATCTTTTATAATATAATTTTTGTAACACTAGTATTGTCACACCAATAACAGCCCCACTTCGTGTCCAGCAATTACTGTCCATACCTGGTTGCCTGGAAGAGATCGCGGAATGCGATAAGGCCGCCCATTGTATGTGTTTTTAGTTTTAAGTGTCCTTTATAAATGTAACTTATGGTGTACAATAAAGTATATAATAAATAATAATAAATAAATAAATAAATAAATAAACAATTTACTACGAAACAAATCGGGGATGAAAAGCAGAGTGTGCCACATAACCAAAATTATTTAACCTCGAACGACGTACTTTAAATCCCTCGCTACGCTTAAGTTTCTACTCTAAAATCCTTCGCTTCGCTCTGGATTCAAACATTCGCGCAATAAGTATGTTGCTACTTACTCAATTTTTTTTTTAGAAATGCGTGTAAAGTAGCTAAGGCTTGATTTATACATTAGCAATAAGGTTAAATTCGCAGAACATTAAGACGGTTTGGAAAATTCTAAACAATGAAACGAACAGGGACAAAATAAATAATGCAGATTAAATGCTTGAAACTACACATCGACTTGTCAAAGGTAACAAAAAAATTGCTCAAGAATTTGTAAATTTCTCAGCATCCCAATTAAAACTACTGAAACCTTAAATTCTTCGCCCTTGCTTGCTTCTGGTTTATTAAACGCTAACGTTTCAGCCTGCCCGACTGAATTATACTTTTCACATATAAACCCAACAACAGTAATAAAAGCTTTTAAGCAAATCAAGATCAAACTGACCGAAGATCTATGAGGAATTTCCATCAAAGTTTGTACCTCCATTATTCAGACCATAGAGGCGTACTTAGCTTTAATTTTTAATTTGTGTGTAGATCAAGGAGTCTTTCCGGATCTAATGAAACATAGTAAGGTTATACCACTTTTTAAATCCAGGCACAGTACAGACACAAATCATTATAGACCAGTATTGGTGTTGCTGGTTTTCAGCGAGGTATTAGAAAAGATAATGCTAAATCAAATGCTCATTCATTTTAATACGAATACCATCCTACACGATAAACAGTATGGTTTTACCAAAGGACGTTGTACAACCGACGCGACGCTGGTATCTCCTTATTAAAATACATTTAATGCGTGGGAAGAGGCACAAGATGCCATAAATGTCTTCTGCGACCTGTCGAAAGCGTTTGATTGCGTTAATCATGAAACATTACTTTTGAAACTTGAGCATTATGGGCTATGCCATTCAGCGTTAAGTTTAGCAAAATCTTATTTAAATGATAGACAGCAATTCGTTCAAATAAACGGAGTCAATTCGTCGGGGTTTACCGTGAAAATGGGGGTAGTGGGTACCCTAGGGTTAAATTTTGGGCTCTTTCTTGTTTTTAATCTACTTTAACGATTTACTCCATCTATTGAAAAACAATCTAAACATGGCGTTATTTGCTGATGACACTTCTTTGTTGTTAAGATAAATAGACGGACGAGTAACGTTGACGACGTAAATAACGTCTTACGACTGATTCAAAATTGGTTCACAGCTATTAATTTAGTTTTAAATGCTAAATAGACTTATAACTGAGGAATAAAAATGGCCGTTTGACATATTGTCTATATTACGGGCCGATTTTTCAATAGTTTGATAATTTTTAACTGAGGAATAAAAATGGCGGTTTGACAGTTTTTGTATAGAAAATATGTCAACCAGCCATTTTTATTCCTCAGTTAAAATTTATCAGACTATTGAAAAATCAGGCCTAAAGCTGTCAAACCGCCATTTTTATTCCTCAGTTAAAAGTTATCAGACTATTGAAAAATCGGCCCTAAGTGCGTAAAATTTACCTTTCCGAATGTCATAAGTACTTATTGTGACATTATATTAAACAGGGAGAAGCTAGAATTCGTCGATAATAGTTATTTGTTATACAAGAGAGCAAAGTTGCTTTATAACCGCGTGCTCAGTTTTGATGACCGAGCAAGCGAAGGATTCAAAAATTAGAATCCTGAGGGAATTAAAAGAGCACGAGGTGAAAAATCTTTGCACTCGAGTGCAACACGTAACTTTTCATCCCACCTCAGCGATGAAATGTGCACAAGATTCTTTTATTTCAGTTTAGGTATTAACTACTACATTATGATAGGTAAGTATTACAGAATAATATTTAAATTATAACAAATAAAACTTAGGTATAATTGAGAAAAAATTAAAGTAACGTTGCTTCAGTTACTAGTATTGTATAAAATAAAATTGATATGCATGCATAATTATGCCTATAAACATCTACTAAGTACCTATTAGAATATGTTAAGTAGTTGATTAATATACTTAAGTTGATACTGAATGTGCAACTGACTTACTTTTGCCGCCAAATATACGGAATCAGGTGCTTCGTTAAGAAACTTTTCAATTTCAGATGCTGTGAAAACCTTCGATTTTTTTGGTTCAGATGAGGCTCTTTTCAAAAATGCTACTAATTTAGGATAGGTGTCGATGTGTATATCTTTTTTCACCTTTATTGTTGCTTTTAGCATTGAATACGTACTCCATAGAGTGCTTGATTTCTTGGTCTCGGATAATTCATTAAAATATGCTAGCAAAACGTTTTCTGAGAAAGTTTTGGCTCCTTTAGCTAGTTGTTGTTGTTGTTGGTCTGGCTCTGGTTGCGAGTGACTGCTTCCGTGTCGCGACGTAGGCGCTGACGGCTGTTTGCATGCACAAACCGAATGTACTTCCCGGGTTTGCTCTTGCATCTTGTCGGCCATGGCAGCAAGCACGTCGAGTGTGGCGTTTTCGTTGACCGATAGTACAGCACGCGTGGAGGCAGGCAGGTGTCTCATCCACAGTATCTGCAGGGTGGTATCGGGCATCTTGTCACGTGCAAGCTCTCTCATGCTTCGCAGCAGCTGGGATGGCTTCTGGTCTCCCAACTCCATCTCGGTGAGCAGCTTTTCCAGTTGCTTCGTCTCCGATTCTTCATAAATGGACAACAGTCTCTTCTTGGTCTCCTCGTAGCGCCCAGTCCGTGTCTTGCTCATAATAATGTCGCCTATTTGCTCGACATCCGTCTTCTCGAGGTGTGCTACTAGCAGGCTGAACTTCGCTTCATCGCCAGGCTTCTGCGGGTTGACTACTGTTTCAAATTGTGCAAACCAGAGAAGTGGTTTGTCGCGCCAGAATGTTGGTATGCGTGACTTTATGGAGACAGTCGCTACTTCGTCGTTGTTTGCCATTTTCCGTGTTCGTCGAGTGTTCGTCGGGGTCACCACTTTACCAGTTGTCAGGAGATAGATGAGTAAAAGAGTATTCGGGTTGAATGACATATATTTTAGGAGCAGGTATTTATATACAATTCGTTTTAGTTATTTACATAGATGTAGGGTAGGCGATTTACAATTATATTGTGCTACCCACTTGTTGAAGTTATATATGAGCGGGTCGATTTTGCACGAACTATAAATACCGCGCGTCGCTACACAACGGTAGTTATGTGTCAGCGCGCGTAGCGCGTGGATGTTGATGCCGGCTGCTACAAACATATCGTACTGTTTCAAATACTTCTCGCGTGATTGTTGAGGGAGAAAGCTCATTTGCGCATTATTAACAGTTTCAGTCAATTCTGTTGGCGTCAAATAAACTTCCACGTGGCTAGAATCACTCATTTTAGGATTTTCACTTGTTTTTAAGTTTCTTGTTTTTAACCTAAGGTTTTAACAATATGACGTGAAAAGAAAATGGCACGCGCAAACCAATTTAAAAAAATGTACACCATGGTTCCGAGTCTGAGTGTTTAACAAATTAAAAAAGGATGTATGATAAATTCGGCACCATAGAGGTAGAAGTAAATAGATTTAATGATGTTTTGAATTCACAAACTTAGTGCGCAAGATGTTTTAAATTCAATTTACTTTATCCTCTAGCGGATAAAAACGGCTTGGCTTTTGCACTCAGATATTGAAGAGCAAAAATACTCTTTCCGAGATGGGGGGATGAAATAGTTATTTGTGTTACAAGGGGACAAAGTAATATTTTGTTCTTCCAGGGCGTTAATTTGAATTCAGAGCTAAGCGAAGGATTCTAACGTAGAATCCTGAGCTTAGCGAGGAATTCAATATACGCCGCCCGTGAACAAAATATTTTGTCCCCGAGTGATACACACTATTTTTCATCACTACCTAAGAGAAAAATACTTTCCTCTATGGCGATGCCTAGTGTGAAAAATTTCCGAGAAAAAATAAATTTAAAGAAAGAACTACAGTTTTTTTAAAACACATTGCTGCCATAACTTAGAACCAGCCAGTAACTTATTCAAACATATGCGTTCGACCTATTTGGTTAACTTCACGTACTTATCAACAAAGAGTAAGTATAATACTAACTCCTTACTAACCAATCACAAAAATAAGTTTATCACCATAGAGAATTGAATGTTAGTTAGTTATATTTTTTTTTACATTAGACCTTCACGCGAGCGCCTCCAACCCAACTACGCAAATCTATCAGAAGCACGAAGCGGACCAATCAGAAAAGAGAAAGCTCAAACTCCTACGGGCGCAAAATTGGATTTGGCTCCCGCTATCCCCTATAGACAATTATCGTTTTTCGAATAGGTGTGATGAAAAACGGTTTTCCTGGGGATCACGGTAGACTGAAGGTTACAATGAGGCCCTCATTTAATATCACGCTTGCAGGGCGGCTAAGTTCGGCAGCTTATGCTGTTAGAAAAATTCGTCAGTTTACCGCGAGGCTAGTCTATTTTAGTTATTTTCATAGTATAATGTCTTACTGTATCTTACTATGGGGAACGGCTGCAGACAATGAGTTAATTTTTATTCCACAAAACGAGCCATCAGAGCGACATACAATCTTCACCGGCGCGATTCTCTAAGCGAACTGTTTAAGGACATTAACATACATGACGGTACCTTGTATATTTATGAAAACATCAACGACGGACTTAATTATGTTACCAGAAATAGGGACCAATTAATTCAACCAGGTTTCTGGCTGGCTAAAGTAGCATCATCTTTTATGGGGTACTGTATAAAATGTTACAATAAAATACCACCGCACATTCTATAACAGAATGAGACAAATTTTAAGACTTGTATAGAACGCTCACTATGCAGGCAGGCATATTATAAGTTGGGGCATTACATCGCTGATAAAAACGCTTGGAACAATGCTGGTCCTGCTCCGCAGTCACTAGCGCACAAAAACAAGTGATGGGCAGAAAAGTTTTGAAGTATTGCCAAAAATCCAATCCAATCAGAACAAACCTGCTGAAGACTGTATGAATTTATTTGTATTGTATAAACTCAATTTCTTTTAGTATTATATAACTGCACAGCATATGTGTGAGTACTATGTTCTGACTGTAAATCTACCATTCACTGTACATGTGCCGTTCGTAGACTTCTGTGTGCCCTGGCAGTTGAGTGTGTCATGCTCTAGCTCTAATGTCTCTCTGATGATGGCACATGTGTTGAATCATTCGGTTCCCTTCATGATGGTTGAGCTGAGTGGTGCCGATCCATGTGTCTAATACTTGTAATTAAAACTGATAGAAAAGAGTGTCCGTGGAGTTTCTAGCAAATTCTTCTCCATTGAGGCTTGCGAATTTTCAACTACAGTCATCTTTTTTCTTGTTTTGTTTCACAATTCAAAAGTACCTCTAAGGTTTATTTGCAATAAACAATTTGATTAATGATTTAGCTCTCGTCCTCAATACATACATTATTTTGGTCCCTTGTGACACAATATATTATTGCACTAGCATAGATTTTTGTAACGCTATTCAAAGTATTCAAACTTTAAGGATCAAATCTCTATACATAAATATTTTATCTTAAAAAACCCGGCCAAGTGCGTGTCGGGCCACGCGCTGTAATAGGGTTCCGAAGTTGCATAATAATGCGGACTAAAAAGAGGGTTTTTTTGTTATTACATGAACATTAGAACGGTTTCAGCGGCTCACAAAGTCTAAAAACGGGCCCACATAGGATGATGTTTTTATTTAATCTATATTCTCGCGTTTGACCACTATCTCGCCTGATGGTAAGCGAAGATAATTATGGTCTACGGTGAAGCACGCTTGCGTAGATGTAATCTATTCACTCTTGACTTAAACTAAATAAGGACTAACTGGTAACTGAAGAAGGAGTAATAAAATCCAACTTCGCAACTGAAGTTAGAAAAATATTATCTATTTGAGTACCACCGCGGGTGCGAATTGGGTTGTTGAATTTAAAAAAAAATACGATTTTTAAAATTTATTTTGAAACTTTACATATCATAAATTATATTGTCGTTGCAAAAATCTCTTAAATATTTTTTTTCAATTTATTATAAGCAATTGAAAATCGATAAAATTTTAAAAAGAACCACCTGTCTACGAACGGGCCATGATTGGTCGCCATGTTGGTGACGTCATAACGTTCAAGGAATTTCACCATAGTACAGTGTCACGTAAATTTACTAAAAATATCCGAAAATTAGTGCAAAAATATTATTTATAACAGCAAATTTTATTTAGACATGTGTGATAAAGGATTCATAAAGGCAAATTTCGAAAAGATATCCATCTGATGGACGATTTGGAAAAATTGAGCTTAAGTAAAGTAGTCGTAATGAATATTACGCGATAGTGGACCGCGACCGGTGTTTGTCATTGTTGTTCATTGTACACATTACATTTAGAAACATAATTGTCATAATGTAATTGTTGTTACATATGGGTAGGTGATATTCGTGTAAAATAAAAAGCTAACAAACACGATTGGCGCGCAACTTCGACTTTAGATATCAAAAAACTTCATAGGTACCACTAAATATTATACAACCCGAAATCTGTGGAGCCTTTATTTTTATTTATTTTTTGCATAACATCCTTAAAATTTTCGGTATTTTTTATTATTTGCATATCCCTTTATAATATTAAACACAAATATCTATATAATATAATTACAAACACTAAAAAACTTTGTAGAACAAAAACGTGAAAATATTAATTCGGTACATTTTCAAATATCTCTTAAATGCGTCGACCGATTTTCACAATTCAAACAGAAATATTAGTTTTACGCCTATATCCGTCATTTAAAATAATGAATATATCTCCATAAACAAAAAATCATGTTTTCAAGTTACGTAATTATACTAAAATGTCAACTTTGCTCGAAAGTTCCCTTAAAAATTTACTTTTCTCAATCTTTAATGATCAAATTAAGAGTTTAATCAGAATCTAATACTAAATTTGAACAAGATAACAACATAATTAACATATTCTAATTGGAATCTAGTTAGACATAGAACATTTCTCAAAACTTTAGTACAGTTTGCTAGGTTGGGTATTGCGCGAATCACATAATAATGGGGAGTTATTTGTAATATTCGTACATAATGATGTGAAGCAAGCACAATAACTTTTAAGGTTCGATATTTATGATCAATGTATTCGATATTCATCAATATATTGACGATAATAACAAGATGGAATTGGTTATAAGTCAAAACACTGTATAAGCTATGTGCCACAATGAGTAGAAATGAACGTTGTGACGTCACACGGGCTCGGCTTTGTTCGGAAAACTGTCGGGGTGTTTTCGGTACTGCATTCAAAAAAATATTTTCGATTGGATTTTACTTTGTAATTACAATGAAAAAAAAAAAACTAAAAATAGTTTTGTATGAAAACTAAAATATGATCTTTCCATTTATTACAAAAAAAAAGTTGGTTCAACAAACCAATTGCGAAAGGAGCCGATACGAGCGCGCGTTAGAGCCACGGGGAATGGTATAGTTCGTTCCTGGATCCTTGCGTGCACGCTCCTTGTTTATTTATCTTTCGGAATTAGTAACCTCTATTCTCCACTAATACCCCAGATTAGAGGTGAATCGTCTAATCTGCAAAAGATATCGATATCGACAAAAGAAAATAAGTAATTTGCTTGGAAATCGAATCTAATTTGACTTTACTTTTACGTTTTAATTACAAAACGTCGGAAATACTTCTGCACTAACACAAAATAGACTCCACCGCGCGCATGAGCCGTATGGACTACGGACTGGTACTGCCAAAAACTCCGGCCACTCCAATGCGTTATTCGAGCTTAAACATTATTAATTTAGAAATCTTTATTACTAAGGATGGTATGATTTTATTTTTGTATATTTTTACATGGTTAATAAGCATATATTTACTATCTGCTTTACACAGATAACAACGTTATTTAAGTTATTTTTCAATGGCATTTGTACAAAAATTTTACTGTGCCAAGTACATTTTATAAGTTGGTCGACTATTACTCGTAAACTTGTAAAGCCTGTTATGATTTCATTTTTGTATATTTTTACATTGTTCGTAAGCATTATATTTACTCTGTTTTACACAGCTATCAACTTTATTTAAGTAATTTTTCAATGGCATTTATACAAAATTTTTACTGTTCCAAGTACATTTTATAAGTTGGTCGACTATTACTCGTAAACTTGTAAAGCCTTGTTATCCGTGATAATTTTCCTTTTAATTTCGTTATATTTACTACTGCCGTGAATTTTTTCACATAGCCAAGAGCAACCTATTCGCTGGCAGGGGGGGGGGACACTTGACTCTAACATAAATTTGCAACTTAAAGCTTAATTTTACGCAAACGAATCTCTGAATCGAAAAATGGTTTTAACAAACCCATAATATTTTTGAATGGCCTATCCAACGATACCCCACACCATGGGACAGATGAGAAAAAAAATACATCCCCACTTTACGTCTATGGGAGGTACCTGCAAAAAAAATATTTTTCATGATTTTATGTTACCACTTTGTCGGAATTATTAATATGTATATACATGCCAAATTATAGCTTTCTAGTACTTAGATTCCCTGAGCTAAGCTGCGGACGGACAGACGGACAGAGCGAAACTATAAGGGTTCCTTGTTGACTTCGGAACCCTAAAAATGAACATCAATCTATAGTTCTTTACAGACTAAATGAGAACCTCTTCATTTTAGTAGAAGTTGGTCCAAAATAAATTACATATTGTTTAATTTGATAATACGTGTTCATTTCCGATGTGGTGCATCAAGCATGCAGGTAACATTAGCAGTAATTTATTCGATAACAGAGGGTAGCGTATCAAACAACAAGGTACATTTGTAATTGTTACGTTTTTGTTGGTCATCCCCATCAATATGGCACAGTCGTTAATTTCATTAAGGGCTTATTAAGCGGGCACGCGACCGATGACAGTTGCGCGCGGCCCACACGCGCCTGATCTAATCGAAAAACTTATGGTCCGTAACACTAGTCAACTTGTATATTTATTTACTCTGTATTTCTACATTGATGCTCCTTTTGTTGCCAGCTAGACCAACTGCATGGACAATAAATCATAGGCCCTAAGCGCGTGATAGCGATTAGGTATAAAAACAATTTCCGATTAGGCTTTCAGTTCATGCAGTTTCACAACTTTTTAAGCTATTGCATAGCTTTTATCGCGGGCTTTGAGCTTTTATCAAGGGCTTTGAGCGCGGCGACCGAATCAAGAAAAAACAATTTTTTTCGTAACGAAAAAATGCCGTAACGAAAATAATCCTGCTAAAAAATAAGCTGCGCCGAAATCGGACGATGGATTCCGAGTGTGTGAGCGGGTGAGGGGGGAGGAGCAGGAGGGGTTTTTTTGCGCGATTTTATAGAAGTTTAATTTTGATGAAGTTTAAATGTTAACAAGACAAAATTAATAGAAATCAACTCCTACAATACAAAACAATTAGCCTTAGATATTATGTATGAAGGCGAAAAAGTACAACAAGTAGAGGAGTTAATTTTTTTAGGTCTTATCGTAGATAAAAATCTAAATTGGAAAGGCCATATTGAACATATTTGTCAAAAACTTGATAAGTTTGTGTTTGCCTTGAAAAAGTTAAGACAAAACGTTTCTGTCGAAGCTGCTCTTTCTGCTTACCATGGTTACGTGTCATCTGTCCTAAGCTATGGAGTAATCATGTGGGGCAACTCGACCGACACAGACAGAGTTTTCAAGCTCCAGAAACGTTGCGTCAGAGTTATGAACAAGGCATGGTTCTTGGATAGTTGCAAACCTCTCTTTCAAAAATGTAGAATTCTTCCACTGCCCTGTATTTATATAAGAGATATCTGTATTTTTACAAAGAAGCACATGCATTACTTTAAGCAATATACAGAGGTTATAACAAGACAGAAGAGGGCAAAGTTTCGTAACCTACTGTATCATCCACCTTGTTATAAAGACATTTATAAGAAAAATGTGTTTAACATGTGTATATTAATATATAATAACTTACCAAATGAAGTTAAATTGTTACAGGGTAATTTATTTAAAACAAAATTGACAGAGTGGCTACTAAAGTGTTGTTTTTATAGTGTTGGTGAATTTATAGAACATCGAAATAATGGTTTAATGAATAAATAATAATGTCAGTATTTTATACAAATATAAAAATTTTAGTTTTGACATTTTAATTTATTTTATGGTTTTTTTTTTGGATTTTGACATTTTTTTATGATATTTTTGTTTTTTTATATTTTTGTTTTTTTTTATTTTTACATTTTTGACATTTTAATTTATTCCATGGATTTTTTTTTTACTTTTGACATTTGTTTTTTAATATTATTTCTTAAATATTATTTTGATTTTTTTGGTAACTGTACTTATATAATTGTAATTTATTTTAATGAACTGCATGAATGTTGTTATGGTTTTAATTTTTAATTTAATTTAATGATTAAAATTTTTTTTTATAAATAATTTGCACGCTTGCTTGCAGGCAGAATACGACTTCACTTTTAGGCTTTAACATCTTCCCTTCAAAACTTTGTATTTCTAGCAAATAAACATTTTGATTTGATTTGATTTGATTTGATTTGATATTTTAAGACAGAAGTAAAAAAAAAATTTTGCGGGGGGGAAGGTAAAGAGTTAACGGGGGGGGGGTTATGCTATCTTGTTACAACTGATGGATGAACATTTTTTAATTGAGATTTAGCATAAATAAATAAATAATTATAACTGCATAAGTTGATAAAAAATGCTATGCAATAGCTTTACCGCGGCAGTCCCCGAGTGCCACAGGTCTTTTTTTTTTAATACCAAATTAATAACTACTTTGCAGAATTGCTCCGCTGAGGTGTATTTCAGAAGTGATATCATACTTTGCAAGTTTGCTAGCGCTATATTACAAACCACAGTTACAAACTATTGACCACAGATCATAAAAACAAATAAATGATCTGTGCTATTGACCAAAGAATCTTTTCTTTTTTACAAGCTTTTAATTAACTTGCAACGTATGTATGTATATAAGTGTGTTCGGTTCATACACGTTTAGTTTGGATGACAATGCATGGTTAGATAAGTGCCGTCATTCTAAATCTAATATGGCGGACGGCCCAAGATGGTGGACTAGTTATTTTTTGTGCACTGCCATGATAAGGGTATCAAATGAAAAGGTTTGCTGAGAAGAATACGAAAAAAGATTGTTTAAAAAAAATATATTATGAATAAATTATTATTTATTTATAAGTCGTGGTGGCCCGATGGCTAAGACCTCGCCTCTCGTGCTTGAGGTCGTGGGTTCAAATCCGGGCAAGAACCAATGTGACTTTTTCAAATTAATTTATGTACTTTCTATGTTTATCTTGGACATCACAGACAACAGTGAATGAAAATATCTTAAGGAAACCTGGACTAATAGTTAGTATAAATCTGAAATCGCCGACCCGCATTCAGCAAGCGTGGTGATTAATGCTCGTGCCTTCTCTGCATGAGATAAGAAGCATTCGCCCTGCGGTGGGGCAGTTCCAGGCTGGTATTATTACTATATTATTATACAGGTCCCGTCTGACGTTTTTCATCCCATTTTTACATGGGTTTGGTGCGCAATGACACTGCATTTCATTTTTTTTTCGTTATTTCACTATACCACAGATAATATAATACTAGCATAACTATACTAACGTTTCTAAGAACGCACCTTGTTGTCCTGCCTGCTCATCTGGCCCAAAAGCTGTGAGACAGCGGGTCATGACGAATTTTATAAAATATTCAACAGTTACTTTTGGCTGATACAATTAAAGGCGGGTTTATGAGTCAATGACCAATTCAAGAATTAAATGATGAGTTCTAAATTACATACTAACCAAAAACATGTTACTTACCGAGTATTAAATACAAATGATAATATCGTGCATGCGCACGCGTTTACTGCGGTCACGCACATGCACAGCTCATCACGGCGTCCGCGTCAGGTGGTGGTTACCACCCCTGCAATGCCGACCCGAATGCAATTACGTCAGTTAATTAATTAATATTTTTTGATACACATTTCAAAGTAATATTATTATTTTTTGTTATAAGTACTCAGTAGGTAATCGCTGACAAATGCCAAATGGTGACATGAAATTGTAATTTGTTTTTTTTTTTATTGAAAAATTTATTTAATACAGACACAATAATATTATAAAGGCGAAAGTTTGTGTGTGTGTTTGTATGTTTGTTACTTCTTCACGCTCAAACGGCTGGACGGATCTGGATGAAATTTGGCACAGTGATAGATTATAGTCTGGAATAACATATTGGCTTTTTTATTCCAGACTATAATGGCATTATCGCCGTATAATGGTCCCATGGGATAAGAAAACACTGAAACACACACGAGGGCGAAGCCGCTAGCAGAAGCTAGTTATTAAATATATTCAGAAATCTAGGCATGAACGCTCTTTATTGATATTTAAAACCGGCCAAGTGCGAGTCTGACTCGCGCACCGAGGGTTCCGTATACACAGTTACATTCACCAAAATAAATAGGTAACATTACTAACGTTCATAAACAATGAAAGCAGCGAACATTGCTCTACCGAAGGAACAAAATTAACTTTGGTTCGAAAACTGTTGTCCCCATATATGAATATACAAAATTTTTACTTCTCTATTTAATTTTATAAGTTTGTCGACTTACTCGTAAACTTGTAAAGCCTATTTAGCTGTGATAGTTTTCATTTTAATTTCGTTACATATACTACTGCCGTGAATTTTTTCACATATCCAAAAGCAAATATTAAGCTGGCAAAAAAAAAGAGGGTACACTTGACTCTAACAAAAATTTGCCATTTAAAGCTTAATTTTAGTTACGTAGCAATATTCATAATGACCAGACAATGTGATAAATACAGAATTTTTAATCATTATTCATTATATTAACCGATTTGACTTGACTAGATTCATTATGACCGGGCATTATACATAGTGCTCTGATTGATCACTTTGTCCATGACGTATCCATACCAAATTATAGCTTTCTAGTACTAAGGGTCTCTGAGCTAAGCTGCAGACGGACGGACCGAAAGACGGACATTGCGAAACTATAAGCCTTGTTGACTACGGAAACCTAAAAACTGGCGAAGTGACAGTGAACGGGTCCGTAGTATAGATGAATATTTACCCAGGCGCACCGTTATCAATTCTCGACTAAAAGAAAAGTTTGTAGGAAAGAATATACTTTATTGTACACCAAATTAGTAAAAAAATAGTTAATTATAAATAGTGAAAGTTAAATAGGGGAAACGGTATAGTTATTGGCCCCTATATAGTTATTAGCCATTTCACCAGCGGTATTGAAAAACTAGCAACCCACATTACTAAATGGTAAATATTAAAATGCATTAAGGCAACACAATTGTTGACTGTCTAAAAGGTTCGTCAAAACACCGCTACATGTATTCGTTCTTTTGTAGCCTGTGATTTTTTCATTGCGGTATCGAAAACGGGTAAGTTTGTTTAAAAAATATTAATTAAGTTCATTCAATTTTAGGATGTGATATTTTGAAGTAAATTTACATAGTTCAGTGATGAAAAATCTGTAAAATATATAGAGTGAAATGCATACTACGCGTATTTGAAGGATAAAATGGCAAAATCATAACATAAACTTTAAAAATGTAGTGGCCAATTACTGCACCAATAATTTAAATAACATTACAGTAATTGGCCACCTATGCCAATAACTATATTCATTTCATCCGAAACAAAATGCGTTTATAATGAATTAAATCTTTACTGTTTGTTATATTAGGCATCATATTCGTTTGTCACTAATTTTAGGGCTGTGTAAACAGTTATTGGCCTAGGCCAAGTACTATGAAGTCTGGAATAATTTTCAATACAAAAAAGGAGGCCAATAACTAAAATATTTTTATTTTGGACAAGATCTCTCATGCTTATTTTTCTGTTCTAACAGATTAAATTAAAAATAATCATGCCAAAAAGACCTCAGTACACCAAAGAAGCCCTAGATGAGGTGTTAGATAAAAATCAGAATAAAAAAATGTCTTTGAGAGCAGTTACGAAAAAATATAATATTACCAGGGCAACTTTACAATTTAAACTTAAAAATCCCACTATAAATCGGAGTTTGGACCGACGCCGTATTTGACTCATAAAAAAGAAGATTCCATCAAGGAATCGCTACTCAACAATCTCAAGGAATGGCTAATCACTGCATACCCAATAATCATCGAGAAAATATCCCGGATGCTGACGAATTTGTTGATTTTATATGCCACAAAAGTTACGTAAGTAACTATAATTCCGAGCCTTCTGATGATTACAACATTTTTAATTTGTAGTTTTTGTTTTTGAATATTAATAATTATTTTGTTTTCTATGGCCAATAACTGTAAGATTACATGGCCAATTACTGTGAATATGGTGGCCAATAACTGTTATTTCAATATTTGTATCTTTATGTAGATTTTATTAATAAAAGTGTATAAAAAAGGAGTATGCAAGCCATACCATTGAATAAATACTTTAATGCTGTATATTTAAAAAATTATTTCCTTTACATTTATCCGTTTTATATTTTTTTATATTATAAATAGCGTCTTGAGGTAGCTTAACTGGCCAATAACTATACGGTTTACCCTAATATGATTTGCAAGTTGCAATGCTAAGGTAAGGTAATAAAAAAGGTAACTTAGGTAAGGGATTTTGATTAATACTAAAAATGTGTGCTATTATAGTTAGAGACATCGCTTAATTTTTCCTAAAATTTTCATTTCTCTGTTCTCAAAACTTTGGAAATAAGGTAATTTTACGACCATTTTTCTTTATCCATCCAAAACTATGGTAGGTATAATGAGAACATCAATATGTTATTTCATCAAAATAATGACTTCGTCAACGTATTAATACGTTGCCGAATGCCGATATCATTTTCATTCTGTAACAAGAGAATACCGTACTTATCTATACAAAATCAAAATCAAGGTATTTATTTCAAGTAAACTTTAGAAGTACTTTTGAATTGTCAAACAAAAAATTAATAAAAAGATGACTCTAGTTGCAAATTCGGAAGCGTCTGTAGGTCTCAATGGAGAAGAATTTGCAAGAAACTCCCCGGACACTCTTTTCCATCAGTTTTAATTACAAGTTTTTGGTTACATCATTCTTGTTGAAAAAATACATATATGTGAGAATGATGTAAAAAGACGTGTACGTAAAAGCGTCTAGAGTAACAAATAATAAAAAAAAAAACACTATGGCTGAGACAGCTAAGTTATGACCGATCCCAACTGATGGCGCCCGTTTACGAACATGACGCATGGATCGGCACCACTCAGCTCAACCATCTTGAAGGGAACCGAATGATCCAACACATGTGCCACCATCAGAGAGAAATTAGAGAGAGCATGACACACTCAACTGCCAGGGCACACAGAAGTCAATGAACGACACATAGGTACCGTGAATGGTAGATTTATCTAGTCGGAACATAGTACTCACACATGTGCTGTGCAATTATATAATACTAAAAGAAATTGAGTTTATACAATACAAAAAATATCATACAGTCTTCAGCAGGTCCAACAATACTTCATACTTTTCTGCCCATCACTAATTGTTCTTGCGCCCTAGTGGCTGCGGAGCAGGACCAGCATTGAGCCAAGCATTTTTATCAGCGATGTAATCCCCCAACTTATAATATGCTTGCCTAAATAGTGTGCGTTTTATACAAGTCTTAAATTTTACAGTATACCCAACTCCATTTTCATAAAATTAAATACATACTCGTAGATGAAACCAAATGCGTATGTTGCACTCGTTAGTTAGAAGTGGAAGCAAATTTAATACTTGAGGAGCCCAACCTTATTTATTTATTTAACCATTTATGCACACACACATAATATACAGACAAGAAGAAGAAATAGAACAATAGGTACATAGGTAATGCTTATTTCTATAGAAATCTCTTCCAGCATACCTGCGAAAGGAAAGATGAAAAAAAGAGATATAGACATAGTGTGTAGAGTTGAAAAATAATAAACATAAAACGATTCATAACTAAGTAATAACTAATAAACAATACCGATAACAAATAAATATACCTACTATCATAACAATTTAAACAAACATATTTGTAAAATAAATATTAAAACAATAAATACTAATACCTATCTATATATAATAATACATAAATAAATATGCAACTATGTTGGAATGGAAAGATAGTGGTCTTTCACTCTTCTTTTAAAAACTGCAAGAGTTTTGCAGTCCCTAATGTCAGGCGGTAGAGAGTTCCACAATCGCACGGCGTGCACAGTAAAAGAGTAGGAGTAGAAATCGGTAGTGTGGGAAGGGATATTAAGGACATTTTTAAGATGCGACCTGCAAAGTGCATCGGAAGGACGGGAGTAAGAAAAGCGTTCACGGAGGTAGGAAGGCGTTTTAGGATTATGAAGGATGTTAAATAATAGACACAATATGCGAGAGTTCCTGCGAAGTCGAATAGGGAGCCACTTGAGTAACTTGCGAAAATCTGAAACGTGATCGTACTTTTTAAGGTTGAAAACAAAACGAATACATACATTTTGCAAACGCTCAAGTTTATTTAAAAGCTCCTCGGTGGCATCCAAATAACAGGCGTCGGCGTAGTCGATGATTGGCTGAATGAGTGTTTGGGCAAGGGAAATTTTGGTTTTCAAGGGCAAAAAGCTCTGGAGGCATTTCAGCGAGTGGAACGAGTAATGCACTTTGCGACTGACCTCAGCGACATGGGCAGTCCACGACAGATAGGAGTCCATGATTACCCCCAAGTTTTTAGCCGTCTTAGTGTACCCAATCTGTACTCCATTCAACCATAGCGGAGACAGCGACGCAACATCAAGCCTGTTCCGCATATGCCTGCCGCCGATAACCATGGCCTGAGACTTCCTAGGGTTGATTTGCAGCCCAAAGGACTGCGACCACTCCCCAATCAACTTCAGGTCACTGTTTACGGCAGACACAGCAGCTTCCGCATCAGAACTAAGAAAATGATGGTAAAGCTGAAGGTCGTCAGCGTAGAGATGGAAGTTACAGGAGATGATTCTAGTAACAGTGTTAATAAAAATGGAAAAGAGAAGAGGAGAGAGAACGCCACCCTGGGGTACACCCGCAGTAAGAGAGCACCAATCCGAAGAACACTCATCAAGGCGTACCCGCTGCGAGCGACCTCTGAGATAGGAGTCGAACCAATCAATAGTGGAAGAGGAGAAATTGAAAGATTTAAGGATCCCAAGAAGGATATCGAAGTCAACAGAGTTAAAAGCACTGCTGAAATCAAGAAGCACAAGTAACGTCAGAGATTTGTGATCCATAGCCCAGCGGATGTCATCAGTCACCTTTAAAAGAGCTGTGACAGTACTGTGACCAGGTCGGAAACCAGATTGAAAAGGACTAAGAAGATCATTACTAGATATAAACAGAGACAGTTGCTGATGAACAATGTGCTCAAGAACTTTGGAAAGATAAGGAAGGATGGAAATGGGTCTGAAATCGGACAAAGTGACCAGGTTAGGTATTTTGGGTAACGGAATAATATGGGCTAGTTTCCAAGCATCGGGAACAGTGCAAGAAAACAAGGAATAGTTAAAAATGTGGGTTAAAACGGGAAGTATTGTGGAGAGGATAGGGGTAATCATTCTTGAGCAAAGATCATCATTACCAACTGCGGAGGAGGAGATAGCACAAATAGATTTTTTGACATCAATTTCACTCACAGGACTGAAACCGAAAGACGAACACTGCGGCACTGGTAAGGCGGAAAGCTTATTTAATGTAGCTGATTTGACGTGTGGATCCAAAGTAACGGGTGGAAGTGAGAAATGTTTGTTGAGAGCACACACGTCAGTCTCATTACTAGCAATGACAGGGGACTTACCAATGCCGACAGTTTTCAGAAACTTCCAGACTTCAGAGGAGTTCCGGTTGTCAAGAGAATTATGGAAGTAGCGTCTCTTTGCATCTCTACACATACGACTACAGCGATTACGCATCTCACGATACGAACTTAGGTTGCGCTCAGAAGAACGGAGCTTTAACCTTCTTTTGGCACGATCTCTACTTGCCATAGCATCCTTAATAGCAGGGGTGAGCCAGGGAGCCGGCACATACTTTACTCTGACTCGACGAATAGGAGCATGACGATCGTAAAGGCTGAGTATCTTAGAGTTAAAAATACGAACCATATCATTGATACTAACCTTCTTTAAACCTAGTCAAAAACTAATTCCATATTTCTGAATTAACTATAAGAAGTTGAGTATTTGTCAACGTCTACTCTATCCTGCAAACCTGTCAAAATTTGGCACTAAAGCACGGTCTGACAGTTGACACGTTCGTAACGTCAAATACTTATGTTTCGTACTTATACTTCCCACTTCAGGATCTGAAATGGTAGGTATGATATGAATGATAACTAGTTAATAAACTAACCAAAAGGCTTATTACGTAAGAATCAGCAATCATCGCGCGAATAAATGCTTTATGTCATAAAAGTCGGAATTACCTACAGTATACCACCAAACAAAAAACCGCCAAAATCTCTAAAACTTCTGTATTGAAGAGCTATTATTGCGCAAAAATCGCTATCGTTCTGCTCTTGCAAGATAATACTAATATAAATTTACTTTTTTTTCATTTTTTTATTGGCTCTTGTAAATAAAACCCATACAAAATATGATATATAACTTTTCTTTTTTCTTCTGTCACGTGGTTAATCTCACGTAAACACACAGCCAGACCCGGAACAACTCTGGTCATACAAATATTTGTTCCGTGCGGGAATTGAACCCGCGACACTCAGCGCAGCAGCCAATCGCTCAGCCACTGCTATCTATGCGTAGATCATAATATACCTGGTATATGCCTATATGGTATATTACCAAGTAGTACGAGTACCTACTAATAAACCCAGTTACTAGTTATAAGCTATAGTTATTAATATTAATTATTCAGATACTTCTAACAACAAAAATATCCCGTTAAGTAAAAGCATATCGCTCAATAAAGCCTCACACAAAGCTGCTTCCGGTCAATGTACTTGTATACAAAACTTTACCCATCATCCCACCCCACATCGCACTCGAGAACGGTTTGTTTAGATTTAGATGGGGATTTGCGAATGATATTATTAATTGCGTTGTTCCCACAGCTTCCAGAGGGGTGACCGGGGTTGATTTGTGTGTTATTGTTGGCGCGGTGCGCGGTGTACGATGGTGCGATCGGTTTCCGCACGCACTCCCACGACAGGGAGCAGATGCCCGCGCGCGCTACGTCACTCTCATTGTTGTCTCACCACTCTCCACCAGTGACCCCGTGGGAGTTTTGGCAAATAAAGCCGCCTGTGGGAATAACAATGCTCATCACTGTTGCACAATATGCTGAGTACTTGTCAACCCATAGTGTTTCTATTAAGCTGTTTATTTTATAATTAATTATATTAAATGTACAATGTCATAATTATAAATATTACCTAGTTGTTGTAAAATAATGTCAATCAATCTGCGTAGACTTTTGTTCTAGTCTATTCAGATTCAGCTGGATACTAGTATTTTACATGGGGCGTCTGGCTATCTAACATCCACACCAGGGGCGTAGCCACCGCGGTATCAGCCGTATCAATGATACGGAGCCCCCATACTTAATGGGCCCCATCGTTTGGAATCAAAAGTTCGTAAAATTTTATCGACAATCTCAAATTATTCTTAGTTAAGAGTTTAGTGAATAATTGTTTTTTATTAAATATTTTAATTTTCTTAATCGCTACAATCACAGTGAAAACTTAATCTACCGCAGTCAGGATTCTCTCATTTTTATGTTCGTATCGCATTCGTCATCTTCAAGATTGATTAAGTTATTCAAGTTAAAAATCCAGACACCTAGCTATTTTATTAATGTTGTATATAAAACTTTTTAAAACAAGGAAGCCCTTGTAGTCTTTACTGCAATCGAGTATAAAGGGCCCTCAAGAAATTTCGAAACGGGTCCCCTTTATGACTTGCTACGCCACTGGTCCACACACAACCCAGTATCTGGGTAACACGATATCCTTGGCAAGGCTGGTGTCGGATTTCAAGCTTCTGACTAGGTACCCGTAAGGACTCTCAAAGATCTGCACACCACAGCCGGGACCAACAGCTTAACGTGCTTTCCGTGTTTCACAGAGAAGTCTCGATATTAAATTAATGGTCACCCATCCACGCACCAACCTCGACAAGTGTTGCTTAACCTCGAAGATCGACCAGTGCAGCTGTTATTATTTGAGCTGCTCTGATGATAACTCTTCCATAATGCTGCTAATTAAGTAAGTATTTACACTTAATGATAAACAGTATTTAAAGTGTAATATATGGTTAGATAAAAAGAAAAAGAGTGCTTCAGGAAAATTAATTGTGAACAACAATCAGACACTTGACCCGTCAAAACAGCACATTATGGAGTGTGTATCGTATATTCATGATGGGCCGGCGATGGTATGAAACGCCATTGCATATGCGCCGCGCCCGCGCCCGACGCCTGCCCCGCCAACCTCGCCACCCAGCAGATGCTCCATTAATATTGTATCAGGCATAGCATTATAAGCATCTAGTCCGGTTGCTATACCGTCAAACTTCTCATCGACACATCTGTCGACTGAAACATGGTAATTTATCATCTCCTGAAAACATTTAAGGAAATTTATGCAGTACCTACTGGTGTCTATCAATATCTTCCTAGATTTTTTATTTATTAAACGGGAAATCTAGACATGGACACATAAATTATGCATGCACACGTCTGGTATACAGTCAACAACCGTTTTTTAATGATGAAGATGCATCTATGATTCCCAAAACACGCTCTCACTTGTGGAAAATATTGTGCTGAATAATTTGATAATAGTTTCAGAGTTCCATTATTCAGCGCACGGTTTTATTGAATAAGGTAGGTAATGCTCAGTTTAGCAATAAGTATTTTGTTACAGATTTATTTCAGGCGACAACAGGTACCTTTGTTATAAAAGGAAAACAGGTAATATTCAAATGTGTACCAACTACATACCTACCTAGTTAGGTACACTGTCACGGCGGACATCAGCGTCATCCGTCCTGAATTAAGCACCCGTCGTCGTTGAACTTTCATGCATTTCGTTCTGAATAATGTACTAATTTGAATGGTCGGTATAAATCACGATAACAGTTTCGGTTACCAGAATCATAATATGTTCAGTAATAAATGTTTTGTTTTTGCAACTACGAACGGAGATTGATGTGCAACAATAAGAGATGCTCCTCATTCAAAATGTGTTGCATCGCCAAACAGTTTTTTTTTATGTCTGTGATGCTAATATGTACGTGGAAATAAATGGTGTAACACACAGGATCAATCCATCGTCCCACTTTACATTTTATCTGTTTATATCGGGTGTCTACATTTATATCGAATGTGATTTTTATGATCTGTTTTACCTATCTTTGATAATGCTAATATTCTGAATGTTTATTGTAATGCATGAGGCTTTCTTATTCTCAGTTTTGTTTATGTCAAAGAAGGGTGGGCTATGAAGGTTTATTATACCTACAGGGTTATAATATACCTTATTATAATACAAGTTAAAGATCGTCCTGTACGTATGTATCTATACCTACCTACCTATAGTTGCATCTTTTGCTGTTCTACATAACAATAGCACCTTTGGGTATGCGGACACAGCACTGTTGCTGAGACATAGGTACGTGTCCGACGAGCGCGCTACTGGGCTTCAGATTGTCTCTCCGTGAGGCCATGGTTGGACGCTTGAATCTGTCCTTGAAGGCAGTCTCCGAATGTGACGATGCCAATCTGGCTGCTAAGACCCAGGCGTGTATTTTTGCCACTAAAAGAAGCCAATTCCACCCGGCTCCTTCTATCCGAGGTGTGACCGTGCCGATAATATATTCACCTTCTTGGCGTTAGGTACGTTGACATCGAGCCTCAATGTTGGTCCATTCATTGAAGCAAAAGCACAGCTGGCTGCCAAAACATTGGGGATCCTTGCGAAGGTAAGAAGGTACTTCACGCCAAACAGTTGTTCAACTTGTATCAAGCGCAAGTTCGATCATGAATGGAGTACTGCTCTCATAATCTCGCTGCCAAATACCAGCTGGATGCACTGGCGTCGATCGATAAACGGGTCAAGAGGCTCATCGGCAATGAGATACTGTGACAATAAAACGCTCGCATTCACTACCGATCTTTAAAAGACTGGTAAAGGAGCACTACCTGTCACTGTGATCTTGTTCTTGTTGGAGCTGTATTGTTTTCTTGCCTGTGTATGTATATATATGTATGTATTTATGTATATATTTTAGTATTTTATATTTAGTGCTTTCTTTGTTTGTAACTTATTATTTAATTTTAAAATTGCACCAAGCGCAACCCCATGTCGTGTCCAAGCTATCTCTCTCCATTCTGGGTTGCCTGGAAGAGATCGCAGAACGCGATAAGGCCGCCTGTTGTATGTTTGTTTTTACTTTAAGGTTTCCGTATGTAATGTATTTATCTTAGTACAATAAAGTATATATATATAAATATAAATAAATACTGGTCGAATCTAGGCTCCAGGGTCTTTTATCGGTTACATTTCGGGGATTGTGCGTTGGAATTGCATGAACTAATTCCTCCTAGCCCGTTCCATCATCGGACTACAAGACGTACGGTGATGCGTCATCGGTAGATGGTGGACATCCCACCCATACGCACCAAACGTTTTGAGAATACTTTTATTATGCGTTCAGCAAAGGAGTGGAATTCCCTGCTGGAGTCTGTATTTCCCGATAGCAGCAACCTGGGAGTATTTAAGTCAAGAGTGAATAGTTTCTTCTAGGCAAGCTTGCTTTATCGTCGACCACATCATCGCTTACCATTGGAGTAGTAATGAAAAAGTTTGTAATATCAAAATAATATCTTTCAAGTAAATGCATACGAAAGTACTTATAATTTATACGGTATCCACTAAAAACAAAAAACATTTTCTTTAATTTTTGTCCGTCTGTCTTTGCCGGGAAATCTCCGAAACGGCTGGACCTATAAGGAGCTGAGTTATAAGTATTAACTTAGGCTACTTTTATTCTAGGAAACAAATTAGAAATACGCGCAAAAAAATACCTATTTTTTTTAGTTTTACGTGTTGACGCGGACGAAGTCGCTGGCTTACACAGGCTCATCAGTTAGCCTAAATATAGACGCTATCTAAGTACTAATAAAAAAAAATAAGTAGATAATTCAAACAACTTTACCTCTTTTTAATATTAGTTTAGATTAAATGGCGTCGTATCGCACACTTTCATCGGGGAGCGCGGCGCCTGCGCAGGCCCGAATGCGTCGAAGTTAAAATCGATTACGCCTCCGCTTGAAAGCTATGAATATTTTAACTGATCCGTGTGATTGACTCATTGTTGGGTTTCGGTGTCATAAGAATTAAGAAGTACCAACGTTAGTATTTCATCCAGAAAGAAAGTAATGAGAACTATTGTAACCCGGAGATACGAGTAGGTGGAACCCACTACATATTAACGTTCTAGGTGCGAATCCATTCTTTTTTAGCAAATGGGCGACAATTTGAGTTATAATGTCTTAATTGCACTCCTCTGTGTGCGCAATAGGCTTAAAAAGGGTTATTTATTTTTTTCAATTATCGGTATTAATACAAGTTGTAGACGTAGACAGGTGTAGGCTATATTTACGCACTATATCCGATGGATGTGGATTTCGGTCTATGTGACGTATGGTCGAATGTTTATAACCTTTCATGGGGTCAGACCCTTTGCCTTGCCGAATTCAATTAGACTTCCGGCCACAAACCTAACTTTATCCCGTCCCTAACATAAATCTGTCTTGAAACCAGCCTTAAGACCTAATAGGTAGGTAATTAGCTAAATCCCTACAAAAGAACTTTGCAGAAATTCGAGTCCCCAAAAACAGGTTGAAAAAAGATTTGGAGCTCCTTCTGTAATCATTTATATATTCTAATAGTCAAGTACCTACCTATTCGTTACTTTTTCGTTCTCAATTTTAAAGTCGATGATGTCGTTTTTACATTGGGTCAGTAAATTGATGCGTAGGTAGGTAGTCCACGTTTCTGGGAGATAAAAAAGGTGTACGCGGAAATATTTGGAGGTCGTGGAGTGCGGGTTCCTGTGTCAAGTGTCGCGGGCAGGCGGAGCGGCGGGGCATGGAGGCCAGCGGGCACGACCAGCCATTGTGCTGCTCGCACGACGAGACGAATCGCAGCGCAGGCATCATGACCCATTAAACGCGGTCACGAAATCATTTTACCAGCCTCTTTCACTGACACCAGCCACCAACTTGAACTGCCAAAAACCTTGTTTTGTTCCCACGAACTCTCACTGTGAAACTATTTTCGATTTGTTTAGGTAGGTACTACGTTCGAAATTTTTAATCGATTTTTCCAGGTAGACGCTTATATATAATGTTTTTAGGTAAGTATAAAAATTACGCTTGGGATAAGCTTAGGATTTAGGCAAATAAGGTTATGTAGTTCGAATACTTAAGGTACTTAGGTAGCCGGCAGTTAGGTACTATAAGTGTCAAAAGTGCAGTCTCACTCTACCAAAACAAAAAAGGCAATTTTTTTGTGGGCCGCAGAATTTCAACTTATCGCGGTTAGTAGGAAAAATATATAGTTTAGTTTCTATACAAAATATTAAATCAGCTGTGGATAATTTAACTTCTACAAAAACTAGCCATTTGAGTTTTGGGAGAGTATGACTGCACTTTTGACCCTTGACTGTACCTACTTTATGGTACGTAATTACGGGCAGTCCGCGTAGAATTCGGAAACAGAGATTATCGAGTATAGTGAAAACCCCGGAGGAGCACGTATTTTCTAAGAAAATTAAGGAGAAAATCGCATGCGTGAATGTGAACTTAAACAACTTTTTTTGCTATTTCGATTATTAAAAATCGCAGTGTGATATAAATAGAATTGCGACGAGCCATAAAGAAGGTAGATTGGATTTTTATTCTATGGAAGCTGGCATATACTAGTCTCCCATTGCCACTAAGTTATGCTTTTGATTATTCAGAATTGCGGCGCACAATGTAATTGGTATAATCCAAACTAATAAGAAAGAGGGTAAAATTATACTTTTTATTTGTTTCATATTTGTAAAAGTTGTCTCTGGAGCTACATATCCGATTAACTAAATTCTTGTATTGATTGGAAACCTAAGCTACACTATCACAGGGTGTCATAGGCTACTTTTTATCGCAAAAGTTCATAATCTCTGAGGTAGATATATCGTGGGGCTGCAGAAGCGATATCGTGGGGCTGCAGAAGCGATATCGTGGGGCTGCAGGAGCGATATCGTGGGGCTGCAGGAGCGATACCGTGGGAAAAAGCTAGTTAATAATATATGGATCTAGACTCTAGACCCACATACATTTAAAAAGTCCCAATACTTTTTTGATTTGTGTGCTAGTTTCAGGTCGTCGAGATATTTGAAAGGAAAACTCGTTATTGACACAGATAATATAATACTAGCATACAGATACCTCATTCCATACAAAGAAACCGTGCCGTCGTAACTAGCGTTTTTCGACTGCTTAATCTGGCAATTTTTTGTACATCGAACGCATTCGGTTCTGTTTCACGGTGATAGATAGATGGTGTTAGCAGCGACTTGCAAGTAAAAGGGTTTACTAGGTTCGTGAATATTTTTTTCTTTAAATACTGTGAAGGTTTGTTTTCTAGTATTTATTTGCACGTTTTTACAGTTTTTTTTTTTGCTCCAAAATGTGTTAAAATGCAAACTTTAACAATCGAGTGGAATGCCTCAGAAATTAAAAAATGCGCCGGTTTGTATGTGTGTATACTTCACGCTCAAAAGGCTGGACGGATCTGGATGAAATTTGACTCAGAGACAGATTATAGTCTGGAATAGCACATAGGATACTTTTTATCCCGGGAATAAGTTCCTTTGGGATAATTTTCAACATTCACGCGGGCGAAGCCGCTGACAGAAGCTAGTAGTATTATAATTTCGAAAGTAACTCTGTCTTTCTGTTACCTTTGCACGCTTAAATCTCTGTACAGATTTATATGAAAATTGTTATGGAAATCATTTGAGACCTAGGGAAGAACACAGGCTAGTTTTTTATCGCGGCAATAATACTTAAGTGGATGGAAAGGGGGGTAGAAGTATGTATGGTGAACCCACACACCTACAATATTATTTCGTGATATAAAATAAAAGGTTCTTCTCAGACGAAGTTGCGGGCAAAACCCAGTTACACTATAAAGTCGAAGTTTTCTCACGATGATATCCTTCACGAGTGTCAGCTATGTCTAAGATAAACTTATAAAGTTCATATGAAATGAAAAAACCACATTGGTACTGGCCCGAATTTGAACCCACGACTAGTCTCAAGCTTGAGAGGCGAGGTTTTAGCCTCAGAGCCAATACAATACTTTTGTTTAGATTACATACCATAAGTACCTGGCCGACCGAGCTCTTCTCGGGTGAAAATAGAGAAAACGACGTTTTCTAGAAATGAAAACTAGATAGATCGATTTATCGCCCCCGAAACGTAGGGGGTTTACTACGGTTTTATACTAAATTTCATGAAAATCGTTGAAGCCGTTTCCGAGATTCAGATTATATATACAGGGTGGCCTAAAAGTCGTGGATCAAACGCAACTAGGGGTTAGATGGGGTCATCAGCTGCAAAAAATTGTTCTACGGGAGGTCCTTAAAGTCAACCCCTGCAGAGTTATAATTATTTATTTTGTGTTTTTATGAGAAAATTGACTTTTTTTACTAATTCTTATTCAAATTCGAAAATATCTACATACTGTATCTTTTTTATAATTTTCACTAGATTGGTGCTGATGAGTCCTTGCGTTAGACATGCTATTTATGGTTGTTTATTGGGTGTGTTGAAGATAATATTAAGTTTTACGATATTTTTTTTTCTCATATCATAACTTTTAACGTATGGTTTCCAACTTTGGGGCTGTACTAAACAAAGCAACGTAAAATTAAGCCAACAATTCCAAAATAAAGTGCTCAGGGATGCTCCCTGAAATGCACCCTGGTACATAAGAAATTCTTCACCGTGACCTTAAAACGGAATTCGTCACCACCATCATCCAAAAATTTGCTGAAGCCCACGAACACAGACTTCATCGACACGTGAATGTTGAGGCTATCCAGCTGCTATCCTTAGTTTTAACATAATCTATAACGTAACATATTCAAGTTAGAGTTAAATTGCTTATTAGTATTTTAGGCTAGGTCGTAATTAATTATTAAGAATTTTGTTATTACTAACAAAGTAAAAAAAAATATCACAACTTTTTATTTACTTCAGACGCCATTGTAAAAAAAAATACTCTACCGAAAAGTGACCCTGTATTACAAGTTTTGGCGCATTAAATAGAGATTCTGAAAAAGTATAACACATGGCCATGAGTGGCTCTAATATCTTTCTAGGACAAAAAAACAAAATAACGATTGTGAAGAATACAAAATAAATTAATCACAAAATAAATTATAACTCTGCAGGGGTTGACCTTAAGGACCTCCCGTAAAAGAATTTTTTGCAGCTGATGGCCCCATTTAACCCCTAGTTGCGTTTGATCCACGACTTTTTGGCCACCCTGTATACATACATTATATACAAGAATTGCTCGTTTAAAGGTAGATAGATAACTGACAAATAACAACAAATTTTACTAGCACTTTATTGTTAATTAAATTAAAAATACAACACGTACCTAATCATTGCAACTACTATAATAGTTTCATAAACAAAGTAAATCAATAACAAAGATATTTAGTTAGTCAAGTTTTATCGTTATCTACATAATTTGATTATTTCTACGTCTTTAAGTGATGAATAATATCATAGCTTTCATTCACCATTATTTCTGCAGGTATGATACAATCAGTTTGAAAAATTTTATAATATTCAAGTGCCGTGAATTTCTGTTTCTCACTACAATATTTTTATCCTCTTTTGACTGACTGTAATACAGCAGAATATGGCGACGACAACCTTTTACAATATGGCGGTAATGCGACAATTCGGTATTTAAAATTGAAGTATGAAAGATAAACAATTAAACGATGATTTTTCATTGAATTACTTGTTTTGTTCTGTACGAATTTTGTGAATTAGTTATATTGTCATACCTAGTTCACAAGATTATTATACGGTACCTACAACTTTCAGTATCAGCAGAACCCACCAATAACGAATCTGTCAGTAGATTTGCTTCTAGATTTAGGATTTTGACATGAGGTCCATACAAGTAGTACCAGTGTGCGCTCAAGATAAGTCTGCGTGCGGCCAAAATCGGAACTAATCGTTTGTCATTTATGTCAGGTGTCAAAAGAGTGTGTTGTATTCCGTGTATAAAATCGTTTCCGAAGTAAATAATCGCCATGATTATGCCAAAAGTAGTATTGTATTTAAATAAGTATTTAAAATGCTGGCAGGGATGTTTTCTTGAAGTGAACAAGACAATAACGGGCCTACGGTACCGTTTTACAAAGATAGAGCCCGCGTTGCTTATTTGACAAGTAACTTTTAGGGATACCACTATATTAAAATTTCCCTAAATTTTCTTAATACCGTTGCCTGACAGTATTGGTTTTTGGGTGGTACATAAATATACCAGCGGGACAGGTCCTGGTATCATGTAATATAATGCATCATTGTTATTTTGTTTCAGGCGTTTCTGAACGCACCGTCACCCAAATAACTCAAGAGGGATATGTGGCTTCTTCAAAAATTGTTGAAGAAGAAATTAAAAAAGAATTGAAATTGAAATGGACGGTATTAGCCACTACCAGACAGGACCATTGTTAGACCAAATTTAACAGTAGGTACTACTAAGTATTGAATAAAAGATTTACAATAATGTTGAAGCTTTTTTCTTAATATTCTATACAAGTAGAAATTAACCTTGCTAAACTTAAATCACTTTAATTTTTGAGTAATTAAAACTATTGATTAAATGAAGGAATAAAGATCAGTTATGCTGGCAACATTAAGCACGCCACCCGTTGCGCGCATACTTATCATGCGCGCACTATAATGTCAAAATCCTTTATCCAAACCAAATCGATCCTTTATCTAAATCAATTCTTTAATATGTTCGGTCGGAAATATTTATTTTATTGAAGAATTATCAAATTATTTAAAATAAACATAGAAAGCATTATTTTATCCAATCTCTATATTATTACCTTCTTATCTACCATTTCTATAATGGTGTATGAATACAACAGGACATTCAAAAATAGATTGTAACTTTTATGTACTTGACAATAAATCAATGATTTAAAAATAATAAGGTTTGACCCCAAACCACATTAGGTACGAACATTGTTTGAAAATAATATAAAATGATTGTTGGAATACTATGATAAAATTACAGTGGTGGACAGTTGATTAGGAATACTAGTACCAAATATTTAGAATGGTTGTTTTAAGTCGCACGTCTTATATTCTCGGCGATTTGATTTGTATGGTAATGTTTTGTATAAGAATCACTATATATTCTATATAGATACGCGCGCGGTGTATCAAGTTGACTAATTTCTATTTTACCTACAGAAACTTTTAACATGATCTCTACTGCTGGACCACTGCCGGAAGTTTAATACTACGAATGGAGCAAATAGTCATACTAATATACTACATTCTCGAACGATGTAGCCAATTTCGAAAGTGACATGCGAGTGATAAAATAAAGCCTCTTTATGCGAGACACGAACGATTCTTTTTCTACTACCTGATGAGCTTCCTTAAGAGGTAACAGGTTTAGTATCATTCTGCCAGTTACATAATGATCCATACAAAAATCACTTCGTAACTGTTATGTAATTTTGGTTTTTTAATTTAATTATCTTGTGCCTAAATGTTCATATTTCGAAACGAATTTCTTAGGCAATGTGTTATATAACAGACAAGGTAGTAGAAAAAAGTATTTTATGTTAAATTTCGGTTTTTGTTTGTTGGTATGTTTCCACAAGTTTTCCTAAACAGTAATCCGGCAGTGAAATAGTACGCACTCGAGGCCATGTCAAGAGATCCTGTATGACAAACATTTGGAAGCAACCATATGCTAAATTACCATACCATACTTAGGTACTTTAAATTTAATAGTAATAAAAAATGAGCTGTCCACCAGTGTATAATGACGATAATTATGCTATATTATTTACATATTATTTTTCTATGATTAAAATATAGTAAATTTCTCCCACTGACACAATATATTAATAAAAATATATTAGGGTGCCCAGCTTAATTAACAACAAAACAGTAACAGGCGCAATATATGTTTCTGACAGTCATTTATATAATACAAATATAATTGGTTAAATTGATAAAGAAGACTGGGCGGAAGTGGTTCGTGGTCTATCCAAAAATCCAGTATCACCTTTATTTACCATATTTTGATACTCCTTTGCAAAAAAGACAAGCTATCACTACACAAATAACAAAACCGTATCATAACCACTTCCCACATCAATTAACCCAGTCGCCTTTAAAATACTGTCTTGAAGAATTTTACTCAGACTTACTTTTAACGGTGTATAAGATTTGATTGGTTTGATGTATCAGATATAAAGCACTCACGAAGACTGCATTGGCCCTGTAATCACAGAAAAATATATCAGTAAAAGTGGACAGCTGCTCAGTCCCTGTAATCACAGAAAAATATATCAGTAAAAGTGGACAGCTACTGATGTGAGTCTGACTAAATATTTAGTAAAAATCATTTTGTTGCACTCGAAATGACACTGCATTATTATTTTTTTCTTTTATAGGCTCGCGCTTGACCTCAGCTGATGGTAAGAGATGATGTGGTCAACGATGAAGCACGCCTGCCTAGTAGTAACCTATTCACTCTTGACTTAAAGACCCCTAGATTGTAGCTATCGGAAAACACAGACTCCGGCAGGGAATTACACTCCTTAGCTGTACGCATAATAAAAGTATTCTCAAAACGTGTAGTGCATATGGGTGGGATGTACACAATGTACCGATGGGGCATCGCCGTACGTCTGGTAGTCCGATGATGAAACGGGTTGGGCGGAATTAGATTATACAAAAACAACATTAAATAAAGTGAACTCACTGTCCCTCTTTGAAATATTCCTTCAAAGTGTTGGAGAATCTCTTGGAATATTTCACAAATTCTCGTTTCCTTTGTTCTAGAACCTGTTTGCCTGTTCCTGGTGTGTATGTGGATACTTCATTCACAGCATCCAGTAGTTTCTTAATTGCTGAAGCAATTTCTCTGTGGACGGAACAAACTTGTATGAAGCAAAAAAAAGTGAATAATTTTTTTATTTACTTTACTCTAATAGGACAGGCAGTGGTTAAGCAAAATGGATTGAATAGCACGTTGCGGGACCCCGACCAGCCAGAATGTGAAAGATAGGCAATCACGATACGCCTTCACACCTCCTGATCCGCGCACCTTACTCAGGAACCGTTCCGTTAAGCAGTGCGCCTGATTCGAGATGCAGGATATATGATGGGTCAAGTGTTCAAATGTGCACTTACTTAATGGTCTCCAAAAAAGTCTTTCGGTCAGTAATTTCATCCGGAATGCGACTCAAGATTTTTTTCAAAGCTGTAGACTTTTTGTTCAATTCTTGGAATGCTTCTTCAGTCCTGTTCAGTCTTAAATCTGCACCTGTAATAAATTGAATACACACTTAAACATAAGAGGAAGTACTACAACTACAAGGTAAATTATTTACATTTACTTATTTATGTACACACAAAAACCACTTTATAGGGAAAAGAAAGAATACATCTGTATTCTTTCTTTCTGAAGAGCACAAAGGCACTCCTTATTATATTAGAAATTTCTTCCAGCAGGTCTGCGTTTTTAAAGACTGAAAAGAAAAATGCACCTTACGACAAAGTTCAATTACTTGCGCTTGCCAAGAAAGATAGCTGTCAGAAAGTTTATAACCAAAAAAATCTGAATACTACTAACACTCAGCTTCTGTCAGGGTTCCTTGGAGCCGTAGCAAGCTTTCATTCATGTTGACTGGTATGTCAGCTCTTCGCATAATACCTGCCACCAAATCATAGTTTAAGCCCGGGACAGCTGCTTCTGCTTTTGTTAGGGCAGCACGCAGTGTCTGAGAAGCACCCAAATCATACTTCTCTAACTGAAAAACAACATTAATTTCTTAATTAGTTAACAATTTTTACCAGTCTGTTATATAACATATTGTATCCTACTGTTCTTCCCCACAGTACACAGTTAAGAATGTCAATCTATCTATTATTACAATGAATCATTGATTAGTATCAAGGATACAGCATGTAAAGCACTTATAATCCAATCCTGAGTATCAAAATCTTATCTTGTCACTTGATAATACAAGTGTTATGTACCAACTTTAGCACTATCTTAAATATTTACAAACAAGTTACAATTAATCAGTTACAAATAAAATAACTGTTATATGTGTCAAAGCCAATGCCAAGCCAAAAATTACCAAAGTTGGTGCCTTAGTTTTACGCAGTAAACAATAACCAAACTTAAGAAAATAACATAGGTAAACTAAATTTTGTAGGGCCTCACAAAATGGTTCAAATAGTCTTAATACAGCTTATGTAGGGTAGTCTTAGAGATGGTTGACTGGGTTGTAGAGCAGATAAAAGGAATCTGGAAACTTTATTTTGGAGGAAAGTAGAACTGAATACTTGGTTCTGTTTTCAATTGAGGTCATGTGTCTTTTAATTACTTTGCTCTACAACATATGGTTTCCAATTTAGTTCTGAAGTGCCATTGCTGGAGTTGTGGCATGTGATCATTGAATCAACTTATATTACTCAGTTTGGACTTTTATTTATGATTTACCATTCTACTAAATTTATATATTATTGTTACATGGTACCTTATTTTAAAAGTTTCATTTACGACTGGAAAGTAAAATACAGCACCACTACACCGTACGTTTTGGTCATAGGCTTTTCGCAACAAGATTCATTATGATAATTTAAAAACTGTCACAATCACTTCCTACTAACATTGTTGTAACATTAGAAACCATTCTAATTGCTTTCTTCGCTAAAAATCCATTAGAGAATTCGGAAAGATTATAAAAAGATATATTTTCTAAATAGATATTAGCTCTAAATTGAATTTGAATTGTTATTTTGTGAAAAGTAATAGGAATTGAATCAAAATCAACATACCTGAGTTAAAACGGGACGTATGAGAACGGGTAAAACTAAAGAAGTAACAGGTAGTTCATCACCCATTGTCATTGTGGTTACGGAATTGTGTTCTATCAATATACAAAGACACAGTTCCTAGTTTTTCGTTTTAGAAACCAGAAGGAAGATAGCCACTATTCTGTTGTATGTTTCAGTCAGGCTAGGCTAGTCAGGCAGTCAAATCAGTCAGCAGTTTGACACAATTTGTTTGACAGAAAATTGACAGACAATTTACAAATCATTACAATTTCCACAGACAAATAAACACAAAAACACAGATGCTTTTTATTTTATCTGACCCGCCCGATGGATCATCAATCTTTGCTTCAAATTATCCAAAGTGTTTTGAGTCATGTGTGTGAACATAAACATTCACGTATACCATGAACTGAGTCAAACCAAACTTGGCCAGTAGAACAAGATGCGTAGCGATGTTGCCGATCCGCAAAGATTTCGCCGTACCGCACGGTGCGGCACCGCAGCGCATCGTGTGACATGCCACAGATATTTCTATGTAAGACGATGCAGCGAGTCAGCACTCGGTGACACCGCTCCGGCGCCGCGCCAGTGCCGCAACGCATCGTGTGCCCCAGCACCTACTCTTCATACCGCCTGCGGCAAAGCCGGCCAAAAAATCCGTTAATATATGTTAGGCTCAAAGATCGAAAACGTTAAAAAAATAGCTCATAAAGCGTTGTGGCTTCTTACAAACGGCCACAACGTGAATTTCGTGTTGTGGCACCTTGAAAACCGGCCAAAACGCGTTGCAACGCGTTCTGGTAAATTATAACAGGCCACAACGCGAATCACCACAATCCAAGTTCGCGACGGATGTATGGTATAGTCATGCCGCTTACGTACTTTGTGGTAGAACTAAGAATGTTATTGTAGTAATGACAACTGCTGCCAAATACTCCAAAATATATTGGAATGTATTCCGATTCTGTGTTACATCCAGACTCTGCAAAACAAAGTTTTATTAATTTCTGTATATGAATTTTATTTAAAGACGTGTATAGGTCAGTCCTTAGTAGCCAGGTCAATAAATTTCCAAAAAAATTCAAACTGTCAGTGTCAAAATTGACATTGACAAGACAAAGTCATACCTAAAGTGAGTACTTGAAGGAAAGGAGTCCACAGATTTTGAGAAATTGGGATACAATTTGTGATATTCGAAACTTTCAACACTGTGAAAGCCGAATAAATGGCGAAAAACACATCTAGTTCTGCCTTTCGTAAGATCGATATCGATCAATACAATGAAGATAACTTTAGAGAAGATGAAGCTGAACAATCCGTACCCACTGGCCCGGATGAAGGAGAAGTTTGCACTTTACTGAATCAATATCCTTTTCAATATAAATAAACACTTCTTTGTTTAACACAAAAACTAATAATTTATATAATGTTCATAAAAAACTGCACTGGTACCAGTTAGCTTCGCTTAAATTTACATTTTCCTTTTGTAATCACTATATGAATCATCGTATTTTATCATTGTGTACGTTTGGATTTTCTATATATATTTCGTTGCTGTAATGCTTTAAACACCGTTATTTCCGACAAGACTTCCTTTGTTGACGAATGTGTAGTACAAAAACAGACCATTAATCTCATAACGCCTAAGTAGCATTATTCTCGTAACGCCAGTTGCAAATCTGTAATATATATATAATTTTAAAAAATGTGTGAATCACCATTTATATTACAATAACTATGCTAAAGTACTAAACTTAATTGACATGGTCACCCCCGAATAAAACATTAACAGTCACATTACAAAATCAATTCCACTCTCTTCGGTCAATAATTATTAACAATCCAGTATTGAGTAGATAATTGAACTTAATTCTGACTGAATGTTAAGTACCTAAATACAAAATTGACAATTTCTATAAAACCTTGAACTATTTTGGAATACACTAACTAATAAAAAAAACTAGCCAAGTAGGAAGTGGACTCGCGCACGAAGGGATCTGTACCATTATCGCAAAAAACTGCAAAAAAACATGTTTGTTGTATGGAAGCCCCACTTTAATATTTATTTTATTATGTTTTTAGTATTTGTTGTTATAGCGGCAACAGAAATACATCATCTGTGAAAATTTCAACTGTCTAGCTATAATGGTTCATGAGATACAGCCTGGTGACAGACAGACGGATTGCGGAGTCTTAGTAATAGGGTCCCGTTTTTATGGAGCCCTAAAAACTAACTGCATAATCTTTTTAGGGTTCCGTACCCAAAGGGTAAAAACGTGACCCTATTACTGAGACTTCGCGGTCCGTCTGTCTGTGTGTCTGTCTGTCACCAGGCTGTATCTCATGAACCGTGATAGCTACACAGTTGAAATTTTCACAGATGATGTATTTCTATTGCCGCTATAACAACAAATACTAAAAACAGAATAAAATAAATATTTAAGTAGGGCTCCCATACAACAAACGTGTTTTTTTGCCATTTTTAGTGATAATGCTATGGAACCATTCGTGCGCGAGTCCGACTCGCACTTGGCCGGTTCTTTTTAAGTTTGTTAAAAATCCCGTGATAATTTAAACCTGGGTCCAAATATATCTAGTATGGTCTGGGTCTTGTTTTGTAAATGATTATACAAATGTTTAATACTACCTATTATTATATTATCTGTGGTACTACTATGACATATGGCATTCTTATAGTTGATATCCTTAACTCTACAATACAGGTCGGTATATTGATGCCCTGAAAGTTGTATTGAACAATGCACCAGTAGGATCAGCCAATCAGCAAATCAAAGTAAGTTAATATGTTATATTTAACAGCTCTTACTATTACTGTACTTATTTTAATTAGTCTATACCAATATTATAAAGAGGAAAGATTTTTTTGTTTGTTCGTTTGTTTGTACCGAATAGGCTCCGAAACTACTGGATTTAAAAATTCTTTCACCAATAAAAAGCTACATTATTCCTGAGTGACATAGGCTATTTTTTTTTACCCCGAAAACGGGTCCTGTGGGGTGGTCCACGGGAGCGAAGCCGCGGGGAACAGCTAGTCTATAATATGCCCAAGAGATTCTTGTTTAGTTATGTCTTTGTAGTTGAACTGCAAAGGCAATAAACTTAGTTATATATTGAATTACTTTATTTAATGATTTACTTGTGTATATGTGGAGATGTGGAATGATACAAAATAGAATGTGTTGTAACATGAATGTACCACTAATTTATCTCTAAATACAACCTAAGTATTAAAATATCCATTTAATTTGGTTTCTTTTTTCAGGATAATGCATTGCAACTTACTTTGAAAGTCCTGCTTGCCATAAAATCCACTCAAATTGAAGAGGCAGTGGGAAAGCTATGTTTGGATGATGTAGACATCCTGATGAAATACATTTACAGAGGATTTGAATTCCCCACGGAAGGATCAAGTGGACATCTATTGCTGTGGCATGAAAAAGCATTTAATGTTGGGGGATCCGGTTCCATAGTCAGGGTACTGTCTGATCGAATGAGAGTTTAATTCGCCTCCTACAGTATTATTTTATATTTAGATGTTCTATGTATGATATGTAAATCTTTTTTCTGGAACAAAATTCTTGTCTGTGTTTAAGTTTTTTTGTATAAATGCTAAGTGTAAATGCAGGATATTGATAGCACAATTGGAGCTGTTAATGATGTAATATTTGCAGATGTTTCTAAACTAAATAAAGTGAATTGTATCAGAAGTTTCAACACAATACACATAAAGAATTAAAGCCGGTGTGGCTTTTATTCTTTATATATTTTTTTTCTTTCTAATAATTAAAATTTTAATAAAACTTAATGCTTTAAAATAATCGATGCTTATCATTTTATCTTGATTATATGCACTGTGAGCATTATCAGCAATGGAAGACTACTATCACTGTTACTTTTACTTTTAATATCTAACTAACATACACATGCCTTTACCTTTTAGACACCTGAATTTCGCGTTCGCGTATAGGTACTCTAGCTGTATATTTAAGCTATAATACTGTTAAAATGCATATATTTTGTTCAGTAATTTTGCGTGAAAGAGTAACAAACACCCACCCAAAAACTTTCGCTTTAATACTATAATAGGATCAGAAGCATAGCTAGTCCTATAGGTTCCTTGTTTCAAAGTCTGTTGGGGGCCCTTTCTACCGAAATACCAAAAACGTGAATGTTTATTACAAAAAAAAAGGATTGTGGTACTTGGAAGAACGTTTTTGAGGGACAAGAATGAATGAAGCACGACTGAAACGAGCATAAAAATTAGAGAATCCTGACTGGGATCAGATAAGTTTTTATGCTTCAAGTTTACTAAATTTACTAACTTGGAGCTTAATGATGCTACGAAGGCAAAGGATAGATTATGCTGTCATCATAACAAATACAGTTTATTTAATAAAATCCTCACGAAACTCTTATCAAAAAGAATTTCAGATTGTGGATAACATTTTCCGAACTTTGATTGCACTCGTTAGGGGCTTGGGGGCCCTGTTTCATTGATACAGCGGTATGCCGGTAGCTACGCCCCTGTTTAGGATATCTACTCGGTCCTCGGTCTGTTTCTCAGTTGTATTAGTCTCGCATGCATGAGTGTTTCAAATATTCTAAATAGATGTAATAATAATTTGGATATTTTCCGTTACCTATTGGTGATATTTCCGGTAGTAGGTAGGGAACGGAACTTTTAGAAACGCATATCACTAGCAGAGGTGTTAACAGTGGCGTATTTAGCGCAAATATTACTATTATATTAGCGTGCGTTCAGGTTATGAATGTTACGATGTTTCAACTCCGACTCCCTTCCGATTGATATTACACCTCAGGTTCCGACACTTACGTACCTAATCAGAGGTTGAAGCAACGGATAGCGACCGATGGCTGCAGTTATTTTTATTTTCAAATTTATGTTATGTAGATTTATTATTGTTAAATTGAGAATACAGAGGCAGACTTATTAATATTTGTGCTATTTTATTCATTAGACCCATTGTGTTATGGGTCTAATGAATAAAATAGCACAAATATTATTAAGTCGCTCTTCTGCCAAGTGCCAACACTTCCGACTGCGACACTGATTCGGGTTCCAACTCCGATAAAACACCTTCGTAACATCCCTAGGATGAGATGCAAAAATCCGGGCGTAGAGTTCTAGTTGGCACAAACCGACCGCCATGTATATTAACAAACCCCGTGGAAAAAAAAACAGATTTATTCAGTGAGTTTAGTTTAGTTTCTTATATCTGACAACTTTCTCCTAAATAAAAACAATATATAGGGATACTAGCTTCTGTCCGCGGCTACGTCCGCGTTAAAAACTGTTTTGTTATCCCAAGGAAACGATATAATGTCGTAGTATTCTATCAAAACTATACCTAAAAGACGATTTACCCTCATTACCCCACCTTAAAAAGTTTATAAGGGAGTATTTTACTTTGTGGCAGTAACCTATTTATTATTCAAAGTCGAATAACGAATTGTCCTAAACCGTGTACCCTAGATATCTACGATACCCCATTATTCATTGATTTCAATAGCTTATTTTCTGGTCGCCTTCACTAACTGTACATAAGAAAGTCTATCTGTAAGATAAAATACGAAATCACGCGAACGAAGTCGCGGGCGGCTAGAGTCCTGAGTGAAGCGAGGGGTTCAAGCTGCCCAAGACGAAGGCAGGCTTTATTGGAGTGGAGCATATTACCTACCTACTCTTCTTTTCACACCTTCTGCGAGACAATAAAAAGCCAGGTCTCCATAAATTAAGCATAAAGCCTCGCTTCACTCAGGACTCTAAACTCTAGGGTACCTTCCTCGTTACACTCAGGGTTCAATATGCCGCCGTGACGTAAGATACTGCTTTATCCCCTTGGTGCATAATCTACTATTAGGTACGGTTGCCTAGGTATACAGCGACTGATTAAGAGTTCTGACCGCACTAGGCTAATTATGAGGACGCGCCCCCGCCAGGTGTGTTACGGTCGGCCTAAAAAGTAGTATATTAGTTTTGACTTTGTTTACTAGTTTGAAAATTTTAACATGGTTCATACTACCTATAAAAGTTTTCAGAACGATCTGCAAGCGAAACTAACGTTGTCCTTTAATTTTCACGACATTCAACTTTAGGGTGGCGAACCATTTTTTTAGCTGACCGTACATAAAGGCAGGGCACCTCACGCAATTTTTTGACGTCGTTAAAAATAAAATAGACGCGAGCTCTGCGCGGCGCGAGAGGAGACCAAAGTTGCATGCGGCTAGATTGTCAGGTCGGAGGCTTGGGCAAAAGTACTTTAATTTTGCATTACATATCGATGTCTCTTAATCTGCCAAGCCTTTTCCCAACCATACTGTGGTCAGCTGCCAGTCTAAGGCCCGGTATCCACCAAAGCGGAGAGGAGAAGTGATGTGGAAATAACGAAATCGGATTGGTTTATTCAAACACATCTTCTCTCGTCTCCTCTCCTCTCTGCTTTGGTGGATACTGGGCCTAAACGGATGCAGCTGAATACTACATGGAGCGATTGCCTATTGACCTCCACAACCCAGTATCCGTGTAACGCGAAAACCCCTGGGCAAGACTGGTGCCAGATTTTCTGAATTGTGACTACCCAAAGGGACTGTCAATCAATCTACCTATAGTCTTTTCTCAACTATGTTGGGGTCGGCTTGGAGTTTAACCAGATTTAGCTGAGTACCAATATTTAATATGGAGCGACAGCCTATCTGACCTCCACAACCTAGTAAATGGGCAACACGAGTTGGCTAGACTGATGTCAGATATCAGACTTCTGACATACTCACTCATGATAACGTAAACGATCTCTTATGTCTTAATGTATACAAAGAGGTTCCTCCTTACCGTCCCGAGACGGCGCTTATCCAATTTCAATACAAATTGACGTTTACGTTAACGCGATTGAGCGTGAGTCGGAGGATACGTCTGGTTTTGGTCAGCCAGCTCGCGAAGATGTATCTTCCGACAGCACAGCATGATTTTCTCCTTGTTTACGTCTTTTTAGTTCGCTTTTCAAGCAGTCGGGTATTTTGATTTTTTTACTAACTTTTTTAAAATTTATTGTTAAAATCAGGGAGTCCTAAGCATTTTAAGTTCACAGCGCATTTAGTTTGTTTTGTCTCGGTCTAGTTGAAATATGTAGGGTTGATGCAATGATGCTAGATTAATAGTGCATGCGAAGACACGATTTCAGCGCGCCTGCGCCCCGCCGATCCTCGCGCCCTAGGCTGCAGCCTAATTAGCCTAAGGGTTAATCAGGCCCTGTATATTATATTTTTAGTGCGAACTTTGTGTTTCTTGGGCCAGAAACATACATGACTGTACTTTCTTGTACCATGGCTGCAAATTTTTATGTGGTACTTAGTCTCATTTATTATAATATTTCTTAAAGTAAATTAGAAAGTGCGGACTGGTGCAGAACCTTTCCAATATTTTAAGTTAAGCTGAGACGGAGTTTTTTTTTTCCGTAATCGTAATATAAAGGATGGGTTTACTGCTTGTATCCGAATGTCATATCCCATGGCTAATTCCCGAAGTCATCAGATCGAACGTCCGAATCGCCGAAATTCCATAGCATCGATTTACAACAATTTCGAATAGCCATTGGATCGAGCGTCCATTTCGCCGAAAAGCCGTTGCAACGATAGTGTTCACTCCGGCTGGCGGGTTCGAATCGCAACCGGAATGTTGAGGTAGTTGAATGTGAACATCGGTGGCAAATGAAAAACTTTGTTGATTTCACTTGATCCTTTGATTTATTGTACTCACATACACAATTGACCGTAAAATAGGTTTGAACAATGAACTGATGAGATAATCCGTATTTTACTTGAATTTGAATAATTGAAATCGAGAGCTGATATTAAACGTTCTGCCGACATGAATCTCCATTGGCTCAGTGTTGCAAGCAACAAAATTAAAGTTTCTATACAAGAATACAGATAATATATGATTAGTTTATAAAATTCAGAACTTACATCAAATAATTAATAAAATATAGAAAACATGTTAATTTGCGTTAACATTCTTGGGCCCCCTCGGGAGAAAAGGATCAATGTTACTTCTGTAAACATTGATAACATTATCATAATAATAACCAAAGAAACATTGACATAAATACTATGACTATGAATTTACTTATTCTAAACCTTAACTAGTATTACAATCTATTGGCAATTTACATAATTTCACTACTGGTCTTATAAATTCACCGTACTGAGTCTTAACCTTGACTGATCTTATAATTGAATCTCTACCTTTATACAATTCAATGACTCTACCTCTTTTCCATTGAAGTGGTGGTGAGTTTTCATCTATAATTAAAACTAAGTCATCAATTTTTAAACTTTCTGATTGATTATACCATTTATTACGAGCCTGTAATGTGCTTAAATACTCTAAGTGCCAGCGAGTCCATATGTTTTGATACATTTTTTGAATAACCTGAAACCGTGATAAGCGTGACATATTAGTATCTTTCCAATGTACCTCTGGTAATGCTACAAGTGGTTGACCTATTAAGAAATGACCTGGAGTTAATACTTCATAATCACAAGGATCATCTGACATTGGCACAAGTGGGCGTGAATTTAGAATAGCCTCTACCTTGGATAATATTGTAGTGAGTTCCTCAAAAGTTAAAATGGTATCTCTGACCTCCCTTTTCAATAGATTTTTCGCACTTTTGACAGCAGCTTCAAATAATCCACCCATATGAGGTGAAGCTGGTGGGTTGAATTCCCATTTGATGTTCTGGTTCCTTAACTCCTCCTGAAGTAATAATTCATGATCAATTAAAAACTGAGTTACCTCCTTGAGATAATTATTAGCTCCGATATAGTTGGTACCTCTATCTGACCGAATGAGTGAAGGTAGCCCCCTGCGGCTAACGAATCTGGTGAATGCTGCGATGAAAGCTTCTACTGATAATGATGAAACAACCTCTAGATGAACAGCCTTTGTTGCTAAGCACACAAAGACACATAGATAAGCCTTAACTGATTTTGCATTCCTGAGTAGACTGCTTTTAACCAAAAAGGGTCCAGCAAAATCTGTTGCAACCCCTGAGAATGGACGCGCTGCTGTGACTCTATCAGCGGGTAAATCTGCCATGAATGGTGGCTGAATTGACGGATTGAACCTGAAACATACTAAACATTTTCTTATGACCTTAGAAACCTGACGCTTGACTGATGTGATCCAATATTCTCTTCTAAGAATAGCGATTAATGCATTAGTTGCTGCATGACAATATGACCGATGATAATATTCTATTAAAAGCTGACCAAATCTGTGATCCTTAGGTAGTAGGTAAGGATGACGAGCCCCATATGGTAATTCAGATCTTCTTAATCGTCCACCTACTCTGATTAATCCATCTTGATCCGTGAATATACTTAATTTCTGCAATGACTTGCATACTGGTTTCCCTTTCTTCAGTAATGCAATTTCTTCACTGAATGACTGTGACTGTATTTCCTTAATCCAATATTTCCTGGCTTCTCTTACCTCTTCAATAGATAATATCTTCCTTAAATTTCTCTGTGACTTAGGTAACCTGAGATTTCTGATAAACCTGAGTACAAATGCTGTGACATTAATAAGTTTACTGAATTTACTAACTCTTGATAATAATGCTTGATCCCATGACTCTGTAGATGTTGTGAAACGAATGAGTTTCTTAAATCCTGGTAAATTATCTGGCATGATGATGGCTGACCTTGGCCAGTCCTTTTCTTGTTGAAGAAGCCACTTGGGTGACCACCAATTATCGTAATGCAATAATTCCTGAGCTGACATACCTCGGGATGCACAATCCGCTGGGTTGAATTCAGATTTTATATGCCTCCACACCATATTCCTTTGAGAACCTTGAATTTCCTGGACTCTATTGCATTCAAATGTCTGGAGCATATGAGGTTTCGTATTGAGCCATGCTAATACAATTGAACTGTCTGACCATGCATTGATGCTTTCAATATGAATGGCATTTTCGTATGCCTCAGCTACATGATTTAATAGCTTGAAAACTAAATGAGCTGCACTTAACTCAAGTTTGGGTATAGTTTGCATAGTTTTCTTAGGTGCAACCCTTGATTTAGCCATGACTAGTTGCACCATAACCCTTCCTGATGAATCCAAACTTCGAAGATATACACACGCGGCATATCCTTGCTCAGAAGCGTCTCCAAATCCATGAAGTGAGTATGACACCGCTTCTGGCAATGAAACACATCTTGGTAATTGTAAATATGAAAGATATTGAAGATCAGTGATAAGATTGTTCCAATATTCAAGAATTGAATCACTGATTGGTTCATCCCAGTTAAGTCCATCTGTGAATAATGACTGTAGAAGTAACTTAAATCTCAATATGATGGGCGTACAGTATCCACATGGATCATATAACCTAGCTATGGTACTGAGTATACCTCGTTTAGTGGTAGCTTCTCCAGTAGGTATATTAATCTGATAAGAAAATGAATCTGAAACCGGATCCCACTCGATTCCTAATACCTTGATAAAACTTCTATCCTGAGAATCAAATTGACGTGGTTGTTCACAATGATCGTCTGGTAAATCCTCCAATACCTTGTCATTGTTTGATGACCATTTTCGAAGCTCATAGCCTGCACTCTTCATCAATTGCTTGAGTTCTTCCTTCAATTTATTGGCCTCCGCTACAGTATCGGCTCCAGTTAAAATATCATCGACAAAGATCTGATTTCTGATAGTCTCTGCTGCATGAGAATTTGGATGATCTGATTCCCAATCATCCGCCAATTTCAATAGTGTTCTAATTGAAATGTATGGGCTTGACCTTAGTCCATAAGTATTAGTATTTAATTCGTATACCTTAATTGGTTCTGAAGGAGTTCTTCTCCACAATATGAGTTGATATTTCCTGTCCTCAGGATGAATCCATGTCATTCTAAACATCATCTTAATGTCAGTAGTAAAGACGACCTGATGTCTTCTGAAATTCAACAATATTTTTGTAATGTCATTTTGAAGTGGCTCACCGCTATGAAGGCATTGATTTAATGAGGTTCCTGTGGAAGTCTTCCCACTCCCATCAAATACAACTCTTAACTTGTCCGTACCCTTCTTGAAGATCCCATGATGTGGTATAATGAAATGCTCTGAATCAAATTGAAACCTTGATAGAGACATATGACCTAGTCTTTCATATTCTTCCATGAATTCTCTATATTTAGTAGCAAATACAGGATTCTTATCCATTTTCCTTTCTAATGACTTGAGCCTTTGCATAGCTAATGCTTTTGATTCACCTAATACAGGTCTCTCAGATAACAATGGCAATCTAACCATGTATTTACCATCAGGCATTCGACTGACAGATGAATTATACAACCTTTCACATTCTATGTGATCTGGATGAACAGCTGGCCGAGATGGTGGCTCCTCCACCTTCCAGAACCTCTCGAGAACTTCCTCAAGCCTGGACGCCATGACTCCATAATCATTAACTGATGTACATCCTCTTGGTGAACTATCACTCATTGACTCGAGTAGTGATCCCATGATGACATGACCAAAGCAGGTTTTATATGCATAAAGATCTGGAATATTTAATGAAATCTTAGAACCTTCATATACATAATTTAGAACATCCGTACCAAGGATTAGATCCAATTCCTGGGGTGTGTCAAAGTTCTGATCTGATAATTTGATACCTTTATCCATGATTAAATGCCTACAGTTGACAGGAAATGACGGAATTTCTCCAGAAATATAATACATGACAATAGCTACTGTACTGATAATAGGCACGGGTTTACCTATTGGTTTTATTACTAATTTTGCTAAAGTACCAGGTAAATCAACTCTGTTATTACCTACTCCATATATCTTTGTACTATTAGACTGTTGGTGCAATTTCAATTTATTTACCAATGATTGTGAGATTACTGAGACACTTGCCCCTGTGTCTAATAAAGCTCTAGCCTTATAATAGTGTCCGTCACTTCCCCTTATACCTACAACTGCTGTTGGGCAGATGGTTATGGGCAACGGACTCTTGTTGTCACCAACAGTCGACTCATCTCATTCAAATTGATCAGGACTGCGCCTGCATCCGAAACGTAACTCTTGAAACTTAAGCTGAGCTCGAGCTGCACGCTCTCCTGCCCTAGATTCCTTATTAATGTGATATGGTTTCTCTTGAACCTGATTAATTGGTGATTGTTGTCTAACCTGGTGATTCCTTGGCTGAGCCTGAGATGCAACTCCAGACTCACTGCGATTATCAACTGATGATGTTGGCTGAACTGGTGATTGTGTACTGGTCTCCTGAGACCCAGTATTTGATGAGGACTGCCGCTCATTAATGCATAAGAGTGAATTATGATCTTTAGATCCACAATGCTTGCACCAATTCCTATGAGTGCATTCGCTTGCATAGTGCTTCCTCAAGCACTTAAAACAATGACCAGATTTAAAGACCCATGATTTTCTAGCCTTAGGATGAAGTGCATTGAACTTTCTACACACATATAAACTATGAAATGAACTATTACAATAAATACATTCAGTTGATTTAGAAGTCACCTGATGTGAATGTCTCTGAGATGTGGGTCCTGGAGCGGCATCAGACCGCTGATGAGGTACTCTCCTTCTTGCCGGTAGTGATCTGCTTTCAGTCTCGGTGATTGTCAAATGAAGTCTGCATTGCTCATCCAGGAGTTCCATGAGTTGATCCAGGGTTGGCAGTTTCGCCTGATCCTTGCCATATCGTTCCTCAAACAGGGATCTGATCCTGACCGGTAACTTCTGTAGGATAATGAAAAGTATGAGATATGACCACTCCTTGACAGGCATGGTTAACTTGTTGAGCGCTTGAATGGACTCTCGAAGTGGATCATATAGATCGTTCCTAAGATTTGATGACTGAGGCTGAATAATAGGCAATTTGAGAATCCTATCAATATATGTATCCAACAATAACCGTGTATTATGATATCTACCCTTGAGTAAACTAAGCGCCACCTCATAATTGGCATCATCCATTGGTAGCTGTCTGACTAATGACAGTGCCTCTCCTACTAGTGATGCACGAAGATAATAATGTTTTTCAGCATCTGATAAATTGTGACGTTCATGAACCAACGATTGAAATAAATCAAAGAATGGAATCCAATCCATAATACCACCTGAAAACTTGGGTAGCTCAATGAATGGTAGCTTAGCATGTAAATCTGAATGGTTACCTTTAATTTTTGGTGCCTGATTACCTTCTGATTGGGCCTGCTCCACCCTTAGCAGATACTCATTGATTTGGGAGAAATCCGCCTGAAGCTTGTCAGATTCCTCGTCCTGAACCTCTTCCATTTGGAGTAGTTTCTCATAAGCTGAAATGAACTCACCATAATATTTATCGAACTGGCGTTTAGCTACATTGGCCGAGATCGATGACCTATTTTGATCGATAGTATTATAGAAATCTGTTAACATTCGATGTTTTGATATGAACTGCGCTTTGCACTTATTATATTCAGATGAAGGCATGGTTATGATTAATTTAAACTACTTATAACACTAAAACAAACATTAAAACATAGAAAAACACTTAAATTACTAAAGTTTTAAAGTTTTAACAACCGGGTTGTAAGTCTAGTTTGTTGACACTGACACTTTGACACTTGACGTTTGAAGTTTGACGTTGACGTTCGCGCCAAACTACCTCCGACGATGGCTCGTGCCGGTATGATAATAATAATAATTATCACCGATGATGACCTCCGATGAATAGTAGAACTTGATGAACTGTAGTGATGATGATCCGATGACTGACGAAGTTAATGACTTGAATAGGTACTTTTCACAGGCCACACGACAATGGCGTACCTCGATGCGACGTGTTGAGACTTGAAACCCGTTGACTTAATTGATGATGACGATCGCGCAGACTAGGCGATTACCTTCTTGATGCGTTTTGAACCGATGATTTCTTGCTGATTCCCCTCATGGGCCACCAAATAATGTTCACTCCGGCTGGCGGGTTCGAATCGCAACCGGAATGTTGAGGAAATTGAATGTGAACATCGGTGGCAAATGAAAAACTTTGTTGATTTCACTTGATCCTTTGATTTATTGTACTCACATACACAATTGACCGTAAAATAGGTTTGAACAATGAACTGATGAGATAATCCGTATTTTACTTGAATTTGAATAATTGAAATCGAGAGCTGATATTAAACGTTCTGCCGACATGAATCTCCATTGGCTCAGTGTTGCAAGCAACAAAATTAAAGTTTCTATACAAGAATACAGATAATATATGATTAGTTTATAAAATTCAGAACTTACATCAAATAATTAATAAAATATAGAAAACATGTTAATTTGCGTTAACAGATAGTCCTATCCATCGAATGTCTATTGGCTCGACGTGCCAGTAAGTCGAAAGCTATTCAACCTAAAATATTCAAGAAGACTAAAAGAAGGAATATAAAATGGGATAAAAATCAAACCGTATTTAATCAACAGAAATTTATAGATTTCCTAGGAATTGTATACAATGCCTGGTTTTCACTAATTCCCTTTATCATATTATGTTGATTAAACCCTGCTCGCAGTAACTTAAGAACACCATAAAGGTATGCTAGTATTATATTATTATCTGTGATAAAGGTTACAGAATTATAAGTGTTACATTTTGAATTGATAACAGAATCAATTAAGTAACACTTATAAGTGGGTTTTTAATTTGTTAACCCAAAACACTTACAAAAGTGTAACCGTAATATATCTGTAACAGATATAAAAGTGTTAACAGTGTTAATAACTGTAACAGGTAAACGCGAGGTAGCCAAATTTACTATGAACTTATTTATTGTAAATAATCATTAGATCTGTGGTGGCCCAGTGGTAACGGCCCCGACTTACGTATAGAGATTACTATTATGTATATACTGGGTAATAGAGAGTAGATCTTGAGTTCAAAGCTAGACAGGCGCTTTACTTTGTGTAAATTATTTCATCACCACAGCTCTAAAAACGGTGAAGGAAAACAGCGTAAGGAAATCGGCATTACCTAGAACCAAAAAATTCGAAGACGTGTGACATCACCAACCCACACTGGGCCCGCGTGGTTGTTGTTCCCTCTCTCACAGAGAGGATGCCTGTGTTCAGCAGTGGGAAAATTATAAAGCTCAATAAAATAATCAGTCAAATAGACTTAGTCGTGTTTGGGCCTTATTGGAAACGTCATGAGAGGTAGGTACTTTGACTATAAATGATTTTCACAGTAATTTGAGGTAAGTAGACGTAGGTACCTACCTACCGAAACTAAAAAGTGAAAAATAAAAAAATCTTAATAACAAAATAATCAAACCGACTTCCAAAACAAAACACTAAGAAGCGAAAAATAACTTTCTTTGCCGAAGTCGGTGTCGAAAAACGAAGAACGATAGGTAGGCGTAAGATACCAACTTCAGAAAAGAATGCAATTTTTCGATTTTTAGTTTTTGAATTATACCAAAACCTCGTTCAACAACCCCTCCCTACTTACTTTAAAGGTGACCGCCCGGGGCTGCAGACGTGAAGGTTCTTCCATAGGGCAAAGCAGGGTGGCTGCTCCGGGCGCCAGACCCTGAGGTGTGCTGAACATAGACGCGCTCACACGATTTATTTTAAATTTCCTCCACTGGAGTGCTTCCTTCTGCATCTGGTATGGCGCCATCCTTGGCCCGCAAAACTCGAACAATATTTTTTTTCTTAAGTACAAAGAAATACAGCCGACTTCCCAATAAAAACACTACAAAGTGAAAAATAACACCAATTTCCTGTTTTTGTTCCTGTTTTTGTTTCTTCGACAGACATGCGATTGCAGCAATCCCGAGATATATGTGTTGTGTAATGAAGAGTTCAGGAGGGTGACCATAAGCTCTTAGAGTAAGGTTATTTTGAGTGTGTGTAAGGGACATATGTACCTATATGACTTGTATAGGTACCTACATCGGTCACCCCCCTGTAGTTTATCTCCGAAGTTCTTCATCAGATCTTGATCAAATTTAAATGGGACCACAAGAGAAGCACCAGCTTACAAATAAAAAAAAATCGTCAATGTCGGTTAACCTAGTAAAAAGTTTTGAGGTAAATAAATAATATAGTCTATGTAACACACAAAAAAAGGAGTCAAATTTAATACGATAAATGAAGTCGGTTAATAAATTTAATTAGCTGGAACGAATTAGGCACTCCTTGCTCCTAAAAGCCACTTAAAGGCTAGGCACATACACAGAGTTGCAAATATATCGAGCAAGTATAGTTTTTTGGTTAAAATACCTAAGACACGTTGCTGGCATTAAGTTTGAGCTCGCTTAGTGTGATCGCTATCTAAGCACCTGCCTACCTATCAAGTGTGTTATCGCACATATGTACAATTTACAATTTCCACAATATCGTAATCCCATCTCGGGAAGGTGCTTTTTCCGTAACCGTCGCATGCAGTTTTCTGACTTTCCGAAGTGGGAATGAAGATGTCATTCATTCCCACTGCACTGGCACGTATAAGTAAGTTTATTTGCTTAAACATCAGTGTTTTGTACATTTTATATAAGGCCTAAACATCTCAAAAATATGCACGATTTTAATAGCACTCAATACGGTCACAATTACAGCGAGTCTGACCACTTCTCTAGCCTGCTGAAGAAAGTAATTGGAGGATCGCAGCGTCGAACGTAAGCCAGTCTCTCGCCCGAGAGAATGTGCGATATATAAGCAACTAACCTGACTCGCCATTCGGTAGTTTTTTAACTGCGCCGCAGACGCACACTCGTACGACAATGGAAATACCGGTTAGTAAACAATTCAATTGCTCTCATTGCACTACCACGATTGCGCTCTTTTTTTATTTTGTCAAGTCTCTAAAGTTGTCGATCTTATGTAACTTCTTGTATAATAAATAGGTACCTATTTCCTGTTTTTATTACACTAGGTGTTACGTAGGCCAGGAAAAAAACGATTTCCGTTGACAATATAGTTGCAGACTTTTATGTAACATTTACAGCGACTGTTATAGCCCTCGCCAAATTTCTGGGCCGCCCTGAAGTTGGTTTACGCGATGCGCGAGGCATGAAACGGTGCTGTTTTTGTTTGAGATTTCCTACTGCGCAGCCATTGTAGCCAACTTCAGGGCGGCCAAGAAGTTTGGCGAGAACTATACCTATGAGTTAATTCATTAAACATCCCTGAGTTTGGATTTCTGCCCGGTTTATGCTCACTCCTTGATTGGTCTTAAACATTAGGTACTGTCAAAATATGCATATAGGTACCTACTCTTTGTAACAACTATGGTTATACCCTGCCTAACCATTCGGTAAAACAAGCATGATATGTCATATTTAATACATAATAGGTTGATACCTACATTTTGATACTTAATATAGGATTTTAAACGCGAATTAATAGTAAAAAGGCGGCCAAGTGCGAGTCGAACTCGCGCACGAAGGTTTCCGTACCATAATCGCAAAAATCGGTAAAAAAAACTCGATTTCTGTATGGGCTCCCATACAGAAATCGAGTTTTTTTTACCGATTTACTTAAATATTTATTTTATTGTTTTTAGTATTTGTTGTTATAGCTGCAACAGAAATACATCATCTGTGAAAATTTCAACTGTCTAGCTATCACGGTTCATGAGATACAGCCTGGTGACAGACAGACAGACGGACACTGGAGTCTTAGTAATAGGGTCCCGTTTTTACCCTTTGGGTACAGAACCCTAAAAAGTGTTTGAATAAGTAGATGAAAGTAGGTACCGAACTATTACAGTTTCTTTGTATTTGATTTGTTTATTTTGTTCTTTCAGAAATTAATAATATTGCTGTGCTGCTCGTACTACGGGTTTGCATCACACCATTCACACCACGTCCAGACCATACCGGTGGAAAACTATGAAACTGAATTACAAGTTCTCGGAGAACACGTCGAAATTCCTGAAACCCCCGTCAGAGTCATAAAAATCACGAAAACTGTAGCTGTCAAGGTTCCAGTGCCATATCCAGTGAAAGTGATCGAAAAAGTACCCTACCCCGTGCACATTAATAAGCCTTACCCAGTGCCCGTGCCACAGATAGTTAAAGTTCCTCACGTTGAATCTCCTCCGAAAGTGCACGGACATGAACCTCTCGGTAGCCAAGGGAGCTCGAGCCACTATCCTGGAAGTGCTTACCAGGTGCAAGAAGCACATTCCCGTGACGGACCTGCAAACGAAGACTCTTACGGACCTGAAGTTCAATCCTACAACGGTGGAGAAAACTCTGGTCACAGCCAAGGATTCGCACCGTATAACGATGAGTATTCTTCAGAGGGATCCTCTGGTAATTCTTACGGAGCACCGTCAAATAGTTACTATGGAAACAGCGGCGGGAACGATGCAGAAACTTATGAATCCAAAAATTATGATCAAATTATAAAAGGTTACCTTCATAAAATGAACCCAAGCACTGATAGCGCAGGGCTCAATACATTTAACTACCATTAAATAAGTTTTCAGTAAAAGTTTGTAGGAACGTACCTGACTGGACGTCGTTTGACGGATTGTTATATAATAGTTTTACGTTTATTTCCTGTACATAAATACATACTTTTTGTATTGTGAGTGTGACTTGTATGAGCAGCGTGTTCAAACAGTAGTATCATTGTATGTCTATTTTATTTTGTTATTAGGTATAATTCTGTTGTTGTTGCTAGATGTGTATGGCGTAGGTAATGTTGTTAATTTTTCAATAAATTATTACAAATAAAATAATATCGTTTAAGTTTTATTTTCATTTTTCATTATCATTATCACATCTAATAAAACTGTGTCCCCAAGAGAACTTAGAGAACTTATGCTAAGACAGCGTATGTAAATACCTTTCACAGCAAGACAATACAAATAACAAATATATTTTTATATATTAATCATCTCACAAACATTAATTTCTTACGAACATTTATTAACTAAATACTTAGGAATGCACAAAGTACTAAGTAAATGAGTTGACGGCAAGGTGGTAATCTTTTTTTTTTAAGTCAAATGTTTCACATACATTTAATTCCTGATTAGGTAAGTAACACCGTCAGACAAATACCATTCCACTCTCTAGTAAAACTACGACCTAAACATTAAAATATTTAATTAAACTTACGTAACTTATGTATAATATTCTCTCTGTATTAGCAAAACGCAATAAATGGTAACAACTAGTACTCAAAACGGATTACGAAATACGGGTCAACATTTGATTTGCAACATAATTATGTAAAAAAAATAACAAAAAGATAACAGAATCAACTAAATTTAAAACGGAGAGAAAAAATTCACTCGGAGTTTTTCTGCATTTTCTTCATCCAAATCACCGCATTGTTCATCAATGATGGGGTCGAGTTTAATGATGGGTCTCACCACGTCGGGCTTCTCATCCTCGTCCGACACGTACATCCGCGTCAGGTCGGATGCGACTGATGCCGTTTCGCATACACTGGGAACAAGTTATCAATTAATTATGTAACCAATCTGCCTTTTTATATGTTTTTGTTAACCGACTGCCCCAGAAGGAGGGCAATGTTTTAAAGTGAATGTGTCTACCTTCTTTTCAGTAACCGTCACGGATTGATGATTTTTAATAAGTATGATATCATTAGATTTGTCAACTTTGAGTGACACTAGCTCTGGCTATAACTACGATTAGTTATTTTTTTTAGAATATTCAATTGTGTATATTGTACAGTTATATAATAAAAAGAAAAAAGTAATTTTACTTAGTGATAAACTTACAAAAAACTAATTTATCTACACTCACAACGTAATGTTCCAAATACGAATTCAAAAAATATTGTATAAACACATAATTTATATTCGTGGATAGGTAAAATTAAAAAAAAAAAACATTACAGTTCAACATTTTCCTTCGATTTTCAAACAACTGCATCATAAAATAACTTTTTAATTTTTATAGCACACTTTTACTTTTTAATTTTCTGGCGCGTATGTGCTGTAGTAAAGAAGTTTCATTGTCTGTGGATGCGCACGCTGCGCAATGAGAATCTAAATTGCCCGCCATACCAAATATTTTTCCGTTTCCATTTTTGATTTATTGCAACTGTATGAGTGAAGATAAAGTAGTGTATGCAATAGCATATAATTAGGTATTAAAACACTCGCGTAATATTATTATCAAATTCGGCTTCGCCTCATTTGATAAACCTACGCTCGTGTTTTAATAACCCCTATTATATGACTATTGCATAAACTACTATTATTGCACTTCGATTATTAATTTAAAAAATATATATTCAGCGGCCCTTAATAAGTGTAGCCGTAATTGCTTTTTGTGGCATAGTTTCTGAAAATTAATGGATACGCTAAACTAATTAATTGACTATCGTTGAGCCTCATTCAAATTATAAATATTTTTTTATCAAATAGACTTTTGAGTCCGGGAAGCTCCACAATGTCACCCAGCATTTTTACGACTTTAATGAGTACAGATAAACAACCCTTGTGCTGATAATATCGTACCTATAATGTTCAGAGTCAGGAACCGGCAAATTGAAGTGCGTGGTTTCTTGTTTGATGGTCATGATCGTGGGCATCATGAGGTTGGCGCTCGGGAAGGTGGCGCTGGTGACGGTGGAGGTGGAGGTGATGGCCAGGGGCGCGGCGCCCAGCAGCAGCGGCGGCACCGACACCGACACCGACACCGCGGCGTCCTTCACGGGGAGGCGCATCACGATGTCCGACTGAGTGTCCTCGTCGCTTTTAATGATGGTACTAAAATATGGGACATGTTTCTGATTAGAGGATCCAGGTCTAAATAAAACGAAATTCTATTTTAAGGGATAGATCCGGTAACAAATTTTGATAGCGCTTGCCAATCCCATACATTTTTGACATTTTAATAATTTGTAATTTAATTTTTGTTACGATTTTAGTTTTTGCATGCTGTGTCTATTGCATCATAGTGTACACTTTAGAATAATAAACATCCACGAATAATTTCACAAATGTTTACCAACACTGGCCAAGGGGCGCTTCCTTCACTATGTCATTCATGTGACAAACGATCCTTGTAGCACTGTACAATAAAGTGTACAACCAGTTATGTTGATGTACATTTGTAGATATTCATAACTTGCAACGCTCGATATGTGAAAGTATATTTTTTTAAGAACTAAAAAGTCTTAAGTGAAGTGGGGCGTTTCTTTTTTTTTATTTGCCTCTCGCAGTTCAACCTAAGGTTGTCTACTGCTTTACCGGACTGTACTGTGGAGAGTTAAAGTAAAGCCTCCAGCCAGGGCACCATAACTTAAAAACTGAGTGACCGCGCTGTGGAAACACCCCTGTGGCTCTTCGGCTCAGGGCATAGCTGAGAGACAACAAAGGTCGGGCTAGATCTGGTTTAAAATTATTTAGGGGCTAATTTAAAGCGTGGGTCGGGGCGGGTGAAGTGTGGCGTCACTACCCATTGATTTTAACCATTACTGTTGTAAATCTGCCGCCATATATATATTTTTTAAATTATCATCTATACATATAAAATGCTTTGTCCTGAATGACTGACTGACGGATCAACGCACAGCCTAAACCACTGATCGTAGAGAACTGAAACTTGGAGGGTGTGTTCTTTCTATGACGTAGGCATCCGATAAGAAAGGATTTTTCGAAATTCTGCCCTTAAGGTGTTGATAAAGGGGGGCAAAGTTTGTATGAAAAATCTAATACCTTCGGCCAAAAGTCTTGATACTTAGTACAAATAGTAATCTAAGTAAATGATAAAACTTGTCGTTATTAGTTTTTCGAAACTACCCATAAATGATGATTTATGGGGTTTTGAAGTTTGTATGGAAGAATCTAATTTCTTGGGTCAATAAACTTGAATCTTGGCACAAATACTATACTAAATGAATAATAAAGGTTGTTATTATTATTTTCCGAAACTACCCCAAAAGTTCTTATTAAACTGGGTTTGTTATTTTTTTTTGGAAAGTCTTATTTTTTGGGTTAATAAAAATGAAAATTGACATAAATACCAACCTCAATAAACAATAAAGGTTATCATTATTAGTCTTTTGAAACAACCCCCAAAAGACGATTTAGGGGGTGTTAAAGTGTTTTGGAAGAATCTTATTACTTGGGTTAATAAATTTGAAAGGTGATATAAATCCCAACAAAAGTAAATAACAAAGGTTGTCATTATTAGTTTTTCGAAACTAACCCCAAGCTAAGAAACATACTGGACAGGTTTTCGTTTTTGCGGTAGGTTTCTAGGGGAGCGCATAGCAGGAATTTTCGGCAATTAAAACTTTAAGGGGGTGAAAAGAGGCGAAATTTTTTGTATGATCTAATGCCTTGTGCATAAAGTAAATAATCGAAATTTACATAAAACGTTTTTTAAAACTACCCCAAAGTTTTTTGAGCAATCTTAATGCGGAATCCCAACCCCGAAAACCCGAAACGAATCGTCCCAAATCAACAAACCCTGTATATCTACGATACCCCATATTTTATTGATTTAATAATAGCTTATTTTTGGTCGCCTTCACTAACTGCACGTAAGAGTTTTATAGGAAATCAAAATCACGCGATCGAAGTCGCAGGCGAAGCGCTAGTTATAAATATGAATTAAATTATTTCCTAAGCATTTATTTTATTATATTTACCTGCTCAAATTTAGGGCTATTTTGAACTCTTGGGATTTTTGCACCAGCTCAAGCCAGTTGTGCTTCGCGACATCACCACCATCCGAGCTAAACGAAGAACCAGGCCTGAAAGAGAATTTATATTAATTTATGTATTTATTACAAGACTGTTGCAATGCAATATACCTGCCTACCCCCATGGGAAAAAGCCGTGAGTTTATGTATGTATATATGTTGCAATGCAGTGTCAACTTTAAGTATTGAGTGTATTTTTAAACGTATAATTAGAAAAAAACCTCCTCTACAATACCTATACCTTCATAAAAGATAGCTTAATCACTGCAACATAATGTCAAACTGACGTATACGTTATTGTTAACCTGTCAAGCGCTATTGTTACTGTATTGATACAGACAGCTGTCGCAGAGATCAAGCTATCTTTTATGAAGTATAATGATTCTGACTTGTTGCATACCTATCTACGCAAAAAAATGCACGGAAAATAGAAATGCAAATTGAGTAATTCATAATAAAATTTCGCTTAACCACCAACTACCATCAATCAGACCTTCTTTAAATTAAAATGTACAAATAAGCACCGCGGTACTTTGATTCTACACGGCTTCGTGCTGAGCGGATTATGTACAGACAACCGCACATTAGTGGTAAGGATAACGCTAATTGAACTACGGAAACTGCCTCCCCTGCCACTTCAAATTCCACTTGTTTCAATGTTATAAACGCGCGGATTTATTTTTTTGCAATAAGCCCGCCATACTATTCCAACCACTGCAGCACTCGAAAGCCTGACCGTGTGACCACTAGTAAAAGGCCGAGGCAATGAAGCTCGACTAGTCCCGAAAAAATAACCAGAAAAGAACAGTGGAGGAGTAAAACATAATTTCACTTCCCTTCATATCAAAACCATATCAGGAGACAGAGTTGAGGAGAGAGATAAGGAAAATCCCAGTTAACTACCAGGGTCCTAAATAGTGAGCTGTCCATAATATTGATTCTCAGGTGTATGTAATGTGGTGATTGCCCAGTGGTTAGGGTCTCGCGTCTCATGCATGAACCAACCTTATCACCAGCACTAAAGTTGGTGAGGGAAAACATTGTTGGAAAACTATGACTAAGTGTGAAATTGACAGTCTGCCTCGAGCTGGTATTACACAAGATGCAATTGAATCAACTGAAAACCTCCTAAGTGGATTTTGTACTAACCATTAAGGGTACACTAGTCGACGGCACGAACTATTTTGTGCGCGGGGTTAAAATGCGTGCTATGTCAACCGACAACGCGTGCGGAACAGATAGATGCTGTTATGACCAGTAAGAAGCTAGTTCGCGTACGAATACACACTTTTGCAAATTTGTAGCGAAATGGATGATGATTTAGAACGAAAACGAGCGCGCGAAATTTTATAAACAGACCTTTTGGAGTCTGGATATCTTTAAAAAACGACTGAATGTATCTGTTCAAAATAAAATTATTTGCATTGTTGAACTACTAATCTATCCCTGTATGGAGGCCGTTTTTAAAAACGAGGCTGCAAAGATGCGTTAAAATTAGTGTTGAAATATGGAACTTTCGAAACTGATAACTTTCAGGTAAATATTTTTTTTACTTTTTTGCTTCCATACAGGGCTAGATAATGATGAGACAAATTGATATATTTTTTTAATTTGAACGTACATCGTCAGACAGTTGAGTAAAAGTCAGACTACGTTTGTATGGAAGAATTTTCGACTAGTGTACCCCCGAAACCAACCCAAAATGTTAGCATAACTCGACTATAAATAAGAGAAAATAATAAGTGCAAAAGTTATTTATAATTATGAGTACCCAGTACCCCGAGGTTTCGGTTACATTTCTTTTTATCTTTATTTAAAGAGCTTTTTCGCTAATGCGAATATGACGCTCTATATGGTATCTATACTAATATTATAAAGAGGAAAGATGCTTTTGTTTGTTTGTACCGAATAGGCTCCGAAACTACTGGACCGATTTAAAAAATTCTTTCACCAATAGAAAGCTACATTATTCCTGAGTGACATAGGCTATTTTTTAATCCCGAAAACGGGAGCTGTGGGGTGGTCCACGGGAGCGAAGCCGCGGGGAACAGCTAGTACATAATAAAATACAGTATTTATACTTAACTTGCGCAACAATAAAACAAATGATTCAATTAGACCTTGTTTAAGTGCAGTTCAATAATAAATCATACTCACATTGGTGTGAAGTTAACCATAGTAGCAAGATGTTTCTGTTTGTGTATTTGATAGAAGTTTTCTGGACTGTCCATCATAATGATATCTTTTGTGTTATCAGGCAACAATAATAAACTTTCTTGCCGCTTTGATTTTGAAATGCTGCTGTCCGATATGTCATTTATAGAGAACTTAAGTTTAGCTGCAAAATACATAGGAATATCAATGGATGTAGGTGAATTGTGTTTATGCTTTACTGGACCTGAATATTTTTATGAAGATAAGTATTTTTGCCTTACGAAGTGGTCAGAGCATTTATACTAAAGCGACACTATCTTCGGAAATACAGTAATAATAGGCAATATTTCAACTTTAAAACTTAGATAATAATTTATCAATGTTTTTTTGCCTTCAGCGTATTTAAATTGGAATACAAGAAAAAAAGTTATGTCGGATTTAGTATAATAAAAAAGTTTACATCGCTCTCCTGTAAAGTGAACTTTTGGCGCTTTAGTACTTTTGCCTTTCTAGTGACGATATTCATTTCCGTTTTAAGGTCTATCCACACATATCAGGGCCGTGCCAGGGATGTGGACGGAACGTGTCCCGTCAGGGGCTCAAAAAAATATCGGTGCACACGTCCGTGCACGGACGTATGTGAACGAGTTCATATAATATGTAATCACCGATATTTTTTTGAGTTCCTGACGGGGCACGGTCTGTCCACGTCCCGGGCAAATCCCTGATATGTGTGGATAGACCTTACTCCTCAAAAACATAAAGAATTTGGTAGATTTAAATTTGGCTTATTGTTGGGAACCGTTTTATTCTATTTAACATTCCGGATTTTAGGCTTCAAAGTAGTTCAAAGGAATTCCGGGTAGATAATACCCATAGATCGGTTTTGAAGAAAAAATCGTGAATGTCATAATAATATTTACATATAGAATGCTACTATTGTAATTACTTACATATGTCTATCGGTGAAATTTTTCCTGCTATGTCATACAGGAAATCAGCAGACCAAAACTGGGGAATCCGAATGAAAACTTTCCCGGAATCCACAGGCATGTGGAATCCCAGCTTATGCAGTAGCTGCAGAAACTTCAGATCCTTACAAATAGATGCTTGCTTGCAGTTCCACGGCACCAATGGCACAGATTGATTGAGAACTAGAAATATAAGTATAACATTAATCTACAAAGTGACTTAATGACTGCATAAAAAGTGTAAATAAGAATTTCGTGTTCTCTCAGTTCTTCTAAACTCGGAAAATCCTAAAATTTTGCAGTAAAAACATGAGGACTGATATCTCAATCTCAGATCTAAATATACTTTCTCAGAATCAAATAAAACGAAAAAAATATAACAATGGTTGAGAAAACCATAAGTTTCTAGCCATCCAATAGGGATGTTAACTGAAAATTAGTTTTATGTCCGTCAGGAAGATTAATGAATAAGAAATCTGATGACACGTAAACTTAAAGTGACGACGATATAATGCGTTGAAATATCGTGTGACGTCACACCGTTAGTACACTTTATACTGACATAATGACGTCACACGACGACAGCACTTTATCTTTGTCAATTTTTATTAATTTGGTAAAGTAAAAAAAACGTGTCCAATATTATTTGATAATCTCACTGACGGACTAAATAGAATTATAATTTTCTACACAAGAAACATCCCTATTCATTTAATCAGTATAGTAATCATTAAATTTGTTTTGTTGACGCCTTGTTTGTAAGATAATTATAATTGAATCGCTGACATTTTAATCCGTATTTTTCCCGTTTGTTTTTTGTAATAATTTAATTATAATTAGTTAATTTTATTTTATTCTATAATGATAATTTGATTATTTTTTATATAATTTCGTTTTATTCTTTCTTGCATGCCTGTTTGGTTCTATCTTTGTCACTTGATTTTATTTATTTTTAATTTAAATATTGTAAGCGCACGCCGCATTAATTTTGTAAAATGTTTTTATATTATGTGGAAAATGTCGCTGATTGCACATTTGTTTTTCTTTGTGCCCAAATTGTATGTATTGCTGCAGTGTGCAGTCGTTTGTTTTCCCAAATAAATAAAATAAAATAAATCAAACCATCCGTTCTTACATGCCACAGCGAAATAGACACAGGCCGACAAACTTAACAGTTCTCTATATTCTCGACATAAGGGGTTAAATAGCATCAATGAGTTTAATATATCGTTAGTGTCATATACAAAACAGAACTTACGAAGTGAATGATATGAGACTGGATACAGTATGTGTAAATCATTTGATTTCTTCAATGTACTTAATTTTGTTTCATTTACATCTAAAGTACTTTCACTTTCACTATTTCTGGATAAGTATATTTTGGCGAAACAGGTTTCCAGCAATACTTTTTGCACCCAATCCAAAAACTTCGACTTTCCATCTTGTGTAAGCTGTTCACAAAGCTTATTAATTTCATCGTCTCTCATCTCCTTCATAACCTGTACGGTTTTGATATTCCTATCGGTTTCCCCTTTCACATATTTGTCGTAATCTTCTTTGTTTATAAGATTCTGTGTATAAAGCTCTTTGATTACGGATTCTCTCGTTTTAATGATACCATCTTCTTTGTAAAGCGAGATAATTTCTCCGACTACGTCAGGTAGAGCACTACACTGCATGTAATTCCAATTTAACGATGATAGTTCATCCTCCGTCCACCTGCAGCATTACAGAAGTGATTATAATAGAGTCTGGCAAACGAAAGTAGACACTCGAATTATTTGCAAACTTTTTATATGGCAATACTATACTAATGACAAACTGATTTGTTATAGTCTTGATAATAGCATTTAATATGTGAATAATTAATAAAACAATTAAAAGTGGATTACGGGAGATGTTGTTTCGCATGATGTCTAAATATCAAGACATCAGGAGAAAGACGCCGAATTCAAACAAAAACAAGATTGTTTACGTGTGGTGTGAATAAACTAAAATTATTATAGAATACGGTTTTTTTGTTTTATTCATCTTGTTACATAATATCTAAAGTATTACCTATATAAAGTACCTATATAGTATTTTTATTCAGCCGAAGTAAAATAAATAATTCTAAAGTATCAAATTAGGTAATTCCAGGTATTTCATACTAGATTTTAGGGTTGCTATGCTGATATTTTTTTAAATTTGCCGCGCTTTTTCAGTCTCTACTTTCGTTTGCCAGACTCTACAAAATATATTGTGATTGTACCTATTTATTCAAATGTCCGAACACAAGATATATTACCTCGACTCCGTCTTTCCTTTGGAGGTGCAGCTTGCACTACTGTCAACAGGTTTTTTCTTATCGTCAGCCTCAGTGGTTTCTGGTGTGGCTTGTGACGCTGGAGCGACGGTCGGCTTTTGTACGATCTTAATCTCATCGAAATTCTCAATTTCAAGACGAAAGGTTGCCGTACTTTGTAGAGAATGGGGTTTTTTGATAAAAGTGTTTATCACATACTCAATGAGATCAGACCAATCCTAAAATAAATTAAAACAGAAGTGAGACTAAGAACAAATAAGTCTTGATTACAAGATTGTAGGACACTTGTCGGTTTTACAAGATTTCTATTGAGTAGATACTAATGGAAATATGGCGGTAGCATATTTAAGCTAATTTTGCTAGTGCCCGACCGAACGTTCGGTTTCGGTCGAGTTTCGGCAAAAAAAAACGAGTTTCGGCGGCAAACCTGCCGAAACTACGACCGAAACTGCATTCGGGAGTTCTCGCGCTGTGATCGGTCATGTTCGGGCCGTAAATTCCATCCAAGCGAGTATTTTTTTGCAAATATTTATTTCTTAAATGAGGGGTTTTCGATTACCATACCAATAAGCGAAAATGTCGAAGACTGCATAGATTTAAAGATACAAAAATAAAGACTGACGCCGTTTCTGTGTCTGACGTTTTCTTTATTTTTCCCTCAAAACATGATCCTTACAGGAAAGTTTCGGTTTGGGTTTCGGCCGAAACTGAGACTGCTTCCAAAATTCGGTTTCGGTTGTAAAAACCAGTTTCAGTCGGACACTAAACTTTACTTTGAAATATTTAAGGATATTGTTCACCGTGTTATCTATACTAATATTATAAAGAGGAAAGATTTTTTTGTTTGTTTATTTGTTTGTACCGAATAGGCTCCGAAACTACTGGACCGATTTGAAAAATTCTTTCACCAATATAAAGCTACATTACTCCTGAGTGACATAGGCTATTTTTGTATCCCAAAAACGGGTCCTGTGGGGTGGTCCACGGGAGCGAAGCCGCGGGCAACAGCTAGTTAAACATTAAATGAGCGTTGAATACTTACATCACAAATCTCGAATTCTGATTTCCAAATGGAAGTAAATGTCTTCAAAATCTTTGGCTGGAATAAAGTGATCAAGCTGTCTAGCTCTCCCCCCACATGATGCATCAGTGTGAATATACAGTCGTTGACGAACTCTCCGTTGCCGGCGTAATCCTCCAGCAACAAACCGTACTGATACATTATTTCTGACGAAGCAAACCTATTGGAAACCATATATTTTAATATTAACACAATATCGCACCTTCCCATTTAGTAGTAATTTTTTCCGTAATATGTATTTACGTCAACTAAATTTATTATTAAGTCGATAACATTAGCAGTTCCTGAAATAAACAGCTGTACTTTGGCAGACAGACAAAGTCGCATCTTAGTTTCTTTTTTAGCTATTTTGGTAACGGAACCCTAAAAAATAATTATTAAAAAAGCAGATTGCGGGATATGACGACACATCATCGGTCGCGATAAAGGGAATATGCATAAAACAAATATTTGTTAACTATTTTATCGATAAATATACAAAGATAAAAGATAAAATTACAAATATAAAAAAACCACCGATTTTAATTTTTACTAACAGTGAAAACTGAATCAAAATTGGATCGTAAAACGAACGACATATAAAAATTTAAAGAAACATTACATCTTTCCCTTCTCTACGAAAACGCCATTATTATAGCAGTAGTTTGGGCGTCGCGGCCTTTAACGTCACGTCGGACATCTCTTTCTAATTATTAACTTTGAACTTTATAACGGCTTCATCGCAGAATGTCCCTTTCGCAAAATGTCCCCTAGTAACAAAATGTCTCTTTCGCTAAATGTCCCTAGCGCAAAGTTTTGCGAAAGGGACATTCTGCGACGAAGCTTTTATAACTCCGTCGTTGATATGATATTTTTTTAAATGTTTCATATTTGACAATCTTTCATATTCATTATTTTATTAAACTACATAACCAATAATACATACTGTCTGATATGATCAACCATGTTCGTGCAACCTTTGTATTCCGGCAACTTCATTCCACCGTCCAAAAACATCAGCAATATGTGGTTTGTCACTATGACGTCCTGAAACACGGTAAATATAAGTAACACTATATCTTTATATATACAATACTCTAGTGTAACCAAGGTATGGCTTGACTTGCTCTTGTATTTTTGTGAGAGCTCAGTTTAGTAGATTTTACCTGTAGATATTGTTTTGAGTGGTACTTCGGGTTGTAATGCCGCAGTAGTAGCACAAGAAGTGATCTGAGCTCCTCAGTCTCACACATTTTAATTTGTAACTTGAGAAGTGCATCCTGATCCTCCTTGCATATGTGGGGAAGCTTTTTGTACACATCAATAGCTTGTATTATTTCCCTTATGGCTGTAACAACCTGAAAACGAACATAGTTTATAAAAGATTTCATTTTTGCCGATAACGTGATAACACTAATATTGTCCTTATCGTATTAACAATTCAAAGATAGCTAGCTATATTTAGCGTACAGTGTGAAGCCATACACGTGAACTTTTGGTTTTAATCACTCCGTATGGCAGTGTCGCGTTGCCAACTTGCGAACTAATGGCCTGCCCATAGCCTGATGCACGGTTAATTTTATCGACCCTTGTCGTATTGCAATAATCCTTCTAGAACACTTCGCACATTTTGTATAAACCATCGATTAGCTTAAGAGTGTACTGGTATTAAAACAATTAATTTAAGCAACTTGAACACCTTTTATTTTATTTTTATGGGCTATCCCACCGCACTATTCCCAAACCACTGCAACTCCTGAAAGCCAGAATCAACAGTGGCGACCACCAGAAAAGCGCCGAGGCAATGAACTTCGACGAAGTCCCGGAGAATGAATTTAACTGTCTTGGATCCCGCAACGAAATTTATCAGAGAAGAATAACGGAGGAGTAGGAAAATATATTAATTTCCACTACCCTCCATATCAAGCAGGAGACAGAACAAACAAGGCCAATAGGCATAAAGGGTCGTTTACAACTGGGATAAAGCCCAGTTGCCTAGCACCACGGATAAAAATTAGGATTAATATTAATGGGTCCTAACATTGGGAGCTCTTATATTTGATTCCAATAATAGGTAACTTTGAACACTTACCAAATGAAGTCGCCTTATGTTAGGTTTCAAGTCATTACCATCGAGTTTTATGGCCAGTTCGAACTGTTCACATAGATTGACCCCCTCTGCAGTCAAGTACGACACGATATCAATAGACAGAACCGAGCCCACGCTCTCCAAGTCAAGTTCGATTTGCGTCGCGAACTTCAGGAAGTAAGTGACCAGCCAGAAAAAGTGCGATGTATCAATTTCTAGTTGAAGATTAGATAGAATTTGATTGTGGAGTGTCTGAACCAATGAATTGTATCCTTTCAGAAGGAAATCCACAGTGAACTCTTTTAAAACGTTAGAAATGTCATCATCTGTCGGTGTCTTATGCGATAATCCTTGAACATTAATTCTGAAATAAACATCAGCATTACTACATGTTGCATAACCGTACCACAGTAAAAAAAATACAAACAGTATGGAAACTACCTACAAACGCTCGAAACGGCGCACTCACACAAACATACGTGACCACTCGTCATATCGCGGTGCTCAGTACTCAGCACCGCAGAAGTGCCCGAGTGGTCTCGTCGGTGCGTATGTTTGTGTGAGTGTGCCGTTTCGAGCGTTTGTAGGTAGTTTCCATACTGTTTGTATATTTTTACTGTGTCCGTACGTAGGTACTACAGACAGCGATATCGGAGAGTGAGCTTACATGTTACATTTGCCTCTCTTGGCAATTTTCTTCCGCTTCCGATCCTGCATGGAGACACCGACGCGCGCCTTTGTATTGACCCTCTGCTTGGGGTTATGCGGCTTCTGGTGGACAGGTTTTTTTGACGGTAATTCATCCTCATTGCTTGATGTAGAAATGGACTCTTGATTTTCAATTTGTGTACCATAACCGCAATCTGAAGTTTCCGAAATCACAGGTTTCTTTTCAGTGTTGCCAGAAGACTGAACATGACTGTTCCTGTTAGACTGTATGCCACTGGTGCAAGACGTCGCCATTCCCTTTAATCAACAAATTTTGGTATAAATACATTGTCAATGGCATCTAAACTAAATTGAATGAGCACCAACGAATAAACACAAAAATTCAGCTTACATTATCAGATTGCACAATATTATCGTTGGCACATTCTAAAGAGTTGTTTTTCTCTTCTGTATCCGACTCCTTTTCTTCAGGAGTTTGGAAAGGTCCATTACCATTCTCACTAGTATTGTTCAATTGGGAAGACGCATCCCAATCTTTATTTAATGAATTGGGATCATCGTTACTCTTGCCGCTGCCACCAGTGTCAGACGAATCCGACGTCGGTTCAGAGGTACACATCGGTGAAGAATCACTATTACCTGTGATCAAAACATTTTTATCGTAACAATTCGACGGTAGTTTTTACTATCAATCATGGGCGTACCCAGGAGGGGGCAGGGAGGGGCAGCTGCCCCCCCCCTTCCCTCCTTCTGGAAATCTCGCAGAACATGTATGAATTCGCCTAATTACTAATCAAAGTGTAAACGGGGACTTATGCCCTAACTTTTAAATACTTAAACCGCGCAGTAGACACTGGCAAAATGCACGGTGCAATTGCCCTACACACTACACTACATATACCTAATGTTTCATGTAGGTGTTTGTGTAGTGTATATGAAAAAACAGCCGCGGACGATCCGACCTAAACTATCTGACTTGCTCCCCCCTAGGCCAGAAGCTGGGTAAGCCCATGCTATCAATATTTTATCGGTAACGAAATGAACATTACAACCAAATGAACGATGATAGGATGAGGGGAGAAATGAGATGTTGGAATTACTAAATTAGAAGTACAGCTGATCTTTGTGTCTCTGAAGTTGGCTGCAAGACCCTGCGCAGTTTCTATTTTTGTGTCAATGTTGAAGTAGAAGATAGCATTGTATAACTTGCCTTACGTTTGTCGCATCGTCCTGTCTCGCTTACTGTATGCACTATACTCGGTAACAAACTGTTTCTTGCGCAATAGTCCGCAGAGCCTAACGTCAGAGACACAAAGATCCGCAGTGACTACTATACCAAGTGGAAATGGGCAAATGAAGCATTACTATATCAATTTTTGCCGCATATCTTTTAACATGATATGTTTTTTTAATCCTCGCGCTGCCGAAGCCATGTAAAATTTCAATCCACGCCACCACCGCGCCCTCTTGATTACCACGGCGCTCGTATCTAATACCCATAACCCTAATCTAAACTTCTGCACTTACAGAAATGAAGAATAGTAGTTTATGCAATGGTCATATAATAGGGGTTATAAGAATACGAGCGTGGGTTTATCACATGAGGCGGAGCCGAATGTGATAATAATATCACGCGAGTGTTTTAATACCGTATTATATGCCGTTGCATACACTACTTTATCTTCACTCATACTGTATGAGTGCAGATAAAGTAAATAAAACAAAAGTGGAAACCGAAAAATTATGCGGTATGGCGAGCAATTTAGATTCTCATTGCGCATGACTGCGCAGCGCGCGCATCCATTAGACAATGACACTACTTTTTTACATTAAGTCATTGAGCCCATACGCGCCAGTAAATTAAAAAGTAAAAGTGTACTATGAAATTAAAAAAGTTATTTTATGATGCAGTTGTTTGAAAATCGAAGGAAAATGTTGCACAGTAATGTTTTTTTTTTATTTTACCTATCCACGAAAGTAAAGTACGTGTTTATACAATATTTTTTGAATTCATATTTGGAACATTACGTTGTTGAGTGTAGATAAAAAATATTTTATTTAAATACCTCTGTCTGGTGGCGACGTATTACTCTCATTATCTTCTGAACTTTCGGATAAAGAGGCTTCAATCCACAAGTTGAGAAGTTTATGCAGGGTCACAACATGTTGGTCTTTGTACAACAATGCTATTAGTTGAACCATTGTTACTGCCCATTTATTCTGGAAGGAAAAACAAATACAAAACACACATCTCGAGTCTTTAAACTTGTTCGCATACCAACTCGTAAATATGTTACGTGTATCACTGCCACACTGTTGCGTCTATACACATGCAGTCTAAAACAGATGAATACAAATTAAATTAATTAAATACAGCATTAATTTCACATAAAATAATATTAAAATTAGTATGTTTACCTTATATGCCTACGAATATAGTTAAGCATCACTTACCGCATCAGGTATAATCATTAACTTAATGAGAATTTTATCAATACTTTGACTAAATATGTTCCATAGAATTTGATTCTGTACGGCGTGAGTCCCATTGTAGTTAGGACTCTGACCAATAGGATCCTCGGGTATGTGTAAGATGTTCCGCAGTAACAAAAGACTGTTACTTATATTTGTGCATTGGTCGGATGATAACTTAGCTTTTTGATCGCTTTCAACATTTTTCTTTAAAAAATCTATAATGACTTTAGTCGCTCGCTGATCCGTAAAAGCTACTTTGGTGGAAGAAAGCAAATTATTTATTTCGAATATTGTATGTCTTCCAAAATCATTTCTGGAAATTACGTCTACGGATAGCAGACACTCGATTGGTATTGTCAAGTTAACAAGTATTCTAATTAACAGCTCTATCGTTGTATCTTCTTTCGCGTGTATTAAGAGGGGTATTAGATCTTTCTTAATGTTTTGTCCAAAGCTAATACTCCTACGGTAAGTACGCAAGTATTTATCTTCCGTTAAGATATTGTGAAGAATCGACTCCAAAGCAGCTAAAACAAACAAAAAACATGCCATTACTTCTTGTGCGAATGAAAAAACCAAAAAAAAAATTGAACTCAAGTAAGAAAGATAATTTGTATACCATTGCAGTTTTCGTTCACGTGATATCCATCTGGATGTAAGAATCCAAGGTTGCTGAATGTACTGTGAATTTGCGGACTTCGAAGAACCCATTCCATCTTGTATCTGTAACAATAAATGATTAAATTTTATTGTACTGTCCCGTACTCCACTGCAAATTATTCCACTGCAGAGTCTACCGACGCTAATAAAAACTTTGTTTACTATTACTAGTAAGTATCTTCCCGTGGCTTTTCTCCTGTGACCCAGGCCAAGATACCCTACCAGCATCTTATTCCGAGCACATTTGCATTTGTGACCTCCACAAAAGCCGGCCTTTAATGGCAAAAAAAAGGGGAGGGATCTCTGTTCAGTTGGCTGTCAGGTCAATAAAAGCAAGTAAGTGTACGTAGTCCTAGGGTACATTGGAGCCCGCACGTCTCACCACGAGATCAACGTTGAGATCTACCCTAACGCCTGTTAGGGTTATTATTAGTTTCATCCTATATTTTACCTACACTATTATACGAGCAATATTTGGATTATGTGTAATCAAGTTCTCGAAAACGACTAACGATATCGAAAAATTTTGTTGCAATATAGGGGTTTTCGGGGACGAAATGGGGTGGCACTCCTCGAGCCTCTTACATGATACAGTGTGATGGAAGATAAATTCATTGCACATAAGCAAGTAAATCCCATAAAAAGATGAAAGGGATAGGGTGGGTATTTGGATCGACATGCGCGGCTAACGTTAAATTGCAGAAATAACTGTTTCTCAAAGTTTTCCCTTTGAGAACAACAAACTAATTAATTTTGCAGTAGATAAAATTAATACTGCACTTTCATAAATATGTATCTATTCGTACAATTATTTTATTACAAAACCTTCACTGTGCGTGTTATTTATAACTAGCTTCTGCCAGCGGCTTCGGACACGTTAAAAGTTTTTTATCATCTTCATCATCATAACAGCCGAAAGACGTCCACTGCTAGACATAGGCCGCCCACAAGCGTCGCCACTTTGCGTCTCGCAACCAGCGGATCCCCGCAACCTTCACCAGGTCATCGGTCCACCTGGTGGGAGGCCTTCCAACGCAACGTCTTCCAAAAAAAAGAAAAGATTTTCCGAAAAGATTTTTATCATCCCAAGGGAAAATTATACCGGGATAAAAAGTAGCCTATGTGCTATTCGATTTGAAGTAGGTATGTTACTTGTGTAACTTTTATTTGTAATAGGTATGGTTTTCTATTTTTTGTATGTTGGCACCTTGATTCCATAAACCTACATGTAAATTGAAATAATTTAATTGTGATTTTTTGTGTTGTGCTGTGTCTTTTGTGTGCACTAAATAAATGGTTTATCTATCTATTCCAGACTATAATATATTTCTGTGCCAAAGGAGAATGCCCATTTTGTAAGGGAACTTGGGCCATTTTGAAAAAGTGGTTGTATCTTGATGAATTTGGTTGTATATTATAGAAAAAACACGTTATATTCATAATAGCTGTTCCGCGCAGCTTCGCTCCCGTGGACCATCCCACATGACCCGTTTTCGGGATAAAAAAATAGCCTATGTCACTCAGGAATAATGTATCTTTCTATTGGTGAAATAATTTTTCGAATCGGTCCAGTAGTTTCGGAGTCTATTCGGTACAAACAAACAAACAAAAAAATCTTTCCTCTTTATAATATTAGTATAGATTAGAAAACATTTTTTATTTATTTTTCGGGGTTCACGAGATATAAAGATGTTGAACCCTTATAACAATACAATAAGGTGCATACAAATGTCCAAGTGAAGGAACCTGATCTGTTGTTGTCTGTACATATATACAGTATAATATATATAAAGTAAAGGACACGGATGAAAAAAAACACAAAATATATCCTATATTTGGATAATATACAGGATACCTCGTAAAGGCCCCTGCGTGTATGGGCAATCTCCTTTCATCCAGATCCGGTCAGCCGATTTAGCATGATTGAGGAACAAACGTACACAAATCCATCCAAACGTTTGCATTTATAATATTAGTAAGATAAAATGTTAGTCCTCATTTTTTACCCGACTGCCGAAGGAGGGTAATGTGTTTATCAGTCTATGTATGTATGTATGTATGTATGTATGTATGTATGTATGTATGTATGTATGTATGTTTGTTCCTATGTGGCGTTCCAGAGACCAAACGCGTTGACGGATTTTGATGATTCATACGTCAATCGATTCGTCTTAACCTTGCGAGTGTCATAGGCTACATTAAAATTGGAAAATAGAAAAATGGCGGCTTTTGGGCGCCATATTGTGGGGGGGCAATTTTATTTTTTCTTCCAAACCCATCGTGTGGGGTATCAAAATAAAGGGTTTCAAGAGGTGATTTCAAAAATATATAACACTTATATATTTAAATGTACCTAATTCGAAAAAAATGTTAGCTAAAAAGTTATAAATAAAAAAGTTAATTAAAAAAATCAAAATACCCGACTGCTTAAAAAGCGAACTAAAAAGACGTAAACAAGAAGAAAATCATGCTGTGCAGTCGGAGGATACATCTGGTTTTGGTCAGCCAGCTCGAGAATATGTATCCTCCGACTGCACAGCATAATTTTCTTCTTGTTTACGTCTTTTTAGTTCGCTTTTTAAGCAGTCGGGTATTTTGATTTTTTTAATTAACTTTTTTTTTATTCTTTCACTTGCTATTAAGTGAACAAGTACCTAATATGTTATCCTTTCAAGTCGATAGCATTTGTATCTCCTGAAATAAAGAGCTATTATGACAGACAGAGACTAGAGATTACTGTCACCAGAGACGAAGTCGGTTAAAACATATCAAGGTTCCGAATGAAAATGGTGAAAAAAGAAGCCCAGTATCTAAAATTTCTCTGGAATTACTAATTCTATCGAATTTAAATTAGGAAGCTCCAGCTCAAAGCGCTACCACCGTTACCACCAACGCCGACATGAGACTACTGTACGAGTATTTTAGACGGTTATGTTAAAAACTGTCTGTAGCGAAACCTTTGCGAGTCTTGATATTTAATCTAAGTTACTATTTAAAAATACTTACTTCTCATGGGTGAATATAATTAGTAGTAGATATAAATTCCCACTGAGTGTCCGAATGGAATTTTATAAACACACAAGAACAACTTTGGTACAACACAACGTCTGTTTAAACACAAAAATATTATGAAGAATTCTATAAACTTATTTATTAATTGCCTCGGTATTTCCAGCTGGTCAACACCTTGTTTATGGTCCTTTATTTTAATATATTTTAATTATTAAAACTTTATTTTGTTATGGTACTCTCAAACTGGCAAATTACGCCTTGAATTCAGGGATCAATCCGAACAAGTACCCCACGTGAGCAAACAACGTTATCCAGAGAGCGGAGCGCCAATAGTAGGTCACGTTCGCGCGGTCGCGTGTTTACTGCACGTGAGAGCTCGTCGAGTCGTCGCCAACCCAGCGAGGCGAGGTGCCACCTACGTACGTATTTCTCCCACTCCCCGTGCCTCCGGTGACGTCTGTTGCTGTTATAAGTTCAACGCTGTACTTCGTTTTCCTCCTAAGTTTTTTCATGCTGATATGCTGGTATGCTTACCAACTTTAAGACGACGACTAACGAGTAACGCCAATGGCCTTGAGGGAACAAAACGCGCACTAGTTTCACCCCTGCGCGACCCAAAATTATTTTTTAGTTTTTTGTACTTTCCTTATTATTCTATGACTTAAAAAAAAAGCCTCAGATCAAAATGTAGATAATTAAATTGTCTTTGAGATGGTGTCAATTTCATTTCATTAAAATACGCCCATCGGTTTTGGTGCGATTATCGTGTTTTTGTTCGTTTTAGTCATAACTTTACAAATTAATTACACCATGTTATACGAATAAAACTCAAAAATTTCTTAGATCATATTATTAAGAAAATGGTCTAATGTAACATATATTCTTTCCAAAAAATTACGACAAGCCGTTAAGACGTGATTCTCATTTTAAAATCAGCTACCCAGGGCCTTGATACTATTTATTGATTAATATATCTATATATATAAAAATCAATCCCTATTTCCCTTGGTCACGGCATCACGCGTGAACGGCTGGACCGATTTCGTTAATTATTTTTTTGTTGTGTTTGTTATTGATAGGAGAAGGATATAATGAAAAAAAAAAATGGTACTACGGTACTACTACGGTAGGGTAGTGTAGGTAGGGTAGTGTAGGTAGGGTAGGGTAAGGTAGGTAGGGTAGGGTAGGGTAGGTGGGGTAGGGTTGGTAGGGTAGGTAGGGTATGGTAGGTAGGGTAGGTAGAGTAGGTAGAGTAGGTCAATGTTTGGTGTTTTTATGGCAAAACAAAGTTTTCCGGGTCAGCTAGTTTTATATAATTATAAGAAACCATGCCCATTTATTACAATGAAAACAAAAGAACTTACATCAAAACAATACCTAACAGGTTTATTTTTCTGGCACTGCATGGGAAATACGGGAAAACTGTTTTAAGAACCTTTAGCTGTTTTTTCATGTACTTAACCAATTTTAACATAACAATTGGTTATGTAACAAACATAAAATTAGTATATGTACCAATACCAACCCTGTTTGGAATCCCGATCAACTCAGTTTTCATTGTCTAACTTTAATTAATTATTCCTATGCTTACGTAATTCCTACTATTTATCAATATTATTAAAGTGAAGCTCTGCTTGTTTGGATATTTGTTAATCAATCATGCCGATGAACGCCTCAACAGGTAAATGGATTTGAAATCATTATATGATATTTTTTCAACATTCATAATAATAATAATATTGATACGGCTCGCATTGTGAGGAGGTTCCCGTCTCTGGAGCCCTAACCACCGGTAGCTTGGACCCTGTTCCCGATACCGGTTGGCCTCTATTTTTGATATTTTTAAATGTTTTTTTTGTAATTTATTTTATAAAAATACTAGCTGACCCGGCAAACTTTGTTTTGTCATAAAAACACCAAACATTGATCTACTCTACCTACCCTACCCCACCTACCCTACCCTACCCTACCTACCCTACCCTACCCTACCTACCTTACTCTACCCTACCTACCGTACCCTACCTACTCTACCCTACCCTACTTACCTTACCCTACCTACCTACACTACCCTACCTACACTACCCTACCTACCCTACCGTAGTAGTACCGTAGTACCATTTTTTTTTCATTATTTATTTATTTATATATGCTTTATTGTAGGTACACCAAGTTAAAACATAGAAAAGGAATCTTAAAACTAAAATACATACAATGGGCGGCCTTATCGCATACCGCGATCTCTTCCAGGCAACCTGGAATGGACAGTGATAGACTGGACATGAAATGGGGTTGACATTGGTGTAACACATAACATTACGAATATTTACTTTAAATATACAATAATATTATTATAGATACACAAATACATACATATGTTATATAATAGATACATAAATACATACATACTTAATATATATAGGCAATGAAATAAATTTTTGACTAACGATCACAATCACAGTGTCAGGTAATGTTCTTTTACGAGTCTTTTAAATACAGGCAATGACTGGGCGCGTTTTATTGGGTCTGGCAATGCATTCCACAGACGAGCAGCTTGGACAGTAAAAGCTTTATCTAAGAAAGTAGTGGAATGCATTGGCATTTTAAGTCGCAGGTTATCCGATGACCTAAGTGATTTCGTGTGGGAATCGCAGATAAACTGAAAACGATTCTTGAGGTAGAGAGGGGTGGAAGGAGTAAAGAGCACATTATACAGAAGAGAAAGAATATGAGCATTCCGGCGAAGGCGAATTGGCAACCACTTGAGCTTTACACGGAATTCGGAAACATGGTCATATTTGCGCAAACCGAATATGAACCTTATACAAAAATTTTGAAGGCGCTCAAGTTTATCGAGTTGTTCTTGAGTAAGGTCAAGATAGCTGGCATCAGCATAATCAAGGATGGGAAGTAGAAGAGATTGTGCAAGCGCAATCTTGGTGGCAGTCGGAAGAAAATTCCGCAGTCTCCTCAAAGTTGCAGCAGATGCAAATAACTTGCGGCTTACTTCCTGCAGTTGGGCAGTCCAAGAGAAGTTCTTGTCGATGAATATCCCCAAGTTCTTAACTTTCTCACTGAAGGGAATAACTGAATTGTCAAAAAGAACTTGGGGAAGAGACGTCCAGTCGATCCTTGAAACCATTCTCGAACTGCCCACTACTATAACCTGCGTCTTGATAGGGTTGACCATAAGCCCGTACCGCTTACTCCAATCGCAAATGCGAGCCAGATCCAAATTGATGGCAACGATAGCCTCAGACAGATTTCCGAGAGGAGCTCGCGAATAAATTTGTAGATCATCTGCATAAAGATGGTAGGATGAAATGAGTTCATTGGAGATTGAGTTTATAAAAACTGCGAACCTTTATATCCTTCTCCTATCAATAACAAACACAACAAAAAAATAATTAACGAAATCGGTCCAGCCGTTCACGCGTGATGCCGTGACCAAGGGAAATAGGGATTGATTTTTATATATATATAGATTTAAAAATTTAGTAAATAAGAAAATAAATCAATATAGGACATAATATTGATAGATAGATATAGATCCTGTGTATGTCCTGCCTGTGGCCTTTTTTTTTTTTTTTTTTTTGTTTCCGGGGTGGAAAATCCTCATTGGATGTCCTCCGCCCTGGGCGGGGGCGGAGGGGTCTGTCAGACTCCTACTGACTAAAAACCACCCCGGTGTTCCATCTCACACCTACGCCGGGGGTCGCGGGAACAACGATACTTCCGCAACCCCCGGCTAGTGCCGGCCCGCTTCCGGGCCTCGATCTCGGGTTTGGGGGGAGTGAGGTGTTTGACTCCCCCGCAACGTCTAAGAGGGGCGCGCGTGGAACACTACGCGCCACCACCTCGGGTCCAGATGTGTGGAGGGCAACGGATGTCCCCGAGTCCGTCGCCCCTGGACCCATTTAGGGGGGCCGGAAGAGGGCGCTGTCCGCCCTCCGCCGACGCCCGGCACGTCTGCTGCGGATTGGGTGATTGGATGAAATCTCCCTCTCCCTCTCCGCAGCCTCCTTCTGCGAGACGACTGTTTCGCAGAAGGATACCACCGCGTCCCAGGACTCCTCGCTGCCGACCATAGACTCTACTACGGCCGGCAGCGACAGGTCACTGCCTACTTCAGAGATGAGGGCACGGCGTGGCTCCTCCCAAGCGGCACATTCTGCCAGCGTATGCCGGGCCGTGTCCTCCCGGCAGTCGACGCAGTGGTGACACCGGGCGTCCGGCTCCCTGTTTATGCGACACAGGTACTTCCCGAAGCAACCATGCCCCGAGAGCACCTGCGTCACCCGAAACGACAGGGAGCCGTGCCTCCTCCCGAGCCAGCGCTCGAGCACTGGCCGGACCGCCTCGATGGTAATGAGGCCGGCGGTAGGGTGTGAAAGCCTGTCCCGCCATTCCGCCACCAGGACCTCACGAAGCTGAGACTGACGCAACTCTATATGTCGCTGCATCAGCCCTTCGCCCCGCGCCCGCGCTTCCTCGCGCCACCGATATAGTGACGCGAGTACTTTCGCCTCCAGGTCCCAGGGCGGGGATGCAGCCAGTGCACAAGCCGCCTCGTAGGAGATCGTGCGATACCCCCTGATGACTCTGACGGCCATCGCTCTCTGCGGCCTTCGCAGAACAGCGATGCTGCCGGCCGTCAGGTCAGCCGCCCAGATCGGGGCCCCATACAGGGCCATCGATCGCACGATCCCCACGTAGAGCCGCCTACAGGCAGCGCTCGGGCCCCCCAGATTGGGAAGCAGCGTTGACAGCGCCCCAGCCGCGCCCAACAACTTAGGCGCCAGCCGCCGGAAGTGGGGGCCAAAATCCCACCGGCTGTCGAGCACCAATCCCAGGTACTTCATGGTTGACTCGACAGCAATTCGGGCCCCCCCGACGACGATGTGGGCATCGGGCGGTGGCGCCCGCCGGGGTCCATGAAAGACCATGGCCTCCGACTTGTTGAGGGCCACCTCCAGGCCAAGGCGCCGTATGCGGCTCACCACCTGTGAGACCGCAGCCGTCGCCAGCAACGCTGCCTCCCTGTACGAACTCCCCCGGGCGGTGACCAGCGTATCGTCCGCGTAACACGTCAGGTCTACGCCCGGTTGGAGTTCGCCCCTCAGCACCCAGTCGTACCCGATGTTCCACAGGGGTGGGCACAGGACCGAGCCCTGTGGAACACCGCACGACATGCGGTGCTGGTTTTCGACGCCATCACGTCCCACGTAGGTGACACACCTCTCCGCCAAATAAGCCCCGACGATGCGGCGGAGGTAGGGAGGCACTCGATGATACCGCAGTGCCTCCCGAACACAACTCCAGGGCAGGGTGTTGAAGGCGTTGGAAATGTCCAAGGACACCGCCAACATCACCCCACCCCGGGACACCGCTTCCTCCGCCAGGACTCTCACCTGCGATATCGCGTGGATGGTGGAGCGCCCATGCCGAAAGCCGAACTGGCTTTCGTCCAGGTCCGGCCCCTCTCTGTACAAGTGGCTGACGAGGCGGGCAGCGATTATCCGCTCGAACAGCTTACCCACCTCGTCTAGCAGCACTATGGGCCGGTACGCGGACGGTGAGTCCGCAGGGCGCCCCGCCTTCCTGAGCAGGACCAGACGACCAGATTTCCATAGAGTGGGAAACTGGCCCCGCTCAAGGCACGCTGTGAAGAGTCCTCTCAGCCAGGGCTCTAGCTCTTTCAGAGCGAGGGCTAATACGTGGCCGTGGATTCCGTCGGGCCCCGGCGCCACGTTCTTGGCCCGGAGCCGCATCACGGCCGCCCCCATCTCTGCCTGTGTCACCTCTGGGACGGTGATGGCGTCCTCCTCTGTAGACTCTGCGGCCGTGGGCAAAGCCATCGGCGGCGGGATATGCTCCGCTCTCGCCGGGAAGAGGGCTGCGACTACCTCCTCCAGCAGCTCGGGTTGGAGACTCTCCGTAAGTGGAGGCGCGGCGGCGCGAAGTTTCCCTCAAACCGCTCGATAAGGGCGCCCCACGGATCCCCGTCTAGAGTCTCCAACATCTCCTCCCTGGCCCGCTTCTTTGCCTCGCCGATGGCCAGCCGCAGAGTCTTCGTCGCCGCGCGGTACACCTCATACCGCGCGGCTTCTTCATCAGGGACCCGACGACGTCTCCTTCGGTATCGGGTGTACTGGCGTCTGGCCGCTACGCACGCGACACGCAACTGTGCGATCTCGGCGGACCACCAGTACACCTGGCGCCTCGCTGACTGTGCGTGGACCCGGGGCATGGACGCGTCGCTGATTTGCGTCATCGCCCCGCGGAACCACAGTCCTGCCTGTGGCCTGACTTGACAAGAGTGACAGTAATAAATTCTTAGCTCTTCGTATATTCTATAATATATTTATCAAACCGTTCAATATCACCGTTATATCTGCATAAAATAAAATTTTAATAATGTTTACTTAAAAACCAAGAAGAAAACAAATAATATTATTAAAATGCCGAACAATACAAAATCTAACTAAAATTGTCAATCTAAGAAGAAAATTGTTATGTATGTGGGTATCTGTAAGTCAATAAACAGTCTGCATTGAGTTGCCTTGTCTCATTGACGTGTCCTGTATTTATCACTGGCGACGAGCGGTGTTACCGATATACCTACGCGTGTGAACATTTTTGTTAAAAATGCCAATAGGACGTATAGAACCATTTGATTTAGCAAATAACAATTGGGATGCGTATGTTCGACGGATCAATCAATTTATTACATTAAATAATATTGACGAGAAGTTAAAGTTAGCAACTTTAGTGACGGTGGTAGGCGCGGAGTGTTACGAATTGATGTGTGATTTGTGTGCTCCCGACACCCCTGAATCAAAAACTTTTGATCAAGTTGTTACGCTAGTAAAGGAGCACCTGGAACCAGACAGGTCGGAAATCGCAGAGAGGCACATATTTCTGCAAAGAGTACAAAGGAAAGGTGAAAATATTCGCGAGTACCTACAAGCACTTAAACATTTAGCTAAAACGTGCAACTTCGGCGCTTGTTTGGAAGTGTGCCTGCGAGACCAATTTGTATCGGGGCTGAACGACGAAGACATGAGGTCAAGGATCTTCGCAGAACGTGGTATTGCTTACAAGCGCGCCGTGGAATTGGCGCTGGCGCTGGAGGCGGCGGAGCGGCACGCAGCTATGGCGTGTGCTTCGGCTGGCGCGGCAGCCACGCGGTCGGGCGGTGGAGGCCTACCGGTCCCAGCGCAGCAGGATGACGACGGTTTGCATCGGATCAGCGCGAGCGCGGGTGCCTCGCGTGGCGGCAGGGCCGGCGCCGGTGGCGCGGGCGGCGGCGCAGGCTCGGGTCGTGCGCAGGCGCAGCGCACATGTTCGCGATGTGGTAAATCGGGCCATTCCGAGGGCAAATGTCGGTTTAAGCAATATAGTTGTGATGTGTGTGGTGAAAAGGGACATTTAAAAGCAGTGTTACCTATTTGGGCTATAAAATTGATAAATTTGGGTTACATACGGATAGTAAAAAAATTGACGCCATTGTAGCAGCGCCTGAACCTATAAATATTACACAGCTCAAGAGTTTCATGGGACTTGTAAATTTTTACTCTAAGTTTTGTGTCAATATGAGCGATATTTTAAAGCCCCTTTATTGTTTGTTAAAGAAAAATGTAGATTGGCAATGGACGGACGAGTGTAATAGGGCTTTTATAAGGATAAAAAAGGTATTAAGCCGCGCTCCTGTTTTAGCACACTATGATGCAAGTCTCCCGTTAATTCTATCAGTTGATAGCAGCGCATATGGCGTGGGCGCGGTATTGACGCAGCGCCACGCTGACGGATGCGAGCGCCCGGTGTGTTGTGCTTCAAGGACGCTCAACTCGGCCGAAGTTAATTACTCGCAGTTAGATAAGGAAGCGCTGGCTATTATATTCGGTGTAACTAAGCACCATCAGTATGTTTATGGTAGACATTTCACACTTCGCAGTGATCACCGTCCCTTAAGTTACATTTTTGGTAAAAATAAAGGAATACCAGTGACCGCTGCCAGCCGCTTACAACGTTATGCTGTTAAGTTGGCCGCTTACGACTTCAATATTGAATTCGTAACATCGTCTAGAAACTGTTTTGCTGACGCTCTTTCTCGCCTTCCTCTAGACTTGACAAAGCGTCAAGTTAGAGGTAAAGGTGAAGAATGTAGCTATTTAAACTACGCGCAGGAACATCTTCCAATCAGTTTTAAAGATATCAAAACTGAGACTCGGAAGGACGCATTATTAAGTAAAATATACGGTTTTATAATGTACGGGTGGCCCACTGGGAAATGGGCTGATAAAATAGAAAATGCTTATTACAATAGAAGAGATAACTTGCATATTGATCAAGGCTGTATAATATGGGGTTATCGTATTGTCATACCTAAATCGATACGAGAGCTAGTTTTGACTGAGATTCACGATGGGCACCCAGGAATTGTCAAAATGAAGCAAATCGCGCGTAATTACGTATGGTGGGAGAATATTGATGCAGACATCGAACGCGTAGCGCACGAATGTGTTGCTTGCAGGGAACTACGGCCCGCGCCCCCCGCCGCGCCACTACATTCGTGGCCATGGCCGGCAGAGCCGTGGTCACGACTGCACCTAGATTTTCTCGGCCCTTTTAATAATAAATATTTCTTTGTGCTGGTTGATGCTCACTCTAAGTGGATAGAAGTGGAACCAGTGAGCACGACGTCCGCCACTATAGTCATAGACTGTTTAAGACGGTTGTTTGCGCGATTCGGATTGCCTAAACGCTTAGTAAGCGACAATGGCCCACCTTTCTCATCATATGAGTTTGCTCAATATTTGGAACGCAATGGCATTAAACATACTTTAATACCACCGTATCACCCCTCTAGCAACGGGGCCGCGGAAAATTCCGTGCGGTCTATTAAACGAATTCTCAAAAAGGCACAATTAGAACGAGAAGATTTTAATACTGCATTAAATCGATTTCTATTTATGTATAGGAACACGGAACAAAGTACTACCGGGATTGAACCGGCGGTAGCCCTTCTTGGCAGGCGACTACGCGGCCGTCTTGATCTGCTGCGGTCTGATACAGCGGAGCGTGTGCGCAGTGACCAATTGCGACGCGAAGATAGCCACAAACGTCCGTTGCGGACGCTGGCCCAGCAAGAACCAGTCATGTTACGAGATTACACGAAATCAAATCGTAAGTGGACTGAGGGTGTTGTGACCGAGCGTACGGGGCCAGTTTCCTATACGGTGAAAACGAGTGCTGGTCACACTCATAAGAGGCATATTGATCAACTACAAACTCGTAAATCGCGACATTCGTTGAGTAGGGCAATTGACGTAACATCTTTAGATAAAAATAACAGCAAAAAACACGCTGCAGATCTATCAGTTTCTAAGGGCGATACGGACGACAAAGATGAATTCTTTGATAGTGTGGGAGAGGGAGTAGGGATCGCGGCACATTCACCACGGTCAACCCCGCCGTCCACGCCACCTGCTGCTGATAATACCAGTCGCGTGCGCAGGAAAGCGGCTATTCGTTGTCAAGAAATTCTAAAAAATATGTAAAATTGTAACCTTGTCATGTTATTGATTTGTTATTGTTTTACTCTAAACATAATAATACTAGCGTTGTGTTTGGTTTTTTTTTTTTCTCATTGACGTGTCCTGTATTTATCAAAAATGTTGACACGAAGCCAGGCCCGAGCCAAGAACACACGCCCAACATCTTCGGGTTCGTTGCTCAGCTCCACCTCGCAGCCGCCCGGGATCCCCTACAACCGTGAGTCAAGCAATCGCAGACGCTGCAGTTGCGTCGAGTTCGAACTACAAATACTTCTTGCCACCGACGAAACCACCACCTACGTGTCGACGGGGAGGACGCCGGCCGCCGGACAGCCTGGGACTTCGAGGCCCATCGGCCTCTGACAAGGTCCCCGCTGCCGGTGAAAGTGTGCAACGCATGCGATGGACGCAATCGATTAACGAAAACGCCACGCGCGCATTCTTTGGGGCTACAGAGAGGGGAAGTAACCTGACTGCGTACCGTGGTCGGATGTTCTCCGTTTCAGGTGCTTGAGCCAGCTGTCAACGTGTCGGCCCAACGTCTATCGGATCAGGTGCGGGTCATCCAACGTAACCGTATGCTGGATGACTCCGTACTTGATAGACTGCGTGAGGAATCACGGAGTAGCCGTGTCTCGCCTGCCTTGCCACCGGCCGCGGTGCGACTGCAACCCAGTCTTTCACTGCGACCCAGTCTTTCACTGCGACCCGACCATGTTGGTGAGGAGAGGATGACGACGACGCGACGGGGCTATATCCGTGAGTACCCAATGCAATGCACGATTGAGGAGCACTTTGGAGTGTGCATTCCGGGTGTATCGTTCCACACCGCCTGAGCTTAGACCTCGATTACCTCGTCTGCCCATGCATAAGAAAAATAGGGCGCTGGTGTGTGCTCTAGATTTCAGCTATCAAATGTGTTTGATAGTAGCAAAGGCGTTTGCGATACTCACTCGATCTTGTACTGTGCGGCTTCAGCGGCATGTCGTGTAGCTAACGTCAAATTGCCCAAAATTGACAGAGCTACACGACCAGCTATACCAGCTTGCCAGTGCAGGAATGAGCGTCATATCGGTGAGGCTAAAGCACTCATCGGCTAGCTTATCTATTTCAGGGAGAGCAACACTCGCCCTACAGTGATGCGCTTTGTGAGGCGAGCATTATCAGTTCTAGAGATTATCTATCCCAAGTCACAGAGCGTATCGACTTCAGAAGCAGAAGATCTATGCATGGGCAAGCCGTATTCGCCGGTACAAGCGGCGAGTAGAGCGATAAACTCAGAATCGTACATTCCGTAGCGACGAAAGGTGGGTTTATAGGGCTTGGGAGCGACCCAATCAACGTGTAACTGATACGTGCCTACTGGATAATGACGCCATGTGTTCGTTCTGTTCGGTGCCTGTCAGTCACACCGAGGGTGACTGAACTCGGGAGGTTGAGCAAGCGTGCGATCCGATACCCGAAATGGGGGAAATAAGCCCCCAAGATGTAGATCGTGCAGTCTGTCCGTTGCCCAACTGGAAATCTCCAGGGCCAGACGGACTGCAAAACTTTTGGATTAAATGGTTCCGAAAGTAGCACGCTCGTTTGGCATCTCAATTCCAGTCTGCCATAGAGTCTGGGTCACACGACAGGAATAGCCCACCTGCTCTATAAATTGGGTAGTACCGCGGATCCTAAAAATGAAAGACCGATAACGTGTTTACCGACGGTATATAAAGTACTTACGTCCATTCTGAGAGCGAAAATTAATCAACATATTGACAATAACTCCATCATGTCTGCTTCTTAGAATGGATGTAGGAACGGGTCCCGCTGTACTAATCTGCTCCTCATAGACATAGCCACTAGCCAACAGCTTCGCCGTTCCCGCAAGGATCTGGCGTCATGCTGTATAGATTACAAGAAGGCCTATGACTCAGTGCTACATACATGGCTCATGAGGGTGCTGGAGTTGTATAAAATTAATGCAACTCTGCGCGCCTTCCTGACGTCATATATGGGGCAGTGGAGGACTGGCCTTCACTACCCAGGATGCCCCTCTGAACCCTCTCAGTACACTGCTGGAGGGTTCGGGCCTGGGCTATCGATTGAGAAGAGGTGGTCAGGTCATATCACACCTCCTTTAAATGGATGATCTGAAACTCTTTGGCACCAACAACTTGCAACTGATGAAGCTACTGAACTACTAAAGGTAACAGAAACTTTCAAAGACGCCATCAGAATGGAATTAGGTGTGGACAAATGTGCAGTCATGCATGTAAAGCGAGAGGAGATTATGGAATCCGTGGGAATACAACTCTCGGATTCCATACTCTTAGATCCCTTTCCTCATCCGAAACTTACAAGTATTTGAATATGTCGGAAGCACTAGGCATCAATACTACTGACATGAAACGGTCGTTGAAGGAAAGCTACTTTGGCCGCCTGAAAAAACTACTATATAGTCTTTTATCAGGTGGGAACAAGGAGCGCGCTTTCAACGGCTGGGTCATGCCAGTCTTTATGTACTCTTTCGGCATGCTCAAATGGACTCAGACAGAAATTGACGCCCTAGATAGTAGAGTCCGCACATTGCTTACCGCAAATCGTATGCATCACCCACGGTCATCGGTTATGAGACTGTATATCCCGCGGAAGTTCGGGGATCGTGGCTTTTTAAATGCTAAGACCAGACTGTATATCCCGCAGAACTGCGGGGGTCTTGGCTTTTTAAGAGCCCGTGCACAAAACTGACTCACGTAAGATTAGGCATTTTCATGTTCGTGTGCACGTTTACGCACACATGGCTGCGATTAGAGCTTAGAGATCGCGTAAACAATTTTGATCCTTTAGTTGAAAATTTAAATATTTTAATAGCCTTTAGTAAAATGCGTTTTGTTTTATGTTGTATATTAGTAAGGTATATTTTTTAAGTTTGTCTACATTCAAAATGGTAAATTATTAAGACAATAGGCTGAAAATAAAAATTATCTACGATAAAATTAAATAGAGAGACAGAAATCGTAAACAGTATTTATTGACTATGTATCATCTTTAGAAACGTAATAACATGTTTTTCTTATAAACGCTTAATATATAGAATAGAAAACATATATTCAACACAGACAATACAATAGCAACAAACAAAAAGTACTACAAATTACATAGTAAAATTATACAATCACGTTGAGCGTGCACCGAAAGAGTTACCATCTCAGAATTTGAGGGAAGCAGCTAGCTCATTCAAGTTGGCCCGACCACATCCAATACTTATAATTCCCGAAACTGCACTTTGATTGACGTCCAATGCATTTGTGTTACTCTGACACGTTTTCAACAGGAATCGACTACCACACATAGTACAAGATAGAGAAAATGTTGACGAAAATCCTTGCTGCTTTTCTTCTACTATTTTCAAGTTTGATGCATTGCATCCGAATCGAAGACTGTGGTTTGTGATATCTATCCACTGATCAAAAAAGTATTGGAAATCCACTATTCTTCGCCCTTCGATGAGTAATGATGATACCGGTGATTTCTGAAACAACAAGAGTTTTAAACTCATGTGTGCTGTCTTATGAATGGGACTTTTTTATATTTATAAATTTGTGCAGGTATATCATACCTTGTTTGATTCAATTTCGGAGTCATCGCTTAAATGTAAATCTATTGGTGGACAGTTTTCTTGATACGGAATATTTTCTTTACTCTGCAATAAATCATATCAATATTAATAATACTCCCCAGACAGAATTTCGATCACCGATTTCAATTTATGGGATACTAGAAACATACCGTGCCTAGATTAATTGGAACTGAATAGTCGACATCACCACGCATGTCAGTTTTTTCAGAGCTTCTATTGTCATTAGGCTCCTAAAAATACGAAAATATTAGTATTACAGTACTATCTTCCTATTATTCAATATATTTGCAAAATGCATGTATGTAGATGATGATGCCTCGAAGAGCTGTAAAAACGCAGTTTATTTGCAATTATTTGAGCTGATAGTAACTAATTCTTACACTATCTACAGTAGACGAAGTGGTAGCCAATTGATTATAAGTGCGTTCTCTTAGTACTTGTCTGGCACGCTCCAATCCCAAAGTGTTCCGTTTTCGTTTATTGACACACTGGTAGTGTGTTCCTTTCTTTCGCCCCATTATCTATAAATGTAATAATACTAATTGAAACAAATATGTATGTATAAAGTCAATAACAAAACAAGCTAGCAAATCAAAACCTGTAGGCTATGCTATTCTCTAACCCTCTTACAAATAAACGCGGTATAAAGTTATACCAGGTATAACAAAGGTATAACCATACATTTTCATAGGTTTATACTTGGTATAACTTTATACCGCGTTTATTTGTAAGACGGTAAGAATAAAACGTTAAGCGCAGCGTCGAGCTCATAGACATCAGAAAGGAGGAGATATGCCCGTTAGTTGAAATTATTAAATTTAACACTGACTGCCGAAATTTAAGTTATTTCAGTGTGTTTATTAGAAGTCGGTTATTTATTTTTTGTAAAAAGATTTTTATTTCACATTTTTTTGTTGTAAACCTGGAAATTACACCTCGCAGCATTCCAACAAGCCTAAACAAAGCTAAGATACATTATCTTATTACAGAGTTCCGGTGCCCGTCTCTAGGCTTCATGATCAGATCCACTTTACAAAATGGTTCTTTCTGAATGCATCAAATAAGTGAATTAATAAAATACCAAAATCGCTACATGTTTTCCTATAAAATTTAAAGAGTTTCCTCGATTTCTCCAGGATCCCATCATCAAATCCTGACCTGATGACCATGGGCTACCTGAGAAGTGTACCGTTATAAACAAAAAAAAACAAATCGGTTCAGGCGTCTTCGAGTAATCGGGGAACATACATAAAGAATTGAGAACCTCCTCCTTTTTTGCAGTCGGTTAAAATCTATCGAATTGTTAACCTCCTCTTATTTGAAATCGGTTAAAATACATAATTTATAGTTTTTAGAACATATTAAAAAACGCGGACATACATAATATACATAATACAAACGGTTCGAATACAGAACCTCCTTTTTTGAGTAGGTTTAAAATCCAAACTTCTTTTAACACACAATGTATTCACAAAATTACACAACTATATTTTTAATATCAGTAAAATGTATTGAAAACAAAATAAATACTCACCGGACCAAATTGTGGTTGTCGTAGTATATTCTTGCTAAAATACTTACGTAGAGTTCGCGAGCTCCAGTGACACAAAGCGATACGTCCTCCCGCTGCGCTAGCTGAGTTGACACTGAGGCGATCGATTTTGCGCGCTTGTTATTATAGTATATTTTGAAATTTATTTTATATACTAATTTCTTCATTTTTTGTAAATTAAAATTTTGTTTTAATTATAAAAATAACTTAAGATTATTACGTAATTTTTTAATTTCTTAAATAACGTGCTAAAAATTAGAAAAAAAATACATAAGTGGCTGCATTTTTCCGTAGAATGACGTAACTTCATCATTTTTTTTCTACTGAATTTTGTATGGGAACGGAAAAAAGTGATCAACACAAATGCAAAAGGGTTATATGTTGTTGTTACTTATATTTTTATATGGTCAAAATTTCTCGTAGTTTTTCTTGAAGCGATGGTCAAACTTCACTCCGACGTCATTTTTGAAAAAAATGGCATTGAATATTGAAGGTTTTCGATTAGTTATGAAGTTTTTTTTGTAAATACCTTCAAGCCACATGCAAGATGAAGAGTTTAGCTATCCATAACGACCATAGTTTTGCTAATATTATGTTACACCTTCTAACAATTACAGAACAAAGATGACCGAAATCAGTCGTTTGGTAGGACGGACTCTTAAATGCTAAGACCCTGCACAACCGCGGGGTATGCAGTCTTAGGGAATATTTCCAGGCCGCCGTCGCGACGCGTCGTGGGTATGCATCGAGATGTGGTAGCGGAGGACAAGGCCCTTACCCCGCTCTCCTTGGCTAACGAGAACTGGCGCTATCCTACTCGTATAGTATTAGATACTAATGACCGCAGGGAGGTATGGTAGAGCAAGGAGCTTCACGGACGCTTCTACAGGGTCCTACATAGGCCCGATATAGATCTTTTAGCGTCCGTGGCCTGGCTGCGATTTGGCGACCTTTTCGGGAAAACCGAAGGTTTTGTCTTTGCGATTATGGAGTTATGATGATGTGTGCTTCCCAGGGTCTCAAACTATCCATGCCAAATTTTATCTAAATCAGTTCAGTAGATCTAGAGATTACCCCCTACAACCTCACAAACTTCACCTCATTATAATATTAGTATAGATAGTATAGATGAAATACTTAGCCCAATCCAAAACGCTTTTTAAAATAATTTTAGATTACTTTTAATTTTTTTGAAAGAAAAATGTGTATGTCTGGTTTTACACGAAATTGTAACGGGTGTTACATGTACCACGGGTACCCAACGCAAAGAAAGAACATTTGTTTCAAATAAATTGCACTAGCTGGCGTTATAAGCTTCGATTTGTTATTGAGTTTTGTGAAATATTAAGATTTTCTAGAGACAACCATAAAAAAATTATGTTCTTGTTGTAATTAACTCTTCTAAGCACAAAATTAAGGAATATTGGAATCTTAATTCTATCTTCAAAGATTATTTGAATGAATCATTTAAAATTGATTCCAATAGATGGCACGTTTTTAAATTTCTGAGAATCCACTTGATTTTTTAAATTTGTTTTGTAACACATTTTGGTACAATGAAACTATAAAAACGTGCAAAAAATACTTTAAAACAAATCGACGCGGTGTTTTAAAAAATATATTCTTCAACCAAGTAAACCCTTTTCCTTGCAAATCGCTGCTAACGCCATCTATATCCTTGGAACGGAACCGATACTCGACGACTTAGACTACGACTTAGAAAAGTAATCAGTTTAATCAGACGAATAACACTAGTTACGTCGCACACTGGGGCAGGCTATATGAGGGCGATACCCAAAACCCAGTAATATTATCATAATGGTTTAATATAATTTATTATGCTTAACTAATGATATTTTAAGTAAAAAAAATTAAGTAAAAGTAATTGAAAAAATCTTATGTAACAATACTACTTAATATTTTCTAATTAAAATAAAAAAAATAATAATAACTTTATATTTATGAAAAAAATAAACAACAAAATCTTGACTTATTCCAAAACTTATTTTTCTAACATATTGATCACATCGGGGTCAAACACTTTTCTTTTTAAGCTAGCAGCTGAACTGCGCATTAGGCTTATGAGATGAGGTGATGTGTCTTTGTATGGGGTGAGGCATCTGTATGTTAGTATTATATTAGATGAGCTAAACTATTTTATTTTATTTCTGAATAATGCCCATCACATAGTGGGCCCAGTAATAAACATGTTTATTTTTATTATTGTTGATGTTGGTTTTAATATAGAATAGATAAGTACGATTACTATTTATGCAACAAAGTCGATAGAGGTCCTATTTCTGTCTGCAGGGTCTAAAGTAACCCAAAAAGGTTGATGTATAAAATAATAGTCTAATTAATCATAATACAGAATACTTACAGCTGGGATGTGAGTGCGATGATAAAAATAGTACTATGGGTCTATCTAAATTTGATCATGTACTGAACTGATTCTCATTCCAATATTTAATCAATTTTGACAAAAGAGTTGTCCCGAAGTCAGCACAACGAAGATTTTTATTAAACTTTTAAGTTAACACTATACTTTTTACGTGAGTACTGTCATTGTTTATTTTCCCTTCAACAAGACAAACTGTATACGGTAGTATCTCTAAGTAGTCTGTGCAAACTGTGAATAGTGCGAAATCTGCGAATTGATGCGAATACTTTCATAATATACTGTAATACTTAACAATTTTTAAACTGTGTGCGATCTAACCATAGCAAAGAGTATGTAAAGGGCTTATTACACTACACGGTATTCAGGGCCTCGAATACCGGGTCACTAAATCATTCCGAAGCAATAAGGTCGATAATATGAGGACCCTAACTCCCTAACATTTATTACACTACCCTGATTTAGAGTTTAGGGCCCTGAATACCGTGTAGTGTAATAAGCCCTTCACCATTCCGAAGCAATAAGGTCGATATTATGAGAACCCTAACTCCCTAACATTTATTACACTACCCTGAATTACAGTTTAGGGCCCTGAATAACGTGTAGTGTAATAAGCCCTTTAGTTAAAGGGCTTATTACACTACACGTGTTACACTGAATACCGTGTTACACTACACGGTATTAAGGGTCCCGAATACCGGTTATCTAAAGGGCTTATTACACTACACGGTATTCAGGGCCCTGAATACAGGGTCCCTAAATTATTCCGAAGAAATAACGTCGATATTATGAGAACCCTAACTCTCTAACATTTATTACACTCGCAATCAATTAATAATAATAATATCCGACGGACCACTCTACACACGCTCGGATATAGGGCTTATTACACTACACGGTATTCAGGGCCCTAAACCTTAATTTAGGGTAGTGTAATAGCTGTTAGGGAGTTAGGGTTCTCATAATATCGACCTTATTGCTTCGGAATGATTTAGTGACCCGGTATTCAGGGCCCTGAATACCGTGTAGTGTAATAAGCCCTTAAGGTCCGGGCCGGACTAACCCCGCACACCAATCCGTGGTCTGGCCGGACCAAATTCGAACGTGTGTAAGCATTACAAAAGCACACCACACCAACCAGAGACTTTTTAACTTTTTAATCCCTCTCTCTGACGTCTGACACAAAACAAAGAATACCTGACACTGACACCTGACACCAACCAAACCAACACCGCACATGTGCGACAGTGCGATTTCTATCTTTCTGTTGTGAAGAAAGTGAAGTGTATTTCAGATAAAATTTTATGTGAATTCAGAATAATTACGTAAACATGACAAATAGTTTTAAAAAATTTGATAAGAACTCGTCGGATGAAGACAGTTCATCTAGCATCTACAACGATTCTAGTGATGATGATGCATCAATTATTAATGGTTAGTATGTAACGCACGTTTTGGTTTTGTTTTTATTAATTTATGGACAGGCTCGCATGTGACTTTTTCCTGATGATAAGCAATAACGTGCTCAACAATAATTAAGACCTGACCAGACATAAAATTAAATACAATTCATAAAAATTTTCGAGTTTACATCATAGTTTAAAGCTTCAAGTTCAGTCAAATTAAATAGAGTACCGCTGGGAAGTACGAGAGACTTTTATTTTTGTAATTACATTAATGTTTGAGCTCTTGTGAAAATGGCAAAGTACCTAATAGAATATTTTATTTTCAGGTCCAGATGAAAATGAAATGAGTGAAGATGACACTAGTGAAAACAAAATCGAAGAGGAAGATGATGAGGAGGATGAGGATGATGTCGTTAAAGCTATAAAAGCTGAAAAAAATAAGCTCCGGGACCATCCGCCAACCATTATATGTGAAGATTTCATTGTCGATATATCCCTTCATCCTGCCAGGAATTTAATAGCAATTGGCAACATTGTAGGAGATGTGCTACTGTATGAATATAACAATGAAGAGACAACACTAGTGAATACATTAGAACTGCATCTAAAAGCCTGCAGAGACATAGAATTTGATGATGAGGGAACCACTTTATACTCAACTGCCAAAGTTTGTAATGTTTACTCTGTTATAATATAATACTATCAGTGATATTCTATTGGTATTCCATCATAAGAATCATCTACCATCTCAAATGGCTTGGGTAAACTGTCCAGCTGCCCATGCCTTCTTTTTAGGGTTCCGTACCCAAAGGGTAAAAATGAGACCCAATTACTAAGACTCCGCGGTCCGTCTGTCTGTCACCAGGCTGTACCTCATGAACAGTGATAGCTAGACAGTTGAAATTTGTTGAAAGTTGAAATTTTCACAGATGATATATTTCTAATAAAAAATCTCTTTTATGAAAAATTCAACTTGATGCCGCTATAACAACAAATACTAAAAACAAAATATTTTTTTAATATAAGTGGGGCTCCCATACAGCAATGAACAACAGATAATGGTACGGAACCCTTTGTGCGATAGTCGGACTTGGCTGGTTTTTTCTTTGTATTACTTACTAGGTTTAGAACCCACAACCTGATGTTCTAAAAGGTACACATTTCTGCTTAATGGCAGAAGGAAATAAATTTTCATTGCAACAGCATATATAGCTTGAGACTAGTAATCAAGTTTACTAGTGTAAAACTCTCATTTTCTAGTTTGTATGTGCTAATTTATCACAACCTAATTTTCGATTGTAAACATTAAGCCGCATTTTTGCTTTCAAAAACTAAACCAAAGAAAAGTTGTGAGCATTACTTCTAACACCATCACAGATATTCTCAGGAATGTAACATTACATGAAAATGCTCTAGTGTGTAGTGTGTTTTTGATGAAAGATGTATGATGGATTTGCCCAATTAATGTGCAATGTTTATGCTGTTAACATAGGTACCTATTCTTTAGAACTGCTCACGAACTAATCACTTTAGATTGGTAAGGTTTCATAAAACGGCAATTTCATGACAAAATAAAAATCCAATATGTGTGTAGGATTTCATGAAACAGATCAGTCCATAGACTCCCCTCTATTTTTTACTAATTCCCCTTACTTTTATATAATACTATAAACATGATAAACTATTTTTTAAAAGGATAAGATAATTATGGCCACTGATGTTGAAACTGGAAAGCTGAAGAATTGCTTCGAAAAAGCCCATGATGAACCAGTTTACCGACTTTTAAATCTAGATCGAGATAAAATTGTTACTGGTAAGTTGACTATTAAATATTTGTAGTTACTGGTAAGTTGAATACTGGTATTTGAAATTAAGAATTAAATTATTCTTTTTTGTGAGATAATTATATTTTTTTTTTTATAGGTGATGATGGGGGAACAGTCAAATTATGGGATATGAGAAAGCCAGATCCCGTATTTAGTATAAAAATTGGTGACGAACATGTTAGTGACATGATAACAAATGATGCTCAGAAGTATCTAGTTTGTGCAAGTGGAGATGGTGTTCTTACATCAATTGATCTTAAAGCAAGGTTGGTAAATCTTCTGGACTATTTAAACATTCCAAATTTAATACCGTTAGTAAAGCAGCATGGTGCATCTGGAACGATAGCCCATTTTTTAAATAGTTGCGGAACGAAATAAGACCTTTAGGGAAATTAGTAAAAACTTAAAGCTCTGAATTTCTTAAACGTGAATTAAAACTGTTATATTTAATGTTTAAATAACTTGGGACCACAGTCTAGACGCGTGCATTTAGTGCATAGCCTAAATCTCAGAAAGTGGTATCTCTTAATTTTTATTTAAGAATTTACTTAAGATTTTTTTAAATATTTTAAGAAATTCCAAATCTGTGTGTGAAGGATTGCCTGGAAGAGATCGCGGCATGCGATAAGGCCGCCCGTTGTATATGTTTTAGTTTTAAGTTTCTTTTGTTCCTGTATTTTCTGGTGTACAATATAGTATTGTTGTTAAATATTATTGGTGCCATACAAATTATACGTTTTTTTTAAGAGCTGTTTTAAAGCTACCGACATTCAAAAGGTTTTTATATTGACTTCTAACTGGGTCTGTCCTGTCCTGGCCATGTCCGAGGCCTTAGTATACAGGTGTGCATTAGTTTTTACAATAAAAGGACATCACCTTAACATATAATGATGGAAAGGGACGAATATTAAGAGACTTAAACAGGAGTCGAAACTATCTGTGGACTTAAGACCATGCATCGCTCTTACCCTTCATTATCTCTTAGGCTACGATTACCCCAAAAAAATAGTTTCAATAGTATTTGCATAGAATTAAATAAACTAACCGACCGTTTTATAAGTAATGCCCTGGTGAGTATATATTGTTATATTGATAAACTTGGCGCTTTTTACTTCTTCTTCCTTCCCTTGTCCCATTATTTGGGGTCGGGTCTCCTCATTTTCCTGCGCCAAGCTATTCTGTCTTGGGTTGTCTGTTCGGGCAATTGGGCTTGCTTGAGGTCTCTTTCTATAGTGGACCACCAGGTCAATGGCGGGCGGCCTCTACCTCTTTTTTGTTCCGGTAGGCGCAGAGCGATTTGCACCACATGGTCCTCATTACGTCTCTTGACGTGCCCATACCAACGAAGGCGGTTTTCGGTCATTTTATCGGTGACATGCGCCACTTTGAAGCTTACTCTTATGTGTTCGTTTCGCACTCTGTCATGCCGAGTCACACCGCCCGCCCATCTAAGCATCTTCATTTCGTTGGTATGGACCTTTTGTTCATGCGTCTTCTTTGTCGTCCAGCATTCGGACCCATATAATAACGCTGGACGGACTGCCGTTTTGTACACTTTGCCCTTTGTTTTTATGGGAATATGTGGGTCGCACAGTACACCAGTAAGTGACCGCCATTTTTGCCACGCGACGCTGATTCTGTGAGTTACATCCGCATCGACGTTAGCGTCTGTTGTGAGCATAGAGCCGAGATACTTGAATTTTTCTAGGGTGGGAATAGGCGTCGACCCAATGTAGATAGTCTCCGATGTCGCGTCTCCGCTGAAGGGACATTTCAGGTACTCGGTTTTGCTCCTGCTAACCCTCAGGCCGTACCGTTCCAGGGATTGTGTCCACGTATTCAAGAGGTCCTGCATATGTCGCGAGTTGTCAGCGACCAGAACGATGTCGTCAGCATAAAGCATAGTCCACGGCAGTGGGGACGGTATAGCCCCGGTGAGATAGTCCATCACCAGGTTAAACAAAAACGGACTCAGAGCAGAACCCTGATGGACGCCCACTTTGACTTCAAATGCTTTACTAAGCCCCGCTAGGCTTCGAACTCTTGTGCTAGCCCCGTTGTACATATCCCTGACTAGGTCAATATAATACTCTGGTATATTCTGAGCACGAAGAGCCTGCCACACTATCTTACGCGGTACTCGATCGAAAGTTTTTTCTAGATCGATGAATGTTAGGTGTAGGTCTTTTTTGTTGGTCCTATATTTTTCCATCAGAATTCTGATTGTCTGAATTGCGTCAGTGGTCGATCTGGATGCAGTAAAACCAAACTGATTTGGAGATATCAAAGTGATTTCGGTGAGACGTTTGTGCCGTGCGGGCATCGAACCCGCGACACGCAGCGCAGCAGTCAATCGCTCAACCACTGCGCCATCCGTGCGCCCAAAGAAGAAAAATAGTGTTCCATAGAACAGTCCCCAATCTGTAGTTCGTGATTTTGGCAGCGCAGTCTTGTTTTTTTAAATATTTTTTTCACATTATTTATCTTTACTCTTCAAAATTAGGATCAACCAAACCGTATGTCAGAATGTGTAAATAAATAGATTGTTCTTCTCTACTATTTTAAAATCTAAGGCTGAGTTTCTCACCTCTAAATTATCGCATAATTAATGTGACAAATTGTCAAGCACGCTTTATCTGCTGTGATTGGCTATTGAAAATTCATTCAACCAATCACAGCAGATAACGCGGTAGTAAGTAGGGTAGGATAGCTGTGCCCGCGGCTTCGCTCCCGTTTACTGCCAAACGGGAGAGAAGCCGCGGGCACAGCTAGTTTTAAAATATTTTCCTTCTGTCCAAAAATTTAACAATATCATATCTTCCCTACAAAATTTTATCCTATATAAATTGAAAACCAATTTTCTCATATAGTATGGTATTTAGAAGAACGAACGAGTTACCTTTTAATAAAAAATAGTAAAAAAGCTTATGCTAATTTGCGTTAATCTATGAGGGCTCAACCTCATAAAGCTTATGCTTTCTTCTTCTAGTAAATAAAGCCGAAAATATTGGACTCTCAGTAAAGACGTTTTAATAAAATTCGAATTTCATTTACTTTTTAACAATTAATTTTTGTGTCATTATTTCTTTTTAGCTAATTCACAGAGGTATCTAAGTAAAATATATTAAAGTCGTATTTATGTATTTCTTCAGATTACTTCATGTTTTGCAGATTCCTCAGTAAAGACATTAATGAATTGATGGACCTAGATATACCACCATAAATCTGTAACGTCATATTCTAGAGATTAGGAAATTGCTTAAAAAAATTAAGAATATCTTAAACTAAATTCTTAAATAAAAATGATTAAACCAGAGATAGTACTTTCTGAGATTTAGTCTATGCCACTTTATGCACGCGTCTGAATTGAGGGCCCAAGTTATTTAATCATAACAGTTTTAATTCACGTTTAAGAAATTCATGGCTTTAAGTTTTTTTTTTTTTACTAATTACCGTTTTTATTTAGATTCGCAAGGATTTGAAAAATTGGCTCTCGATCCAGATGCAAATAAAAACAGCTTGATCGCGGTTGATGTTAGCGACCGTAGGCGTTGATTTTAATTCTGAATTAAAATATAAATGTTAATAGTAGGTACTTTTTTGTTTCAGCAAAATTTACACAACATCGGAAGAATACGATGCAGAGTTAACCTGTTTGGGATTATTTCGATCAGACACCAAGCTACTAGCAGCCTCGTCAACAGGAAAATTATATTTATTTAATTGGAAAGAATTTGGACTACACAGTGACGAATATATTGGACAAAAACATGCTATTCAGTGCATGATACCGATCACTCAGAATATTGTGGTGACGTCAGGTGAAGATGGCATTTTGAGAGCAGCACATATGTTCCCGCAACGACAGCTAGGTGTGGTAGGTCAGCATAGACTTCCTGTCGAACACCTCGACATAAGTCATGATGGCCAATATGTTGCTTCTTGCTCTCATGACAATGACGTCAAATTTTGGAATATATCTTACTTTGAATCTATTGATTCCATTATCGACGTTAACCAGAAACAAAATAAAAGAAGAGACCTAAGCAATAATTTACCATCGAGTAGTTTGAAGAATGCTTCAGACTTCTTTTCTGGACTAGTTTAATACAAGTATATCAAAATATATTTTGTTGTTTTCATTTCACTCTGTAAATTATCCTGTTGTTGGTTTGAAGTCCCTAATAAATAAAGGTTTACAATCTAGCATGTAATGACTTTATTTAAGTAGATACCTCTCTATACTAATATTATAAAGAGGTAAATTTTGTGAATTGTGAGTTTGTGACGTTGTAGGGGGTAATCTCTGGGTCTATTGAACCGATTTTAAAATTTCACCAGTAGACATCTACATTATTTCTGAGTGTCATATGCTATATTCTCAGACAATAAACAAATCGCAATAAGATGCGTTCATAAATCAACTTAGGATGTTTTCAAAACCAACAGTGCGTTTTATAATCAATTGAATGGTTGGTATCGATTTTTTCAAACAATTTGAGTTTTGATTTTGGTGCCACCCGAAGCGTGAACGTTACCCCAACAGGAAAGTGGCTCTGAGTGATATGAGTGGAACGTATAATTAGTGCGTAATCTGTTATGAATGTGCGCAACATAAAAAAATAGTGCGTGTAGTCTTTTTTTTTATTTTTATTGGTAGGCTCGCGCTTGACCACTATCTCACCTGATGGTAAGTGATGATGTGGTCGACGATGTAGCACGCTTACCTAGAAGAAACCTATTCACTCTTGACTTAAAGACTCCCAGGTTTATAGCTATCAGGAAATACAGACTCTGGCAGGCGTGTCGCCGTTTAAAAAAAAAAACGGAAAACACGTTTCCTGCTGGAGTAACGCTGTTCCAGCAAGAAAATTCTAAACTCATGATCGGATTGGAAATATTGTGCACTAGCTGACCCGGCAAACTTTGTTAAGCCATAAAAACACCAAACATTCATCTACCCTACCTACTCTACCCTACCCTACGTATTAGGTAAGGGAGCAATTTTTTTTTTCGTATGAACCTTCTCCTAAAAACAACAAACACAACAAAAAAAGAATAAGCGAAATCGGTCCAGCCGTTCACGCGTGATGCCGTGACCAAGGGAAATAGGGATTAATTTTTATGGCGGACGGGCGTGATCGCCAACCCCGAGATGGAAGGTTCTAAGTCTCCCGGTCGACGGCGCTGGACGTCCCTAACACCCTGCAAATAAGGTTCCTGGCAACCTGGCTCTGTTGACGACTCAAGATTTAATTATGCACTGTTATAAGGGTCGATAGGATCAAATCAAATAAAACTCTTTGATTTCTTAAACACACGGGATGATCTAAGGGCTCTCAACTAGTGACTGAGATACAAGGAGTTGGAAGAAATTATTCCTTGTCGATGACGGCTACTACCGGTGACTAGTTTCCGATGACTACAAATTCTAATTTTGGCTGGGGGTGTGTATATACCCTCTGCCCCCTTCCTTTATTGAGAGCCCCGCGATTTCTCGCCGAAAATAACTTTAGTTTTGTACAAAAATCCCTTACCAAACACTCGGTATTCGGGCTATTACATCCTTTCTATGGTGCTATCAATATTATAGTTTTCTGCATATGGCAGGTCAGCAGCGCCACCTACCTATATACCTATTCTATAAATCTGTATCTCTAGGTATTGATAGCTTCCTTTAGTTAGTTCTATCATACAAACGGACAATTGCCTTTGTTTTTTAACTGTATGTTAAATAACTCCTAATCTATCCAAAGGATATTCTATAAGTCAGGAAGACCTTTTTTTTTTTTTTTTTTTTACTATATATAGGCCTGTGTTTGACCACAATCTCACCGTGGTCAGTGATGATGTGGCCGATGGTGGTAAGCACACAAAGCCTAGAAGGGAACTGGCTCCCAAGTGCTGCTGTCGGAACACACCGGAAGGTGCTTGGCGACAGATTTTCAACTTGAGGGTGGTTGCCAGCCAGGCGGGTACTACAAAGTACCCTACCACCGTGCTATGGTTTCCTCACGATGTTTTCCTTCACCGAAAGCTCAAGCTCATTGTAGGATTCGAACCCGCGACCTTCGTCTCGGTATCCGACGTCACTACCACTGAGCTATCATCGCCTTTTAATACCTACTGGTAATTCCAGCAGGCTGTCTATTGACGTTCTAAAAAAGCTTATTTTCCGAATTCCTAGGTAAGATACCACTCCGTATGTGTCTAGATCTATAAAACCCTAAGTTTTCTAAATTCTAAAGTTAATTTCTACTTAAGCTATCCAGGCTATCACCGCCTATTATGGGTGTCCTGGTAACTGATAAAATGCACTTTACTATTCTAGTGCTTCTATAAATTTATCTAGATCCTTCGCACATGTTGTGCCTCTGAAGGTGCTAAGCTTACGGCTGGTAAGCTGGTGCTATGTGTTAGCTACTGTGCAAACTATCCAAGCAATTAGCCCTGTATTGGGACGACACGATAGCGCGTTTATCGGGCTATCGGGAGGTCTATCCCTTATTTTTGGAACGCCCAGGAGTTCATAGTCCCGGGGAGTGCCAAAAACAAAATAAAAATGCAATTTCAGAAACTTATTTCTGGAATTGCACCCAAACTATACGAGTGATTATCATCACCCCAAAGTGATGGCTTGGTAGCTAGTCCAACAAGCCATCCGAAAGTACTTTCACTATGAGTACAGCTATTCCCTCTTTCAACGTTGGCTACATTATACCATGCTGCTTAGCTCCTAGACTATCCAGGCGATCTTTCCCGTCTAAAAACCACCTGGAAGCCGTTCCAACAAGCTTTCTAATGGTAGTACTGTTATCAGTACATCTACATGTCTTCTAGGGTACTACTTTAGGGTACCTAAAGTATCAGCCTTTGCGGCATCCTAATAAACAGCATGTTTTCTACTATGTACCAACTCGTTATCTCAAGTAAATGGCCTTTATATCCAAAACTATGCTAACTATGAGCTGTATATAGGTTTCCCGTCACGGTCTAGGTCCCTTATATACCCTAAAATGACCTAAAACCGTATAAACCACTTTTGAGATAACTTGTCGGCATTCACATATCCTCTGTGGAAACTATCTAGTTTTCACATACTAATATTGCTATGTACTGAATCCTTAACCAGTACATAGGACAAGCCCTAAAAACACAATTTTAACTTTAAAAGAATTTTGTACTGAATTTTCTTACGCGCGAAACTACATATATCAGGTGGCGCCATCATCTACCCTCACTATGAAATCACGGGCGGTGTTGATCGCACGTTCTTACGGATTATGTATTTACGTTTTTTATAGCGCGCTGGGGTAAGCAGACCCCAAGTAACACAAACGTGCTGAATAAAGATTGAGTAAGAGCAATCATCAAGAGCATAAGCTGAATAGTAAGCTGAATAACGTCTGAGTACCTGTCTATTCAGCTGTTATTCAAGCAAAAAGGGCCCCAATTTTGAATGCTTAACGCTGAATAACATCTGAGCAAGATCTGAGTAGGAGCTTAATAACGTTTCAATTAGCTTAATAACCTTTGAATAACAGCTCACATTGCTTTTATTAAGCTCTTACAACTGAGTTACTCAGCTTAATCGAATTGGTTATTGTATTCAGAATTTATTAAGCATTTAAATTATTGTTCACACTTTTACAAACAATATTCATACAAATTGTGAAAATAATTCAATTGGATTAAATATTTTAATGTCGATGTCGATTTTAAATGTGATTTGACATGGTGAACTTATAAAATCGGTAAGTAAATTTTAATTTACAAGTTAGAGGTCTGCTATATGTTAATTGTTAGTGCGCAAGTAATTTTGTCGTGAATAGTATGTTTTTTTTTCATTATTTATTACGCGCCGCGTTAATAATCAAGATAATAGATAGTAAATAGTATTTTCATACATACATAATAGGTCTGACAAAAGTACTTGTGACGAAATAGCTAATACTAGCAATTTTAATCCGACAAAATAACTTGAATCGAGTTGAAAATGTTGTAGTTGTAAGATTAAGCATTTTGGCATCTCGTAAATTCCGTGAAAGTATAAATTACAAAGATTTTTAATGGCGATCGATTGTTTTGGTGTATAATGCTGAATAAAAGTGCACACATGCCTTGTTACTAAGCTATAACTTGAAAAAAATAGTCTCAGTACACTAACTTCTGAATATCAATTATATAGTTGATCACATTTCTAAATTATTCAGATTTTTAGGGTTCTCTAATCGATCTAACAAAAACCTTTTCTATTGTGGAATTTCACGCCCGGCTTTCACTGAATTCATTACATTTAAAATTATAGCGTCTTTGCTTGCATTTTTTTTCGAGAAAATCTCATTTATGATTAAAAATGTAGTGCACACCACACACACACGAAATCTGCTATAGATTTCGCGTGTGTGGTGTGGACTGGGCCCTTGTTTAATCCGTGTTTTGTTATTTGTTTTATGTACAAACGCCAGTACATCAAGCCACCCGAAGCTGTCAAATTGAAAACTGAACTGAACCTCAAGGCAAATTGAAAACGTAGCCGTGCAGCTGTCACTTGGCACTGATGGACACCAGACGTACAGACTCTAGAAGGAATCAAGAATATATACGCGAAACCACAACATATTATGGAGAGTCAAGACAAAATCATGAAAAAACTTGAAGAAATGTATGTGCATGTTGGAGAATTAAGAGTCGCAAATAAAATATCTTATCACAACGTAAATTTTATTTTATTGTACTGTAATACCTTCTGCTAAAAAACATAATCATTTCTTTTACTATTAAAATTGGCCGAAATTCTTTCTAAGGGACTATTTAAAATTGGATGACCTTCCATGTTTATATTCAGTGATATGTTTTCTGGCAAAATGTTTGTGTTAATCAATATTTTTAAGTGTCTCAATGACGCCATTGTGCCAGTATTCACCTTGCTCAATAGACTTTATGTGGACTTGTCTCGGTGTATTTAAAATTGTCCTTGGATCATTAGGTAAAATGTCTGGGAATCTTTGATTTAATATTTCTGCCAAATCCTTTAGTGCTACTTGTGTGATCTTTTTTCGAAAGCCCATTTTCAAATATTTCTCGAAATATCAAATTGTTCATGTATCTACATTGTTCTTCTTCGATATCTGTACACTGCCATCAGATGCATTCTCATCTTGTGTGAATCGCAATGCTGTTTGACTTTTTGGGGGACGGAACCCTCTTCATTGCACGGCAACCACGCATGCTGGCTGGGACCGGGTTCAGTTTTGTTCAAACTATTTTCATAAATCTTTTGACGACCAGAAACACTTGGACAATTACTATTGCTGATATTTAAATATTCTTTTAACAATTTTCTTTTGATGTAACCAGTTCTCTTCTTCCACGATTTTCGATTCATATTAAATAACGCAAAAAATAAATACGGTGAATAATATTTTAATTAAGCTGGTATTAAGCTATGGGCGCTATAACAACATACATATGGTCTTTAATTTGAATAAGTTAGTTTCAAACTCTCTATTAAACAGGACAAAGCTTAATAAAAACATAAATAATATTAGTTATTCAGCAGCTGAATAATTAGTAAAACATAGAATCTTATCCAGTTTGAAGATAAAATAAAAGCAATTATTCAGTATCAAGCTGTTTAATAGAATTATGTAACAATATTATTCAGAAGGTGATACTTTATTCAGCATTGAGCTGTTTCAAGCGCTAATAGCTTAGTAATGCTTTTATAATAGCAATACAGATTATGGATATTCAGACAAATGCTACCGACGGGGCTGTTTTTCAGCTTTAAGCAACCTGAAACGCGTAATGCTAAATAACGTCTGTATAATAATCCTACGGTGACTGGTTATTAAGCGTTAAGAAGGTAAGGACAGAAATACAGAATTTATTAAGCGTTAAGAATTTTATGGGTCCGAACTCAACCTAATCCAGCATTTGGCTATTCCCAAAGCTCTTATACAAACTATATTCATCTTTGAACTGTATAATATGCAAAATGTGTACTTTTATCTTGCTTATGTGTTACTTGGGACGTGTGTCTGCTGATACAAATCTTTATTTACAGAAAACATTTAGTATGGTTGGTGACGCTTCGTCGCGAACAATTTTTATATATATAGATGGGCAGAGAGCTTATAGTTGTGCAAGAATGTGCGCCGAAAATATAATTGGTGCGTCATCAGGTTTTCAAGATATTGCATTTCCTGCTGGAGTAAAATTTAGCAGAATCGTGTATCTATTAGAGATTTAAGGATACATCTGGAAGGATACATCTGGTTTTAGTCAGCCAGCTCGCGAATAAGTATCCTCCACCAAGGGCGGATTTAGGGGGGGGGGGCACGGGGGCACGTGCCCCCCCCAGACGTAATTTTGTGTACTGTGGAGATTCCATCACAGTACCTACATACTTAGAACCAAATCAAATTACAGAGTTGTTAAAATATATGAATAAAATAACAGAAAGAAATTATTCACCACTGCACTGGAGGATGTCTTCAAGGTTCTAGACTGCAGAAACCGATTCGCCGATGATAAAGCTGTCATGGAGGACCCCAGTACAACGCTCGATGACCACAGTAGAGCTTCCGAAAGAATGGGTCCAAAAATGAACATGGACAAACCAAGGTGATCTCTCGCACACATCTCGCACCCACTCCTATCAAGATCGGTGGCTCCACAGCCGAAGCCGTGGACGACCGTGTCTACCTGGGACAAACGGTCCAGTTAGGCAGATCCAATCTCGAGAAAGAGGTTGACCGTCGAATCTTACTCGGCGGGGCAGCATTCGGGAAGCTGCGCGGTTTCTTATCGTCCAACTTACCAGTGTCTCAAGACGAACTTATGGCTCTGAGACGTGGTCGCTCACAATGGGCCTCATCAGAAAGCTTACAGTCGTCCTTGCGGGGAACCGATGACTTTGCCGAATATTTTTTGGTGGAATTTCATTTTACCGAAAATTATTGACCGAAGTCTTTTTTGCTATATGCATAATTTGACTTATTTTCAGATCATCGAAGTATCATGTGGCATATGTATTATTTTACCGAACTACATTTGGCCGATTTACAAAATAACTTTTTGCTTTTGGCCGAAGCCTCTTTTGAACTTTTTTCATTTGTCATATTTTCACCAAACCGAAACAACACACATGTTAGGGAATATTATTTAGTCAAAAATATATAGCCGGTTACTTGGTAGCATTTTCAATTTAAAATTGAAATAGTATCATAAAAGTATTTCAATTTTAATATGTTGTGCTACAAAGTGACAAAAACAAATCGCTGCAAAATCGACTTCACGCAGTCTTGTCTGTGTTTACGTATTTTCATGCAAATGATTTATTAATAGCTGTGATGCATTAGACATTTTTAGTAATTAATTATTTCAAAGAATTTGTCCAAGAGTGAGCGAAGCGAGCCCGGGAGTTTAGGGCACCCCGACACGGATAGGTTAGGTTCGAAGGGGATGACGGGAGGTGAAGTGAGCGAGCAAAGCGAGCGAACTTAGCTCCCGTCATCTCCTTCGTGTTAGGTTACTTTAGACCCTGCAGACAGAAATAGGAGCCCAGCGGAGCGGGACTGTCGTCATTTTTTTTTTCAGGTCGCTGTTTTAAACATTTGTATTCACCCACTGTTTCACTCTCACTTATTATTTTGATATACGTCTAAATATAAATATTTCGGACAAATGTTATTTCGGCTAAGTGTAACTTCGGTAAAAAGAATTCGACCAAGTAAAACATAGGCCGAAGAATTGCCACACTTAAGTCGCAGTGGGCTGGGCACATTGCTCGCAGAACAGATGGCCGATGGGGCAGAAAAGTTTTGGACTGGCGACCGCGACCCGGAAGACGTTCATACTTGAACTTGTAGAAATAAACATGAAGTATGATACTTCAAGTTTTTTTCTGACAGTTATTGTTTTTTTTTTGCTGGTCCGCCCCTTGTGCCCCTCCCAGAAAAAAATCCTGGATCCGCCCTTGTCCTCCACCTGCACAGCATGATTTTCTCCTTGTTTACGTCTTCTTAGTTCGCTTTTCAAGAAGTCGGGTTTTTTGATTTTTTTAATTAACATTTTTTTAACGTAATCACTCGTGATAACGTAAACGATCTCTTATGTCAAAATGTATACAAAAAAAGAGGTTTCCTCTTACCGTCCCCACACGGCGTTTATCCAATTTCAATACAAATTAACGTTTACGTTGACGCGATTGAGCGTGAGTAAAAACTCGCACAAGGCCTCTGGTACCCGGGGCGGATCGCAACTGTTGCCCTATGTAAGAAAAATTCAATCGGCATGTTTCTCTTTCATGAAATGGCGGGACATTTCCTGAAAGGGAGTAGGGGAGTCTTGTAGAAGGCAGAAAATCAGAGATCAGAGATTAAAATGTTTGTTTCTTGCAGTAGGTACAGGAAACAGGAAAGGAAGGAGTAATAAAAATATTTCAAAGGCAGAAAATAATTGATTTATTTTTGTCACTGTAACAAACTGGTCGGAAAATAGATTCTTGTACATATGCGATATAGGCATGATTTTGCTAGGCGTCAAATATACCGAAAAAATATATAAAAAATATAAAAACCTACTGGTAAGTAATATCTTATCAGATAAAATATATAAAATTATAATTCTTCATGTTTACTTTTTTTTCTTTGGGGGAAAGACCAAAATTCTGAAGGTAAACCTTTTGCATCTCTTTCTCTCTTCACAAATGCCGAAAACGATGACACACAGTTGCCAATAAAATAGTTAGCTTGACCAAGAATTGCTAAGTCAAGATGAGGATTCATTGGCTGTAGCTTAATTACTGATATATCAGCAGTCTGTAGTGCTTTTTTGAAATCATTTATCATATGATTTGAGTCAGATGCAACAAAGATGTATTTTATGTTATCCAGTTTCTTGATAGCCCTCTTCACTTGCCTGTAATTTTGTTTCACATTAGTACTATATAGTTTTCAATTTAACTTAATAAATGTATTTAGCATTGATGTATTAAAAAGTGGTAGATACGGTACTAAGTGAATGCCCGTAGTGCCCCGTAGTGGGCACTCAGTCGCGCATGGATCAACCAGATCTCACAGCTCGATAATTTTAGTGTGTCGTGCGCCGAGCCCAGGTTTAATGATCGCGATGTCAGCGCGTAACGTATCTTCCTCTTTTTAATACATCAATGGTATTTAGCATGTTTTTTAAGGTTGATGCACACTAACATTACTCCTGTGTCATGAGTGTTTACAAATAGGACCAGCCAGACACGCAGGCTTATTAAGTATCTTTAGCAATAGCAAAACGATTGCGATTTTTACGCAATAATTGCTCTTCCATACAGAAGTTAGAGTTGTTTTTTTTAAATAAGTGCATTTGACAAACAGCAAGCGATTAGCAAACGATTGTGTAGGACCTACCATACCTACTCTGCAGGTAATTCCGACTTTTATGACATAAAGCGTATGATCACTATCGATTTGCTCTTGCAAAAGATACGTAATAAGCCTGCCGGAACGACTAACTGCAGGCCATACAAATATTTGTTCCATGCGGGAATTGAACCCGCGACACGTAGTGCAGCAGCCAATCGCTCAGCCTTAACGCCAAACATGCCGTTAAATTAAAAAAAAATGGTACTAAAGCTAACTGTTCAAGGAATTTCCTTACTTGATTATATCAGTAGGCTGTGGTAGGCACATAGACAATGATAGTGGTCCTCTTTCATTTTTATATCCCACACACTGTGGTGCGGCAAATAACATTGTGCTATCTTTAACATGCTGACAAGCTTTTACCCAATCCTGTCCATTTCTCAAATGAATACCCAAGAAACCACCTCCACTCATATTCTTCTTTATAAATAATCTTGTCTTATTGGCTATATCATCACTCCACCATAAATGCTTTTGTAAATGGATATTTTCTTTTTGTACTGGGAAACTTGCAGGAGCTCCTGTTATTAACAAAAACATAATCCAATAAATATTAAAACGTAAAAAGTACCTAAATAAAAAAAAATGTATACCTACAGTAAAAATTATTAGAGAGCTGTGCAGTCGGAGGATACGTCTGGTTTTGGTCAGCTAGCTCGCGAAGATGTATATCCTCCGACAGCACAGCATGATTTTCTCCTTGTTTACGTCTTTTTAGTTCGCTTTTCAAGCAGTCGGGTTTTTTGATTTTTATAATTACTTTTTTTTTCGTATTGTATGCACCCGCGAGTAAGAACGGCACTTTTTTTAATAACGGACTTAAAACAAGGAGGTTCTCAGTTTGACCCGTATGTATGTATGTATGTATGTTTGCCCGCGTTTGGCTGAATCGATTTTGATGCGGTTTTCAGAAAAGTATTTGTTACATTCTGGAGAAGGTTTTGGTATACCTACAACAAATGGATATCCCGTCGTCCGCATGGATCCCTTAGTACCGACTTCTAAAAAAAGGAGGTTTTCAATTCGACACGTATGTAATTTTGTTGGAACTGCACAATATTCACATGTATTACTCTATGTGGGCTTCTAAACACGTGTGCCAAATTTTGTAAGTGTATATTTGTTCGTATGTATGTTTGTCCACCCATTTCTCCGAAACTAGTAATCGGATCACGATCTTTCTTTTTTATTGGATTAAGTATCTCTCAACTTAGGACATAGTACAAGATTCATTAAAATCGGTTCGGCAGTTTTCAAGATATGGAACATAAAACCGAACTCCTTAACAACAAACGTGGTCACCACCAGACACGTCTTAGAGATGAGAACAGGACAACATGCAAGATCGAAATTGTGCTTGATACAACTCAAGTACAAGTATCGTTGGACAAGTATCTCTCAGCAACAGTGCTGTCGTCTGCATACCCAAAGGCCTGTTTTAGCAGATCGTTTATGTGCAGCAAGAATAAAGTGGCTAGGAGTACCGACCCCTGAGGGATCCCGGCATTAATATCCAGTTGGTCCGACGAGCAACCATCGGTAACTCCTCGAATGGACCGATCCCTCAGGCAGTCTGCAATCCAATCACACAGACCACCGACAGACCGAATGAAGGAAGCTTACCAATAAGGCTTTCGTGCCAGACCATATCAAAAGCCTTCGAGATGTCGAGGGAGGCGGTAAGCGCTTCCCCATGTCTCTCGATGACCTGACTCCAGATGAGAATGGCAGATGGTAGAAAATCCCCAGTAGACCGATTTCAGCGGCAGCCGTAATGGCGGTCACTAAGGATGTCGAAAGTTTCTAGGTATGCCAGGAGCTTAATAAGCCAACGTACAGGGGCAGGGGCGCGGGCTGTATACCAAGTTCAGTCAAGTGTGTCAGTCCATCAGGTGAGATAGTGATCAAACGCAAGCCAATAGATGAAAAAAGGAGTCAATTCGACTCTCCAATATTGTAGTGTCGGTTACACGTTACACTACAATAACTCCCAACTCGGAGGCACGAATCGGCTCGATAATTTCGAACATACGCTTCTTGAAAAAAATACGACTCGTCCCATTGCTACCACCAGGACCCAGAGCGCTTATTATCGAGAGTCTTCAAGGTTTCGGAGACGCCGATAACAGATGTCGTCACGGGCGTACATATATACACCCGCTTTGCTTAAACTTGTGCTCCAGGGTAAACCCTGGGTAAGAAATGTACGCCACGTCTAAAGGAATTCCGATCTGCGTTTTCGAAAGGAACAAAAGCGCTGGTTTATCAGTCTCCAGATGATAGTGGACTACATCAAGGTTTGAGTGTACACCTTTGATGTCACAGAGGTGCACCTTTTGTGACAGTGAGTGCTGCCACTGTACAGCTTATTTCTTCTGTTCCCTGCCATGGTGGCGAGTAAAGATGAAATGAGATGAGGTTCCACGCTGGTAACCACGCGCCGACAGGACGCCATCTTTGGGGGACTGTTCTGGAGACAGCGGGAAGGCCCAATTCTCCCCGGAAATGTCCATCGAGCACTGTCTTCTGGCCGCCAACCAGAATTTCGACAGTTGGGGGGCAGCCTTTCGTGTGTTGTAGTATAATGTAAGTTATACTATAATATGATTAGGGGCCGTTCAAGTATTACGTAAGCAGATTTATTACAATTATTTACACCCCCCCCCCTCCCCCTTGTCAGCAAAAGTAAGCAAAGCTCTAACCCCCCCCCCCCATGCTTACGTAAACATTGATATATCACATTTTTCTTCTTCTTTTAATGAAAGTATTCTGTTTTTTTTTATTGATTCATGAGATTCAATCCACTACTCGGTTCTAAGCGAGTACCTAAACATATTCAATATTTGTGGGAATCTCCGAATATGCGTTTCGTTTTCAAGCATAGATTATGTGTGGGTTGTAAAAAAGTAAATAATTACTGCTTACTAATCATCATCTAGACCACCCCACCTCCCATGTCATCAAAAATAAGCAAAGCATAGACACCCCCGTCCGTCTGTAGTGCTTACGTAATACTAGAATGGTCCCTTAAAAGTTGAACCTTATCACCCCATCTTAAAATTTTAACCCATCAACTGCAAATAACATTTATTTTACATTCTTAAACGTTGTTTATCTATTCCAAAGTTTAAGTTGTTAACATTAAAAAATTCTCAAACTGCTACGGCATAATGAAAATGATGATAAAGTTTATGTTGTTAAACAAATTTTTAAACATGATTATGAAGCAAAGGATGAGGAATTTAATTTGGTTGTGATCAATACTGATTTAGAGTGTTACACAATTAGGGTGATGGTTTTAGGGGATTGATATTGCAGATTAAGTGGCATTTACAGGAGACAGGTTGGAGAAGGCGACATAAAAAGGGAAGTTTAAAAGGCCATTTTGACTTGCGGAAAATAAACACAACTGAACTGCTAATATACTGCTATTACATGTGAGCATTAAATAGCTTAGTATGTAACCTAGCTGTTTAATGCTCCAGTCAAGTATAATGGGATGATTTTCCCTGAAAGCTTCACCTCAAGACATAATAATATTGCACTTACCTGTAAAGGCCAAAACAGGCCACTTTTCAGGAGAATATTTTTGTTTCCATTTGTCCATCATTGCATTGTTATATACATCATAATTCAAAGGCCCATAAAATTCAGAATCAATAAAATCAATATTGAATGTATCCCAGAATGGACCAAATGGGTTTCCAGATTTTGCATTGCAACTTTTTTCATGTTCACCCATTCTTTGAGTGTAACAAAATGATATTCGTTTTGTAATTGGCCATACAACAGGGGCTAAATCATTCATGAAGTTCTCCATTGTGATCACATTATGATATAAAGATAAACCGTCAACTTTAAAATATGTATTAAATGGAACTTGTATAGATTTAGGTTCACCAAATCTGTATTCCACCCATGGAGGAAGAACCAAAGTTCTATTTAAACCTTTACTAAATGCCAATGCTCCCAAAAAATGATCTGCTTGATTTCCAAATCTGCCTAAAAATAACAATAGCGTAGAGTTGAAAATTCTAAGCAAGTAGAAAGATTAATTTCTTAAATTTTGTTATATTTGTGTTATACTTACCCATACAAGGACAATAAAGAATGAAGCCATTTTTTATATCATAACAGAATCCACTATCAATGTTATAAATATGTAATAATAGAAAGATATAGTATTTTAACATTTTGAAAAAAAGTTATGCATTCATTTGGCGAAAATATAAATACAGTCTGCGCCGTGTGCCAGTGCCAGAGGTTTATATCCCAGTATAAAATAGTAATCTTTGTTTATATCTCAAATTCTCTGTGGGTATCGATGCCGGTACTGTTGCCGTAGCCACATTTATTTGTTACTTGTTTGTTTGTTGCAGTAAAGTGAGAGTTCGTTCAAGTCAGTTCAATTCAAGTTCTTGAAGTTCTTAGTTCTCCTAGCTCTACGTTGACAGTTTGACACTTGCTTGACAGTTAGGGATGGTGCGTATTTACTGGGACATGTATAAAAACCCAGTACGAGTTTATCAGTACGCAGACCGGGTATGTACAGCTGAGACCCGGTCCGTACCCGATAGGTATAATGTCAAGCTACACACCGAATTAAATCGTATTATACCACTCACCCGCCACAGAATACTTGTCGCATCGGGTATGACGTCATACCCAGTGCGGCGGGTGCAGCGGCGCAGTAGTTCACCACTCACTCGCCACAGAATACTTGTCGCATCGGGTATGACGTCATACCCAGTGCGGCGGGTGCAGCGGCGCAGTAGTTCACCACTCACTCGCCATAGAATACTTTGTCGCATCGGGTATGACGTCATGCCCAGTGCGGCGGCTGCGGCGGCGCAGTAGTTCATAGAGTCCGTCCAACGAAAAAAGTCCCGCGGAAATACACAGAACTAACAAGATTTGTTAGAGGATAGCGTACAGTCGCATAGAAACTAGCGCCGCGTCTACGGAACTTCTTTCGTTGGACGGACTGTAACGCCTGCGCTCGACCGCCCGCCATAGAGAATACGAAGTTACCCGAAGGTTACGGCGCTTCCCGAATACTCCCGATCGAGCCCGTATTGAAACGAAAAATTTTAGGCATACCAAATAATACGTTGATGCAAATTTGTTCTTTATTTATATTTTAATAAGGAAGTAAATTGCGTATTAATGTTAAAGATTTTTTTTTTTGAATTATTTTTTTTCCAGAAAATGGATTCCAAAGACGCTAATAAAGATAGAGGTGATTTTAGAATATATGAAAATATTTTAAGATATTTTTAATGTACTTGAGTCGACAATAATAATATTATTATTTTCAATTCTTTTTAATTTTATGTCAGTTCACTTTCACTTGTGATGGCGGATTGAACTATTGATTAATATAAAAAAAAATATCTAAATTTTTCAATGATCGTTCAATCGAGTCTCCAAAAGGCGACCGCTAAGGCCAGGTCTGAACATACCCATATGTTTTGATACTGGGTTTTAGTATTGGGTATATGGCCATACCCATACCTTTGAGGCCGGGTATAGAATGTTGCAGGTATATCTCATGCCTATTGACAGTGATACAGTGATGCCAGATTAAGGTTTTGCATTTTCCCCACATCTTACCCGAAATCCAAAACTCAGGTATTAAAGAAAAAGAACCCCCACAAAATGCAGAATATTTAATTGGACAACTTTGGCGACACTCGGCTGTCATTCTGTCATCGTGCGCAGCATTGTGCTTTGCAAGCGCATGCGGAATATTAATTCATTTATTTTGGCGTAGTTAGTTATTGGTATGAGATGATCGGGTTCAGTTATTATATTTTTAATCATCATGGCTTTTCTCAGATTTTAGGTTTGGTAATAAAAACCTCCAGATTCCCTCCAAACCCAAATAGTCCCCCAAAAACGTCCTCCCAACTATAAAAAAAGGATTTAATTTTTTTCCGTCATACATAAACTTTAATTTTAAATGTGGCCATGGACGACCGAGCTTGGGCTCAAGCTACTCTGCCCATCCGTAAGGGATGCCTCGGCGTCCGCATTAGTTTACCGGCATTTATATCCTCGGTCTACGAACTCCCATACTTATTCATTTTGATGTGCCGTGCTTCACCGAGGCTATTGATGCTTGGAGACTCGCTTGCCCGAATTGTAATCCCTCCGACTACCCATTTTCCCAGAGACAGAGCTTTTTTTAATGATCTTTCCAAACGCCTAGTTGACGGTAAAAGCCTAATTGGCTTTTACCTTGGTCAGAGAATAAGCATTGCCATACAACGTGGCAATGCTGCCAGCCTTTTGGGTACATTACCAGTGGGCAACGATGTGGAGGAGTTTTTCGACGCCATTTTTTAGTTTAGTATATTTTTAGTTTTAGTTAGTGAGTAGTTTTTGGTTAAAGTGTATATGTTTGTAGTCTTAGATAAAGACAGGCAAAACAAAACATTTTTTTTTTTGGTATTTTATTTACCTGGCTACTAAGGCTCTGAAGCCAGGCCTTCCTTGTCTTTAGTTTTTTGATACCTACCTGTTGTTCACTATATAGAGTAACTTAAATTTTCATTAAAATGAGGATGTAGGTAACACAATCTTATATTTTTTGGAGTATTTGGCAGCAAATACATGGACAGGCTTCTTCTAGGCACCTTCGCTGAGGTAGTCCGAATCAGAATTAATTTGTAAACATAGTCATTACTACAATAAAATTATCATCTCCACTTTACCGCCGGATAAAGCCACTTGAAAAAATCCTTCCAAAAACTCACAGCTGGAATAGAATCCACTGCCAATGATGCTTACCGATATCAGCCTATCAGCAGTGTCAACTGTAATTTATGAACTGACTGACACTTAGGTATCTACTCTTCATTCGCGAGTGGGAATCGCCTATTTATTTACTCGCTTTCTGGATTTAATTTATTTTCAATAGAGTAAAACGCTCTCCAATACTGTTGGTGAAATGTGAATAATAGGAATGCATTAAAAAAAGCTTTCTCCCATTTAAGGGTCGCTACTCGAAGTCGGTATCTTCACCTTTGGGTAGTACTGACCATTGTCTGGTGAAGTCTGTATCTGTCCACTCCCCACCCGACACCAGCCCAAGAGGCGCTCGGCGGGTTTGGGGCGGTACAAGTCAGCAGATTGATTGGGATGGAATGGAATGCGTTCTTTCTTCGCATTTTATCCTTGGCAGCCTACTTGCTTCTCTTCGTCGTGCGCGGACGCCGTAACGGATTTGTTGCGTGCGTCAGGGAATGGAGTACCTAATACATTCCTTTCTCTGACATAGCAATGTCTAGCGTTGACCGGCCATGGTTAGGCGCCGAGTGCAATCGCGCCGACCCGCTTTAACATGAGGCGTACCTGACATGGGTCGGCGCTCAGACGCGCAAGCGATGTGAGTCAGCGGAAGAGAGCCTTCAATAGGGCTGCCAAGTGCTGCAAGAAGGTGATGCGAAGGGCTCGGTTTGACTACATAAGCCGTACTGGGACCAAATTTGCTTCTTACCCAGTTGATTATAAAGCGTTTTGGTCCCTGGCTAAGTCGGTTTATCGAACTTCTGCCGTCCCTCACTACCACCACTGCTGAAACCGGAAGGGTCACCGGCCCATTCCGCTGAGGAGAAAGCAAACTTGTTGGCTCTCTTTTTACGGAATCTTCACGTCCGTAGTCTGGTGACGCGGGGCTTCTTCTGATGAATGTGAGACGAGTATGTCGGACATTCGCATCCATCAAAAGGACGTTGGTAGGGTGCTGTCATGCTGTGCAACCTCGACATGAACAAAGCTGGTGGCCCCGACAGGATACCGGCAATTATGTTTCTGAGAATCTTTGCACATGAACTATCTCCGATTCTGACACGCCTGGTTCACCTTTCGTAAGAAACTGGAAAAGTGAAGAAAGCTTGGCAGCAAGCTAACGTTTAGTCTGTGACCAAGAGGCCATGGTTGAACGCTTGAATCTGTCCTTGAAGGCAGTCTCCGAATGGGGCTAAAAACGGTCAATGAAAAGTAGCGGCAAAATGCTCCCAACACTACGCGCCCACTGACGTTTTTTTAAAACAGTAACATCTTTTCACGATTCTAAGTTAACAGCAAGAACCCTATAGCTATCATGTGTGAGGGGTGTCTATTCTAAAATAGGTTATATGTAACATGAGTTACAATAAAGCTAAAGCGGTTCTGGCCCAGAGTAATGGCCTGCGCACACCGGCACACTGGCGGACGGGACGGCAGAGGATTTTAAAGGACAACGGCAGAAGCCCATAACATTTTTCACAGTTACATTGGGGGTCTCACATAACATTTTTTTGTTAGGTGAGTACATTTTGTTAGGTGATAGTTTTATCGTGACACATTGATTAAAACTAACGTGACATTAATAGGTTAGCGACGGGTCCCAAACTAGGCACAGCCTGTATCTTGGTGACCCAGTCATAACCCAGAGTTTACAATTAAAATTGTCCTGCTAGCGCAGCGAGGCATCAATTTATGAGTTTTCCTAATAAACCAAAATCAAAGATAGAGACGAGATTATTTACTTGAAAAATGCAATAAAAACAGTGAAGGTGAGTTAGTGTGGAGTGAAGGTGAGTAAGTGTGGAGTGTAATCGATAGTGTGTTTTGTCAGTCTGTGTACTTTGTGAGGGAGTTAACTTGAGCGGCAAAGAAAACTTTCTGTTTCCTCGTAACTGCGGTCCAACAACCATTTTTTTAATTTAGATTTGGCCTCAGAGTACATGCACGGTATGGTAAAAGTTTTACTGATAGTATTGAAGATGCGTATGGGTAAGTACGGCGAAAACCGGGTCGCAAATAGGGTTTTAATTGTTGGAAGTTCGATTCTCTCAGGCAATTTTCTACCCCTTTTACTGCAGTTGGAGCGAGCTACCTTGTCTTTAACCAGCTTTAACAGTGACTCAAGGATGAATAGTTGTCGCACGCGTAATACTCCAGCCTCCCTGTAAAGATCATCAGTGGAAAAGCGTCGCGGTTTTCCCAGTAGCACCTTGAGGACAGCACGCTGAGCCCGCTCCAGCTCCAGCATCCACGACTTGGCGGCGCCACCCCAGACACCAATACAGTACTGCAGCACCGATTGACACAGAGAGATGTACACCTGGGTGCAGATATTCTTAGGAGCACTGGCTCGTAAGAGTTTCGCGACGTAAATGAATTTGCGTGTCTTTTTTGCGAGTGCTCTAATTTGTGCTTTAAAGGATAGGTTTTGATCAATTATGACACCCAGGTATTTAGTGCTGTCAGCTCTGATGATATTGTTACAGCTACAGTTGGCATCTGGGCCGGGTATCGTTTTAGTGGCATTGCATTTAGTGCTGTGTATTTTTAGTGTGTCTGCGTTTGGTCTACTTGATCGGGTGAGGTGGAAAGTCAAGAAGTTAGTCTTTTTTAAGTCAAAGTCAAAGTCAAAGTCAAATATATTTATTTCAATTAGGCCAATAAGCGGCACTTTTGAACGTCAAAAATTAAATGTTAATAAAAAATGTACAAGTAATAAAAATTGACTCTACCGTGCATTCGGAAAGTAGCTTGTTATGGAGAAGAACGCACAAGAAACTCCATACTTACTCTTTTTAAAAAAAATATGTTTTACAAAGTTTACTTATGTACATACATTAATAAATTCATATATGTGAGGACGATGCACCCAAAAATAGCACTACCCACTATACAACGTACAGGTATAAAGTAATAAAAGCACTAACAGGTAAATTCATTAGTTTTATAAATAGGAACATGGTTCTCACATACTTACAAATATTGCAAACATAGGTAAAATACCTAATTCAACAACAACGAAACCTTGTGTGAGTCAAATTCTGGAAAAAAATATAAAAAATAACCTAAGAATACAAAAACTATGAATAGGAATACAAATTAGCAAATTTGATTTTGTCCACACCAAAGATTGCCTTACGGAGCGGGACCAACATGTTGCCAAGCATTCTTATCTTGAATATAATCATCTAATTTGTAATATGCTTGTTTACAAAGTGTGCTTTTAACTAAAGTTTTAAATTTACTTTCATTTAGTTTTAATATATCACAAGGTATTTTGTTATAAAATTTAACACAGTACCCCATGAAAGATGAGTGTACTTTTGCTAGTCTATAAGATGGTTGATCTAACTTATCTTTATTTCTCGTATTACAATTGTGTCTATCACTGACCTTACTAAAGAGATGTATATTTTTCCTTACATACATGATATTTTCATAAATGAATTGGCAAGAAACTGTCATAATATTAATATTTTTAAATAGCTCCCTAAGAGATTCTCTGTGACTTAAATTATATATGGCTCTGATAGCTCTCTTTTGCAATATAAATATGGATTCAATGTCAGCCGCTCGGCCCCACAATAAAATACCGTATGACATAATGCTGTGAAAGTAACTAAAATAGACCAAACGCGCGGTCTCCACATCCGTCAACTGTCTTATCTTTCTAACAGCATAAGCGGCCGAGCTCAGCCGACCCGCAAGAGATGTTATGTGAGAACTCCATTGCAATTTGTCGTCTAAAGTGATTCCCAGGAAAACTGTTTGATTTACAAAGTCCAGCTTTTCGCCATTCAATATGATGTCGCATTCGCTACTTCTAACAGCGTTTAGGTTTAGCGTTAGAACATTCTGCTCGAGCCATGTTGTTATGACAGTCATCCCTTTCTCAGCCGCGTTGAGGGCCTCCGCCCAAGTAGCTCCATGAAAAATTATGGCAGTATCATCAGCGTAGCAGATGACTTCCGACTGTGCAATATTAAGTCTTAGAATGTCATCCATGTACATAATGAAGAGGGTTGGTCCCAAGATGCTTCCCTGGGGCACACCAAAGGCAATCGGCAGACTCCCGCTAACAATTTCCCCGATTTTGACGAGTTGATGCCGACCGGACAAGTAGCTCCTGAACCAATCCAAGGGCAGGCCTCTGACACCAAAGGTTTCAAGTTTTCTCAGCAGTGTTGAAATTGAGACTGTGTCAAAAGCCTTGGCGAGGTCAAGAAAGACACCAGCCGATCGACGGCCCCTGTCTACATTTGAGGATATGATGGTAGTCAGCAAACTCACCGCTTGCGAGGCAGACTTCCCACGGCGAAAGCCAAACTGCCGCTCCGAGAGAAGTGAGTTTTCCTCTAGAAAGCTTACGAGGCGGTTGTTAATTAGTTTTTCTAGGATTTGGAAGTAACACAAAGCAACGAAATTGGCCTGTAATTGTCAGGGGTATTCTTGGAACCACTTTTGAAAATAGGCGTAATAACAGCTGTTTTCCAGCAATCAGGGACGGTACCAGATTCCATGCTCAGATTGTATATGTGTTTTAGGGGTTCGAGGATGAACTTTTTAATATTTTTCAGGAGCAGTGGTCGGAAACCATCGAGACCTGGCGCGCTGTCATCCTTGAGGTCGTCAATGATGTTGCTAATTTCTTGTGAGTCTATAGGGAGGAAAAACAGTGAGTGTTTAGGTGGGATTTTACCTTCAACACCGAGACATTGTTTGTCCCCCGTTCTCAGCTGCCCATTTAAAATGTCTGTTGCAAGTTTCTGACCAACCGATACAAAGTACTCGTTACAGGCGTTGATAGAAGTGTTGCAGTTTTCTTTATACTTCAACAGTTCTTGATTATCGTTACATCGTTTAGGTACCTGACAAATTTCCTTTATAGTCCGCCATAGCTTTTTGGGTTCTTTTTTATTTCTTTCCAGTTCTTTCCTATCGTAGTCGGTTTTGCATTGGCGCAGAATTTTGTTGCAATAGTTTCTGTATCTAGAGTAGATTATTTTTAAGACATCATTTTCCGGCTGCTGGTTTGCCTGAGCGTGAAGAGTGTCTCGATGACGGATACATCTAAGAAGACCAGGCGTGATCCATGGTTTTAGATTAAATTTTGAGCGACTGATTTTGATTTTCGAGGTGTGTTTGGTCACGATATCTGTCAGAGTCTTGTTAAAGAGAAGAACTGCTTCGTCAATGTTTAATGTGGAATTAACGTCCGCCCAGTCGAGCTGACTCACTTCTTCAATTACCTTGGAGTAGTCTGTGATGAGTCTGAATCGGTTCTTAGTTTGAACTTTAGGGTGAGAGTAGTTGATTCCGAGCAAAACAAAACGGTGATCTGTTACTGCAACCTCACAGACGACTCCCTGTGCGGTAGTACCCTTGTGTTTGATAAAACCATGGTCCAGACAAGCCCTACCTCGCGTTGGATGAGTGATGGCCGGTAGTAGCCCATGTTCAGTCATCAAGCACTGATAAGGCATATGGACGGCATTAGGTGCGTCATTCAGTAAGTCGATGTTGATGTCACCCGTCACAATGACATGCGTAACGTTTTTGAGTTTATCTAAGGAATCATCCAAAGAGTTAAGGAACCGATCAGTGTTCGTGAATGAAGGAGAGCGATATAAAGCGAGAACTGTTATTTTACTCAGTAGCTCAATCTGCAGGCAGTTAGCATCGTCAAATTTTGGTTCAGAAACCGATGCAGTCCAGATGTCACGTACGTATACTGTAACTCCGCCACTCTTGTTTATTATTTTTGTGGTGTGGTAGCTCTTGTATCCGGGCAATTGATGTATTAGGGAATTTTCATTTAGCCAGCATTCTGACAAAACAATGAGATCAGGTAGAAAGTCAAGTCGGCACAACGCTGCTTGCAGGCTGAGGAAGTTCTTCTGCAAGCTCCTGATATTTACAGTCAGTACCCTAAAGTTGTGTTCCTGGAGTAAGTGCCCGCACAGCTCTAGTTTCTCAACGGTGCGGCAAGATATGCTCAGTGTCTCATCCATTTCGGTCAACAGGTCAGTTTTATCCATGGTCTATAATTATTATGAGAGTAAAAATAAGCAGGGATACGATTGGAGCCGCAATTTTGCCTGATATTGTTTGACTAGCATAAAGAAGCGAGGAGTGCAAGAGTGAAATGCAATAAGATGTAGCAGGGATGCATATTTCATAGATGTGTGTCTGTGTGTTGTGGTAGGTACAAATGTGTTGTAGGTCGAGTGTGTAGTGGAAAAAGCATTTTCCATATGGTAGTTTTTTGTGTTGAAGTGTTTTAGGTGTGATAGCTGTTGTATTGCATATGATATGGAGCTTAAAAACTATAAAATTAAGGTGTAATAAAGTAAACAGCAAAGAAAGATACAAAGTTAAGTTGTTGTTTACATATAGGATAATGCATGACCTGCCTGCAGAAATAAACACGCAGAAACAGGTGACATGTACATGTCCAGACAATGCCCAAAGATTAAGCATTTCGTTTAAGCTATTAATTAAGTAACTCGAGCAAATAATTGTTATCCAAAATGTATACAATTTCCAGAGATAGAACGCTAAGATACCATTAAAGCATTTAGGATGTAAACGTACTATAAAATTTTCAGGTTGAGGTATCTGGTATGCGATTAGGTTCACTTTGAGTGCCGAGAAAAAGATCGAGCTCTTTAACGCTCTTGATAGTGATGGCTGGTTGCCCTTCGATCTTGCGGACGAGTATACGTCCGTTATTTGTCCAGCAGAATTTGTGACCCGTGCTCTGTGCACGGGTGCGCGCCTCACGAAACAAGATGCGGTTATCCTTTGTTAGATGTTCGTTAACAAAGATTTAACAACTCTTGCGGGTTGGCTAAGGTCAGCCGCTTATGCTGTTAGAAAGGTAAGACAGTTAACGGATATAGAAACCACACGTTTGGTCTATTTTAGTTACTTTCACAGCATTATGTCATACGGTATTTTGTTGTGGGGTCGGGCGGCTGACATTGAATCAATATATATATTGCAAAAGAGAACTGTCAGAGCCATACATAAATACGTCACCGAGAATCTCCATTATATTTTTTTGTTTGTGAAATCTTCCAATGACTTCTCCCGGTCTGGGTGAGGCGGGAGGGCGTGTCAGACTTTTACTGACTAAAACCCACCCGTGTTTCTTCAGTTGCTTGAGCCAGGGCCGGGGTAACTCTTTTTCAAATATATCCGCGACCAGGGCGTTCAATCTTAGTACAAAAAACTGGGGACAGCAAAATCACGAAGCTTATGTAGTCACTGTACAAAATAACTCATGTGTTTTTTAATTTTGTTGGATTACAATCGTGATTTTTACCAACTTGTTAAACTAGATGGCGCTACACAAAATCATAATTTGTCAATATTGCCTAGTTACGGTAGCATATTACTACTAACATAGTATATTTTTAACCAACTTCTGTGATAGTTTCCAAAAAATATTTTCAATTATGAATAATTTTTACTGGTTTTTATTACATTTATCGCACAGTGTGACATTTTATAATTTTTTGATTAATTATAATACATATAATAACTTTTACAATCATTTTGCAAATTTTCATTAGGGTGGTAAAATTCCCTTGGTGGTTTTATGAACCTGAACTGGTTATGGTTACCCCAATTTACAAAAATGTCTGCTGATATCTGACGCTGCTTGCGCCCGGTATTTTGCGATAATTGTTTATTTTTGAGATCTTTCTGTGTTATGATCACAGACGACTTTAGAGATATAGTGGTCGGCACGTAACTTGGCAAGAGTCGTTAGATGCGCAGAAGTCGTTTTTTAGGTCTCTTTGGTTACCAAGCAGGGCGCGGACGACGTTTAGCACTGTTCCGAGCGCGCAATTGGTTGGTCAGTTGACGCAAGGATAGACTGACCAATCGCGTCGCGTCCACGTTCTGTTCGTTCTATATGGTGGTTGGTCAATTCACGCACTATGCGCGAACTTATCCCTACTACGCCAAAACCTTGCCAAGTTACATGCCGGCAGAGAGTTTGTATAGTTACCTAGAGGTAACATATTTAAGACGCAATTTCAACATCGGTATTCACTTTCGCACTAACAGATAACGTCATAAGCAAAAAGAGATAGATATACTTTTGTCTATGCCATCTTTTCTGCCAGTGTGACCGAGGATGCTATAGATACTTATCTATAGACATATATCAGAACTAGATCTGTGCCACTGTCATATCGATATTATCGAGTTTAGTTTAGGAGGCTTTTCTACAAATTTGGTCAAATATCTGTAAGAATCGTCCCCAAGGGCGGATTTAGGGGGGGGGCACAGGGGCACGTGCCCCCCCCAGACGGTATTTTGTGTACTGTGGAGATTCCATCACAGTACATACTTAGAAGCAAATCAAATTACAGAGTTGTTAAAATATATGAATAAAAAAACAAAGAAACTATTCACCACTGCACTGGAGGATGTCTTCAAGGTTCTAGACTGGAGAGGCCGATTCGCCGATGATAAAGCTGTTATGGAGGACCCCAGTACATGCTCGATGACCTCAGTAGAGCATCCGAAAGAATGGGTCCAAAAATGAACATGGACAAACCAAGGTGATGTTGAGCGCTCATGTCGCACCCACTCCTATCAAGATCGGTGGCTTCACAGCCGAAGCCGTGGATGACCATGTCTACCTGGGACAAACGGTCCAGTTAGGCAGGTCCAATCTCGAGAAAGAGGTCAACCGTCGAATCCTACTCGGCGGGGCAGCATTCGGGAAGCTGCGCGTTTTATGGTCAAATTTCATTTTACCGAAACCTATTGTTCGAAGTCTTTTTTGCTATATGCATTATTTGACATATTTTCAGATCATCTAAGTATCATGTGGCATATGTATTATTTTACCGAACTATATTTCGCCGATTTACAAAATAACTTATTGCTTTTGGCCGAAGCCTCTTTTGAACTTTTTTCATTTGCCATATCTTCACCAAACCGAAACGATATGTTCGGGAATATTATTTAGTCTCATATAGCCGGTTACTTGGTAGCATTTTCAATTTAAAATTGAAATAGTGTCATAAAAGTCAATATGTTGTGCTACAAAATTTAGTGACAAAAACGAATCACTGCAAAATCGACTTCACGCAGTCAGACTGCGTGAAGTCGATTTTGCAGCGATTCGTTTTTAACTGACTTCCAGAAAAAGAGGAGGTTCTCAATTCGACTGTATTTTGTTTTTTTATGTGTGTTACCTCAGAACTTGTTACTGGGTGAACCGATTTTGATGATTCTTTTTTTATTTGATAGCTGGTGCTTGTTGTCACTAAATTGTTGTGTTTACGTATTTTCGAATGATTTATTAATAGCTGTCATGCATTAGATATTTTTATTAATTAATTATTTCAAAGAATTTGTCCAAGATTGAGCGAAGCGAGTTAGGGAATTTAGGGCACCCCGACACGGATAGGTTAGGTTCGAAGGGGATGAAGCTCCCGTCATCTCTTATTTGACATTTTTCATTCATTTTTATTTCATGTTTGACATTTTCTTTTTCATGTCGCTGTTTTCAACATTTGTATTCGCCCACTGTTTCTCTCTCACTTATTATTTTGATATGCGTTTAAATATAAATATTTCAGACAAATGTTATTTCGGCTAAGTGTAACTTCGGTAAAAAGTTTTTCGACCAATTAAAACGTTGGAGTAACGAAAAAAAATCGAATTGATAATAGGTCAACTGAGACAGTGGCATACGTGACTTCGATGAAGTAAAAAAAAATGAAACGATAATAGTTGAAAAGTTTTAGGTGAAATGAAATTCGGTCAAATGTTGTTCGAACTTATGATAGGTAACCGTCCTTGCGTGATTGAATCAGAAATGTAGAGATCTGCAAGAGAACCAGGGTTACCGGCATATCCCGAAGAATTGCCACACTTAAGCGGCAGTGGGCAGGGCACATTGCTCGCAGAACAGATGGCCGATGGGGCAGAAAAGTTTTGGAGTGGCGACCGCGAACCGGAAGACGTTGCGTTCGATGGCCTCCCACCAGGTGGAGCAAAAACCTGGTGAAGGTTGCGGGCATCCGCTGGATGCGGGACGCACGGGACCGATCAATGTGGCGACGCTTGGGGGAGGCCTATGTCCAGCAGTGGAAATCTTTCGGCTGATATGATGATGATGAACAGAAAGAACATGAGTTAAACTCTTGTCTTTCATAACCCTTTCTATACATACTTGAACTTGTAGAAATAATGAAATGATACTTCAAGTTTATTTCTGACAATTATTGTTGATTTTTTTGCCTGTCCGCCCCTTGTGCCCCTCCCAGAAAAAAATCCTGGATCCGCCCTTGATTCGTCCCTGACTGCGGCTAATTTTATCTACGTTTTTTTAGGGAATCTTTATAATTATTTAAAAAGTGAATGTGAATGTTCACTCTTTGTATAGTCCCCGGCATGTAACTTGGCAAGGTTTTAACGTAGTGGGGGTAAGTTCGCGCATAAAGCGCGAACTGACCAACCACCGTATAGAACGAACAGAACGTGGACGCGACGCGATTGGTCAGTCGACCCTTGTGTGTGGTCAGTGATTGTCAGTCAGTTGACTGACTAACCAATCGCGCGCTCGGAGCGGTGCTAAGCTCTCCCCGCGTCCCGCTTGGTAAACAGAGAGACCTAAAAAATAACTTGTGCGCATCTAACGACTCTTGCCAAGTTACGTGCCGACAACTATACGAGTACACATTCACTTTTATATAATAATGTTTATTCATACCTTGTGCAAAAACGAGGTACATCATGAGATCAAAGTGACAGTTTTTGGTACCTACACTCGTACGGCTATATGTACAAACAGGTACTGATCAATATATTGATATATAATAAGCTAGTTCTTGTGCAAGACTGAAAATAAAATTTACAGACGAGTATGTATAAGTATAAAAGTAACAAAATAAATAATAATAAATTGGTTCACATATAATTATTTAATTTGAAAAATTAAAATGCGAAAATAAACATGATTCATCAACCTTTATCCATAGATGGGTCGAGGTATAGCGATAGCGATTCAATAAAATGCAGTGAAAACAAGCGAGAATTTGGTGAAGGTGTCCAGTTAGCATGTTTTATATTCTTGATCCACTTATTTCTTAAATAAGTACTCTTAGGAAACCTGTGCACAATCAATATTAGATTAATAATAACAAATAGCAAATAAACTTTAAGAAATACATTAAAGTAAGTAAAATAAAAATACAGTATCGATAAATCTTTCTTGTGACTTTTTTCACATCTCTAACATCAGAACGTAAGTACGTAAACTGTCATAGCTCTATTAGCGAATGCATAAAAGTTAATTATTTCACTACATAGAATGGTTTAAATGATACTATACGTGCTCGACGTATTTAGAACTAAGATTCCTTTATTCCGGACAGCCTATGAAATGTATTCCCTGCACAATAATTTCAGTATGCTAGTCGATAACTCACCTGTGGGAAGATATCCTTTGATTATTTTCTGTTAATACACTCATTCTATTCTTGCAACTGATAGCCACACACGACATGGTTCATGCAGATAATTAAACAACAAAATTCTTCCTGATATAAACGAAACAAAGGTGTGAAAACAGCGAAACACTTTAATTAGAGCTGCTAACCGATGGGTTACAACAGTGACTAAAAAGTTATCTGTTTGACGTTCAGGATGGTTGCGTTTGTCTCTTTTTAACCGACTTACCAAAAAAGGAGGAGGTTCTATGTTCGACATTATGTATGTTTATTTTTTTTTTATTTTTTTTTATTTATGTTCACCGATATCTCCGTCAATTGTGGACCAATTTTGAAAATTCTTTTTTTGTTTGAAAGGGTATATTCCGAAATTGGTCCCATTTTCATTTGGTGAAGATCTGATGAAGAACTTCGGAGATATACAACAGAAATCTTCAATAAATAACGGCAAATCTCTCGGAATTGCTGCAATCGCATGTCATGTATGTTTATTGTTTATACCATTTCATAACATAACATCACGCCAGTACGCTCGAAAGGGGTATGCAGATCTCTCATTTCACCGGTTATATTCAAGTTTCATGTTATTCGGGTAATCTACTCTGTCGTTATAGGTACTTACTTAACTACTTCCCTATTAGGTAGGTACAACTAAAAAGTGAAAAATAAAAAACTTTTTTACAAAAAAATACTACCGACTTCCAAATAAGAAAACTAGAAAGAGAAAAATAACTTTATTTTTGGAAGTCGGTGTCCATAACTTAAAAATTTGGTACCTATCAAAGACACCGACTTCCAAAAATAAAGTTATTTTTCTCTTTCTAGTTTTCTTATTTGGAAGTCGGTAGTATTTTTTTGTAAAAAAGTTTTTTTATTTTCTTAGTTTTTCTATAAGCAAGAACGAGAGAATTGACAGTTTCTTTTTCGTCGCAAATACGTTATCTCTAGTTACTATACAAACTCTCTGCATGCCGGGGACTATACTACGTATGTTATGATGAGCATTACAGTTCTATAGAATAAAATTAAACCCTTACATACACACCTACGCACACACACAGCTAATCATCACATAAGAACAAAGGTTTAGTTAACTAACTATATAGGCCAGATGGCGCTAGTTTCTTCAAGAACGCAAATGACGCGTTCCACGGAACGAGATTGGTCTCTATTTCAGTATATTAAAATGTACTCAGAGTCCGCGACCCAGACAGGCATCGGCCCTAGAGGACCCCGTCCGTATTTGCTGACATCTCTTTGTGGCGCGCGTGGAACACTACGCGCCGTCGACTCGGGCCTGCTGGTCAGGATAAACGTCTATGGCTGGGTTTGGTGTGAAGACTTTTTCGAAGTGTCGTGCAAATGCGTCTATCTTTTCTTGGGATGTTCGCGCTTATCCCTGATGCGGTTTTAAGAGGAGGCGTTTGGTACCGAGACGACTAAACGAAAACGCACCTTAGTTTGGGAAGGGAATAAATATAATGACCACCAAAAAAAACTTTGTGACGATAACCCCTATCACCTAAAATATATACTAATCAGCAAAAAAAATAAACCTAAACCAAATTTAGTAAATTGATCACCAAATTTCATAAGTGCTAAAACCGTAAGATATCAAATCTAGTGATTTGGTCAATGAATCAGTCCAAGAGCGAGCGAAGCGAGCTCGGGAGCTAAGGGCACCCCGACACGGACAGGTTAGGTTCGAAGGAGATGACGGGAGCTGAAGTGAGCGAGCAAAGCGAGCGAACTCAGCTCCCGTCATCACCTTCGTGTTAGTTTACTTTAGACCCTGTATTCAGAAATAGGAGCCCCGCCCAGCGGGGCTCCGTCGACTCTGTTGCGATTCTAAATTTAATTTTGGTGATCATTTACTATTTTTGTCAGTATATTACTAGATTTGGTGGTTTGTTAAACATAAGCCGTTTGGGAATAGTGACTGATGGAAGAGGAAGTATAATCAAAAGCAAAATTTAAGTTAGATATTTATTTTAAGCCTTAACAGCATAAACACGAGGAGGGAAAAGAGATTTCTTTCTAATCTCCTTCCTGGTTTTAATTTTGGATTCGTGCTTGGTAAGAGCTTTACGCATAGCACGTGTCTTCTTGGTCCTCAGGTCTAAGGGCTTGTACTTCTTGTTTTTGTAATGATTTCTGAGGTTCACCTTCATTTTCTGGTGGTACACGATGTATACTCGTGCGATCGCTTTCCTCACGACACGTCTGAAACAATGATATATAAAAATAAGATTCAGTGAAATAAGATTGCATTTTTATGTAGCGGGGATGAGTTTGTTGTGATTAGAGTAATCATCCGTCCGAATTTATCCGGACATTTAGCGTCCTGACAAATTTCATATACAGCAATACATTTCAAAATTTTATAGTTTACTAGCTGACCCGGCAAACTTTGTTTTGCCATAAAAACACCAAAACATACATCTACCCTACCCTACCTAAGGTTAAGGTACCAATTTTTTTTTTCATAATAACCTTCTCCTAACACAACAAAAAAAGAATAAGCGAAATCGGTCCAGCCGTTCACGCGTGATGCCGTGACCAAGGGAAATAGGGATTCATTTTTATATATATAGATGATGCATCGGTGTTGTGCCAAGACATGATAAAATGCCAAGTAGGTATTGGAATAGTGGGTGCGGCTGAAAGAGACAAGTGTTACTCCCTGCTAGCTTCCCGCAGGTCCTCGCTTCATGTTTTATGTTGCTTTCGAATAAATCACACAAAATCCTCTTTTTAATACATTAATGCACAAAATGTATACTTTATTTTTAGTGGGAAATATGGTAGATAAAAAAATTGATGCCATCCAAAGCTCCACTCCATAAATTACTAGAGGCCCATCCCGGCTTCGCTCTGCTAGAAATTTATTTATATCAATCATTGTGATAGTTGAATAAAGCTATCTCTACACTAAATAACTTTGAAAGAACTTTTTAATAAGGGTTAACAGGGCACAGGACAATTATTTACCACCTCATTACACTGGTAAAATTAGCGGAACAAGAAAAAAATATCGTAAAACTTTATTTTATCTTTAAAGGCTGGTTTTTCTTTTGTTTTATAACAAATTATGCCTAATTGATAAAACAATTGAACATCACCTTTCATGCGATTGTTTTAACTTTATTCGAAGTTACATCATTTTGAGAGAATTTCGCTTATTTGGCAATAGGGATAATTTTAGGGATGTTTTAATTTCCAAAAAAAAACATTAATATACTTTATTAATTGTTTTATTTTTAACGTTTAGATCTTTTTCGAAGTTAAGGACGAGATTGTGACCAACTTAATCCAAACTGAGAGGGTCAGGGCACTTGAGATGAGGAGAAATGATCAAACCTACAGATATCACAGATGATGTGCATAATTCATTGTTTACCTGTTTCAACCATTTATTACAGTATCCAATGAAAAAATTTGTGAAGAAATCTGGACAAGACAGAAAACCCGTACTTCTAACAGGAATAATCGTTTCCAGATACGCGTTCGCAAACACCTACTTTCAAGACAGAAATGAGCTGGAGGAAGTCCGAGGTGCAACAGTAAATGAGCTTACGGTACGAAAGAGGTTGAAAGAAGCTGGTTTTGGTTCGCTTATGCCAAAGGTCCATAGCATGAGGTACACTCTTTAGGAACAGTATAACTTTTGCTAAAAAAACATCGACTTTGGCCAATGGACTCTAATGCAGTAAAATGTTGTTTAGTGATGAGTGTGGAACTCATTTAAATGGAATTGAAGGACTATGTTTTTTCATGAACAAGAACAATATAATGTGTAATTTTTTTAAACTACTGTGGCATATGGTACAGGAACAATTTAGGATTCAGGTAGGATATGTTTTGGAGCTCGTACGGACTTGGTGGTAATGGATAGAGGAGATCTTATTGAAGATTGGTGTTATTTAAGAATAAAATGTGATATTATTTGACCTTTTATCAGGGGTCACTTCGTTTTGATCCAGGATAATGCTCATCCACATACCACTATCTCAACTTCTGTCTATGTTAAAAATGTCAATATCGCAGTTTTGGAATAACCGGCTATAACACCAGTTATGCATCCTATAGAACACATTTGAGACCTAATAAATCGAAGGGCAAAAGCCAAAATTCATAATACCTACACCTGTCAATGTGGATGCACTGCGAAGTGCAGTTGTACAGGAATGATTGAGACAACCACAAGAGACAATGGATACCATTATTCTGAACATGTCTAGGCGCGTGTGACAACTTTATTAAAAGTACGTGGATAAAGCAATTGATATTAATTTTATTTTAATTATTTTTTATACTTGCCCTAGTAACCTTAAAAAATCAACTATGCTCAGTTTTCACACAAAATCATGTTACTAACACAAAATTGATTAAATGCGATCTCATTTTTATTTCAAAAGGTGTTTTTTTTAAGTAAGGAATCCTGCCCTATTATAGGTTTAATAATAATCAAAAGAATAAAAAAAAATTGTTTTATTATATTAGTGGATTCTATATTTACTGTCAACCTATTATTTTCAACTTATTTTGGAAAACTTAATCCATATCCCCATCCATTTAAAAAAAAAATTACAGGTAGGTAGTATTTTTTAAAGTAAAATAAAAGGCTTATGGGCCACAAAGTACGTAAGCGGCAGCGGTAGTGCTCGCCATACTTCTTGGCCCTAAGTGGTTTTTTGATAAATGGCTACAAAAAAACCGGCCAAGTGCCAGTCGGACTCGCACACGAAGGGTTCCGTACCATTATCGCAAAACACTGCAAAAAAATCACGTTTGTTGTATGGGAGCCCCCCTTAATTTATTTTATTTTAATAATAATTATTTTTGAAGTGAATATATAACTAAACATTCTGTGAATATTTCAAGTGTCTACCTGTTGCCGTTATTAATATCGAGCAAAAAACGGCAAAAAAATCACGTTTGTTGTATGGGAGCCCCCCTTAAATATTTATTTTATACTGTTATTTGTTGTTATAGCGGCAACAAAAATACATCGTCTGTGAAAATTTCAACTGTCTAAGCTATCACGGTTCATGAGATACAGCCTGGTGACAGACGGACAGACAGATGGATCGCGAAGTCTTAATAATAGGGTCCCGTTTTTACCCTTTGGGTACGGAACCCTAAAAAAGCCTTTATTGCTTTATTAAACTATACCTATTCTACAGAGATTATAAAGTATTTACACTTAGTACTATTTTATAATATTTTTCTCAGCACCTGATTATTTTTAATCTCAGTATGAGAAAATGTCTGGGAAGGATGTTTGGCTGCTACTACATGTCTGGCTGACAGTGAAGTCTTAGTAATAATAGGATCCCATTTTTACCCTTTGGGTACGGAACCCTTAAAATCAGCTTGAATACTTAATTTCAAGTGAGTATGATTTTTAGGTAACTTTAGCACTTGATAGCTGATATTGATCCAATCTTGCAAGTATGCATGTTTTCAAAGTACATACTAATACTATTCAATCCCACAGTTTTAGAGTAGAAAGCTATGAATTATGTTTGGGGTACTTGGGGTCTCCATCTATTACTGAATGCATTATTATTTCAAGTAAAATGTGGAAGAAAAAGATAATATCAGTTACTTAGCCTTATTGTCAGAATTCTTGGAACTTTTTTAAGTTTACATAAACATAGACATCATAAACTCATACATAATATCATACCTACAAATACTCAAAGAACTGGTACACACACATTGGGATAACCGTCTTTATAATTTTTTATCTTAATTAGTCATCCGAATTTAACAGTATTTTTTTAAAACTATTTAACTATTAAACATTTATAACCTAAATTACAATTTAAAGTTCATGTCCATCCACAATGTCTCAGCATGGCATGTATGATCACAAATGCACAATTTATCGAGTGTTAAAGATTTTGCATGTTCCAGTTTTTGCAATGTCTGAATTAGTCACAGCTAAAAGAATAAAAACATAAGGACTCTGGGCACAGACAAGCTTGTAATATGGAAAAGAGGGTTGTTATATGCAGATATGTTCTAGATATTAAAAAACTGTTTTGTCTGTTCTTTTTGACCTACTGACAAGATTTATAATAGGTATTTTGTACAATTTTACTAGAGAGTTAGCAAACATGTGCAAGCTTAGCATTGACAAGAAACGTATTAGTTTGCATTTAGGTAGTTTTGAACCTGAAATTATTCTGAAATTTAAGTCACAAATTATCTTAGTCCATGCTAAGTTCACACAGTGAAACTAACGAAATACGGTCTAAGGGTCTATGGAGATCGAGTCGTAAAAAAATACTTACATTTTGGAAAGTTTTGATGCCACTCCTCCTGTTACTTTAGCAACACGAAGATTGGTCAACTCCGTTTTCAACTCCTCGAGCTGCTTGAACAGCTCCTTCTTGTCTTTAGTGCGTAACTCGGAGCACTTAACCTTACCCTGAAATAAAAACGATAACACTAAACAACAAATAGGTAAATTCACTCCACTAAACTTACACGTAAATTAGATAGAACGGGCATGCTTCATTTAAATGCAAAGACACATTTAGCACCAAAACATTTAAACATTTGGGAGGTATGGCCGGTCTTGTCTTATGTATGAGACTTATAAACACCATTCCGACACGAAATATATTAATTCATGTATGAAACTAATTTCACAAATTCGTTTTAACCCTTGACAATCTTTCATTTTTAGCAAGATTGTTCGTAAATTTAAAGATGAAAAATATTTTCACAAACCATTTTGAAAACGTCTTGACTCGCGTTTTGACGTATTGAAAAGAACCATAGACAACAATACAATGACCAGTATTGCCACCAGTGTTGCCAACGTCCATGGCCTGGATTCCCCAAAAACCTGACTGAAAATCCCCAAATTTGGGGAATGTAAAATCAATATTCCCCACATCTTCCCCACAATTTTTTATCAAATAAATAAAAGTAATGTTCATATAATCAAACATATTTATTACAAAAATCTTCAAATCAGTATGATAGTAGTCAAGAAAGAGCGTACCAAAAAAAAATCTACTTTTTGCAGTTCTCGTAACGCCATATTTTTTTGTTTAACATAGTATTTGAAGGAACAAATTTCAAGCCCCGATCCTTTCTTCTTAATTCTTTCTCGAGTGGCCATAAGCGCTACTACTGTGTCAGTGTGTAGGCGATTACGATTTTCTGTTTTTAAATTCTTTAGAACAATAAATTTTCTTTCTTCAGATGCGTTTGAAAATGGTAGAATGAGCAAGCGAGCGAGCGAGGCTTATTGCATATTTCAAATTTAAAAATATTTCATGACCTGCACTGTTTTTAAGAAGAAACACCATAACCCAGTATGTTTCCGGATCGTCATCGCCTTGCAAACCAAGAGCACAATAATCCAGCATCTCGTGGGCCCGTCTTTCGTTATCGAGCTTTTGAGATATCACTACATTTTCAAGTATCGGAAATCTTTGCAACAACGGTTTAAGGGCAATTAACTTAAACCGTTAAATAACATTGAATTGCTGAGCTTCTGACGGATTTACTATAGATATAAATGAAAATAATGTGTCTGAAAAATCAAAACGCTTAGTCATGTCCGTAGTCAACTCAATATAAAATGCTTGGCAGGATTTATAGAAACCTGCGATCGCTAACGGGGAACTTTTGGATCTTTTTTCAAGTTCTCAACACTTTCTGACGCTTGCATGCCTATACATATATTTTCTAAATCAAGAAAATGCGCTGTGTTCCTAAATTCAGCTGACAAAGTACTTACTTCTAAGTTCAGTTCTAGTGTAAATGTCCAAAATGTCCAAATTCCCCGCATTTTCCCCACACAAGCGCTCTCCCCACAAATTACCCAATCGGGCTGAAAATCCCCGCAATTTGGGGAATTCCCCACAGATTGGCAACACTGATTGCCACCTAAATTTTGAATGAACTTAAAGAGAGTCTATGGTATAGACATAAATAAAATAAAAACAAGTTCACGCATTGAGGCTGGCTGATTGGTTACCGAATCGGAATTTCTAAGGCTGGCCAAACATTTGATTTCCTGATTCGGAATTCCGAAATTGGAATCCTGAATGCGCTCTTTTCATGCAAAATGCGAAGATTGAAAATAATACTTTCTAAAATCGTTATTGCCTATAGTATAAAATTTTCTTTGTCAAGCAAGGGTTTGTTAGATTTTGAAATATTATTTTCGAAACAATGAACTATTTATTTCATTATAATGAAATAACTTAATTGAAAGCTCGTCAAAAACTATGTCAACATTTTCGTGTCTTAACTCTAAAACTAAGACTCCACGGTCCGTCTGTCTGTCTGTCTGTCCGTCACCATGGCTGTATCTCATGAACCGTGATAGCTTGACAATTGAAATTTTCACAGATGATATATTTCTGTTGCCGCTATAACAACAAATACTAAAAACAGAATAAAATAAATATTTTTGCCGTTTTTTGCGATAGTAGTACCCTTCGTGCGTGAATCCGACTCGCACTTGGTCAGTTTATTTTAAGATACAAAACAAAAATTAATTGCAATTGTCATTTGAAGTTTAACCTACACTCCTCCCCGTACCTTATCAGCCGACACGCTTTAAAAAGGACGAAATCCATCCGTTTGAAGAATTCTATATTTGAATATTTATATCCATCGTCATTAATAGATATTTAACCAGGGCCCTTAGAATAAAGCTGACAATTCGACAAGTCCGACATATGTCAAAAAGGGACAATTAAAAAAAAAAAACTGAAAAAGAACTTACAGGCGACAAAATTGTCATGGTGGAAAATTTACAAATTTGTGTCGGATTATCGCGACAAAATAAAACTGTAAAACTTTTTGAGCGACACGTGAAAACTTGTCATTATGATATAATAATTAAAATTGTCATGACAATATATATTCAATATTGACATATTTGTAGAATTGTCCGACTATTCTGACAGGAGTGTTATCCTTTGTCGCGAAATAATATTTTGAATGTTGAAGGTATAAGAAATTATGTATTAAAGGTTCATTACCAAAAACGGTACTTAGATCGATTAGAACTTAAATCGTATAGTGCGGTGCACCGCACTGTACAATTTGCGGTCGTGACCGCAAATCTTAAATGTGTGATAACTGTCGTATGTTAAATTTTTAACACACTACACACCGCAGACGGTCTGTCGTCCGTTCGTTTGTTCACTAGACTCGATTCTGCAACGACACTACAGTGCACTTGTAGACTTAGCACGCACTGCGATTTTGCGACCTATGGAATTGTATGAAGCTGCACGCATTGCGGAAAAAAAAAACGCGTGAGAATAACAATGCAAGAAATCCGTGTTTGCCACAGAATCCACCGCACCGCGGCGCGAATTTAATTCACGTGTTTATTTTGAACTCTATGAACAGGTAGAAAGTGACAAAAATCGCGCGGAATTTTATCCGCAGTGCGTGTTGAAAATTTCAACTGTCAAGCTATCACGGTTCATGAGATACAGCCTGGTGACAGACGGACACCTATCTATAAATCTAACATAAAAAAGCGGTTTCACAAGGTTTAAAACATGCTATATTTTTTATCAAGTATAATATTTTGAGATTCACCCACGCATAAGAGATTCTAGCTTTTTCCATGTTCAACGTGCTTTCACGAAAGCCTAGATGGACGCGAACCATGCACATATACAGCACGCCACAGGATGCTACAACACCCTTCGCTAGTATGCCTGTAATGCCAGGTCTCGTTTTTGTTTATCCCAAGTCTGATATCAATTTACCATAGATTTTAAGTTAAATCTTAGATAAATTACCTATAGATTAAGCACTGGCGTGGCCGCACATGAGACAGCAATAGTTAGTTCTGGTGTTACAACAAGAACAAGAACACTACAACTCACCATCGCACTGACACTTATTATCTATAAATAACCTAAATTCCTTGTCTCAATTAACACATAATACCACGAAATCACAGAAAATCAAACAAAACCGAGTTTGTTTGTTAAACCTGCCATTATACTAGAGTTTGACAAACAACAGAAACCGGCCATGGTGACAAAGACAAAAAATAATCTTTTGCCCTTATTATTTACATGGAGCTGCCAACTAGCGATCTCGCTCTATCAATAAAGCTCATCTTATGGCGAAATCTATAGGTACTTTATCTAAGGTTTTGCCCGTCTTCCGTAGACAGACATGCATGACATAGACCAGGTACTTATTTTAGAGGTTGTGAATTTAATGACGTCAGAAAGACGTCTTCTGACTTTGTGACACTGACAGATTTGTAATTTCTGATTGATCAACGCTTTGACGTTTTGTTTCGCTTGCCTGTGTGATCTCTGTCCCTGAATTTTATTTTGTTCTATCAAATTATTTAATATTTTGCTTGCTCTTTGATGCATTGCCCGTTGTGGTGTAAGGTGTAAGCCACAGAGAAACTTATACATACGGAAATTGTCAGCCTATAAGCACAACTCAGCCCATGTCATAATTATAGTTTTGAATCAATAACTAGCTATTAGTGGACTGTTTACTTCAATTTCATTTATTGAAGTCTTTGATCAGAATGAACGACAATGATGTCTTTAGTATTAATTATAAAAAGTCCTTACAATACTGGGCAGACATTCCACCTACGGTCGATGGAGTACTTGGGGGATTTGGTTTTATTTCAAATGCAGATATTGAGGGATCTGAACTATTTCTAACGTCTTTATTTTCTTCCGACAATCCCCCATCTACCAATAAGGCAGTAGACTGTGGTGCTGGCATTGGTAGAATAACGAAACAGTTATTGTTACCTCATTTTAATTCAGTTGATGTTGTGGAACCTGATGAAAAGTTTATCAATTCCATTAAAGAGTATGTGGGAGAGCTAGGCTCAAAATTAGGCACCTTGCATAGAGTTGGTTTGCAAGAGTTCATACCTAAAACGAAATATGATGTCATTTGGAATCAATGGGTATTAGGATATCTTACAGATGACGATTTGGAGGCATATCTGATACGTTGCAGGTAGTTAATTTAAAAATATTTATTATTTTTACTCAAACCTAAATAAATAATAAATTAAATGAGGTTTAATATTTCTTTTTTTTTTCAGGGATTCTCTGTCTCCAGGTGGTGTCATTGTTGTAAAAGAAAATGTTACTTCGTCTGGTAAAATAGAAAAGGATTCTACTGATTCATCAGTCACACGAACATTCAAACAATACATTCGAATATTTAAGAAGTGTAACTTGAAGAGAATCAAGCAATGTAAACAAGCTAATTTTCCTAATGGCATATATCCTGTGTATATGTTTGCACTAGTACCTAATTACAAAGAACTAGAAAGCTCATTAATTAAGACAAAAACTGTACTTAAAAATTCTTGTAATGTACCACAGAATGAAATGGAGTTATGAAATAAAATCCAAGGCAATTTGTTTGTATTGGATTAACAGATAAATTTGTATTTTGCAGTGTACTATGTAGCATGCATTCATGCTTTACTGTTATTACATTTTTACTGTTGAAAATTCTCTGTTTGTCTGTCTGTTACCTTTTCACGCTTAAACCACTGTACCAATTTGATGTTTGGACAATAGGATATTACTCGAGTAATTCGGCCCACACACCTACAATAATACTTAGTAGAGGATCCGGGTAAAAAGATACCTTTACCCATATGTTTAATGAATGAAAAGTATTTTTAATCAATTTTTATTTTTGTATTGTTGCAATCTGTCCCCCTTTTGGGATCAATATTATATAGCATTAAGTTGGGATTTATAATTTGTCTTGGAGGGCACAGGGCAGGCAGTCAGTGGCGGCGGACCGTGGGCTGAAAATCGGCTTTCTTAGACTTAGGGAATCTTTGACTTAGGGATTTCATTATACAAGTGCCGGATATTGCTTCTATTAGTATTACTAATGGCACCTGAGTTAATTCTGCACAAAAACAAAAGAAGTACGAATTTTTATAAAGCTAGTATGAAAATCGAAATATCTCTTAAACGCCAAGGAAAACCATAATATCCTAACAGGTGGTTAGCACTAATTATTTATGATTTGTTGCCATACTCCTCATATCGGTTATCTCTGCCGATTTTTTTTTAACTATACAAATATTTTTATTAATTTTTACCAATGAAACTGTTCCTTTTAGCGTTTAAGTTGAGGAACACAGACTTTTAACAACACGTAACATAAAATAGCATCACCCTTATATCCTCGAAGGAGCAGGCAGAGATCTTTAGTACAGTACACCGACACTTAGAAGAGGGACTCCCTTTTCCGCACTTAGACTCCCATTTGGTCCGTTGTGCGTGGGGTTTCCGGCTAAAGTAGCCAGCCTAGCTCCGTCCAAAAGCACAGAAGCTTCCTGGGGCCTTCACAGGCTTCGCGGAGCGACCTCACCGTTCCGAGGATTTCTTCGCGTTGGAAGTCACGGCTTTGCAGAGTGCGTTACTACAGCCAGATAATGTCAAAAATCGCCTTCTAAGTATAATAGATAATTAGATATACAGCTTCTGTAATTGGTAAGCAGATTTATTAATTTGGTAAGCTGATAGTTTTTTAATTATTTGATAAAAACAGTTCCGGCTGGAGTAACGTAGAAATGACACAAAACAAAAAATATTATTGTGACATGAATAGGCTGTTTTCAGCATTTATGGATGCGACGATAATTAGATATACAGCTTCTGTAATTGGTAAGCAGATTTATTAATTTGGTAAGCTGATAGTTTTTTAATTATTTGATAAAAACAGTTCCGGCTGGAGTAACGTTACCGCAGCCAGCTCTTTTGTTTTCTAACGGGTATGTTGAAATAAATGTTATCTAAATAATTAGATATCAATTTGAAATAAATGGTACAACTTAATTTGTATGTATATTTGCTATGGTTGCGAAGATATTTAAAATCCTGCTGTGGTAACGTTTGCACGATTGCTGGATCTCGGAATTGACTAAACGGATGATTTTATTTTTGTACATGACATCTGGCTAGTTATTTATAATTTGTTACGCAATAAAAAAATCCACAATAATGCACCGTTTTGAAGTTATTTTAGTAAATAGAAATATGCTTTAATAGGTCCTAGCACTTCCAATAAGCGGTCCAAAGACTAACTTGTAACGTTATTATATAGGTAATTACTGCCTATAAATGGTACTGAAGTTTCATTAGTATCCTATAAGTAATTAAAAAGTTATGAAGAAACTTCAATTTGTTCCGGCCACGGCGCGCAGCTTAATTTTTTTGAAGACCGATTTACCGAATTTCCTGTAGTTGTGGTAACTGAATCTTATATCAATAATTAGATATATATATATTTCAATTATATACCTGTGAAATAACAGACTTGTACACTAATTAATTAACGAGATAATCGAAAAACAATACTTATGCGTGGTAACCTGACCAAATCTAGAATTTTATAAAAAAACGGCCGCGTTTTTTCATGTTTTTAATTAACTTTTTTTACTCTTTGGGTATGGAACCCTAAAAAGGGGGATAAATATAATAACCACCAAAATTAACTTTGTGACCTCCTCTACCTAAAATATTTATCAATCTGCAAAAAATGAAACCTAAAATTACAATGGTTCTAGTTATTTTAGTCATGTTGCACTTTAAATAGTACTATGAAACCAAATTTTGTAAATTGATCACCAAATTTTAATAGCAAATTATTGCGCTATTTCTACCTAAATACACCATTTGTGCCATAAAATGTTGCCATACTACCAAATAGCCAAATATGGTACTTAACCGACTCCAAAGTTATCCCGCGCCCACGCTACACGCCACGTGCCCCACGCTACGCGCCGCGCACCGTACGCCGCTCTCATCCCCGATTACCCGTGTGCTTATTTCGAGTTTTTTAACGTACCTACTCGATCGTGATAACGTAAATATATCCTTTAAATGATTTTCTTGTGCAGTTAGTGAAGGGGTGAAGGCGACCAAAAATAAGTTAGAGTCTGGCCAACGAAAGTGTGATCTGAAAAACGCGGCAAATTCAAAAAAACCTAATGTGGTATCACCAACTATACCTCTAGTTAAAAGTTTTGATACTTGTATTATTTGTATTTATTTTAATTTATTTTTTGATTTATTGGCTCCGTTTGGTGAAGTGTGACGGAGCCGTGACTGTCATGGATGTGAGTTAAAAAAAAGTGTGTAGATTTATTTATTAGAATGTACATAATATTAACCCACTTAACATTTAATTTATTAATTACTTAATCATCATACTCAAAATCATAGTCCAAAAATTCAACCTCTAAGTATTCATCTGTATCTGAATCATCATCTACACTTATATACATTTTTCCAATACTTCTTCTGTTATGTGATCTCTTTTTTTATATTTATTTGCCACATTTATTACATGGTCCGTAAATTTTTTCAGTCTTCTGCAGTTATTCGGCCAAATGAGGAACATTGAAACATAAACATAAAAAAAGGTATCATCATATCGTAAATATATAACAATCAGCCATCATGGATCAAGATTACCAAGTCATACTAACAATCACAATCACAGACAATACACAGATTAATAATGTTGCCATACCCCAACTTTGAAAATACCCCAGATCACGCTTTCGTTGGCCACACTCTATTATTTAAATCAATAAAAAATGGGTATCGTAGATATACAGGGTTTACTGGTTTGGGGCGATTGGATATTTGTCGTAAAGAATAATAAATTTAAAGTTACCGCTACAAAGTAAATTCCTCCCCTGAAAATTAATAGATTTTTTTTCTAACCCCTTTTTGCTCCTTTTTTTGAGTTTAGGGTCGAGTTTTGAACAACTCAAATATGTTATTCACTCTTTTCATCTCTTCTTTATTTTTCATTTATGTTAGTCAGATTGCGCAGCAAGATTCCTCAAAAAAACCTTAACAACCCTTAACCCTATCTGGGGTGTGGTTTTAAAAAACTGTTTTGTTTTTCATTACCTATGCCATTCAAAATTAGGTAAAATGAAATTTTATCAATAATTCATTAAATCATTTGATCGTTATATAAAAAAAAAAACTAAATGAAATTTGGTCATATGATTATCAGGAGGGTGACCATAAGCTCTTAGAGTAGGTAAGGTTATTTTGAGATCGCGTAAGTGACAGATGTATACAAATCATATACATTTGTCCCTTACACACACTCAAAATAAACTTACTCTAAGAGCTTATGGTCACCCCCCCAGATCTTTTGTTAGTACCTATTTCAAACGTTACACTCACCTGAAGAAGCCACTACCTATACCTAAATTCACCTTAGATGATGCAACAAATAGTGGAGAAGATGCCGACGGTTCTCAAATTCCGTTGGTATGACTTCACTGCAGCATCAGAAGAAGGCGCGTTCTCCGACCTGACGCTGGTATCCAGGTTCCTGAACGCAGAAGTAGACAATTGTGGAACCTTCGCTATTTCAGAAGGGCTTCCGGAAAACTCTTTGACAAGCGGCGCATTCAACTAAAGAAAAGGAATTCAAAGAAAGGGATTCAAGAAAATCGGAGAAGACTTACCCCATGTCTGAGGGTGCATACTTCCTCGTCGAATGCCTGAACTTCCTGAAGGCGTCGGTACTAGGTCGATGGGCAGCAGTCAAGAAGAGTCACTTCTGCTTTAAGTGTTTTCAAGGGAGGAACCGGAAGGGGAGCTGCAGGAAGCCGCCGTGCAAGGAATGCAAGAGCCACCTCTTGCATTCCTTGCACGGCGGCTTCCTATCATCATCTGCTTCACGTCGAGTCAGGAGAAAGGACCTCAAGTGAGAAGACAAGAGAAGCATCACTAGAGGTGTCAATTTAAGCGTCACTGGATTGGTGAACGCAGTCAACAACGCGAGAGCATATCTGAAGAGAGCTCGAGTGGGAGTCTTCGGAACAAAATGATCAATGAAGATGTTGGTCCTTATAGATTAAGGGTCAACCGTTTCACTTTTGGACAAGAAGGTGGCAGAAAAAATCGGCGTTCAGGGAAATAAGGAGGAACTGGTCATCGAGACAGTGGGCGACAAGCTGATACGGAAAAATAACTCTCAGATGCTGGACCTCCCCTTGAAGGGGGTTCATCAGGAGCATAAGCAGACCCTGAAGAGAGTCCTGAAGTTTACACTGTAGTTCCTGGACAAGAAGAGGATACAAGAGTATTCGCATTTGAAGAATATCGTGGATTCTCTACATTATGAAGAGTCACCTGCATAGCTGCTCACCAGTCGAGACAACTGGTCGTTACTCAAGAGATAAGAAGAGGGAAACCAGGTGAACCAATTGCTTCAAAAACCGCTTGGTTGGGTGCTCCATGGGTATTACGTTGAAAGTGAGAGACCAAGACCAGTGCACTTTCTGAAGACGTGCCTGCCTACATGTTAACACGCCAGAAGATGAGATGCACCAGGCCATCAAGGATCACTTCGCAACTGAAGCGCTCGGTGTGCAGCCAAGAAGACTTACTATGGAATCAGAAGGAAGAGCACTCACCATTCTGGAGAAGACCTGCAGAAGATTAGAAAATGGTCGCTTCGAAGTTGAAATCCTGTGGATAAATGAAGTGGAGTCGATGCCGGGGAGCTACGCTGCCGCCAAGAACCGCCTCTTTAACATAGAGAAGAAGATTTTCAAGGATCCTCAGTTGAAGAGGGAGTACATCAGGCAAATCCAGCAAGTACGTAGAAGAAGCTCCTGACAGGAAAGAAAAACTTGGTATCTACCCTTATTTCTCTGTGGTCCATCCTTCAAAGAAGATGATAGGGATCGTCTTCGACACTGCAGCCAAGTCCAAAGGAACAACGACGCTCTACTGCCGGGACCAGATCTACTACAGTCGCTTTTCGGAGCTTTACTGAGGTTTCGGCGATCTCAGAGACAGCCTGAGGTTCCTGTGGCGCGGGAATCGTCGCGACGTGTGACCGAAGTAGTATAGTCCTTTATTGGATCAAGACGGACCCGAGATCCTTCAATATATTCGTGGCTCATAGATTGGCTGAGATAGAAGATCTCACCAAACCCCCACAGTGCAGAACCCTGCAGATGATGAGACATGCGACTTACCAGAAAACTTCTTAAGAAGAGAAGAGGTTCACTAGCCTGCGGCGAGGACCTTCAAGAATGAAACCACCGGCGAAGAAAATTCAGCGGACGTCACAGCAGCAAAAAGCGACACCCATTCCTGACTCAGATCCTTAGGTTTTCGTCGTGGAAGAGGCTATGGTGAGCCACAGCAAGAATAGGTACTACAGTTCATAAGGGTCTGCAGAAGAAAAGGTCAACGTCAGTAAAACAGACCCTAACTGTCAATAAACTTCGAGAAAACCAAAGAAGACCAATTTGTGGCGACAAACGTCTTTAAGAAAATCTATAAAAACTACATATCGTTGGAAGCAGACCTATTAGAGCAAACTGAAACTCTTCTACTGAGAAGATGTCAAGATAGTAGCCTTAGAGAAGACATCAGGTGTCTTCGGCAAAGGAACCAAGTGGAGGGCGGCAGCAAATTGAAGACAAGCTTGTTTCGTATTCTTCTCAGCAAACCCTTTCATTTGATACCCATATCATGGCAGTTCACAAAAAATAACTAGACCGCCATCTTGGGCCGTCCGCCAAATTGGGTTTAGAATGACGTCACTTAGCTAACCATGCATTGTCATGTCATCCAAACTAAACGTGTATGCAATTTCATCTTAGTGGAGTGGAGGATAACTGCTTTATATTCAGTTGCAAGATTTGACCCGAACACACTATACATACATTGCAAGTTAAATAAAAGCTTGTAAAATGGTTAAACCTATTTGAAGTGGATTGCGGGAGTTATTAAATTACATGTTGTGTAAATTCAAAGATGTGAAGGAACCACGATGTCGTTCTTAGGCAAAAACGACAATGTTAACAAGTTATCGCAACCTTGCCTTTTGATTTAAGCGTATTAGATTATTTTTAACACACTTGCTCATAAAGTGGCTCTAATTTCACCGCAATTAGGCACTGTAATCAAACTGTGACTTTTTCATTGCTATTATTCACAAGTGAGTTATAAAGTATTTTTTTAATTTTATTGGTTGAGTTGCTTTGTTCTTAAAAAAGTTTCGATACAAAAAAGTTCGTGCTCAATAGTACAAATAAATTAATGTTCCTATTGCTTGCTCATTGCATGCAACTTCGTATTTAAATAGATAATTTCAACTTGTACGTGTTTAATAAATAAAACTTTCACTCAAATATAATTTTTGTTTTCTCTGTAACAAAGAAAACTTGTAATTCCCCATTTTGTATGTGGCTAAAACGCTATCCACGAAAAGTCAAAAAAAAATAAACCTCATTCTTTTAGTCTATGGCCGATCGCCATCGTTAGATGCGCGCGTAAATAAAAAGTAATTATTTTTTCCCGCCATTGCGAAATAATTTTCACAACTCGTTTTCACTGTTGAAATTACAGTTATTTATTAATTAAAATGTCTGCAAATATTAATTTGTTGAGGTTATTGAGAAAATAAAGAAAAGAAAAGAAACATACGCTGTACCTACAGTTTTGTAATCGAGACACATCTTCGAGTGACACTTTCAAGAAATCAAATTCAGACAGAAGAACATAAATTATTCTAATAAACATAGCCAAAAAGGCTTTACTAACATGTACTAACTTATCTCGAAGCCCTAATCCTACCATATATTTATAAAGTTTACAGGGCTTTCGTTAATATATCAGCCGTCATAATTATCATTTGTAGAAATGTATTTCAACGAAATGTCCTTGTTATTTTTTAACACATCTCTAATGATATGGTATCGTATATCAATGTGCTTACAACGAGAATGAAGAACTGCAGCCTAATTGCGTAAGTGAATTCTGCAAAGGAAACAAGTCGATTCTTTCAAAGAATCAGAATCATTTCTTTCAAATTTTTCGGTATTGCGAAACTAATTTGGAAAGCTAGCGTTAGCTTTCCAAATCCTCCTTTGAGTTGAACACAGACTACTTAGAGATACTACGGAGTTGAAGATATATGACATTTGCATTACACAATACCAATAGTGAAGTTTTATCTCGATTCTTCCGGTTTCATTAATTCTTTTACAATCAATTCTACGTCAAAATATTGGTAATGAAAGGAGCATAACCTTTCCGTTTCAGAGTGTAATATGCAATATGAAAAGTCGTTTTTGGGAAGGTTCCAACTTGTTTGCTTTGCAGAATTCACTTACGCAATTAGGCTGCTGGATCCTTTGCTAACGAGATAGCACCCTGGTTGTCTGCATATAAAGTTATTCCAGCATGTTAAGAAGAGTAGAATTAAACCTTGTTTATTAATACCTCTTTATATTTTTATAAACCTTTACTTTGTCATCTCAATACTTAGCAACCGTTGTTATATGTCAATTATATTTTTCCTGTCACTACAATCTACGTTCCTTATTTTATTAGTTAAAAACTAGTTTTAACATGGTAGCAGAGCGTGGTTGAGGGAAAAAGAAAATAAAAAATCAGAGTCTGTAACTGACCTATTGTTCTAAGCGATCTGGCAAGGAAAATTTCAAAAATGCAATCGCCAAGTTGTAAAATTGATATTGTTCACCTGGAAGGCACGAAAAACTGGTCTACATGGAAATTTAAGGCTACGCTACTACTTAGAGGTATGCCCAGTGGATTAGATGCAGTTACTGGTACACTAGAGCCTTTAGGCGCGATTGGTCCAATTCGCGATTGGTCCAATTCACCTTATTAGCGATAGTTCCAATTCGCAGTTGGTCCAATTCGCGGTTGGTCTAATTCGCGATAGGTCCAATTCGCGTTTAGTCCAATTCGCGGTTGATCCAATATTAAAGTATTTCCAAAATTAAACAAAATAACACAGTTTTATGTACATATTGTTCTATATTTATTTATTCATATTATTAATCATATCTTGTGTTACAAGCTGCTACCAATAATTAGGTAGTAATTACAACTAAAATAGAGCGCTTAAATCTAAAAAAAAAACCTCCTAAAAAGACATGCTTTTTACCCGATTGTGGGACCGTAATGTTTATCGAGCGCATGTATGTCCATTTCTATAGCACGATCTACAGCCCAAACGGCTTGACGGATTATGACATATGAGGTGTCGTTGGATTCATCTCAATTGTGGAAGTGACATAGGATATATATATTTTTAAATAGCGCCCCTCCTAAAAAGGTGGTGTGATCCATGACAATATGGGTGTCATATGAAAGCTACTAAATAGGCCATTCCGAATATATTATAAAACTTCTATATTTTGGCACAAATTCAAGGTAAGCGTAACTGTAATAGCAAAATAGCCACATAACTTATTAGGAGAACTCGTCAATTACTTAAACTGAAAAGTCTGAAATAAAACAAATTATTATAAAAACAAAAAACGCGACTGCTAAAAATAAATTAAATGAAAATAGAAAAACAAATACTAGATATAATTTATACATTAAATTTTATGAGGTGCTGCAGGCGGCGAAAACCAAAAATTACAGAAAAACCGGCCAAAGCTTCGTTTGTCACCGCTGGCGGCACCTCATAATATTTACGTACGATAAAATTCTGAATTCCCACTTTATTAAACGAAATACCGACAAATATAAAAAATTAAATAAATTGTAAAAATTATAAACTAAAATACAAAAAATACTTTTACGACTTCATATTAACTTAGCTTAACTAAAAATTGTCAATCAATTAAAAAAAAAACTCGGTAAAAATAGATCAACCTATATGTTTTTGCTTAGAACCGGTTTTCTAATAAGTGACCCAATGGTACACAGCTCGGATGAAACGTCACAAACAAAATACTCGCATACCCTCAATCATAGACTATACACTTAATACAGAGACCCTCAATCACACCCGCAATTACACTTTTTTTTTCCTTTGCTGATAGATGTTTACGGCTTAAACAATTGCGTGATTATTAGGTTTTTGGGAATAGTTAGCTAATATTAAGCATATAATAAAGAATAAATAAATAAGGCGAATGTGAGTACCAACACAAACCCATCCAGGATTAATGGTACAATATATAAGTGAAACTGTACTCAAGACTGTATTTGAAACAAAAAAAAAAAAAAAAAAATTAAAAGACGTATTTTATTATTTTATATTTGGAGGCTAAATACCATATTTCATTCATTTCAAATAAAAAATGACAGAGTTTTATACAAACTTTCATCCCCTATTTCACCCCTTGATTATTATTATTTCAGAGGATGAATTTTCAAAAATCCTTTCTTAAATGACGCCTACAGTACAAAATAAACATCCTCTAAAAATTTCAAACTTCTATAATTAGTGGTTTTGGCTGGGCGTTGATATGTTAGTCGGGACATTGCCTTTTATATATATAGATAATTTCGCAAACATTCCATTTTGGACCAACCGCGAATTGGACCAACTGCGAATTGGACCAATTGCGAATTGGACCAATTGCGAATTGGACTAATTGCTAATTGGACCAACTGCGAATTGGACCAACTGCGAATTGGACCAACCGCGAATTGGACCAACCGAGAATTAGACATATTTTTGAACATTGGCCCAATCGCGAATTGGACCAATCACGCCTAAAGGCACTAGAGAAGCCTGTGAAACCTATCGATCCTCAAGAAATTTCTCAATATCAAACGGCTCTTGATAAATACAACCAAATAGATAGTTCCGCATTACTATTACTTACTGCGAATATGTCAGACGAAACTCTTAAAAAAATCATACGATTCAACTCGTCTAAAGATGTTTGGGATGAATTGCATCGTTTATTCGACAAAAGACACATCTGAAGACAAAAGTTACGCCCTTTGTATGGAGTTTTTCGGCTATCGTAAAGATCCGTCACACGACATTACGACTCATGTCTCGAAAATCTAAACCTTTTGGTCAGATTTGAAAGCTGAACTAATGAAAATAGAGAAATACGACTAACCAGATATCCTCTTAATCTGTAAGATTCTCGATACACTACCTGAAACCTACTTCTCTTTCAAATCGAGTTGGATGTTAATGTCAAAGACAGACAAAACAATAGAAAATCTGACGACGCAACTCTGTGCCTATGAGCGCTCTATCTCGTTGAGACACGAAGGTCCTGCAGAAGCTCTAAATGTACAATACAGTAATATGTTGAAAAAGAAATGTGGATACTGTGGAAAAGTCGGTCATAAGGTCAGACAATGTCATAAATGGAAAGCTGACAGGAAACCATCCAAGCCAGAAAATAAACAGCCAAGCAATCTCAACTTAATGCTCTTGCCAGTCACCACCACCTCCGACGTAAATTCAATGCATACAAACAGTGATACTACAAGTTGGTTTGTTGACAATGGAGCAACGAGTCTTGTCACTTGTCGAAACGACTATTTTGCTAGTTTTCAGCCTTTTAATGATACTCGCTCGGACAGTGACTACAGCTAATGGAGCTGCTGTCAAAGCTGTTGGCAAAGGTACTGTTGAGTTAAAAACTGTTATCAATGGTAGATAATCCAGATTAGCACTCTGTGATGTATTGGTGCTCCCACATTGCCGTTATAAAATGTTTGTAAACATTTTATAACACCAAAACATTTACTAACAAATGTTAACAATTGTTGCACTTTGTTAGAAACTGTTACATGTTATAAGTGCTCCTACATTGATGGAAAATGTTTAAATATTTTATAACATCTAGTATTGGCTCGCAGTTTGGTTTCGCCTTCTGAGGGCCGAGGACGTCTACACGAAAATGGAAGAAGATTTGCTCATTGGAATAGCTTTTATTTTTTGTTTAAAAAAGAAGAAAAAGCGCTCTTATTGGATGCGCCAAACGCTAAAAGCTAGAGGAAAATATAGTGCCACAGACTATCTCAAGGATTTGGGTATTGACGGTTGCTTAAAAGATTTTATAAGAATGAACAGTTCCGAATTTGAATATCTACAAAATTTAATTGGGGCAAAAATAGGCAAACGAGACACTACATTTAGAAAATCTGTAAGTGTGACGGAAAGACTTGCGGTAACGTTAAGATTTTTGGCAACTGGTAGCAGTTATAAAAGTCTTGGAAATGTGTTCAAGTTGTCAGACCAAGTGATATCTATTATCGTACCAGAAGTGTGCGAGGCTCTCAATGAGGTTTTAAAGGAATACATACAGGTAAGTCAAACAACATTTTTAATTATTTTTTTATTTACTTTTAATATGATCTAATCTAATCATACTTTAGGTAGGTACCTACCTTACCTTACTAATAATTTTTTTAATAATTAACAAACCAAACATGTATTTTTTAATTTTTGATTGATTCCAACAAATCGTTTAATGATTGGGTCGAATCTTGGCTTGATTCCGATAAATTAGACGGACTCTGTGTTCTTGCGCTGGTACGAGTATGTGTCCTGGAGTTATCCGAAGAACTGGTTTCAAATGAAGCCGAGGGACTCGGTGCGGTGTAGTATTCTCTCGAGCTACAGTCAGCAATATTTGCCGAAAAAGTGGATAGATTTGGTTCAGAGTTGTATCCCCAGGAACTACTAGCGGTTGGGTCTGTAAAGGTTGTTGGAAAATCATATTGTCGCATTGTACAAAATATTGTTAATGTGATGTTGAGCAGTATTCTTAGCATGACTGTTTTTTATTTGTTTCAGTTTCATCGAGACATACTCTCCAAATGCGTCATTTTCATCCCTGCTTTTTCTAGATTCGTACATTCTTTGTAAAATATTTACAGCTTCTTGCTGTGTTGGATCTTGTTCTACTTCAGGCCGTCTTCTTTTCCGAAATGGTTTTGGGGTGGCGAAAGGCGTGCCCGTAGTTTCATCAGTGACAGTATTTCCTGTTTCGTTCAAACTGAGAGTGTTTTCTGAAGCAATTCTGTTTTCTTCGTTACCCTGAAAGAATAGAATTAAACGATAATTTCAAGTTATAGGCGCGTCAAATTAGCTAAAATTGTAAAAAAATCTATAACCGCAATTTTCTTTTTCTATTACTTAACAACCCTTAACTGAAATCATATTTTTTTATAGTGTATTCTATTAATATTTCATACTTAATAAAAATATCCAATAAAATTTGTTAGAATAACGAGATAAAAATTTATTTTTCGCGCCTATTTCTTAATCTTCTATTTTTGTTCCAGATACCAACAACACCTCAAGAGTGGCTACACGTGGCAAATTCATTTGAAGAAAAATGGAATTTCCCAAATTGCTTAGGAATTATTTTTATTTAAAATATCGATGGAAAGCACGTAGCCATACAAAAGCCAATTGATAGCGGCAGTGAATATTACAACTATAAAGGATTTTACAGCGTTGTACTTTTAGCGACAGTGGACGCAGAATACAACTTTCTGTACGTGAATATTGGCTGCCAAGGACGCATAAGTGATGGCGGAGTTTTCGCAAACACAAAATTTCGAAATAAAATTAACGACAATAGTTTGAAAATACCCAGTGACAGCTCACTACCAGGCAGAAACAAACCTGTTCCTTATGTGTTCGTAACAGATGATGCGTTCCCTTTAGAAAAACACTTATTAAAACCTTTTCCAGGACCACAGGATAGCAATTCTAAGGAAAGAATCTTCAGTTATAGACTGAGTCGTGCGAGGAGAACAGTAGAGAACGCATTTGGGATTTTGTCAGCCAGATTTAGAGTTTTACGAACTACAATATTATTAGATCCAGAAAAAACTACTACTTTAATTATGACATGCGTGCTACTGCATAATTTTATAAGAAAAACTGAATCGAGCATGATTTACGCTCCATCTCAATACTATGATGGAGATGACATAGTAACTGGTACACGTATCGATGGACAATGGAGATTAGAACAGCAGCAATTAACACCACTTGAAGCATGTGAATCCCTGACAGATGATGGGAAAGAAATAAGAAAAGAATTCGCAGAATATTTTTCAAATGAAGGGTTTTTGGACTGGGCATCTAAATATTATTAAAAGACTGTAGCAGCCGGCATCAACATCCACGCGCTACGCGCGCGGACACACAACTACCGTTGTGTAACGACGCGCGGTATTTATAGTTCGTGCAAAATCGACCCGCTCATCTATAACTTTGATAAGTGGGTAGCATAATATAATTGTGGATCACCTACCCTACATCTACACAATAAACGAAACGAATTGTATATAAATACCTGCTACTAAAATATATGCCATTCAACCCGAATACTCTTTTACTTAACCATCTCCTGACAACTGGTAAAGTGGTGACCCCGACGTACACTGAAAATGGCCGACAAGCAAGAGCAAACCCGAGAAGTCCATTCGGTTTGTGCATGCAAACAGCCGCCAATGCTTGCGTCGCGATACGGAAGCAGTCACTCGCAGCCAGAGCCAGATCTTCGAGAAGCTATTATGCAGCTCACGCGGGAAATTGCGGCAATGAGAATGGACAGAACAATACAAAGAAGATCATCATTCCGCTCAAGATCACGTACACAATCCCGAGGCCGAACGAAATATTACCAGCTAACGTCAAGCGATATTTGTTTTTACCACACTCGTTACGGTAAACAAGCGCGCAACTGCAGCTCTCCGTGCAAGTACAAGCAGCAGGAAAACTAGCCGCGACCTTGGCTACGACGGGACCCGAGGTTAACGAAATATCACCATACCGTCTACACGTTTGCGATTACCAAAATCACTTGAGATTTCTTGTGGACACCGGAGCCAACGTGTCGGTCATTCCCAACACAAAAGGAATGAAGCGGGTAGAAGAAGTTTTGTACGCAGCGAATGGCACACCAATACACACATATGGCGAGAAGAAGCTGGAACTCGACCTTGGTCTACGCCGCCCCTTACCATGGCAGTTTATTGTCGCTGCCGTGAAACGACCGATATTGGGCGCCGATTTTTTGCGTCATCACGACCTTCTCGTCGACCTACGTGCTAGAAAACTCGTCGATAAGAAAACAGGATTGACAATCGACGGTTGCATTGCAAACAGTGCCACTACCCCCACCGTGCTAACTATCAACCTCACCGACCCTTACCACAACCTTCTTCAACAGTACGCCGAGATAACTTCCTCGAACTTCAACAACATGAAGAACAGCGAAGTTGAACATCATATTGTCACTCACGGGCCGCCCGTGTACAATAAGGCACGACCGTTGCCACCTCACAAATATCAAGCGGCGAAGAAGGAGTTTCAAGTTATGCTAGAACAAGGAATATGTCGGCCATCAAAATCACCTTGGGCGAGTCCACTCCACCTCGTAGAGAAGAAGACTGGCGAATATAGACCATGTGGCGATTACCGAAGACTGAATGCCGTAACCAAACCGGATCGGTACCCAATACCACGACTTCGTGACTTCACGTACCATCTCGAAGGGATGAAAATTTTCTCGAAGATTGATTTAAGGAAAGCGTATAATCAATTAAGAATACGCGAAGAAGACATCGAGAAGACGGCAGTCATTACGCCGTTTGGGCTTTTTGAGTTCCCACGAATGTGTTTCGGACTATGCAACGCCGGACAAACCTTCCAACGACACATCAACAGCGTACTCAGCAACATGGACCACGTTTTCCCATTCGTCGACGACATTCTCGTCGTCTCACCAAACCAAGAAACCCACAGAGGACACCTGGAAGATCTTTTCAAAAGACTTAAAGATCATGGTTTAAAAATAAATGTGTCGAAATGCGTTTTCGGACAAAAAAAACTAGAATTCCTTGGGTACATATTAACAGAAGCCGGTATCCAACCAACAGAAGATCGTGTGAAGATAATATCTGATTATCCTGAACCAACCACAATTCAAGAATTACGACGATTCCTCGGTATATTAAACTTTTATAAAGAAAATATACCGCACGCTGCACACGTCCAGGAAAAGCTATACAAATATCTACGAACATGCAAGAAAAACGACAAGACAAAGGTAAACTTCAATAGTGAAGATAAAGAAGCATTTCAACACTGCAAGAACAGCATCAAAAACGCCGTCACTTTGTCACACCCTTCAGTTCACGCACCGTTATCACTGATGTGTGATGCTTCAAACACGTGTGTCGGCGCTGCGCTACAGCAACGTGTAGGAAACAGCTGGAGACCACTTGGTTTTTACTCAAAGAAACTGACAGAAGCGCAAAAGAAATACAGCACGTTTGACCGAGAACTACTGGCGATCTACCTGGCAATAAGGCACTTCCGGCGCATGTTTGAGGGTAGAGAAATAACGGTATTCACGGACCACAAGCCGCTAACGCATGCACTACTGCGGCTAAACAGCAAGACAGAAACACCAATGCGCACGAGGTACTTGCACTATATAAGTCAGTTCACAATGAACATATGCCATATTGAAGGGAAGGACAACGTTGTGGCCGATGCACTATCAAGAATCGAAGCAATATCTACCCCATCACCGATCGACTACGATGAGCTGGCTCGCCTACAACACAGCGACAGGCAACTGACCGACGTCACGAAAAACAATTCGCTCCGATTTGAACGGCTGCGTCCACACAACGCAAGTAAAACAATTTTGTGCGAAACATCAAGTGGCCACGTACGACCTTACCTGCCACCAGAGCTACGAAGAAAAGCATTCGACGCCATACACGAGTTGAGCCACCCAGGCACTCGAGCAACTAGGAAGATGATCACACAACGTTTCTTCTGGCCAAGCATGAACAAAGACATCAGTATGTGGACCAAATGTTGCATGACCTGCCAACGAACAAAAGTGCAGCGACACACAGTATCGCCGCTAGAACAAACAAGCAGATCGACTGTCGCACATACATGTAGATATCGTCGGACCATTACCCATATCAGAGGGAAGACGGTATTGCGTTACCATCATAGACCGAGCAACTAAATGGCCAGAAGCATTCCCAGTCAGCGACATGGAAGCCAACACTATCGCCACGGCCATCTACGAAGGGTGGATAGTGCGATTTGGTTGCCCAGAAAGAATCACAAGCGATCAAGGAAGACAATTCGAATCACATTTATTCAAAACGCTAATGAATAGAATGGGCATCGAGAAAACACGGACCACTGCCTACCACCCACAGGCAAACGGAATGGTTGAAAGGTGGCATCGATCATTTAAAACAGCATTGACAGCTCGACTACATAATTCCAGCTGGACACAAGAATTACCAACTGTTCTGCTAGGGCTACGCGCTGCAATTAAAGAAAACACGGATGTGTCATCAGCAGAAGCGCTATACTTTAAACCGCTACGACTACCCGGCGAAATGTGTGGAGAAACGACGTTACATGCGAACTCTAATACACATTTTAGCGACGTCATAACCAACGCAATGAAAAAGATGCAAGCAGTTCGCCGTAACACCGACCGCCGCGCAATGTTTATACACGACGACCTACACGTATGTACGCATGTCTTCATACGTACCGATGCCTACCGCCGACCGCTGACGCCGACCTACGAAGGTCCGTATCGTGTCTTGAAGAGACAAAACAAGGTGTATACAGTGAAAATCAAAGATCGTCAAGTAAACATCAGCATAGACCGACTAAAGCCTGCATTCCTGCCTAACACCGAAGAAACAGCCAGTCACTCATGTAAACAATCACCATACGTCACACGAGCCGGCCGCACTACAAGACCAACCGTACGCTTCGCCCTGTAGAACATACATCCGACCGAGACGGAAGACAGCCGCACACTAAAAGTGAAAGGCGCGAATACTGCGTCCACGCGCACTAGCGTCACCGCAGCCCTAGGCGCTCGCTCGCAGCGAGTCGAGAGTCCAGCGTTGCCAATCTGTGGGGAATTCCCCAAACTGCGGGGATTTTCAGTCCGATTGGGTAATTTGTGGGGAGAGAGATTATGTGGGGAATATGCGGGGAATTTAGACATTTACACTAGAACTGAACTAAAAAATGTAACAAAAGAAACACTAGAAGTATTTATATGTATATTTAATTTAAGGTTAACCCAACTTATCCGTCAGGAAGGTTTTAGAGTTTATTTTATGGCAAAATTCATGACCACCAAAAGCTAAAAATAAGCCTATTGCTCGTTCTACCTTTCTCAAAAGCATCTGTCGTAAGAAAATTTAGCGTCTTAAAGAATTTGAAAACATAACATCGTTATTGCTTACACACTGACACTGTAGTAGAGCTTATTGGCCACTAGAGAAGGTATTAAGAAGAAAGGAAGGAGCTTGAAATGAGAACTGCATAAAGTAGTTTTATTTAATTATTTTCTTTTTTTTTTTGGATACTCTCTTTTTTGACCACTATCATACTGATTTGAAGATTTTTGTAATAAATATGTTTGATTATAAAGAAGATTACTTTTATTTATTTCATAAAATTTATGGGGAAGATGTGGGGAATATTGATTTTACATTCCCCAAATTTGGGTATTTTCAGTCAGGTTTTTGGGGAATCCAGACCATGGACGTTGGCAACACTGGTCGAGACACCACTCTGCACTACACGCATTATACGGACGCTTCGCTGGGGAGGAGCTATGTAGCAGCCGGCATCAACATCCACGCGCTACGCGCGCGGACACACAACTACCGTTGTGTAACGACGCGCGGTATTTATAGTTCGTGCAAAATCGACCCGCTCATCTATAACTTTGATAAGTGGGTAGCATAATATAATTGTGGATCACCTACCCTACATCTACACAATAAACGAAACGAATTGTATATAAATACCTGCTACTAAAATATATGCCATTCAACCCGAATACTCTTTTACTTAACCATCTCCTGACAACTGGTAAAAGACGTTAAAATAAAACTCACCTGCAACCCTCCATCGACAGTTAAACTTGGAATATTTTTGCCTTTAAGGAACATGAGTTTTTTAAATGCAAACCATTTACTTGACTCATTAGCTCCTGCACCAGATTTATTAGATTTACATTCTCGGTTAAATTGACCTACGAGTGATCGAATCTTTTTTTCAATTACTTTTTTAACCATATTAAATTCACTGGCAATTTCCATCCAAGCATCGTGTTTTTTATTTCGGTCTTTGTAGCTCTCTGACATCGTGTTCCATAGTACTTCTCTTGCTTGAAACATTTCAATCAGTTTGTAAACATCATCGTTATTCCAATTACCGGACATATTTTATTGCTTGGCGCACGCGCAACCACTAATACACACGCACAGCGATGCACGCTGACACAAAGGGACTGACAAGCGAGACACCACGCGCAGCAACCTGCGTACTCTAACCCCCACCGCACCGCACCGCCTATCCCGCCATCACCCTTATAAAATGTTTACAAACAAAAGATAACACATGTTTTATTTTGTTATAATTTGTTTTGTTATAAAATGTTTACTAACATTACTAAACATTTTCTAACATGAAAATTTATTTGTGATTAAATGTTTGCTAACAAATGTTTACTAACGTTATTAAACATTTTCTAACGGCAATGTGGGAGCACCTTATGGTACGTACCTGATATAGAGCGAAACCTATTTTCTGTACTGGCCGCTCAAGACAGACTAAACAATAGTGTTTTCATGTCTGAAAGAGATCACTGCTTGCTGAAAGTTGCTGAACAGTTAATACTGACTGGCAAAAGAGTCAAGAATGGAGGCTTGTATAAGCTTAATGTAGAGACTATTACAAAGCCAATACCAGATTTGAACGCTTTGTCAACAGATAATTTGTTACAACTTTACCACGAACGATTGGCCCATCAGAACAAGAAACATGTTAAAGAAGTTATTGAAAAGGAACTTGGTATTAAAGTTTGTCTAGATTCAGAATTATGTACTGGGTGTATTTTTGGAAAAACATGCAGACAAGTATTTGGAACGAGAAAACGAGCTAAAGTACCTGCGGAAATTATACACGCCGATGTATGCGGTCCACATCCCCCTTCCTTCAGCAAATTTCGCTACTTCGTTCTATTCAAAGACGATTACAGCAAATACCGACACGTTTATTTCATGCGACAGAAATCGGAAGTTCACCTAAAGCTCCGACAAATGTTACAAGAATGTAAAATGGCTGGACATACTGTTAAAGAATTTCTTAGCGATAATGGAGGCGAATTTAATAATGAGAACGTCAAGTGCATTTTACAAGAAGCTGGAATAAGACAAACGCTCACGATGCCGTACACGACGCAACAAAATGGGCTCAGTGAAAGTGAAAACAGGACCTTAGTCGAAGCAGCTCGCACATTGATGCATGCTCATGAAGAGTTACCCCTTGCTACGTGGGCAGAATTGATTAACACCGCTGCATACGTTTTGAATAGAACTGGACCAACATTAGAAAATGGTAAATAGATAGATAGATAGATAGATAAACTTTTTATTCAGTGCACACAAAAGACACAGCACAACACACAAAATCACAATATTTTTTAATTTACATGTGCCGACATACAAAAAATAAGAAACAGGAAAAATACATTATACAAATAAAAGTGACACAAGTAACATACCTACTTCAATTATTAGTTATAATGATTAAAACACAGTGCGGTGTGCGTCTCAAGGTTGCACCAAATGGGAGTCCAGCTCAGCACGTGTCAGGCAAATATACCTGACGCTGATATTCTGCTGGATCCCTGCAGTGACGTACGGTCGCTGAGTAGTCGATAGATGTTTTCGTTATTACAGTGTTATGCGGGGTATATAGAAACAGTTGTTTTTCTAATGTGTCTGCTAATATCACTCAGGGGGTAAACATGTTTACAATAAATAAATATACGAAAATAATATGTGTATTAAAATTAGTAGGTATCCAACAAACGATCCACAAGTTATTAAATTACCAAGTGCCCATATCCTTTGCTTACCCATAGGTTTTGACCACGAGATACACCAAATAGACAGATTGGCTCGGGAAGGACAAGACAGCCAGCTATATAATGGACGTGTTCGAAACAGTCATCCCCAGTTTTTTCTGCGAGGCGATAAGAAACTGCCGCAGTCGAACTCTGAACGTTTCAAGACATTTAAGATTTCTTATCGGCGGGGGAATATTGTTCCAGCATTTGGATGCGGCGTATCTAAAACTTCCCCTGAAAGCCGCTGTCTTGTGTGAGTGTGTGGAGAGTTGCTGTGAGCACTGTCTACTTGCACATTCTCTTCTACTAGCGATCCAGCTCAGTTTATTGTACAGATAGGTCGGCTGCTTGTGATTTATAACTCCGAAAAGTAGGCATGCCAAGTGCAACTTACGACGCGACTTCATCTTGAGGATTGAGTGGTGATTTAAAAAAGGTGTTACGTGACTTCTAGGTGGGATTGAGAAGCAGAATCGAGCGCAGGTGTTTTGTACTCTCTGAATCAGTCGATCAGTTCTTGCCAGCAGTCGAGGGCCAATGACTACGTCCGCATAGTTCAGATTAGACAGCACGAGAGACTCAGCCAGCTGGATCCGCAGCTCCTCTGAAAGATAAGGCCTTATTTTATAGAGGACCTTAAGCCGGTAAAAACAAGTGCGCACTGACTCTGACACGTGTGCTTCATATCTCAACCCAGTGTCCATGTTCAGACCCAGATTACGGGCCTCACTGACTCGACTGACCGACTCACCCAGCAGGGCAACGTTGAGTGTTGCTGGCATTGCACTGATTTGGTTCTTGGTTCCAAACAGCATGTATTTGGTTTTAGTAGGGTTAAGTACCAAACCGTTATTTTCAGCCCAACATGCTATCCTGTCAAGATCATCGTTTAGATCCTTTATCGCATTGTCACAGTCACCCGGCTTAAAGGAAATATAGACTTGCACGTCATCAGCATAAATATGGTACCTACATCGCTTCAGGGAATTTATGATATCCGCACAATTCAAAATGAAAATGATGGGGCCCAGTATTGAGCCCTGTGGGACTCCTCTGTAAACAGAAGTGAGTGACGAAACAAGAGATGAGCCATTGTCCAGTCGTATTTCCACACGCTGACGTCGGTTGGTGAGATAGCTTTGGAACCAGTGTATCGTGTTTTGGTCAAAGCCATAGTACTTAAGCTTTGATAGAAACAGATCTATATTTATACAGTCAAAAGCTCGCGAAAAATCAAGTAGGACAAGTAGTGTACATAGGCCCTTATCCTGTGCTGATAGAATGTTATCTGTCACGTCCAAAAGAGCCGTAGAAGTACCACGCTGTTTGCGAAAGCCTGACTGTAGCTCTGGCAGAATGCCGTTATCTTCTAGATACTTTGAAAGCTGCTGGCATACGGCCTTCTCAGCTATTTTAGAAAGGCAAGGCAGTATACTAATTGGCCTAAGGTCTTTTAGGTCAGTCGGATTTGTTTTTTTAGGCAATGGCCTAACTATCGCAGTTTTCCAGATGTCAGGGAAGGTTGCTGAAAGAATTGAGGTGTTCACAATGTCAGTGATGACTTTCAGTGTATGTGGGAGTGTAAGCAAAAGCATATTCAGGGTTACCCTATCACAGCCTTCAGCGTTAGATTTTAGCTGGCGGATGTATCGCAAAATCTGATCAGTAGTTACTGGTTGTAATGTAAATGTAAAGCTATCATCACCATAACGATGAGACTCAAAGAAAGTGCGCTGCGATGTATTGCAGACAGGGTTACCAGGAACACTCATAAAGTGATTATTGATTTGGTTTGGATCTCTGAGGTGAGTAGGAAGGTCATCAATTTGTTTCTTTGGTAATACAGTATTTCTTAAATTTTGCCATAATGCTTTGGGATTTTTAATTTGGCTATTAATATTAAATTTGAAATATGCAACCTTTTCTCTAAATATGGAATTCAACACCAGAGACTTCAACTGCTTATAGTATGCTTTTTTGGACTCGGATTTCGTTTTACGATACTTGGTCAGAGCGTCATTCCTCAAGTGCATCATCAATTTAATTGTATCTGTTATCCAGGGATATGACGGTTCCTTAATTAAACATTTCTTGACCGGTGCGCGCACATCGTAAATTGTTAAAATGTTCCCATTTAATGCTTCAACCATGTCATTAACGTTCTGTAAGCCACAAATGCTGTCCCAGTGTATGCGCGATAAATCACTATCTAGTACTTCTTTATTTATTTGCTCGCAAATCGCCATTTGAGTTGTGGTATAAGAAGAAGCCAACAATGAGTCACCTTAAAATAATTGGATGTGAATGTTATGCTCATGTTCCTCAACAAAAGAGAACAAAGCTATCCAAAAAGGCCGAGAAATGTATTCTCATGGGATATGACGGTGACCAAGGCTATCGCTTACTGAATAAAAATGGTAAACTCATAAGATCAAGAGACGTTACATTTAATGAGTCAGTACTGACGCCTATTGGCCCAACCGGGGATTCAGAAGGACAACCTTCGGTAAAAATATATTTTCCACTTTCAGCACCACCGATGTGCAAGGGAGGATGATCGTACCGAAAGCAGCTCAGATCGCACTTTAAGTAGCTCTGATGAGCCTAGCTTGACTATGCCTTCCACATCGCCGGATCCAGTTGTAAGTCAGGAAGTAGAAAGAAGCCAAGATAACCCTACTGAACCAATTCAACGATCACTAGAAGCATCACTGCCAGGATCACCTCCTTATGAAGATGCCTTAGATGATGTTATTGATGATGAGGCACCAGAAAACTCAGATAGTATAGCTGCAGCTGAGATAACTAATAGAATGACTACGGGATAGAAGTCATATACGACCGCCCAACTAGCACAAAAAGGTTGCTTAAGAGCTTCATAGCGTATATAATTACAATTAGGAGCTGCAAGAGTTAGCTGCATAGCACGCTATGTAACCCTTCTGCAGCTGCTATAGCCCTAAAGGGGCGCCTTATAGCGCCTATTTAATAGATCCTAAAGAGTTGAATAATAGCGCTTGTATGCTATGCTATTTTCACTCCTTAAGCACTTATATATTATGAAGTGAAAATAGCGGTTGAAAGCTGATATTGACACTAAATGAATGAACGATGAACGTCACATTCACTCGTTATTTAATTCATCCAAATCGTAGATTGCAGCTTGCAGTGATAAATTGTGTTATGAATTTGTTCTTGGTGATTTTAATGTAACAATTGAATTTACATTACAATAATAAAATGGCGACATATTTATAGTGTAAATAAAGATTTGAGTTACGTGGCTTGTTTAGGTGAAAAACATCGGCAAATTTAATTTACTGTGAAACATGTATGGTGTTTTTGGCATAAAATTATTGGGCCCTCAATTAATTGAAGATCCTATGAAAATATAACGAATTTTTAGCTGCTGGTCCAAAATGTTTGTCTTAATTTTGATAATTATAACGCTGATTTATGTTTATATAAGGATAACTAACTATAATATGATAATCGAGAACTTACTAAACTGTGCTGTGTGTTAAAAAAACAAAAATATATGATCATACAATGTTATTGTCCCAGAAAATGGCGTCAATATTATTGCAGCCTATGTTTCTAATTTTTGCTACTGTAGCTCCCTTTTGCAGATCTGGGTGATAAAAATCAGTGTTCAGAAGCTCCTAGTTCATTCATGCTGCTAAATTCTTTGTTCTAGAACTTCGACCTCAATACAAAGCCCAGTAAAGTGAATATTATAACCCACAGTGTAAATTTGATATCATATAAATCTCGCACCTACATTGCAGTAAAAGTAATTTAGGGATCTAAAAAACAATGCTAGAAACCCTTGCTTTTCTTCTGGTATACTTAACTATTTATGATCTCTGAAAATCAACTTAGAGGGCAATGCACCTACAGGTTGTAACTTAAAAATTAATCGTCAAAAAATAACAATGTTTGTTAATATTAATTTTCAAGAAAATAAAAACGACGAAAAATAAAAACATACTGCTCAAGTCGTATTATCAAATTTGTCTCTTGTCTCTTTTTGGTTTATAGTATTATTTATATCTGCTTTACCACATTTTCTAAGCCTTTTGGCTACCTGTGACAGTGGCCTATTCCCTTGACTAACCATGTTTTTAATCTGATGATGTATTTCTGTTGCCGCTATAACAACAAATACTAAAGACAGAATAAAATAAATATTTAATTAGGGTTCCCATATAACAAACGTGATTTTTTTGCCGTTTTTGCGATAATGGTACAGAACCCTTCGTGCGCAAGTCGACTCGCACTTGGCCGGTTTTCCTTCATGCTCCCTAACTGCGCAAGTGTGTTGTATTGAAAAGCTATTATTTCCTAACATAAAGCACTGCAAACTCCATAGTAGTTTTACAAAAAGGAATTTTAAAAGCTGAGGAGTTAATTTTATCTCATATGCATAACAGAAACCATAGGAAGTAAAATAGTCACAATTTCCTATCCTATGCAGAACAGCGTGGCAAAGTAGATCGCGCGGGACCATAATGCAACTAAAAGTGCGTATAAAGATGCAATTACAACTACAGTGCAGTCAATGGTGTCTAAAATGCCATGCGAAACCATTATGCAACTAATAGTGGCAAAAAAGATACAAATCTAATTATTGTGCAGTTAATGGTGCCCTAAGGTATCACAAAAATACCTTAAGTTTCTACTGCGTTTAAAGCTATAGTTTAAGCTGTTATCGAACTCGTGCCTAATTCTGACTCCCTTATGCCACCCGTATGAACACTAGAGCTTTAAGGAAAGCTGCATTTTTCACTAGTGTGCTAGTTGGGCGCCTACTCGATTTGAAGATTATGTCATGTTAGCTGATGTTTTTAAAGGGATTAATGAACCCAACACCTACAGAGAAGCAATTACTAGTTCGCATAAAGATCAGAAGAGGGTCAAAGCAATGGATAATGAGGTGAAGTCTTTAAAGGAAAACAAACCCTGGATACTGATACTGGTTGATCTTCCAAGAGATAGAAAGCCTATTACTTGTAAATGGATATATAAAATTAAAACCAATGCAGATGGCTTACTAGACAAATTCAAGGCAAGGCTAGTTGCTAGAGGATATAAACAGAAAAAAGGCATTGACTATGATGAGACTTTCAGTCCAGTTGCTGAGATGACAACGATAAGATCTGTCTTAAGCGTTGCCGCAAATGAGGATTTAAAACTCACACAGTTTGATGTATCAACCGCATCCCTGTATGGTTCATTGAATGAAGAAATCTATATGAATCAGCCTGATGGCTATTGCGATGGATCGAATAAGGAGTGTAGACTCAAGAGAAGTCTATATGGTCTAAAACAAGCACCTCGGTGCTGGAATAGATGTATGGTGACTTATTTAAAAACAATTGGATTTAACCAATGTGATACAGACCCCTGCCTGTTTATCCAAAACCGTGGAAATAACAACATCATTCTTGCTCTGTACGTAGATGACGGTCTAGTAGCTGCAACAAATCAAGATGATTCTGAAAAGTTCATTAGAGAATTAAAAAGGAGATTCAAAATCACTATAAAAGATGCAACATATTTTCTTGGTTTAGAAATAAAGGAGCAGAATGGCAATATAAAAGTATCACCGAAGAACTACGCTCAAAAAGTGTTAGACCGCTTTGGTATGACTGATTGCAAACCTGTCACCACTCCTATACAGAAAGATGGACTGCCAGAACTGAATAAAGAGTTGGTAGAACCTACTTCATTTCCGTATAGAGAAGCTGTGGGTGCACTTGCATACCTGACTGTTGGAACCAGACCTGATTTAGCATATGCTGTAAGCGTTATATCCCGAACTTTAGAGGACCCTTCCAAAGAAGATGTTCAAAAGCTAAAACGTATCCTAAGATATATCAAAGGATCTTTGGATCTTGGAATAGTTTTTAAGAAGAGTTGGAAAACTGGGATTCTGGAATGTTACAGTGATTCTGATCACGGTGGAGATCAATCTACTGGACGATCAACATCAGGTATATTATGCTTATACTCTGGAGGAGCAATATCTTGGACAAGTCGACGACAAACATGTGTAGCAATATCAAGTACCGAAGCCGAATTGGTTGCTGCTAGTGAAGCTGCCCGAGAGATTGTCTGGATCAAAAGACTCTTTGGTGAAATATCTAACTTGAAGGAGATAACCAAGTTGAAAGTCGATAATGATGCAGCCATAAAGATCTCACATAGCCCAGAGCTACACAGAAAAACCAAGCATATTGCAATAAGACATTTTTATGTTAGAGAACTTGTAGCTGATGACGAAATATGTGTGGAATATTTTCCTAGCGAATTCCAACTAGCGGATCTGCTGACCAAAGCGTTGCATAAGCCACGAATTGTATCAATTACAATGCAAATTGGTTTGATAGCGTAAGGTTTCAAAAAAAGGGAGGATGTTAAGAAGAGTAGAATGAAACCTTGTTTATTAATACTTCTTATATTTTTATAAAACTTTACTTTGTCATCTCAATACTTAGCAACCGTTGTTATATGTCAATTATATTTTTCCTGTCACTACAATCTACGTTCCTTAATTTATTAGTTAAAAACTAGTTTTAACACAGCAAACCTGAGTAACCCAACTTCAGTAAACAGACTATTCAAATATACCGCTTCTTTCATACATTGTGATAAACTTACGTACTCCGCCTCACTTGAAGAAGTAGTAATACATATTTTTGCTTCTGGGACTTCCATGACATACTCGCACCACCTAAAATGAAAGCATATCCGGAATATGAAAGTCTATCTAATTCACAACTTCCCCAGTCCGAATCTGAATATCCGATTATTGACTCACCAGTCTTTTGAAATGAAAGCCCATGATCGTGTGTTCCTTTTAAATATCGCAACACACGTTTTGCGAAATTCCAACACATTTCATTTGGATTTTCATTGAATTGCGCTAATATCACCACACAAAGCATTATATCGGGTCGAGTTCCGGTGGCCAAATACATTAAACTTCCAATAAGCGCTCTATATCTATCTTGCATTTTAACTGCAGGCATATCTCGTTCGCCCTTTTTATATATAAATTTTTCATTCGGACACATTGGAATAGAAACACTATTACAATTCTCCATTCCGAAATTACGTAATATGTACCAAATATATTTCGACTGTGACAATGTAATGTCATCTTTAATTGTTTCTGACAATGTCAATACCTAAAATGATACATGATATAGTAGTCTGTGCTAAAATATATTTGGCCTGTCGAAAGTCTTTTAGTTCAAACTCTTTAGATAATTGTTTCATAAAGTCATCAATTAGAGACTTTTTGCTACATGCTATCAAAATGTCATCAACATAGATCAAAACAAAAAGTTTTTTTCCATTCTCCTCCTTAAAATATAAGCAAGGCTCATTTATGGAAGCCTTGAATTTCATTTTAATAAGTTTTTGATCCAGCATTATATTCCATTGCCTTCCAGCTTGCTTCAATCCATATAACGCCTTTTGTAATCGGCATATACATCTCCTCCAGCCTCAAGATCCTTCCACATCTGTTCAGCTTTGCCCTTAACAGTCAAACATTCACTCTCATTTCCTGAAATGTTCAAAAGGCAGACTTTCAGTAATTGTGGCACTTTCATGTAAATTTATTCTGCCAATAGTCCATTCAAATACGCTGTATTGATGTCCAATTGATGGATTTCCATATCCATGTCTGCCGCAAAAGCAACTAGAAGCCTCACCGATTCAAGTCTTGCCACAGGAGCAAATGCAATAAGACCTCTGACTAAATCCTTGCGCTACTAATCTTGCCTTCTTCTATTCAGTTTTATCAGGGTTTAATTTCGTTGTTAAAACTTAGCGCCATCCAACAACTTCGCGATTTGCTGGTTTCTTAACTATATCCCAAGTTCCATTTTTCAGTAAACTTCTGTCTTCTGATAAAATAGCCTGTTCCCATACATACTTCTCATTACTAGAAAGAGCTTGTTTCAATGTAATCTCTATCGTACCTGCAAAATCATTACAGTCCGTAAATTCATCCGGGTCCGACGATACGCTTTCGTTTTCACACGGATGATGAGGTAGCGCATCTCTTCGGGGTGCTATTTCAACCATTTGATAAATTTTCTTCGGACGACCCGCAGCACTTTTATCTAGACGTGGCATGCCTGGAGCTCTCTTATATATTTTTCTTGTTCCGAATGCCTTACATCCGGTATTCCGGCCCGCTACTTTGACAATGCGATTCAACATCCAATGTTAATGGCATCGTTGATTCAATACAGGAATCAATACAAGAATGCTCACCATCAGGTCTTACTTCGTAAGAATTACGATCAGGAATCTCCGTTGAATTAATCTCTATATCCGCATACGTAGGTTGTATTTTCAAAGGAGTAGCACATTTTTCAATCATTAGCGGATCTTCCTTCAGATTATCCTCCAAACCATTTTTATTCTGATGAAGTCTGACATCTCTGGTTATTACAATTTTCTTATCGGAAGGGATCCAAACTCTATATCCCTTGACATCTCTTGGATAACCAACAAAGACACCTTCATGACTCCTTTCTGCAAACTTACTTTTGTTTAGTTCTTTATCTAAGACATGTACTCTAGTTCCGAACTTTTGTAAATAGTGTAGTTTGACAGATCTTCCATACCACTTTTCATACGGTATATCTCCTCCAAGAGAACTCGAAGGACATCGATTTCTGACATAACATGCCGCTCACGCGGCACGGGGCACACTGTATTTTGTGTACTGTGGAGATTCCACCACATTACCTACATACTTAGAAGCAAATCAAATTACAGAGTTGTTAAAATATAAGAATAAAATAACAGAAATAAACTATTCACCGCTGCACTGGAGGATGTCTTCAAGGTTCTGGAATGGAGAGGCCGATTCGCCGATGATAAAGCTGTCATGGAGGACCCCAGTACAACGCTCGATGACCTCAGTAGAGCTTCAGAAAGAATGGGTCCAAAAATGAACATGGACAAACCAAGGTGATGTTGAGCGCTCATGTCGCACCCACTCCTATCAAGGTCGGTGGCTCCACAGCCGAAGCCGTGGACGACGATGTCTACCTGGGACAAAAGGTCCAGCTAGGCAGGTCCAATCTCGAGAAAGAGGTCAACCGTCGAATCCTACTCGGCCGGGCAGCATTCGGGAAGCTGCGCGGTTTCTTATCGTCCAACTTACCACAGTGTCTCAAGACGAACTTATGGCTGAGACGTGGTCACTCACAATGGGCCTCATCAGAAAGCTAACAGTCACCCAAAGGGCAATGGAGAGGGCCAGGTTCGGAGTGTCCTTGCGTGATTGAATCAGAAATGTAGAAATCTGAAAGAGAACCAGGGTTACCGACATAGCCCGAAGAATTGCCACACTTAAGTGGCAGTGGGCAGGGTCTTTGGTCGCAGAACAGATGGCCGATGGGGCAGAAAAGTTTTGGAGTGGCGACTGCGATCCGGAAGACGTTGCGTTGGAAGGCCTCCCACCAGGTGGACCAAAAACCTGGTGAAGGCAATCAATGTGGCGAAGCTTGGGGGAGGCTTATGTCCAGCAGTGGACATCTTTCGGCTGATATGATGATGATGAACAGAAAGAACATGAGTGAAACTCTTGTCTTTCATAACCCTTCCTGTACATACTTGAACTTGTAGAAATAAACATGAAGTATGATACTTCAAGTTTATTTCTGACAGTTATTGTTGATTTTTTTGCCAGTCCTCCCCTTGTGCCCCTCCCAGAAAAAAAAACCTGGATTCGCCCTTGAGAGTGGCGACCTCGTACCGGCAGACGCAGCGTTGGAATTGGTCGTCGCTTCACCTCCCTCTAGGTGAAGCGACGACCTGGTCAAGGCTGCGGGAGTCTGGTGGATGCAAAACGCACAGGACCGATCAGTGTGGCGACCCTTGGGGGAGGTCTGTAGACGTCTTACGGCTGAAATGATGATGATAAATGATGGTCGAACCGAGCACCATTGGCAGCCCTGTTTTAGGCTTTCTTCCTCTGACCCACGTCACTCGCCTTGTGCGTTCAAGCGTTGACCCAGGCATGGTACGCCTCATGCGAGCCTAGCGTAGCGTCGGCGTCGGAGTGATTACAGTCGGCGCCAAACCATGGTCAGTCTTCGCTAGCCATTGTTACGACGGAGAACGGAATGTAATTCTCCATTCCCTGCCGCGACACATCCGTCACGGCGTCCACGCACAACGAAGGATCAGCCGAAGAAAAGCAAGTAGGCTGCCAAGGATAGCATCTGAAAAAAGATCGCATCCCATCCCAATCTGCTGACTTGTATCGCCAAATCGGTAAAAATCGGTATTAAAATACCGAAATTTAAAAGATTGTATTTTATAATACCTGTGAACGAGCCGACGCCCAAGTTGTTGGACGCGGTTGGGGCGCTGTCAACGCTTCTTCTCAATCTGGGGAGCCCGAGCGCTGCCTGTAGGCAGCTCTCGTGAGGATCGTGCGATCGATAGCCCTGTATGGGGCCCCGATCTGGGCGGCTGACCTGACGGCCGGCAGCATCGCTGTTCTGCGAAAGCCGCAGAGAGCGATGGCCGTCAGAGTCATCAGGGGGTATTGCACGATCTCCTACGAGGCGGCTTGTGCACTGGCTGGATCCCCGCCCTGGGACCTGGAGGCGAAAGTACTCGCGTCACTGTATCGACACCGAGTAACGGTCTGGATCTGTTGTCAGCAGAAGGTCCAAGCAATTTGGGCGCACGGTTGGCGCAGTGGTTGAGCGATTGACTGCTGCGCTGCGTGTCGCGAGTTCGATACCCACAAATATTTGTATGACCTACAGATAGTTGTTCCGGCTCTGGGTGTTTGTGTATGTGAGTTTATATGTTTGTAAACGCACCCACGATACAGGAAAAAAATCCTAGTGTGGCGCAACGCTTTATAAAAAAATAAAAATAAACTGATAAACAAATTGGCTGTGTGCGAATGCAACTAGTGTTCCCACCCTGCACTTACACCCAGTCGTCAAAGTGCTTACGTTTTGCCGGGGCACCCCGCTTGCCCATCCTATCACGTACTATAAGCATTGTCAAGTCAAGAATGTCAAGTACAGCGCTAACGACTACAGTAAGTATTAGTAAATAAGTTGCTAAGCCGTAGCCAAATTGATGTGCCGCAGGTGCTACTGCTGGTCCACTCTGCTTACATGCTTGCGTTGGGTTGACGCCTGGTTGGTATAGAGGTTAAAGGAATTGATAGGAAAGGTGGATAGAATGAAAACAATATTTATGAACCTAAATTATTATTAAAGATTCCTTTATATCAGACAAAATTATCCATAAATTAAAATTACAAAACATATCTTAAGTTGAAATAAAAAGTAAAGCGGTACAAAATGAAACTCCTGATTGCCCGAAACGTGGATCCAAAGCGGGACACATTGGCTTTATAGGGTTCCGTACACGAAGGGTCCAAACTGAGCTCTATTGCTGTCACTCACTTGTCCATCTATCGTTCTGTCCGTCGTCGGTCACAACATATTATTCCGGAACATTGAGGTACTACGCCAATGTTCTGGAACGTAAAATATATTGGTATTTGTTAGTAAAATACACGTAATAATAAACATTATCACCAAATTTAAAATTCATAGTTTTAAAAAAAAATATATAAAAAATGCCGACTTTGGTGGCTTCTGATTCCTTTATTTTCCAATAATTTGTAAAATAAAAAAATACAGTAGTATTTATCTAGTCAACGAGCTCTAAACAACGATATCATACTCGATGGGTAGGATACATTTCTATTTCAGGCCCCCCCTTTACCTTTATGGGCCCCCCTTAAAAACATTTTAAAATATATTTTTAATTTCTATGGCTTGGGTTAACAAGGTCATAAACTGAAAATTTGAAGACATACATAGCTCCAACCGTTTGGCTGTAAATCTTGTGTTACAGACGGCAGATAGACAGACGGACGGACACGCCAGCTAGTGACAGCATCCGCTCCGTTTGGACCATTCGGATACGGAACTCTGAAAATCACTCTGTGTACGATAATTTTATATTTCATTCCAGATTCCCGCGACTCAAATTAATGTGATTAATACCATAGTAAATCAGAGTAAGAGAGAGAGAGAGGGAGTGTACCAATATATTTCAATAAAAAGTAATAAACTATAGAACTATGACAAAAAATACTTGCTATGAATCATATCTTCTGATTGGAGATGTGTCTATGTTATAATTGTTAATTTTTATATAGTTTCTAACATATTCACGGTCATTTTCCGTTAACAGTGACCAACTTTCTAACTCGACCAATATCTCTAAACTCATACAGCTTTGTATAATTCTCTCTACGGAAACCATTGATAAGAAATCTGATTGCATTATACGCAGTTCTTTTAAATAAATTAGTGGATTCTTGTCTAGTATTTTAAACATTACGTCGTCGGTAAGTTGTATGGCGGTACCTATGTGAATGAATTGTATATTCAAGCAATTTGTAAAAATAAATAATAATTGCTCTTCTGTACAAGTAGACACACAAGTAATCTTTTTAAGGTTACGAAATGGTGTTATTTCTAGCTTTTTTGTGTACAAGGATGTGTGCTGTATCAAGGTACAATTATACAAAGTTAATGATTCTAAAAAGGGGCACATTTGACTAATATACATCAGAGCATTTAAATCAATTTGATCAACATGCTCAAGGTGTAAATGAACAATGTTGCAGCCTTTTACTTGAAGAACTTGTTTTATCTGATCTGCGTAAAAATCGCATGATAATAATATTAATTCTCTTAGATCCCTTAGGCCTATAAGAACTAATAAATCGCTTTGAAAATCTCTGTTATGAAAAACGGTCATACTTCTTATGTAGGGGCAAATTTGTACTGCCAACTGCAATTGATTGTATGTCGCGTAGCGACTGACATATGTTTTCAAATTTAATGTCAACACTTCAGAATAATTTAAGTCAATGTGCTCCAAAAGTCTTCCGATTTCGTCACATCTACCAATATCTTCGATGTTTTTACACTTCAAAAGCACTTTAAGGAAGCCATCCATAGTCACATAAGTTCTGTATAATTGAATGCTTCTTAGGTTTTTAATTTTTACAACAATATCCATACTGTCATTGGTAACGCATTTCGAACAAGATACATCCAATTTTTCTAATAACTTACAATTATCAACGAGACACTGTAATATGTTATTAGTACAGTCATAGTTCATAGTTAAATATTTTAAGCAGCGAAGTTCTTTTAAAGATTTAATTATGGCACCTTCCATATCTGCAGTTTTCCAACCACCGGAGAGTGAACCCAGATTAAGGCAAACGAGTCCGTTTAGCATGTTTAACTTAGAATAAAATATTGACCGCAACATCTTTGGAATGTTGTTTATAGAAACTACGGTTAATTTTTTGGTAAATAACACTTCTGCCATTTTTATTATAACATTCATTTGACTGACGAATTTTCCCATACAACCTCGAAATCCTAGCGATTGCTTAGTTTTCTCTAGAAGTTCAGACAATGCTCTGATGGTTTCTTGGACCAATAAATCGTGAAGCATCCAAGGCATGTTAATATCTAAATACGTCCGAATGGTCTCCACATTGCGCTCCAGTGTTGTTTGGGCTTCGTTAATATCGCGCTGCGAAAGCATTGCGATTGTTAACATTTGATGCTCAGCTTGTTGAGCGACCCAATCTCCAAGTCTACCTAATGCTAGGGTCTCTAGCTTTTTAGGTTGCTTGTACCTTAACATATTCACCTGAAAACGAAAAAAAACAAATAGTTTAACACACATTCCTATCGAATCCTAAAAATCTAAAAACGTATTGCGGCTAGATATTGCCAGGCGACCCTGCTGTAATCTATTCTTCTATCAAGTAACCTACCTATATTTAACGAAAAAAAAAAAATTTAATCAAAAACTGCCTACCTGCAGCATTGGGACCTTAAGCTATATACACAGCACGTCAGTCTTAATAAAATCTATTTAGGCTAACATACTCTAGGGACTCTGCACCTTAGGCGCTACACGACGACTGAACTCCGTAGCGTACACTAGGCCAGCTCAACAACTAAATTTTTGGTTCCACTACAAATAAGGATTAATATTTACAGCACGGGTATTAGTTTTAGTAGTAATATATATTTAGATATTATTAAACAGGGCTACGGGTTAACTCGATCTAGATCCTTTAAGAGGTTTTAGTTGCCATAATTCCTGACTGATTTGACTATGAAACACAGTACAGTACCGCAAACGTAACCGTTTTCAAGCTATTGGATATTGAAGTATTTTTTTAAACTGCCGAATTTTGTTTATTGGCCTCTATAATCTAAGATTGGACCATTCTTTTTGGCTTTTTTTGCAACAAATCAAACCCCCTTCACAAGGATTTGAGGAAACTCAAAAAGAAAGATTTCCAACATTTTAATATTAGGTATCATCATCATCATAGGTATCAGCCGAAAGACGTCCACTGCTGGACATAGGCCTCCCCCAAGCGTCGCCACATTGACCGGTCCCGTGCGTTTCGCAACCAGCGGATCCCCGCAACCTTCACCAGGTCATCGGTCCACCTGGTGGGAGGCCTTCCAACGCAACGTCTTCCGGTTCGCGGTCGCCACTCCAGAACCTTTCTGCCCCATCGGCCATCCGTTCTGCGAGCAATGTGCCCTGCCCACTGCCACTTAAGTTTGGCAATTCTTCGGGCTATGTCGGTAACCCTGGTTCTCTTGCGGATGGATCTCTACATTTCTGATTCGATCACGCAAGGAAACTCCGAGCATAGCCCTCTCCATTGCCCTTTGAGTGACTGTAAGCTTTCTGATGAGGCCCATTGTAAGCGACCACGTCTTAGAGCCATATGTCATCACTGGCAACAAACACGGGTCATAGACTTTCGTCTTGAGACATTGTGGTAAGTTGGCCGAGAAGATACCGCGCAACTTCCCGAACGCTGCCCAGCCGAGTCGGATTCGACGGTTGACCTCTTTCTCGAAGTTGGCCCTACCCAACTGGATCGTTTGTCCCAGGTAGACATAGTCGCCCACAACTTCGAGTGTAGAGTCTCCGACCTTGATAGGAGTGGGTGTAACATGGGCATTCAACATCACCTTGGTTTTGTCCATGTTCATTCTAAGACCCACTCTTTTGGAAGCTCTACTGAGGTCATCGAGCATTGTACTGAGGTCCTCCATGGTCTCAGCCATAACCACTATATCGTCGGCAAACCGAAGGTGAGAGATGTACTCGCCATTGACGTTGATGCCTAGCCCTCTCCAGTCCAGAACCTTGAAGACATCCTCCAGTGCAGCGGTAAACAGCTTCGGAGAAATGACGTCTCCCTGTCTCACACCTCGCTGCAGAAGGACTGGTTCCGAGGTCTGATCTTGAAGTCGAACTGACATGGTGGCATTTTTGTATAAACACTTCAACACTTCGATGTACCGGTAGTCAATTTGGCACCGTTGGAGAGACTGCAGTACAGCCCAAGTCTCGATCGAATCGAAGGCTTTCTCGTAGTCCACAAACGCGTACGTATGTATGTGGTCTACGGTGCTGAAGCCTTTACGGAATCCGGCTTGTTCGGGAGGGTGGAAATCGTCAAACCTGCGCGCGAGACGATTCGTGATGACTCTTGAAAATAGCTTGTAGACATGGCTAAGAAGTGTGATGGGCCTAGAGTTCTTCAGTAGGGCATTGTCACCTTTCTTGAAGAAGAGTACCACCACATCCCTGCACCATGCCTGTGGCGTTTTCCCTTCGAGTATGACGGAATCAAACAGCTTCAGAAGGGCCTTAAGAATTGGTTTTCCACCCGCCTTCAGGACTTCGGCCGTAATTCCGTCGTCACCCGGTGCCTTGTTGTTCTTAAGCTGTTTCAGAGCCATCCTAATCTCATACAGGCTGACGTTCGGAATGTATTCGGTATAGTGTCGGGTCAATCTAGCTCTAGGGTTATTCGCTAGATTCGCGACGGGTTTACTGGTTGACGTGTACAGCTGCCCATAGAATCTCTCGATCGCCCTCAGAAGCTCCGGTTTGGCGGAAACGATTCTGCCATCATCGGTCTTCAGTTTCGTGAGCTGGCTCTGCCCAATAGACAGATCTCTTGCAAAGACCTTGGAGCCCTTATTCCGCTCAATCGCGTCTTTAATACGCTCAGTATTAAAGCGGCGGAGGTCGCATTTCAAGGACTTTAAGATCAGTCTATTTAGCTGCCGGTATTTCAACGCATCGTCTGAAGACTGCAGGATCATCTTACGCCTCTCCTTCATGAGCTTGAGAGTAGGACTAGGATCAGAGAGCTTTTTGTTCCTATCTGTACGGCGGGTCTTGAAAAACTTAGACCCGACCGTATGGACAGCTTCTACGAACCCATCGCTGTAATCGTCCACGGAGCTTCCTAGGCACTCGAAACGATTCTGGAGTTCGAGCTGAAAGTTCTCGGGGTTTTGGTCCTGGATCTGTGCTGGGCGGAGCGTGGACATCACCAGTCGAGACCTTTCAAGCTTAACATTAATGTTCAATGTGCCTCTTACCATGCGGTGATCGCTCCCGGTTTTCACCGAATTGATCACAGAGACATCATTGAACATTTGCTTCTTGGTTGACATGATGAAGTCGATCTCGTTTTTAGTTGCACCATCGGGGCTTTGCCAGGTCCACTTCCTGTGCTCTCGCTTTCTGAAGAAGGAGTTCATCATGTAGAGGCCCTCCTTCTCCATAAAGCTGGCCAGTAGGTGACCCCGGTGGTTCCGGCGTCCAACTCCAAATAGCCCCACTTGCAGCTCATCCACGTCTCGTTTGTCCAGTTTTGCGTTGAAGTCCCCCATGACAACGGTGAAGTGAGTTTTGAAACCATGCATGGCTCTAGAGATAGCCTCATACATGGTCTCTACCTTGTCGTCGGGGTGTACCGAGGTCGGGGCGTAGACCTGTATGACCTTCAGCGAATATCTTGCGGATATTCTGAGTATAACGTACGCCACCCTGGTCTACACACTCTCGATCTTCACCACGTTGTTTACAAGGGACTTGTGGACGATAAACCCGACTCCACCCTGGGACTTTCGGTCACCCTCTCGGAAATAGAGCAGGTTACCGGATTTGAGGATTATCGAGGCCTCCCCCTCTCTTCGGACTTCAGATAACGCTATAATGCTCCATCGCAACCTGCTCAATTCTTCCTCGAGTTCGGCTATCTTCTCGTCGGTCCGGAGTGTTCGCGTGTTATATGTTCCCACGACAAAAAAAAAAAAAAAAAAAAGGTCCAGTCGTCGGTATTTATTGGGGTAGCCGGGTCCACTCCGGGGATTCTTAGCACCCCTTGCCACGCCATCGCCTCAACCACTACCGTAGCCGAGGGTAGATGGGCTGCCGGGCACTCGGGGCCGTTTTTTCTGTGTGCTGATCATTAGGTTTGCCATAATAATCGCCACGCTTGGCAGGCGGCTTGGCGATCGCAGTTTGCTGTTAAAGTGCACAGAGAACGCTGCTGCCCATTCTCTGGTGTGTCCCTTAGTCGCCCTTTACGACACCCATGAGAAGATACGGGATGGTGAAATTCTTTACGTCCGTCACCATACGGTACGGTATATTAGGTATAGTTCTCGCCAAACTTTTTGGCCGCCCTGAAGTTGGCTACAATGGCTGCGCAGTAGTAAATCTCATACAAAACCAACACCGTTTAGTATTTCGTGCATTCGGAAAGTGTTGGCTTAGAACAGGGAGCCTAGAAGTTAGGCGAGAACTATACATAACTTTGTCAGTTTGCCAAATTACAGCTTTTTAGCATCAATAGTCTCTGAGAAATACCATGGACGGACGGATGGACATGGTCTTTAGTATAGTATTATATTATCTGTGGACATGGTGAACTATAAGGATTCCTAGTTAATTTGTTACGGAACCCTAAAAAGGCATAAAACATTTTTAAAGTTTTTGCCTTTAGCGCAAACAGCTTAACTTTATGTATGGTTGTTAAAGTTACATTTTAGTTACAAAATGCTAGAAGGGCGTCGCGTCGCGGCGCTGTATACACGCAGATTCGCACGCAGTCCGGCGTGGATCTGGGTGCACAACACGACCGCGGCCGGACACGAAAAAATAATAATATTATTGTCACCATTGTCTAGAGAGCACTCCCTGCTCTCTAGACAGAGAGACTGGGTCTACCGTACGGCGCCATAACACCAAATCCGAGTGTCTGTTAGTAGATACCTATCAACTATTACCACCTCATGTTCTCGTGCACAACAGTCATAGCGCTACTCTTCATAACCTTATTAATCTCCTGAAAAAACCTCTATATATCCTGCATTTAGTATTCATAAGGATTTTTCTTTTCAATGTGTTGAGGTAAGGAACATAGGTACTTACCGACATTATTTGATTTCCTCAACAAATATAATGACCTCAATGTATCTGCTTTATTGATATTAAAGACGATATACCCAAAATCACTAACAAAAATCAACCGTGATATGCTTTTAAACTTTTATTTTTGTTTTCTTCAAACACACAATATGCCGTGGTATGAGTGAAGTGAACGTGTTGCGCATGCGCATATTATGTATTTGGTATTTTTAGCTTTGAAATAGATCGCTGGGCTGTCGGCGTATCTATAGATGTTGAACTGTTGTCATAATTATATCGTAGATGCGAGTAAGTATCTATCAATTAGGTATTCAGTTGATTGGTTCAGTCACTTGGTTCCCACACTACGTGATGCTAACTAGGCCGTGGTAGATTTGAAGAAATAATAAGGTAGCATTCTAATTAATCTGAGTCCGACATGTAAATCAGATGAGTAGGTACCTAAGTAATGAGAGAGAGAGAGACACATCACGTGAAACTTCAAGAGAGAGAAAAGGTTTGTTTTTACCCGACTGCCGAAGGAGAGTAATGTGTTTATCAGTCTATGTATGTATGTATGTTTGTTCCTATGTGGCGTTCTAGAGACCAAACGCCTGGGCCGATTTTGATGATTCTTACGCCAATCGATTCGTTTTAACCCCGCGAGTGTCACTGGCTACATGAAAATAGGAAAATTGCGGTTCTTGGGCGCCATATTGTGGGGGGCCAAATTTTTTTTCTTCCAAACCTATCGTGTGGAAAGGATTTTAAGAGGTGATTTCAAAAATATATAACACTTATATACTTTAAATATACAAAATTCGAAAAAAAAAAGCTAAAAAGTTATTAATAAAAAAAGTTAATAAAAAAGCCCGACTGCTTGAAAAGCAAACTAAAAAGACGTAATCAAGGAGAATTGCATGATTTTCTCCTTGATTACGTCTTTTTAGTTTGCTTTTCAAGCAGTCGGGTTTTTTTTAACACTATCTCTGCGCACTTATTTCTATCCCCTAGATTCTAGGGCTTCGAATCGTCGTGTGTTCAACACTAGAAAGGTGCCTCTGATCATTTGGGTGTAGGTAGGATATTCCGTCCAACCATTTATTTTACATTGGGCAGCTCAAAAAAATCTCATTTAGTGATGTCCTAATGCGTTACCATGGACTTATTTTAACTACATATATCTGCATTACCGATTCCATTTCGTACCACTTTATTTCTGAAGAAATTTAATCGATTTAATTCATAAAAGTATTTTGTTTTAACTCAATATTTTGTATCCTACTACTATCACACTAATATTATAAAGGCGAAAGTTTGTGAGTGTGTATGTTTGTTACTTCTTCACGCTCAAATGGCTGATCAGATCTGGATGAAATATGACAAAGAGATAGATTATAGTCTAGAATCTCACATGCGAGATGAATGACGCGATGTTTTTGTGTGATTGGCCGATTTGGTCGGTTGGATAGAGTTTGACTTCTTTGCACACTTACGCAATACGGCTGCTGATGTATCCTCCGACTGCAGTCTGCACAGCATGATTTTCTTCTCGTCTTTTTAGTTCGCTTCTTTCATAAAAATAATTTCATAAAAAAACACTTTGTATTTTTTTATGAAATACGTTCCTGACGGTAGTCCCCCAATTGCACACTTATTCTTTAATATATTTTTTTGTTTTATGAACATTTAGTTTTCTTTTTTTGGGTTTGAAATCATCCAATGACTTCTCCCGCTCTGGGTGAAGCGGGAGGACGTGTCAGACTTTTACTGACTAAAACCCACCCGTGTTTCTTCAGTTGCTTGTGTCAGGGCCGCGGTAACTCTCTTTCAAATTTATCCGCGACCCAGGCATTGGCCCTAGTGGAGCCCGTCAGTGTATTCCGCCTCCTCCTTCGCGAGCATTACTACTTCGCAGAAGGAGGTGACAGCTTCCTATGCTCTCGCCCCGTACCATGCCCTGAACCAGGGCCGGACGCGAGAGGTCGCCACCGCAGATCGCCTCCACGAGGACACGGCGTTGCTCCGCCTAAGCGGTGCATACCTCCACCGCATGCTCTACCGTGTCCTCCAGGCGATCCACACAATGGTGACTCCCGGGCGTTTTCGCCCACCTTATCCTGAACAGGAACCTCCCGGAAACTGAGGTGAGTACCTGCGTCAGGCGGAAGGTGAGCACGCCGTGGCGCCTCTCAAGGCACTCCTCAAAGTGGGGTCTTATCCCCGCAATAGTGGCGTGCCCGGCGCTGGATTGTGACAGTCGCTCTCTCCATGTCGCCATAAGATCTTGCTGGACTTCTGTCCGCCGAATCGCAATTTGTCGCGGCCACGGAGTTTCGCCCCGGTGCGGCGTTTCGCCTCTTTTGGCTCTCTTTGGCAGTACTTGAGAGGAGAAAATCCTTTTACTTGGAAGTCGCTGCTAACACTATCTATAGACGTGGAACGGAACCCAGCACGATCGAAGTACTTACAAAAATAATGAGCATAATCAGAAAAAAACCGCTAGATAAGTTGGCATGGTTTCTTTGTATGGGATGAGGCAACTGTATGCTAGTATTATATTGTCTGTGCTACAGCGCAGCCATTGTAGCCAACTTCAGGGCGGCCAAGAAGTTTTGCGAGAACTATGGTGGCGAGGAATTTAAGCGCTTATTACACTACACGGTATCCAGGACCATACATTCTAATTTAGAGTAGTGTAATAAATGTTAGGGTCCCCAAAATATCGACCTTATCGACTAGGAATGGAGGAGTGACTCGGTATTCAGGGCCCTGAGCCTCTGAATACCGTGTAGTGTAATAAGCGCTTTACTTTTAGTACATACTATTTCCATGGTTAGTAATTTGTGTAGTCTCATCCTGACTGGTATGTTTGTCAATTTTGACAATTAACTTTGACATTGACCGTATTGTTTGTTTGATTGACATTTCTTGAATAGACTGGCCAAGACTGGCTTTTCATTTCTTACGAGTTTATTACGTACCTATAATTTCCTGATTTTTTATTTATCGTTACAGTCATCTTGTAAGGATTTACATTAAATTCTTTTTACTTGTTGCTCTGACTTTCAATTTGAACTCCAAAATCAAGTACTCGAGTACTGCTTTTCAAGTTGACAAAGCTTTGAATATATGGTAAAGAGTTTTATATCATGTACTCATAATTGTTTCAGTTCTCTATTGTCATTGGCAACGTTAGTTATGGCTTTGCCGTTACCTATACCTCCCTGTGCTAAAAGAGATGGTCTCAGTGGCTTAAGTTGTGAACATTTCGATTATGCTAGTACTATGGCTACAACGTTAATGGCACCGGTCAAAACTGAACGTGAAATTCTTGAGCATTCTATGTCGGAAGATGATCCAAATGCAAATACGCAGTTACCAAGCGTGGTGGGTAAACAACCGCGCTGGGGTCCGCGACATCGTGGAGCCCAAGAGCTAGCTGAACTTTATAGTCCAGGTTAGTTAATTTCAGTTGTTGACACTGTTGTTTTATATTTATAAAGAATTTAACACTTACATTCGGTATTCACATCAACAATGAGTAGGAATAATTTCAAACTTGTATAACTAAAACCACAAACTTTTAAATTTATTTTAAATTAACTTTGAGTAGAACTTTAACCCGAACATTTATATTTATGAAGGTTTCAATTTCCTTTTAATTTGGAACCTAATATAGTGATTACGATTATAAACTGTTTGAAATTTGAAATAAGTGATTGTCCAGAAAATGAATATCTTTCTATGGATGACACAAATTGTTGTGAAGAAAAAGAAAGAAAATGTACTTATTGTCACAAAACTATCAGTTCCCTATAAATTATAGTAAGTAAGAAACGAAGTTGTAGGTAACTGATAATTCGATATATTCCCGTCTGGACTTGATAGTGTGACCCATTTATATCAATTAAGCTTCCAAGGAACCCTTGTCAAAAATCTATGGATTTTGAGAAAGTCTAAGTTTTATGTTTTTAAAACTGAAACTCAGGGAATTTATCACGAAACAGCATTTTTCTTTAAAATGCCTATTGCAATGGTCTTCATTGACTTTGAAAAAACTTTCGACATGACAAAAAAAACTCAAACATAAAAGTGAAATGTTTGAATTTATTCAGGCAATATTATTTATGTAAATATAAATTTAATATTGTATGTATAATAATAAATAACAATAGTAAAGCCATTTATTCCATAATCCTTAATTTTACATTTCAAATGTTGTTAGTAAGTTTTATAGATTTGGTTTGGTTTGGTTTTATCTAGTGTTAAAGTTAAAAGTAATTAAATTACATCCTGTAGATATGGACCCCATTTTGGGTGTAGGCCTCCCCCAGCCTTTTCCAACTTTGTCTATCCTTGCTCTGGTCGATCCAATCTTTCCCATGTCGTCTGCCCATAGCTGTTTTGGTCTTCTTCTTCTTCTTTTCGAATCAATGGCACATTCAATCAGATTTTCTGAGCCCAGTAGGCGGCCACGCTTATTGCAGCGTCAGAAGCACCGTACAAGTCTTCCAGGGTGCAAGTGAATGGACAGCCAGGACACTCCAACAATTGGGACATACTCTGTACAGGGGCACCACACTCACACCAGGTGTTGGACGAATCAACAATCCTCCATTTTGCTAAATTATATTTGCAGGGGCCTACTTGGGTACGTAGCCGATTCAATGCCTTCCAAACAGGCCACTGCAATTCATGACCAAGCGGTAGATGTTCCTTGGGCTCAACAAAGTCATGTTTATGTTTTGGCCTGCCGGGTTTTCTCTTGCCTGATGGTCCTTTCCATTTGGTGGTCTCTATCGTCCACCTTCTATCTGTGCAGGGTGGGATGTGACCAGCCCATTGCTACTTTATTGTTAGTACTTGTCTTTGTGCATCCATAATCTTTGTTTTCTGTATCCCTCGAACCCAAAATAATGTATATATATTGTGTTAAAAAATTAACTCTAAGAATTTTGTGTATCAACCTACCATATTTTAAAAAGGAAATTATTTTATTTCAACTAAATCATTTAAAGAACCTTTTGAATTTTCAAACAGAAGATAAATCTAAAGGGTCTTTCAACAAGGACGGTTCGAGGTTAAAATTGAATAAAACAAGATGTGTGTGAGATATTAACGAAATTTATTTTTTATTTAAAAGGCCCATTTATGCCATTATGGATGGAATATGACGTCGTTCAAATGTCCGCCGCGGCTTCGTATGGTGGCACGAATCCGAGAGGTCCAATTTTTAATGACTCTGCTGCATAGATCCGGCTGAATCCGAGCGATGGCCTGCGTTATGTTGGCTTTCAGGGCAACGGTCGAATGTGGTTTATTAGCATAGACCTGCGACTTCAGAAAACCCCACAAGAAAAAAAGAACTCAAGAGATAACTCTACCCTCAAACCGTTCATGCAGAATGTCGATTGTGTCGTTCGCTGTGTGGCAAGTAGCGCCATCTTGCTGGAACCACATGTCGTTCACGTCCATATTGTTCAATTCAAGCCAAAAGAAATTGTTTATCATTGATCTGTAGCACTCGCTCGATCTATGCAGCAGAGTCATTAAAAATTGGACCTCTCGGATTCGTGCCACCTTAAGAAGCCGCGGCGGACATTAGAACGATGTCATATTCCATCCATAATGGCATAAATGGGCCTTTTAAATAAAAAATAAATTTCGTTAATATCTCACACACATCTTGTTTTATTCAATTTTAGCATCGACCCGTCCTTGTTGAAAGACCCTTTAGTTGCACATTTGCAAGCGTCAGTATTTTGAATTTTCTATGGAGAAGAATGTGCAAGCAACTCCACGGACACTCTTTTCCATCAGTTTTAAATACAAGTATTTAGTGGAGTCAAATACAAGTATTTTGATTTATTGCAATAAAAATAAAATTATTAACTAAAACATAACGTATTCATAAACAAACTAAATATTTGATTACATCAACAAACGAAATTTTGGGCGACCCACCATTTTGGGCGCGCGGTTGGCGCAGTGGTTGAGCGATTGACTGCTGCGCTGCGTGTCGCGGGTTCGATTCCCGCACGGAACAAATATTTGTATGACCTACAGATAGATGTTCCGGCTCTGCGTGTTGTATATATGAGTTTATATGTTTGTAAACGCACCCAGAATACAGGAAGAAATTCCAAGTGCGGGGCAACGTTTTTTAAAAATAGAAATAGAAATCTAGGTACAGCAAATGGTAGATTTACAGTCAGAACATACTACTCACACATGTACTGTGCAGTTATATAATACTAAAAGAAATTGAGTTTACCACATAGAAATATATTGATACGGTCTTCAGCAGGTCCAACAATACTTCAAAACAATAATATTATGCTTATCACTTGTTTGTGCGCCTAGTGGTTGTGGAGCAGGCCTACAATGCTAGTCCAATCATTTTTATCAGCGATGTAATCTCCCAACTCATAATATACGCCTGCCTTTGAGTATGGGGGTTTACATCGCATACTGTCTGCATAGTGTATGTTTTATACATGTTTTAAATTTCGTCTCATTCAGTTCTAAGTTATTTTATTGTAACATTTTATACAGTACCCCATAAAAGATGACGCTTTTTAATTCAGCCTGGAACCTGGTTGAACTAATTGGTCCCTATTTCTAGTAACATAATTATGTCTGTCGGCGTTTTTACTAAAACGATGTTAATTCTTTAAACATTCGTTAAACATTGGGGTATGTAGATACCGCAAGGCTGGTCGCCTTGCGGTATCTACATACCTCAATGTTTTTCTTTTTTCATTTATAGTTTTCAAATTTGTACACTAGGCCTCTGTTGACGGCACTATTTTGAGACTTCTTTGGGGGTTTTAGTGCTTTTAAAGATAATCATCTTCCTAGCCTATTTCCCAACTATATTGGGGTCGGCTTCCAGTCTAACCGAATTCAGCTGAGTACCGGTGTTTTATATGGAGCGACTGCCTATCTAACCTTCACAACCCAGTAACTGGGTAACACGGTACCTCTTGGCTAGACTGGCATTAGATCTCAGGCTGCTGACTACCCGTAACGACTGTCAAAGATGTTCAAATGACAGCCGGGACCCACTGCTTAACGTGATTGCCGAGGCACGGAAGAAACGCGCTATGTAAAGATAGTCCCCCATCCACGGACCGACCTTGGCAAGCGTTGCTTAACCTTGAAGATCGACCCGTGCGGATGTTATTATTTAGCCACGAGCTGTCACATGTCTTCGAATTTTTGGTTCTAGGACATGCCGGTTTCCTCACGATGTTTTCCTTCACCGTTTTGAGAGCAGTGGTGATGAAATAATTTACACAAAGTAAAGCGCCTGCCTGGATTCGAACCCACCGTTTAGGCGCATTATGTCCAATTCGCAAAATGTCCAATGGGCTCAAAATGTCCAATGGGCTCAAAATGTCCAAATCGCAAATTGTTCAATTCGCAATTTGTCCAATTTGCATTTTGTCTAAATCGCAAATTGTCCAATTAGCAAATGGTCCAGTAAGCAAATTGACCAATTCAAATTATAGTCTTTAATTAGGTACCTTGTTAGGTATTTTAATCCTCCTAAATCTTTTTCATACGCAGAGATTATTGAGCTTTAGAACCGCATCGTAGTAGAATAGTTTAAGGCATTAAAAAACATTGTTCACGAAGTTTAGTAGATAGATAATACGTTTATGTTTCCTTTAATTTCGTTTTCTGATATTTTTATAAACAAAAAACGTATGTATTAATTTGATACTATTTATTAATAAGTACATACTACTATTATTAATTCAATTGTATTCTGTTCTGCCCGCCCCTCACCACACGGCTAGTAACCTCATTTTCAGTAACTAAACGTAGTGATTTTTATGTATTTTTTAAGTTACATGCACAGCTATGCATTTGAGTGATTATGATATATTAGGCTTAATTATTTATACCGATATGTGTTGTTTTTCTAATATATATATTGATCAATAATCATATGCATTTTTACTACGAGCCGAATCTCACCCAACCTCACGTGGGGTCGTCTAAATACGCCTCTCGTTATCAAGGACGCCTGGACCAATTGCGAATTGGATTTATTGCAAACTGGACCAGTTGCGAATTGGACCTATTGCGAATTGGACCAAATGCGAACTGGACCAATTGCGAATTAGACAGCTGGATATTTTGCGAATTGGACATAATGCGCCTAAACGGTTGTAGGTCGTGGGTTCCGAGTCGGACTCGCACACGAAGGGTTCCGTACCATTATCGCAAAACACTGCATAAAAATCACGTTTGTTGTATGGAAGGCCCCCTTTAATATTTACTTTATACTGTTTTTAGTATTTGTTGTTATAGCGGCAACAGAAATACATCATCTGTGAAAATTTCAACTGTCTAGCTATCACGGTTCATGAGATACAGCCTGGAGACAGACGGACAGACAGACAGACAGACAGACGGATTGCGAAGTCTTAGTAATAGGGTCCCGTTTTTACCCTTTGGGTACAGAACCCTAAAAAAATGAGGCAATTTCAATGAAAAAATCGGTTTTATCAATATATTGGTATTTGATAATAAACATTATCATCAAATTTGAAATTCAAAGGTCAATGGGAAGTTAAAAAAATCTTCGTAACAAAAGTTGTGGTACATAATGAGCAAGTTCAATAGTAATGTGCCCATAATGCTGCCCAATGTTATGCCAGAATAGATTACCCGAATAACATAAAACTTTAACATAACCGGTGAAGTGAGAGTGTACCAGGTACCAGGGTGAACTGTACATATCTGCGCACCCCTTTAGAGCGTACCGGCGTGATGTTATGTTATGAAATAGCGTAAACAATAAAAAGACATGCGATTGCAGCAATCTCTAGAGATTTGCCGTTGTTTGTTGAAGAATTCTTTCGTATATATATCGCCGAAGCTCTTCATCAGATCTTGGTCAATGGTCTTCATCAATGGGAGCATACAAGAAGGACCAGCTCCTTAGCCGAGTTACAAACGTTTCTTATCGAATTTCTTTCTACAATCGTTCGCGCCTTCTATTTGTATTGTCTGACCAAGTGACGTAACGTTCAGATGTGTCATTCCCATACATTGTTTCGTTTTCTACTAACGTTATCGATTGTAGATTGTAAACTTGGCTACAGGTGCAGCTTACAAATAAATAAAAGAATCATCAAAATCAGTTCACCTAGTAAAAAGTTTTGAGGTAACACACAAAAAAATACACTCGAATTGAAACCTCCTTCTTTTTACCCGACTGCCAAAGGAGGGTAATGTGTTTATCAGTCTATGTATGTATGTTTGTACCTATATGGCGTTCTAGAGACCAAACGCGTTGGCCGATTTTGATGATTCTTACGTCAATCGATTCGTCTTAATCCTGCAAGTGTCACTGGCTACATTAAAATTGGATTTTGGGCGCCATTTTGTGGGGATTTTTTTTTTTTTTTTCTTAGAAACCCATCGTGTGGGGTATCAAAATAAAGGATTTTAAGGGGCGATTTCAAAAATATATAACACTTAAATTAATTAAAAAAATCAAAATACCCGACTGCTTAAAAAGCAAACTAAAAAGACGTAAATCCGGTTTTGGTCCGCCAGCTCGCGAATATGTATCCTCCGACTGCACATCATGATTTTCTTCTTATTTACGTCTTTTTAGTTTGCTTTTTAAGCAGTCGGGTATTCTGATTTTTTCAATTAACTTTTTTGAAGTTTTCGTTTATAAATACAGTATTTATCTAGGTATTCAACGTGCTCTAAACAACGATAGGTCAGATTTTTTTTTCGCGACCCCCTTTTGCTGTATGGGAGGGCTCCTCCTAAAAACATTTCAAAATATTTTCTGACAATTTGTATGGCTTTTCAAAGTATAAGCATCTTGTTGATGCAATCAACAAGATGCATGCAATGAACAAGATGCAATGAACTGTGAAAAGGAGAATACCCATTTTGTATGGAGAAATGTACTGACCGAGTATTTGCAGGTTGTAATTTAGCATTACTGCTTCTGCTTGGGCTAGTCTACTGTCATCGCTAAGCGTTCTCACATTCCAAAAAGCAATTCGTGTCCGTGTTTTAAAGCCCAAAGTCGTCGGTAGGGTATCGGTTCGGTTTCTTACTGTTTCGGTTTCTTTAATCTGTTATTGTTGGGCAAGCGAGTGGTTAGCCCACTGTGCCTTAATCCGCTAGCGGGGCTGTCGCTTTAGAGCCTACGGATTTGCTCGGTTTTTTTTTCGGGTATCCTCCCTAGTGAGTCGATTCTGTTTTAAGGCGCAGAATATTCGCCTTTCGCCCTGCATCCGTTTGCTCAGCTGCAACTCGGGGTGGTGGACTCGCGGCGGCGCGGTTGCAGCAGGTCCCAGGGAGAACGACGGGGTCGTGCATGACTCGGACTGGCTAGGGCTCTGCTTGTTACGGTACTCCACCACAAGTACAGCAGAAAGTATTTTTGGCACTTTATAGGTAATGCTGTTCTCACCAACAGCGATTCCCACCAAAAGTTACCCTATCTATTCTCCCCCAAAAAGGAGGAGGTTCTATGTTCGACTTTGTTTGTTTTTTTTTTTAATGTATGTTCACCAATATCTCCGTCAACTGTTGACCGATTTTGAAAATTCTTTATTTGTTGAAAGAGTATGTTTCGAAATTGGTCCCATTTTAATTTGGTGAAGATCTGATGAAGAACTTGGAAGATATACAACAGAATTCTTCAATAAATAACGGCAAATCTCTCGGGATTGCTGCAATCGCATGTCTGTTTATTGTTTATACCATTTCATAAGATAACATCACGCCAGTACGCTCTAAAGGGGTGCGCAGATGTGTACAGTTCATCTTGGTACATTTTAATTTGCCGGTTATGTTCAAGTTTCATGATATTCTGGTATTATAGGTACCTTACTAAACAACTTGCCTGTTAGGTAGATACAACTAATAAGTGAAAAATAAAAACAAACTTTTTTACTAAAAATACTACCGACTTCCAAATTTAAAAACTACAAAGTGAAAAATAACTTTATTTTTGGAAGTCGGTGTCCATAAGGCAAAAAATTGGTACCTACGAAACACACCGACCTCCAAAAAGAAAGTTATTCTACACTTTGTAGTTTTATATTTGGAAGTCGGTAGTATTATTTTATAAAAAAGTTTTTTTTTTTGCTCTTATTCGTCCATCCACGCCTACTTGAAAAATTCACATGTACCAGACTGTAGGACATACTCGCACACGTTCTCCTTTTTTGTGGTTAGTTAAAAATACAATGTTCAGTTCATGTGTATTGTAATAGCAGATTGTTGCATCGAGCGCAAACTGAGTTATTAAGGGCGCGGCGAAGCATGAATTGTCCATACAAACGTAATACCTAAATCATTTGTAAGTTGCGCATATTTCCACCAAATTATGCTAATATTCGGATTCAGACAGTATTTATCTAGGTTCCTACGTCTTTTTTTTTTCAAAATACTTACCTAAAATGAAGTTTAAGCGAATTCCATTTCGTACATTTTTACAGCGTAAATGACATGTTTTCTTATTGATTTTTCTATCTTAAAAAAAACAATATCTATAAAATTGTCAACGCTATAACATAGCTCATATTATCAAGAAACAAATTATCGAAAAAAAATTAAAAAAACATTAAGTTTTCATTCATCATTTTTGGTATTACGGAACACATAAAAATAATCATACATTTTCAATAGCTAGTATTGCTGTCGCGTCGAGCACGTCATGTCTATGTGTGTGTAGTCGTGCTTCATACGGTTGAGTAGGTATCGCTCGTACGACTTTTGTTCGGGGCACTTTGGGGTTGTTTACTGTTTGTTGTATTGTATATTTTTTACCCGACTGCCGAAGGAGGGTAATGTGTTTATCAGTCTATTTATGTATGTATGTATGTATGTATGTAAGTATGTAAGTATGTAAGTATGTAAGTATGTAAGTATGTAAGTATGTAAGTATGTATGTATGTATGTTTGTTCCTATGTGGCGTTCTAGAAACCAAACGCGTGGGCCGATTTTGATGGTTCTTACGTCAATCGATTCGCCTTAACCCCGCGAGTGTCACTGGCTACATAAAAATTGGCAAATAGGAAAATAGCGGTTCTTGGGCGCCATATTGTGGGGGCCCAAATTTTTTTTTCTTCCACACGTATCGTGTGGGGTATCAAAATAAAGGATTTTAAGAGGTGATTTCAAAAATATATAACACTTATATGTTTAAATGTTCCTGATTCGAAAAAAAAAATAACCAAAAAGTTATAAATAAAAAAAGTTAATTAAAAAAATCAAAAAACCCGACTGCTTGAAAAGCGAACTAAAAATACGTAAACAAGGAGAAAATCATGCTGTGCAGTCGGAGGATACGTCTGGTTTTGGTCAGCCAGCTCGCGAAGATGTATCCTCCGACAGCACAGCATGATTTTCTCCTTGTTTACGTATTTTTAGTTCGCTTTTCAAGCAGTCGGGTTTTTTGATTTTTTTAATTAACTTTTTTTTTGTGGTTTGTTGTCAGTGTTAGACGATTACTTTACTGTGCTGCTCGTGCGTATTTATTTATTTTCTAAGTACTTATTGTAATATTTCTGACACTATTGACCTAAGCTATGAACTTGGATTTAGATTTGCCTTGTGATTTGAACTTTGATATTGAGTAATCTACTTTCTTACGAACTTTGCGTTGTTTACGGACTTTATTATTTACGATTTGGTTTGGTTGCCGACATGGACTCCGAGCGTTGGGATGTTTCTCACAGTAAGTACCTATATCCCAATGATATAATACAATAAGTTACTATTTTTACCAGTTACAAGGACAATTGCAAATAACAACCCGCAAATACTGTATTTTTATAATATGGACGCCTAAAGGACTGGCATATGAAAAAATTTAAAAAGGCAACGAATTTTGGAATTCAATAGTCTTAAAATTAGAAGAGTTTTATTTTAAATGTATATTGCCTGAATTAATAGATCCCCGTTTACCTAGAAATCTGCCTATCAGAGACAGAATATAAACTTTTTTTTTTCTTTACCTACGTAATGTACAATTATTACAATGTACAATTGTACATATAAACTAAAAAGCGTGCGTAAAAATGTTTTCTGATTATCATTATTGTATTTTTGTATTTCGTTCAGTCGATAATATTTATGGTCACCCTACACGACTTTATCACGTTTTGATTTATATTTTTTAAATAGATGAATGATGATCTATAAAGTAAAACATAACTAAATAAATGTTTATACGAAATTCTTGTTTTTATTTTTCATATTCTTACCCTCTTACAAATAAACGCGGTATAAAGTTATACCAAGTATAAACCTATGAAAATGTATGGTTATACCTTTGTTATACCTGGTATAACTTTATACCGCGTTAATTTGTAAGAGGGTTAGATCAGAGCGCTGTTATTTGTCTGTACCTACTTATGCGTAAATAGGCATAAATTATTGGAATATTTGTCTTGTACTATTAATTTGCCTAAGTAACATTTGTATTATTTTACTTGCATTCATTATTTATTATAACAATACATATTTGAGGTTTCGTAAAAGGCATAGTTACCTACATAAATAAGACAAAAGAACGCCCGCCGGCGCAGTTCGCGTTGGCCGGCTTGCCGGCTTTCGAGACGTTATGAATGGAAGCCTATCTACTCGCACACACACGGCTGCGCACGGCGCACCGCGTGTGTGTGCAAAGCGAGATAGCAATGCTCTTAACGAATTCTTCACTCGTCTCGAATTGCATTTGCGAGCTACGTTCGCCGCGCTCTTAATGCACGAGTGTTATGTTGGTGCCCGAGCACAGGCGAGGGCACTAAATTAATACGAGTGCATTAATTACTCACTTTAGCAAGGTGCGGAATCTACCTTTATTTCAACTACCAATCTACCTACCGTGATAAAATATACCTACTCAAAATAAAAACTCAAGTTAATGAAAACAAAGTTTAATTCATCTTCTCCTCAAACATTTAAAACATACAATTATTAAATTGGAAGCCGACCCCAATATAGTTGGGAAAAGGCTAGGCAGATTGATTGATTATCAGAATCAGACGATACAGATAGACGCGGGCTCAATTTCAAATCATTTCCATGAGAAGTAGACGGACGTGGTGATGTTGATCGGTGCAAATTAATTGATTCCGTTATGTTTTGAGTGAATTTACTTATATTTTATTCCGATTCCTCTATATTACCTTCTGCTACTTGGTCCGATTTCCATCCACCATCACGCGACTAAGCTCAACATAGTCAAATTAGCACCGGAAGCAGCTAGCAGCGCGGCGTTGCTGACGTTCGGCGGAAACAATGCCCAGTGTAGGCTTCCGGGTTTTGTAGTTTCAGATAACTAGCAATTTCATAAGGCAATTTTCCAAATTTGTTTCTGGCGATGGCTTGTTTTGTGCATTTTCTATTCTGGTAATTTATGATAAACCGCTTTGTGTTTATAAAACTTGGACGCAGCGCCATGTATTTCTGCACTACATTTAAAAACTCGTCACGTATTACAAATTGACGGTCTTTCTTTGTTTTCGTGTTCATAAGTGTAATTGGCAGCATCTGGTTATGTGTTTCGATTTTGCCAATTGTGATATTCATAATTGAGAGCTTCTGCAAGCCCCTTTTATACCGAAAATGAGAGCAACCTGTAAAAAAGATTAACATTCGACTTTACACACAAATTAACACATAATTTATAGGCATTAAATTATATTAATGGCCGGTATATATGTATATACCGGCCAGTATTTAGTAGAAATACATTGCCGGGTAATTAGAATAACTTCAAACATGTCGCAAGTACTTATTCTACTTAGCCGGCAATGTACTTTTTCAATACAGTTGTTAAACAT